>CM046474.1:5806359-6471461 GCA_025506415.1 Flaveria robusta | reverse complement strand
AGGGTCCTAATATAGAAACACCCACCCCGAATAAATAGACATCCTCCTATATGCCGCGTAGGGATTCATACGCGCGTAAGGGTCGAATACATTGAAATGAGGAAAATTCATAGGGGCTGTCAGAGAGCTATACGTATCATATAGCCCTATACAACCCCATATACGACACATATAGGGCTATACGACGCGTATGGCAAATTTCGACACTAACTGCGAGTAAAAATTCAGGGAGCTGTCAGAGGGGTTATACGCCCGTATAGGCTATACGACGCGTAGGAGCTATACGACCCTATAGAAATTTGGGGTGTTATTTATAATTTTGAGGTATCTTAACATCTACACCCTTAGTTTTATCTCTGTGTTTTGTCTTAACTTCTAAAGACCCTGTTTAACATAAACTAATTTTACTTGTGATGAATAATAAACACCTAATATCCTTTAACAATAAACGCTTAGTTTATCTCTAACACAGGCTACATGGTGTCTTGTCTTAGCTCCTAAAGGCCATCTGTGTAACATAAATTAGATTTTACTTGTGATGAAATGATAAACACCTAACTTCCTTTTAGCATTACACGCTTAAGTATCTCTAACACAAACTACACAGTGTTTTGTCTTAGCTCCTAAAGGCCAGACGTTCAAGTAAACTACATTTTACTTGGTCGTTCACTTGATGCCTCATGCTAAAAAGTGTTTTTGTTTGATTTATGTTTGTATCCATCATAAAAGGCTACAGTGATTGACACCAACATGTGATCTCCACTTGTAGATATTTCACCATGCTCTATAAACCATCCATTAGATCAACCCCACTCATATCCAGTCCCACCCAAAACCACAAATGGAACTAGTGTTGTATTCATTTTCCTTCTTTCAAATAAAAAACAAACATTAGATACACAAAGGTAGACATACAACATCATAACAAACTTTAAACACATACTTAACATAAGTTTAACTTAAAGTCAAATAACTACTTTCCCTACTTATTGTGGCTGCACTTTTCAACATGTTTAATTAACACTAATCATGCTATCTCCATTGTTGAACCCCGCGATTCCTTGATATGAAGACGATTGATTCGGGTTGTACTCTAGAGAAAGATTCAGAGACACTGATAACGGATTTGTTTCATATTTCTGATTCTGATTCTGATTCACATCCATCATTGTTGATCGCATTAACCCGCGATTGGCTTGATCGCCATTGTTAAAGATCATCATTTCTGCAGGATTCTGGATCTGTACTGGTAGTATAGATGGTTGCACAACACCACCTTGACCCTTGTTGTGTTCATTAACTTCTTGTTCTGTTGGCATAGCAGCAACCTAATAATCATGTCGAAAAGTGTTAAATGCATGGTTGAATGCATCTATGTATGCTATTATTAGTAAAATAACACGTCGGTACGTTTAACACAACAAATTGAATACTGTAAGACTTACAGAATCAGTAGTGATGTCGAATAGGCTAGATCTACGCCTGCGGCGATTGAGGTTGCTTCGGCGAAGGAAGTACTTCTGAGCATGGCTAGCAACTTGTGTAGGGGTGCGAGTCTTGACGAAGTTTCTAGAAATCCCCTCCAGTCTCCTTTGCCTACCTTCTGTAACCCTATGAGGAACAGCTTGTGTTCATCTTCAGTCCATGGGATTCCTGTAAATCATCAATGTTGACATGATATTAGTTTAATCTAACAAATTTCATACTGCTAACAGCATAATATAATCAATGCTGTAGTAATTTGTTAGCTAATAAACTGGGAAACAACAAACCCTAGGTCAAATTAGGAACAATTCGATCGTCATCCAGACACACAAATCTTACCAAAAATAGCAAATTAAATGCGAACTTATCGTGATATTGTTAATTCACAACCACCGCATCAATCAATTTAATGAAAATGATAATCAAACGAAACAGGAGATCGGTGAAATATGAGAAAATCAATGAGAATTAATTTTTTATGACTTTCGATTTAATTAAACGAAGATGCTGAAGCTAAATTGCGATCTAACCTCGTTTCCGCTCCCTGCTACCGTTGGACTGGTGGCGGAAGGCGTCGTCCGCCGAGGCGTAGCCGGTGGTTGCAGCGGCAGCGACAGCGACGGCTCCGGTGGCGGTGGCGGTGGCGGAGATAACGAGATATTATTAGGCGATTCAGCGTTGCAGGTACATACTGAGACAGATTGTTCATACTCACACTCTTCCTCATCGGATCAACCTTCACTCTCACGCCAAACAGCATAATCTCACGGCGCCGGCGCCGGAGCCATCGGAAGACGAATCATCCGCCACCGATGATGATTCTAACAGCGATTGCGACATGATTGTTCCTCTCTGCAAATTCATCAGCCACCGATCAATCAACAAACCGAACAATCGATTGATCTTCAAATCAATTAAACAAACGAAATGAATGAAATGATATGAAATGAAGATTTTGATTGTTTACCTGCTGAAAGTGATAACGATGAAATTGAGATGCTTATGTGAAAATGAAATTATAAAATATCTTGATGATGATGTTTTGTTGTTGAGTATGAATATTGATTTTGTACAAGTGTTGTTGAGAGAATAAAGATAGTAATGGTGTATGTATCGGTCGTATATATAAAAAGATGTATGACAGGGGATCCATGTGGTGTGTGGTGTTGGAGTTTGTAACCGATAGACGTGGTAGTCAATGTACGGCTTTTATCATTTCCATTTTCTATTTATTAAGACAAACAAAATCGCATATACTTTGATTTCACGTAGAATAAAAGGTTGTATAGTTGTATACTTTCTCAATATTTGATTATAATAAATATTATAAGTTTAAATCATGTCGAATACAAGTGTTACGATTTTACAACTAGAGTGAGAAGCGTGATATGAAATAAAGATATCAGTTTTAATTTGAATGTATTTAATACCTGTACAAACGTCTAGGGGTGATGATTGGGTTGTAAAATTACAAACGTGTGTGATACTTGTGTATGACTTGAATTAGTCGTGAACGAGTTAGATTTGAAAATTAATTTTTTAACGGGTAAAGAGTCGGTTTATTTAATTTTAGAGTATGCCTAAACATGACTCTTTTATATAATAAGTTAAACGTGTAAACAAGAATACAAATAAATAAATTAAAAGGTTAGATATTGAGAGGGGAAGGGGTGTTTGTCCCTAAAGTGCATGATATACCTTGCACTCTTTTTCTTCTTTCATGTGTGTTACGACATAAGACTAATGGTTGATAAGATAATCCGTTTTCAATATGCTAATAAAATTAATATTAGGAAAAGGAATTTAAAATTGATTACATTTTGTGGATAAAATTTAATTCAAGAGTAGAATTTGAATTGGAAGAAAATAAAATTTATGATACACTTGGTTGACAAAACAATCATATTTAGTTTTTGAATCTATTAATAAAGTGAAATGTCATGGTGGCGGTGGTTGTGGACGCAATGATAGAGTTAGTAATTGGGGAGCAGATGGCGGCGGTGTTGGGGCCATAATGTCGATGGTGTCAATTGCGGTGACGCAATCTCAATTCAACGGGCAATCTGTCTAATATTATTGTGACGTTAGTTAGCCGAATCCGTTTCTTTCAATTGAATAATAGTTATGGAAATATTAATTATAGATGAACGGATAATGAATGCAAATAGCAATAAAACTAAATATGAACTAGATACCTGAAATTTTAAATTTTACGCGGTTTGTTGTCGTGTATCATATAAATGAATTTTTTTCTGATGACTACACCTGATCTTCTGTTATGAAATTATATGTGTAAAAAATATCCAACTATAACACTTTCAAAATTTAGTTTTTTTAATGAACAACAAAGATGATCATCTTTATTCCACCATAAGACAATCACAAAATCCAAGCCATAGCAAGTAGAACATCGAGAACAAAATTATGAAACATAATACTACATTAAAATTGCGCCAAATACTCCCATTTTATACTTTTATACTTTGATCTATTCTTCCCACGTGAAGGACATTCTTTAATTTCTTCTATCAATCTTGGAGCACCTTTAACTTTACCATTGAACATTCTATTGTTCCTTTGGATCCATATGCATCAAAGTGTTGCCAAACAAATCACCTGCACCACCTCTTCATTTTCTTGTCACATGAGACTCTTGAAAGCAAATCATCAAATTCTAGAATATGTCATAGATGCCGGAGGCTTATTCTGCACCATTATGTCCTAGCAAAAAGACGTCTTGACTAGCTATCCCACAATTCTTGTGCTCTCAAAATCCACGAGTGGGGTTCTATACTTCTATCGCGAGACGTTTGACAAATCAGGATCTGATACATAGTTATATCAAATGACACTATATGTTATTTAAAATAAACGTGTGATCATAAATCAGAGTAAAACACATTTTCAATATGATAAATGTGTAAACGTAAACGTTTGTAAAATCATAAAAAAAATAAATGCTCAAGACAAGACGCCTAATGAAAGTAGTAAATGTAAATGAATTTGTTTCCAAACAATAAAAATGATACATGAGCCTTAGATATGCAAACCCTAGCCTTAAGCAGTCAACGACCTTAGAAAATATACTAAAATGTCATATAAAGTTGGTGAGTTCATAATCTTTCAAAACAATTATATAAATCTAGTAAACAAAATAAATCAATGTATATAGCTAGTCTACAATTCATGTTACTAAAATGTATGAAGTTCGCGACCGAATCTGACAGTGTATAAGTACAAATACCTCGGCCATGTTTTACCAAACATGGCAACAGGTCAATTTACACTCTTTAGACATCCAGTCATGCTAGTGCGACTAGCCGTTTGGGTTTGCCAAACTCAATAGTACTATTTAGAAATTATCTCGCTGGTTAACACTAACTGAACGGTTCGAAAAGTAAAGACTTAAATGATAACAACACTTCTACATACAGAAAAGTATTTAAGCATGCTCTCTCCCTAAAAGAGTACAATAAGAAAAAAAGCTATAAAACTCACCTTGAAATGCGTAAAAAAACACAAAGTCTAAAAAAGAAAGCTAATCGTTATCTAACAATTATAGATTTGTGAGATCCTAGTTTGTCATGCGGCTCGCGATAGAACCCCGCCGATGGATTTTAAGGGTGTGACCTAAGGTGAAAAGGATTCCTCTCCTTACAAGTGCTACCAATATTGGGATTTTTCCATCTAACCTCTACCATGCAAAGATGTTAACTTTGGGAGTATCCTAATTGTCCATCTATAAAAAAACATTGGCCTAATATGACAACGAGCAAGCTTCACTTCTTCCTTTATGTATGGATGATTGCCATAAAGAAGTCTAAACATATACCATTCTTTTATTTCCACCGATCTTTCCTTTCATTTATGTTGCAAGACGATACTTCATAAGTGCACTAAACTTTGTAAGTTCCTCCTTGGATGATGGCTCCTTTTGTAACATTCCCAAAATCTAAACCTAAAACATCGTAGCACAGTTGGGATTTGGGGGCGGCGGCCCTACTAGGGTCCACAGGGCAAAGCCCTAGCTGGGTTGGATACGGGACGCATCCATAAGGTGATGTAGCCAGTATCGCGTGTAGCATCTTTAATTTTCTCCACTATAGTAGGCAAAATATAACGTGCGGACCACGATGTTCACATCAAGAGATGGATGTAGGCCGCAAGACAAAATGGGCTCTAGACAATGCATGCACGACATGTCACACATGCAGATGGTACACGTGATGCAATTATCGTGGTCAACTCAAAAACAATTAAATTTAAGACTTAGCTCACTTCTACTAGTATGGGTAAGTAAGTTCGTCTTCACGAAGACTATATGAAAGGTGTACTTATAGTTCAGTTACTTTAACTTAATAACCGAAGCAACTATGAAATAATGATTGATTATAAAACAAAATTGCAAAGTAACAAACTTGATTTGTTTGAAAACAATAATCAGAACAATGATCCACTTCAGTTTTAGGTTTGTAAAACAAAAGTTGTAAACAAGTCAAACTTAGCAAACAATCACATAGAAATAATTTTATTGGTTTGATTGATTTCGGTGATAGAAATAGAATGGGTTGTAAACGGACCTATTCACAAACAACTAATTTTTATTTGCTAATCAAAACCTAACACTCTAATATCATAATGTAAAGAAATTAAAACCTGATGATAATTACATTAAATTCAAAAAAAAATCAAAATCGTTGAATAAAGCAACCAATAAATGAAGTTATATAGCTTAACATGCTAACCAAAATTTCAAACCAAATTAAGAAAACTAATGTTTAACAAATGTCATAAACACAAACCTTAGACCCGAAGAAGATCACAGGTGGTTTAGCCTCTCATCGTCGTCATGGATCGAAATCAGATGTTATAGGAATCAACGGCACGAAAGGATGGATCCGTAGGTGTTCTTGGCTCCACTGACTTTGGTATGATTAGAATTACGTTGGGAAAGCTTCAATTCGTAGCCCCATTTTTACCCTTCAAAATAGGTCACAAGACCCTAAATTTCCGCATTTGATAGCATAGAGACGTAATATATGTACTCAGGGTTGTAATTTATGTCCCCCTAAGAAAAATCACTTTTTGCCCTTGTTTTACGTTCTAGTTTACGTCCCTTATTTAGCTGAATCCTTATAGAACATTAATTACGTCCATATGAATATGGACATAATTTACGTCACTAATCACTTTGGGCTTGTTTCTTCTTCTTTTCAAGTTTTGTTTTCATCTTGAGCTTTCGGCTTCTATTATAACTCTTGAAAATACCCAAATTGCATCCTTTAGCTCCATGCACCTGGATATCAATTAACTCTCAAAGTAATCATGTTTTTACATTAATGAACATGTAAAAACACATAATTAAATATGTTAACACACATAAAAATGCCTACACATCAACACATGATGCGAGCTGCATTGGCTTATAAATGTGAGTCGTATTCTAACCTAGTTATAAATAGGTGAATTCAGCTCACTTTTCTCATTACTTACATCACAATAACACTTAACCTCGGGAATCATGCCCAGATCGTTCCCGACTTGTTTCATGATAATACACTCAACACTTGATGACTCAAAGCCACTAAACGTTTCTAGCCTAGGAGTAAGTTTTAATACTACCTGAGCAATCTAAAACCTCCTAGAACGCCAAAGCAAGGCTCTACTTAACTTAAAAGTGTAAACATTTGTATTTTGAACCAAAATGTTAATCTTTGATATTCATCGTCATCCTTGCAAACCAACATAAGAAAGAGTTAATTTATTAATGCATGCTAGTGGAATACAAAACAAGCTCGAACTTTAGATTGTACATGTGGTCTGATCAGAAATCATACACATGTGAAGGGTAGGGACTTGAAAATGATACTATGTCTAAGTATGACTGGTAATAGTTTGATGCCCAAAGAATTACGACTCTCTAGGCATTGACGATCCCACGGGTGACTTGATATAAAACTATTATTAGTGTACAATGAAATATCTGGATGTGTATTTTATATGCGCCTAGTATGATTAATTTGAATTAATATTCTAATGCTTGATTAAGAAAATAATTTAGGTCTAATAAACGCTATTATCAGCATTATCGCTGATATTAATGTTTTAAACCATTTACAATTAAATAATTATTAAATTGAGGTGAAATTAGATCATGTTATATTATAAACTCTGTAATGTGCATCTAATGTCGAATGTTAAAAATCATAAGATGGAAGTTGAAATGGATGTATTTTTAAAATGGAATTTTGTGGCTTGTAATTATAAATATGATTCTCTAATAGTTAGTTATTCTTTGATTATTATTAAAGTCATGAGATGTATAGATAAGTTACAATAATCATTTCGATCAAGCCTTTCAACAACTACATAGAGATAATCAATTAGTTATTCTTCCTTTCTTTTATTTTATTATTTTGGTTTTATAATTCCCTAAATAATAGCCAACACTGTACTTAAAACTATTTTATAACTCCAAGTTGTTACCATTATAAAGGCATTAATCTTGCTGTATTATCCTTCTCATTTTTATATATTTTGATTTTGATGCAGATGTTCCTTTTCAAATAAATAAATATATAACTAAGCTTTAATGCGTTTGTTACAAAAAAAAATTTATTAATATATAAAAAGTTTAAAACCAATCACATCAATTAGATGCTATCCAACTTAAAAGTAACCCCAATAAAATGGCGGGTCATGTTATATACGGTTCGAGTTGAAACATGTTCAGGTCAAAAGTGTTCAATTAAAAAATATTACGTTGGTTCGGGTTAAAACAAGTTCGGGCCAAAGCTGGTGAAGGAACAGGGGTTAGTCCCATGGTGGGAAGAGACCTAAGTCCTATCATGAAGGGAGAGGGGGCTCCTATATCAATCCACTTCATCATTGTCATCATCGTTTCTCTTATACGCATAAGTGTATAGAGGTTATTGGTGGGAAAAAAAATACTAGGTGATTCTTTGTTGGAAGAATGCATCTATTTATAGGAGATTATTGGCTTAAACCCTAATGGGCCTACTCTATATCTAGGCTCGGTTTGAGGTATCCTTCACGACGGGTTTAGGTTAAAACTAGGCATGCTTAAAAGGAGTATCGACTCTGAATAATAATTATATGAACTATATCTAAGATTGTTGTATTACTTGTTTGAAATAAGCATATGAACATATTAGAAGCAACGGACCAACCAGGGGTATAAGCAATAGTAACGTCAATATAATTCTAAAATAAGTTTATTGAAATGTAAAGACACAACATGTTAATTTATTAGTTAGTGAAAAGGATAGAAAACGTGTAAAATTTTCCAAAATATGACGTCTAGTGTACTTATTGAAGTGTTATATTTATAAAGAATAGTATGTGTATTTACTCTTAAATGTATTTATATTTTCTTTTAGTATATTGGTTTAGATTTTATATGTGTCACAATGAGTTTCCTGAATTATTGTGGGCCACAAATATCTTTAAATCTTATATCCATATCACAACACAAAATGATGTCTCTCATATCAAGATTCTTATCCTCCCCCCACATAATTTGAAAAGATAATCGTTATTACCTATTTTATTTATTTATATTTTATATGTTAAAAAGCAACTTTATGAATAATATCAAGGGGTGTTTCTGGTATTTTACTATGCTTTGGGTTTCGTTTCATCACTCTTTTTGAAAACCTGCAACCCTCATTAAAACCACCTTCAATCCCAACTACACTTCATTATCACTATTTTAGGTGGAGAGAGGGATTTGGGGTTTGAAGGTTTCGGTGGGTGTTCACGGTGGACGTCTGCCGCGTTACGCGTCGAGTACAACCAGTGAGTGCATCCTCCTACCTCTGTGCTCATCGATAACTCGTTGCCGCCATTGCTGCCGGAGTTGGGTCCGCTCATCTCTACTCTATGTTAGGTGTGTTCGGTAACGTGGTTGTTCTATTTGGTATTTCCCTTACCACTCCCGTCGCCCTACATGCACAGTAGTCACCGATCTGTTGGTGGCGATGATCTGTGGGGCAATCGGTGATTCGGTTTTGCCTTTTTGGGTTTATGTGATTTCTGATTCTTCATCTCAAAAAGGTTTTTGCTTTGGTTTAGGATTTCGATTTGTTCTTGAATGTGATACTGATTCGGGTGTGTGGCTTCCATTTGTTGGATCACATGTTGGGTTTATGTCAGGTTGTTCATTGGCTATGATGATCCGACCATACACAGGTTGTTGTCCTAGCGTGGCAACCATGTTTAAATGGTTTGCAGCTAGAGGCGACAGCCCGGTCTGAGCCAAATCTATGTCCATGGTTATGATGTTTAGTGTTGGCTTTGATTTGTGGGATCGCACATTGTTGGTTTATGTCAGGTGGTTCACTGGCTATGATAGTCTCACCAAAAACATGTTGTTCTGGCGTGGCAACTACGTGTTGATGGTTTGCAGCCTGTAACGATGACCGGGTCTAAGCCAAAGAAATGTTACATCGTCTCTTATATTATCCTATATGTTTAAAAAACAAGTGAAACAAGCAGTAGATTTTGTTATGCTTTGATTTTGTTGGTTTATGGTTGCTAATAGGATGACTGTGATGATTATAGGGAAAAAATTCGTTGTATTGGCGTGCAACCATGTTTGGTTTGCAGTCACAACGAGAAGGCGGATCTGAGCCTAGAGTTATAACTACTACGCTTTTTTGTGGTTTAGAACACTCGCGCAACGCGCGAGGTTGTTACTCCTAGTTATATAAAATGGATGCTTCAATCAATTATGATAGTGTATACTATCTAAAAAAAAATTTTTTAAGGACACGTGTCAACTTCTGGTTAGGTCTAAACTATTATTTCCAGCATCTCTCTCCTATTAAATGAAATATTTTTAATTAAGTAAACTAAATAATTAGATACCCAAAATATAAATTTTCTTATTCTAATAAATTATTAAAACATACTAAATTGGTAGATTTCAGTTATATTTTATCTTAAAATATAATTTTATAATTCTTGGCTTTTATTATTTGTTATTTATATTTCTTATTTTTTATTATTTGTTATATTATTAATTGTTAATTACATGTAGCATACAATATATTATTAAAATCTAATGATTTAATATGTTGATTTTTTTTTACCCATGTAATATATGGGTTTTTAACCTAGTTATTATAATCGTAAGATAACTTGCATATAATAATATGAATATAAATCTATTTTATTTATAATCAGTATCAAAAAGACATCATAAGTACTTTAAAGAATACTTTTTTTTTTTCAATATTAATGTAGATAAAATCATAAACGTATATTCTCTTGGGCTTTTGTTGTAGCTTAAAGTAAGTGAAGATTTTGTTTGTTGAATCGTTTTTAATAATATAATCCAACTGTGCTTCTAAATTTAAAGATGAATTTACAAGAACATAACATGTGTAGAGGGCCGTTAGTATATAAAATGTAATTTTCATGCGAAGTGTACAAAAAAATCATCAGAACGTAACACGTATTTTTTGGAGGGTAATTTCGTCCTCGCCACAATTACGCATAAAAATTACATAATTACGTAAGTTATATTTATAATTACAAAAGTTATATCTATCATTAAACAAGTTATATTTATAATTACGCAAAGTAAATTTACTTTACGTTATAAAAATTATTATGCAAATTATATTTATAATTATGCAAGTTATATGATAATTACGCAAGTTATGTTTATAATTACGCAATCAATAATCACGTAAGTTATACACATAACACATAAACGTTTTTAAAAAAATTGATTTTTAAAAAATATATATAGCAATACTATTCTCATATTAAAGATGATAAAATGTTCGATTTATGGTGTAGTTTTTTTAAATAATATCATATAAAAAAGTTATATGCATTTAAATAAACATGATGGAAATTGAAAAAATAATTATAGACTATTTTCAAATCTACCCATCAAGGCACATTCTTGCATGATTATTTCATCATAATATTTGAACTCTTAATTTTTTAGATCAATGGTTGTTATCACTTACTACAATTCGGATAAATTTATAACTTTGTACAGTAAACTTTTTCAACATGTGTAAACTATAAGATTTTTTGAAAAAAAATTTAACGGATGATTGAATCGCTAGGGCACTAGGCTAGCATATTACTATATATCAGTCCATACTTATCATTTCAAAACTTGAGATGACCTTCAAAAGAAAAAACACCTAAGATGAAAAAAATCATTTAACCCAATCTAAAATCTTTTTTTTTTTTTTTTATCAAATAGTACTTGAGCCTAAGATATCTCTTTATTTTAATACTAACATGTT
This sequence comes from Flaveria robusta, assembly GCA_025506415.1. Classification (NCBI taxonomy): domain Eukaryota; kingdom Viridiplantae; phylum Streptophyta; class Magnoliopsida; order Asterales; family Asteraceae; genus Flaveria; species Flaveria robusta. Next base: position 6,459,684 of record CM046474.1, on the reverse strand, counting down.
TTGCCTGAAAGTGAAGTGGTTTTCTCTATGTAAAAGTTTGACTGAGTTTAATAAAATATTTAAAAAACTTAATTACTATTTGATCAATTATTGTATTAATACACAATTGTAAAGGTTGGTGGGTTTATAATTTTTTTATTTTATATAAATTGTTGTTATATAGAATACTTTTCAACTTTAGAGCATAAGTTGCTTCTTGGTTTAGTGGTTTGTTTCTTCAAATTTTAATCAACTGGCTTTGGTTCGAACCACGGGATGAGCCCAAAGTTTTTTCTTTCTTTTTTCATACTTTTTTTTTATATTTTTGTCAAATACAATTCTTTACAAATTTAAAACATAACTTGACCCTTATGTTTTCATTTCTTTTACGTTTCGACATAAATTTAGTTTGAAACGATTAGAAACGACTGTAAGTCTATGTTTCGACATAATTTTTGTTTGAAAAAAATCGGGTCAAATATAATACGTTCTCATTCAATGGTATAAATTCAAATCGCTCTACGTAATGCAGTAAATTTAGTTGGAAACGACTTGAATCGATTGTAGTCTATACTTTATCACGCCGCGTCCGTACGTACGATGCCGCGGCAATGCGCGGCGGGTAAAAAATCCAGTTTCTCTTAAAAACGTATGTAACATAAAAATAACATAATTTGTGTGTCAAATAGTGTCAAGAAACATATTAATTAAGTAATGTAAAAGATGACAAAATGATATTTTGTGAGGACATATCTTATTCGAGTATGAAATACTAAGAATAATAATAATAAAATAATAATGTATTCATCTGCTTTATGAGAAAAATACAAATTGTTTTAGTATATAAAAATCTTCGAACCAACATGTGTATCTCATTTTTCCTCTTCAAAAAAGTTGATGAAAAGTGAGAAGAAATCATTTTCCGTGTTAAATTTATGTGTATTTTATAATTCTGATAAGTAAATAGATATATAAACAAATAAATAGTTAGGTTGAATATCAATGATCCTTAGTCCAACTGTTTAAAGGGAGGTAACCATGACATGTAAATATTGGAGACCATCGGTTCAAGTCTCACTCTGAGCAAAAATGCTCAGGGTTGAGCCAGGTGGTTTTATTAGCAATGAGTTTCCTCCTGAGGGGGTGGGGGTGCGGTCTCGACTGGAAAACGAATAGGTGGACCGATTAAGATAAAAAATATTCTCAGAATCAGGTTCATACATTTGCCATTCAAATAAAAAAAAGTTAGGTTGCATGATGGCCATTGTTGGTGGGATGCATTTGAGTGAAGGATAAGTAGAGATAAGGTGTTTAATCATATATGTGCCTCAACGCCTTTAAGAAGTTGCATACCAATCATGCTTGTTTTTTATCTTATAGATCTTTATAATTGATTTTAAATTATTTTCTTTCTTTTTTAAAGTTTTTTGGAAATCATCCAAAAACTCGTCATGTTAGTATTAAAGAAAATTAATGTTTTGCTAAATTAATATCGAAACATAGATGGAAATAAGTATATTGTAACGGTTTATTCGGAATACTAAGAAAACAACTATGATATTATGCAAAGAACTAAAATATATTATACTTGGACAACGGGTCTTGGCCGCATGCTACGAGATCTGGTTTATATATTGAAAATTTAAATCAAAATATTTTTGAAGATAATCATGTCATAACAGTATATTTGTAATTTCAAAAAAAAAAAAATACACATTGTTGTAAAAAAATTTATAATATATAACATTAGAGGTTTTGAACGAAACTTACGCCTTTACATGGATACAAATAAATATGTCGTAATGTGGTATCTAGAGTTTAGAAAATCATTATATTTCTAAAGTCATAAGGGAAAAAACAAAATAAAATAAAAATTATTTTTAATAACAAATTAATACTTAAAACTTTTGAAACCGGAAAAAGCTATTTATGGCATATGATGACGAGTAAAAAAAATGCTTATCTGCTTAATTGCCACATGTCATCAATAAATAAAGTTTGAATATAGTTAGAAAGCATGCATGAAAAAGTTGTACATGTTCATTATATGTTTAGAGTTTGGATTTTTTTTAGTATAGTTAATTTCCATCTTGAGAACTAGTCTTAGGGTGTTACGCATGGATGCACCAATTTTATCCTATGCCAATGACAAGCGCCATTGGTACAAGTGACCATGCAACTATAACATGCCGTCGATACAAGATGGTTTCTTTTTTTGATTAGTTAAAGTCTGTAGTCACGACATGTCATCGTTATAGGTCAAAAATTATTTTTTTTTATTTTTTTCTGTTGAAAGTTTGTTACCTCGACACTTATAGCGACGATTTGTCATTCCTATAGACTGATATCTACCGACGAATGATGTACTGTATCACGGCGACAATTTAGAGTTATTACATCACTCCATGCCTACGACACCAATATGCCAGCCAAAATCACCTATAGCGACGGCGTGTTCTCATTATAAGGCAACATTTTGCCGTCGCTATAGGAGCGCTTCCTATTGTGATAGTGTCTTAATCATCATCATTTGAGGCTTATGTTTGGATTTACCTTATCCGTTATTCATCAAGGATAACCCGGAAATAAAAAATTGAAAATAATCCAAAAGACAAAGACAGGTATTAATAATCGGAATCAAACCTTGCAACTCCAATGACTTGATGCATTCGAGAAGTAAATATTTGAAGAAACTTAACAAGTTTTAAAATAAAGAAAAGAGGGGAGAGATGATCATGAAGTTGTTATACTAGACAACAATGGAGTGTTAGTTGGAGTGATGGGAAAGTCATAAGGAGAGAATCGAGGTGAAGAAGATGATGTTCGTCTCCATCGAACTGAGAGAGAATAAATTATGTAAAATCTAGTACATTTTATTTTTAAGATAAATTTATTTATTTATCATTCTTACAAGATGCGAGAATAAAACACAAAATTTTTTGGTTATGAGACATACACTTACTATTTACGACTAGAACCCTTCTGAGTTTACTTTAGTAATTGAAGGTGTGAACGTATAAGTTGAGATAAAAAAAAAAAAAAAAATTCTCGCAATATTGATTATAAGTTTGACTTGGATAACCGAGGTTAATGTACCTCATGTTGATGCTGGGAGACTTGGATTTTCACAAATAGTGTTGGGGAGATGGATTGGTCTACCCAAGTATGTATATAGTCTTGATAGAATTCTCTATATTATATACATTATATATAGAAGGGGGAAGGTAATTAAAATTTTTTTTTTTATAAAGCGAATTGTTATTTTCCTTTTTACGGTTTGACAACATTTTTATTTTCATTCAAAAATGTTTTTTCTTACAACTGGCTCTCTAAGGTTTGAAAAAATTATCATTTTCATTCAAAAATTTTATCTCTATTTTCTTTAAAATATATTCATTGTTAAAAGGGTATTAATATAAATTTTTATATAAAAACGAAATCCTAATTAATTTATGTTTGCGTGTTGATAAAATTCTTTCACGAAATTCATGTTTTTAAATGAAAATGACAACTTTTTGAATACTTGAAGTCAAATGTAAGAAAAAATATTTTTGGATTAAAATAGTAAATACGAACAAACTATAATGAGAAAAACAATAATTCACTCTTTTTATACGTAGAATTGTTACGCATTATTAGTATATACAAGGTATATAATTACAATCGGGAAGTAAACTTCAGTTTGAACATGTAATGGAGAAATTATGTCATTGCAAAAGGTATATTTTAATCTGTTACATGGAGTTTTTAGATTTATTTCAAAGGACAAACAGATAGGAATTAATTACTAATAGGTTTATTCACAAAAAAAACAGTAAACACTAGACGACCCGCGATGCGGCAACGAACATTACACTCTACAACTCACAAGTAAAATGCACGAACAATTAATTGATGAATATCATAGAGATTTGAAGGTTTAATAAAAGTTCATAAAATAAAGTAAACAGTAAACCGTATAGATTATCTTTTAAAGAAAAAGTTTAGTTAAACAATAAACTGATAGTTTAAATATTTAATTTGTAAAGAAATTTCGTTATTAATCGTAATAACTACAAAACTGAAGGTATAATCTAACTCATTTATGATATTTATAACCGATATTATTTAATTACTTTCTTGTATTTCATCACAATTAGCATGTGTGTAAAAAAGAACTAAAGTAGTTAAATTAATAAAAGATAATTATATTCACTTAAACTCTTAAAAGTTAATAATAATAAAGACAAATTCATACTACTTAAATGTATTATAACATGATATTGATATTATATAAAAGTACAATGTTATTTAAGGTTACCCTTAATAATATATAAAACTTGTATATAATTAGGGTCTATATAGACACTCACCTTTATAAATTGACACCCCTCTATACGTCTCGTACAGCCTTACACATGATATATAAGGTCAACGACATTGAAATCGAGGAAAATTTAGGGGGCTGTAAGAGGGCTATACATATAGTCAATGCGATCCTTTATAGGCTTATACTACGCGTAAAACAAAATTCGACATTGAATACGAGAAAAAATTCAAAAGGCTCTCAGAGGGGGTTATACGTCCTATATAGGGCTATACGACCCGTTATACGTTGCATATAGAAATATACGACTCGTATAGAATTCGATGGGTGTTGATTTTTAATTGAGGGATGTCTAGAAATCATATCCTTATAATTAATTTTCTACATGTACTATAAGTAATATTAATATATACTATTAGAATTAGTTATTTCAAGTTGCAAATATTAACGAATATTTTGACCCCTAATCCTTTTTCTTTAATTAAAGAAAACCCCACATGAAACTTGTCGATTTGTCTCCAACCTTTCTCACACAAGATGACAATCTTTCAGATATTTCACTTAAGCTTCTTGTTTCTTTTAACAAAACTCTAAATTATAATAACAATAACAATAGTAAAAAAACAGCAAAACTATTTAACTATTAAAATTACTTGTAACTTACTAACTTATTCAACTACAAATACATTAAAATTACTTTTTTAATCCAATCCTAAGCCCGAAATGGATTGAAAATCTTAAATATTCCTAAAATTAGCCATCATAGTCTAGAGTCGGGCAAAAATCTAACAACCGAAGTACAATCTTTCTAAATCAGATAGTCATGCTTATACACTATACTTCATATAAATTAAGTTATTTATATAATTTATTTCTATGAAAAGAATGTAAAACCAAGAAAGATAATGCTCAATCGGGAATAACTACTTGTAACTTTGTAAGTGAGGTTTTCGTATTTAGAAATCAACTTCTTATAATAAGATAAAAATATCACGTTATTCATTATTATTTAGTGTAATTTTTTTTTAAATTTTATAGGGTGAAAAGAATCAAGAATCCATTTTACTTAAATATAACTAAGGTGAAAATATAAAGTGAGTAGAATATAAGACAAATTTAAAGTATAACTAAATTCTCATTGGGTATAAGAATTAGAGTCGGCCCATCTCCTATAGGACTAAGGCAACCGCCTAGGGCCGTAAGATTTTTGGGGCCCCATTCTTTAAGCTTGGCCCATGTGTTTTGAATGATTACGTATAAGCCTGTAAATCAACCGAATATTCATTAATTGTTCGATGGAATGTTTATTTATGTTTGTCCATTTAACTAAATAAACGAACACCAACAAAAAAATTTATTCGCTTAGTTAAATGAACGAACATAAACACATATTTTGTTCGTTGATTTACATTCGTGAACATTCGTTTATGTTGGTTCATATATGTTTGTTTACTTATGTTTGCTCGTTTATTGAAATAAGTTTTTATGTACATATTTTTTATGGTTTTTTGAATGAGTCATTATGGATGATTTTTTTATGAATCGTTACAGATTTTTGATAGAATCACATATTAATAAATCATGTATAATTAAACCAATAATTTACATTTTGTTTATGAATTAAGATTTGCTAGACTTGTTTGTTTGTGTTTATTTACATTCATGAACTGTTCGTTTAGCTTTTTAACGAACGAACATGAATGAACACAAATATTTTATTTTCTTAATGAATGAACATGGACAAGAATAAAACTTTATGTTCAAGTATGTGTTCGTGTTCATGTTTAGTTAAAATTATATGAACGCATACGAGCATGTCGATGTTACGTAATAAAGTCTAGAAATGCTTAACTAGATGTGAATATCATGACAAATCAAATTGGTTAATTTAAGAAGTCAATAACAGTATAGAGACAATGAGAGAGCATTTGTTTAGTTGATCTTTTATTGTTTGTATAAATTATGTATTTATGTTTAAGAGATATGATGGAGAAAATACGAAAGATGTTTGAAAGGAGAAGGTAAACATGACTGTTTTGTTTAACGAACTAAAAGGAAAGATAATATAATAATAAATTAACGAACCAAACTTGATATTGACATCCGTAGGCGTAGGATATGAAAATTTGATTAATAAGTTTATTACATAATAATTGAAGATGTATGGTAATCTTACGGGTCTGAATTTAGCCCAAACATCTCTGGACATAAAGAGTTTGTGAGCCCAATCTTTCTGATCAGATCTAATACATTAGGCCCAATCCTTCTGAGCCTATAAAAGTTAACCTAATAAGCATCTTATAATTAGAAGGCACTCTCTACTCTCTTCCTTTTTAAAGGACTCTTCCTCTGTAATCACAACAAGTGATATTTGATATTATGATTGATTCACTTTTAAGTTTTAAAGTAAGATGTGGTTGTCCTTTCTCTATTTATGAAGCATTTATTTTATTTGAAGCTCTCACTTACTTAAATATGCTTCTTCAATAACAAAAGTAATAATATAGAAGGAATTTGTAAAAATATAATTGAAAATAAAAATAATTATGATATTAGTTTTCAAGATTTTTAATTTTATATGAAGTAAGAAAAAAATCATTAAAGTTGGTTTTGTTAGAAAGATATATAAATTTGCATTAAGAAATAGAAAAAATATAACATTACATTTAAACAGCTTAGCGACTGATTTAAAAAGGTTCGACACCATTAGGCTTAACACCAATAAGTGACCAAATCAACCAGATTTGATCTAGGCCAGTTGTAGGCCAAACGTTCTTGATCCAGGCCATTAAACGGGTTCAGGCTTTACACAACATCTAGCTTGATCCAATCATTAACCAAGGTTAACTGGTCAAGACCAAAATCAATGTCTTTAAGTCATGTCTTAACATTTGTATTCCGACAACTAAACCTTCAGATGACACATCGATCTCGTCAAATTGATCTACTTTAACACCTTATTATGAATTTTAATACTTTTAGGGGTTGTGTTTAAAATGTGCACTCTTCATTTTGATTTATTGCACATTCTTTTCCTTTTAATTTATCACTTCGGTAATATATCTTCCATTTCACATTAAAATACATAAAAGATACCTTTAATTTGATAATTTATTTATACGTTTAACTAACCCCTTACTAACTCTCTCCCGCTTTTAATCATTTTATTGTAAATAGTTTATCATTAGTGCAATAGTGCTTCTCTTATCTCACTCATGGACTCTTTGTACAAGTGATATATTTGTAAATAATTAACACCCATTGATACATATGATATGTAGCATTTTTTTTTAATGGATGAATGTATAGTATTTATCATTTGGTTAACAATTATGAACAAATTATTAGCATTATCATGCTAAAAAATCAATATCCCAACCACTTAAAATCTTCAGCATTTAACTTTAATGTAGGGGTGTAGGACCATGTTTTTAAGGCGAGCAAACATTTAATTTAAACAAAAGTATCCTCTTTACCTATATTGTTTTTAAGAATGATACAAAAAATGCATATCAGTTATATCTAGACCTGGCAGTTTTGATCCAAATGGGTATTAGGCCTGTAAATGAACCGAACGAAAACAAACATCAGCATGTTCGTGTTCGTTCATTTAACTTTTACCAAACACGAACACGAACACGTTATCGAACACGATTTTTGTGTTCATGTTCGTTTATTAAGAAAATAAAAGTTTTCGTGTTCGTTCATGTTTGTTCGTTAAGAAGCTAAATAAACACTTCACGAACATAAACGAACACAAATGAACAATAATAAACAAACATAAATGAACCATAATAAACAAACAAAACTGAACACAAAAAAAAATCTTAATTTTTTGGTGTATTAGTGGAAATTGAAACTCACTAAACTTATGAGTTTCTAGTATAACTTTATACACTTATGTTTCAAATATTAACACATAATACACTTTTATTAATATATTAATATATATAAATAAACAAACATAAATGAACAAACATAAACGACCATAAATAAACAGACATATATGAATGACCGTTCATGAACGTAAACGAACGAACAAAGCATGTGTTCATGTTTGTTCGTTTAATTAAATGAACACAATTTTTTTGTTCGTGTTCGTTCATTTACTAAATAAACGAACATAAACGAACTTTCCGCCGAACAGTTCATGAACGTTTGGTTTATTTACAGGCCTAATGGGTATATTTGGGTTGATTTGGGTAGTAAAATGAAGTAATGGATTAAATTGAGTTAAGCTATATTTCTAAGAGGGTCAAGTTGGATAATTCTAAAACTTGGAAAAGTGATCAACGGGTCAAGATGGGTCATTAAAAAACAAGGAACGGGTCAAGATTGGTTGATTAAGTTTTCTCATAACTAATCTTTCTCCAAAATCCACACATAGTCTCACATCTAAATGATAGCGATAAACATGAACGGGCCAAGATTGGTTTACGGGTCACATGAGATGAACGGGTCGGCAACCGGATGTCTTAAACTGGAGCTCCATGATAGGGGTAAAAGACCACAATATACATGCACAACCCACGTCCACCATCACCATGCAGTTTATCTTTTTTTATATTTTATTTTATTACCATTTGCTTAAAGTTTAATTTAAATATGTTTTTCTAGTGTACCTTAAGGTATTACAGTAATACTTGGTTTTATTTTTTCTTCCATTAGAACGTGAGTGCCCACTACTTTGGGATTTATCTATGCGTGGGTTAGAATGAAATTGTTAATTGTTAACCAAAAACAAGCTAGCAAAAATTGATGGGTGACCATATAAAACAATATTGTTATAAGATAACAACATATATTCTAACGTTTAATATTTGAAGTCATTAAAATTACCGGGATAATTAGTTGACCCTATGACCATAGAAAAGTTTAAACTTTCTCAAAGCCATAGCAAATTATACATGTGGTTTATTATGTGTCAGTGGTCATGCTGTGGGTTAGATTCAAATATATAGGATTCACCCTTAGCATTGTATTGCAAAATGGCAATACAAAAAATAGCCAATTACCCGACGTATTTGTGTAATTGATTAAGCGGGCGTGAAGAATAGGATCCCATAAATTGGTCCCCATCTTATAGAGGGTGGACAAGCAGAAACAATTAAATAATTCTTTTACAATTTTGACTTCTATTTCTAGATGAAACTCCTTGAGGGTAAGCGGTCAGAGGCAAGTGGTAAGAGAGGGCTCCATTATGGATTCATGCCTTATCTAAAAATTCATCTTGAAAAATTCTATTATTAACTTTAAAAAAATAATTATCTTGATTAATAAAAAATTAAATATTTGCATTTCGTGTTATTTGGTTAAAAAATAAATAATTATCTCGATTATAGAAAATTAAATATTTGCATTTCATGTTATTTAGTTAGAGGTGTTAAATTTGTTTGCTGAGGTTGTCTATGAGTCGTATAAAACTATTTTCAATCATCTATTTTTTATCTTTAATTTTAATATATTACAAACTTTAGAAGGTGTTGCTAATTTGTTATACCTATAACTTATTAACAACAATTCCCTTCTAAAATAAATCATAACTCGTTTCCAAATATACGGAATTGAGTTTATGTTTTCTTTCCAAAATAACAATATTACGAGTAGAGGTCACGAGACTTGCAATAACATTAATGATTTGTCATGCCAACTACAAGTATCTACTTTAAAACACCTTTGTACCGTTTTACTACTACGTGATAAAGTCCAACAAGCACTCACAAACACAAGATAACATGCACGTGAGATCACGGACAAAGTCCGCTCCCATGACATCAATTAAAGATAAGCTGTACATGACCTACCAATCAAGGACCATCGTTAAAGGCGTACCAAAAAGGAACATGTATCATGAAAGAGTCAAATATTTTGATTTCATCCCAGTTAAAACTAATAAATAATATTAAACTAAAATAAATCAAATGTGTTCAAATATTCTTACACTAGATTATAACCCCGTGTATTACACGGTTTCAATAAAAAAATATTAAAAATTAATGAAAAGTTAGAAAATATAAACATTATTTTGATATTAGATATAATTAAAATTATATGTGAGTAAGTCATTTAATTAATAAAATATTTTTATTATTTTTTTAAAACTTTCATTTTAAAAAAGTGTTTTTTTAACTCTCGTTTTATTAATAGGCTAAGATACATTTCGTTCTAAGAATATTGTTTTTGAAAATTGTCATTTTTAATAAATATCTCATTATTTCAAAACTATGGGTTTTAGTTATTTTTGTTTTATAAATAAATTTTCGTATTTAATAAAAATTTTCTTTGACAAAATATCAATTTTATAAATATTTTATTGTTTAAAACTCCGAATTTCAGATATCCTTTCAATTATTTTAGAAAAACATTTTCATATAAAACCTGTTAAAAAATTGGTTTTAAAGTATTTCATATGTGTAAAAAGATATGTTGTTTAAAAAAAATTCATAGTCTCTAAAAATCTTTTTTTTCAAAAAAGTGTATTTTTTTAATCAAAATGTTTAATTTTTAATTAATAAAGAATGTTTTATAAAAAATATTGATTTTAGAAAATTTTGAAATGTTTAAAAAGTGTGTGTGTGTGAGAGAGAGAGAGAGAGATAACTAGAGAGAGAAAATTTAACAATTAGTTATTTTAACCTTTAAAAATTGATAAATGATTTTGAGCGGAAAAATAAATGGTAAAGTTAATATGATGATAACATGTGTCCACCCAATGTAATCATTTATTAGTATAGATAACTAGTTTTATTAAACCCGTATATTACACAGGCAGAATAAATTAAATATTAATATAATAAATATTTATTAATTGTAAAAGAATATTTTAATATAAGATATAATTGAAATTACGTATGAGTAAGGACTATAAGTACTAAAACTATGATATCAACTTTTTAACACTTTTTTCTCCAAAAAAGTTAAATATTTTGTTTCAAAAAACCGTATTAAACAATGTTATTTCTAAAAATTGCTTATTATAACTCGTATTTTTAATTATTTTTTGTTTATAAAAAATTCTAATATCAATTTAAAATATTTCGTATTTTTAAAAAAGTTTGATGTATTAGAAAAACGTCTTACTTTATAAAAACTTTTTTTCTTTTGAAATAACATTAATTAAAAGATCTATTTCTTAATTTATGAAAAAAACTATTTTTAATCTAAAGAAAAGTTAAATAATATTATTAGTAATAAAGGTAATTATTTAATAGGAGAGAGAATCGAGAAAATTTTGATGGGAATGAATGTGATGCTGCCACGTGTCCCCCTAGATACAATTTATTAGAGTAGGAAGATAATCTATTTCATACTAAAATTAAAACATTTATTAGTAAAAAACAAATAACTAAAAATAAAAGAAAACAACAGTTCCAGATCAACCCAATCTTTTTACATGCTAAAAACTACTTATTCTGACCCAAACTACTTTTTATATACAGACAATCTACCCTAAACACAAGTCGAGTGATCACATTTGGTGCACTTTGGTAAGATGCTAAACTTAAGTCAAGTAATCACATTTGGCGCGCTTCCGCAAGTGGGTTCTTGATTAACCCACTGCAACCGCCATTGAGATACAATCCAGTGGTTTGAAGGTTATAGGATTCATGATCCTTGTTCTTGTCGGAGGGAGTCGAAGATAACCGAATGTTTGACTGTTGAATTTCGGTTTTCTTCCAGAGTTTAGAGCTAAGAAGCTCTGCACCTGGTAATTTGCAACAAAAGATTTGTTCGGGATTTGATACCTGTTGAGTTGACTTTGCCAAGTCAAATGAGATCCCGTCGAGTGTTGACTCTACACCACGCACACGAGACTCCAGTGACTGCATCCCGCTCATAGAGTTCCCGATAAATTTCTACAATTTTTTATGAGTAACAGAAATGTCATAAGTCTGTCTTCGAAAAGTTGTAATTCAAGTTAATACCAATATCAACTAATTGTCTAATTGCGATAGATTTTGTTAATAATACTCTCAAATTAAAAGTGAACTTAATTACAGAAATTTACTTTCCAATTACCTCAAGGAGATGAAACAAATTTGCCTGTTGGGTTTCGATTTGAACAAGCTGATTGCGGATTACAGATAAGTCCTCAGAATCTTGTTGAATCGAGTTGATATTCAAGCCACCACTGCTTCCTGCAACTCTAGAACTGGATCTATCTTCATCACCTTGAGATTCATGCATCTTTTCATCAGAGATTTCACCAAAAAGGACCCGTTTTGTTTCTTGTTTCATAGATCTTTGTTTTGTACGAACCTCAGCAGTGTCGAGTTTCTGATCATTCGGCTTCTTGCGATCCAGCTTACAGAACATTGCTGGACCAGCTTTCCGGCAGCTGGTTTCAAGTGAACTTCTTCTTGTGACAGATGGTATGTTCGTTATATGAGGCGTTCTAGGTTGATTTTGTATATCAGATTCTCCTGCATATCACAGTAATTACTCATCAGAAATCAGCAATAAGGCACAAAATTATACACATTACAAAGTAAAAATTTGGGGATTTAGCGATATATAAATCAAAACTTGTTCAAATCATCTACAGGTCGATTTCAATTGTTCTGTTTCAATTATGCATTGTAACAGTCTAATCACACATGCAAGCAATCTTCAAATCTTCGTACCTTTAGAAGAATGTGATTCTGGTGGTGGCGAAACCTTCTCCGGCGCATCTGGAATTGCATTCCATGCTTCAACCATCTGGTTCATCGTCTCCCTTACACTTTTCACCTACAAATTGAATCAAAAACCTCATGTAAATACACATAATTACTACTAAGAAGTCAATTACTCAATTCATCGATTGCAGATCATACCTTATCAAATCTCTTCGCCTCAAATGTCTTCAAACACGAAGCCTTAAACTCCGGCAACAAATCCGCCTCCACAACCGCCAGCTTCTCCAGCACCACCGCTGCAGCCTTCCTCACCGACCAATCCTCACTTTTCGCCACAAATTCCGTCGTAATCTTCACCAAATTCCTCACAATCACCGCACTCGAAGCACCACCGACGCTAATAACACTCGCTACAACCGTCAACAAAGCCGCTTTAGCCCTAAATCCATCGCTCTTCAACAGCTTCTCGATCCTCGGTATCAACCGCCTCAAGTAAACCGTATCTGGATCCGGTGCGCCATTGATAACCGCAGCGACACACAAAGCCGCACCGATCTGAGCATTCAAATCCTGTTCCGTCACCAACGCGTCAACGAACGGTTTCGCCACCGACGTAAACGGAGGTTTGGTGACGTGAGAGGCAATAGAGGCGGTTGCAGCAACGCAGGCGGTACGCACCACCGTGTCGGGATCACGGAGCCGGCGGACCACGGCGGAGATGAGTTTCGACAAGTAAGGCGATAATACATCGCCGTGAGCTTCAGATAAAGTAGAAATTAAACGAACGCATTGTTTACGTACCGGAGACTTGTCGGAGGCGTCGGTGCCGGAGATTGATGAGAGGAACGGAGGAATTGAGTCGTGAGTTAAGGATTTCGCGATGGATTCGAGCTCGGTGGCTGCAGCGGAGTGAGTATCACGGTCGGAGAGTTTGTAGAGGCAGATAAGTACTCGATGTTTGAAGTCACGAGATGAAGATTGGTTGCTGGTGGTGTGTTTAGGAGGTGACATTATTGTGGAGCTTTGAGTAGAATGGAGGTGGCTTACGGTGGTGGTGACGGTGGTTTGTCTGTAATTTCCGGCAGCATAGCCGGAGAAGAAGACGAAAATGCGGTGAGGCGGTGGTTTGGTTGGGCTCTGAAAGGAGGTATATAAGATTGTTCAAAAAGATGATGAAGTTGCTGTAAGGCTGCGACGTCGTTTGTACTTTACTCATTTCTTTATTATTTTTGTTATTTGGGTTATCAAATTTACATGCAAGTATACGGAAAACAATTACAAATATTAATTCATTCATATAATTGTGATTTATATACATAATTAAAAGATTAAGCATGTCATATATAAATATTAAGACAAAATTACATACATGTTTATGTATATGTAAGCAAGTTTGGGTATAAATTTATATATACGCAAGTCTATACATATATGATATATATAGGTGGTATTTCTTCGTAAATTTTAAAATTTTCAATTGTACCTGCATAATCAAATCCAATATTATATATCAAGAATAAACTTGAATCAGGTTATAGAAGCGAACAACTTCACCAACGACATCATCTTCATCGTCATCGTCGTTTTCAAAAATATCAAAAACCAAAAGTCTTTACGTCACAAACATCAACTTCATCAACGACATCATCTTCATCGATGTCATTGTCTTCATCTTCGATTCATCTTCATCGTCGAGCCCCTTTACAACATCGTCCTCTTTATTTACATAAATGGGGGTTAGTGGATCAAATAAATGGTGAAAATTAAAAATAAATAACATATTATCCTATATGTTTAAAAAGCAAAGTAAATGAGTAGTTGTTTATGTTGTGTTTCTAATTTGATCACAAAACTTTATGGTATTTGCACTTTGCCCCCTCCCATGTGTATTTGTATGGAGGAAAAAAGAGTTTGTTGTGCTTCAAGTGAGTCTTCTGGGTGTGATGGTGGTGGTTGGCGGTGCCAAAGGCAACGATGACGGTAGCAGTTTCATCGCGTGCATCTCTTTCTAGTTGTTCTTCGTTGCGCCAGTTGGGGGGGGGGGGGGGGGGGGGGGGCTTTGTTGTCGTTTTGCCTTCCTTATGTGGTCGAGGTAGAGCTAGAAACGGTTTCTTGGTCATGTCGATGGTGATGATGTTCATCCGTCGTTTGGTCTACCGGCGGTCTACCTTGAAGCCCGCGATGCCATGCATTGCCGCTTCTTTGGTCTCTCTATCGGTGAGAACTCCGACGACATCACTGGCGGTGGCTCGCATTAGTAAGTGGGTATGTTGGTGGTCGTGACGGCGATGGTTGTGGGTTTCTATTTTGTTTATGACATCAATGATGGCGGTATGGAGGTTGCCGGTCCGCCACCCTTCTGTTGTTCAGTCGGGCCAGGCGGTGATCCTCTCGGTGTGAGCGGTGGCGAAAATAATGGTGTAACCATCATTGTTGTCACTTGCCTTCATCTTCCTTTGATATCCATTTATAGTTTTTGGATCTGGAACGTATGCTGCAGTGGTGGTGTGCGACCACCATTGTTGTCCCTTTGTTGTTGTGCCTCGATTGATATTGCGGCCATGGCGGTGTCTGATTCTCTTTGTCTAGTATCATGTTTGCAAATCTGTGGCATCCTTGGCAATGGTGTATGCTCTACGAAGTAAGAAATGGGACTTTTTAAGTGGTTATTCTAAAATTTTATATTATTTAATAGGTAAAATGGCAATGGTGATTATCAAAAGAATACGAACGCATAATACCTCTCACGTAGGGCAAATTTTTTATTATGTAATTGTTTGACTAAAATACCCTTAATGTTTTTTTTAAAAGACAAATGTATCCTACTCCTACTACTACTACTACATATTACACCATGCCTGGGTTTAAACCCAGAACCTCCCCTCTAAGAGGCAAAGACTCTACCAAGTGGACTAGCCACACATTGAAATACCCTTAATGTAGGAGACTTAATTGAAAATATTAAAGGTATTAATTAAGAGTAGGGGCCCGAGCCGAGCTCTCGCAAGCTACTCGAGATCAGATCGATAAAAAGCTCGAAACAAGCTAATCCTTATCGAGCTCGAGCCTAGCTCGAGCCTGAAAAAAAAAACTCATTTGATTATCGAGCCCAAACTTATATATTTTTTATTTTATTTATTAAATATTTTTATGTAAATAACTTTTATTATATGTAAAATTATGATAAAACAATTATATAATTTATATAATGTTATATATAAAATATATTATTATAATTATATGTAAAACTAAATGTAAAAATATTAAAAAAAATTAATAACTAAATAATAAACTAGACGAACCCAAGTTTTTTTAGTTTTAAAACAAACTAGTATTAGGCCCACGTGTTGCGGCAGGGTGTAAAATCGTGTCAAGTAGCACCAATGTCACAGCACCGTCAGCGACCACCAACACCAAAAAAAATTTGTAAAAAAAGAAATAAAACGGAATAAATATAAAACCGAATGTAAAGTATACGTTAAAACACACACGTAAAACCTAAAACATTAAAAACAATAACTAAGTCGATCTAGGGCTCGCACATTGCAACGACTCGTTAAACAAGAAAAAATATACGTAAAAACGTTGAACCACACACGCATATTACGACGTGTTAACTCTCAATATTTAGACTGCAATATTTAGATTGAAATGTAAAATAAAAAATTTATAAAAGATGAAAATTACAGGAGAGGAAAGCTGAAAGTCAAAAATTATAGAAGTTAATTCATAAAATTATTGGGTTTAATATAAGATATTAAAAAAAAATAACAAAAAATAAAAAAAAAATATGTAAAACCGTTAATGCTCATGATAAACAATCAATGCAACCTTAAGTTGCTAATTAACACATATTAAATGATATGTTGTCGTGAAAATGAAAAAAATATTATATTTCACTTATGGAAATTGACCGAGCGTTGCAGCGGTTTTGTCTTTACACAAAATTATATCGAAATGTACATAGAAGCAACCGTTTTGCAGTGGTATATTTAAAATTTAAGAAATTATTAATTTGTGAAAAAAATTGAATATTCGTTATATTTGACCCGTGTTTGTTTGAAACGAAACTTACACCAACACGTAAATAAAAATAAACACGTCGTGCTGGTGTATTTAAATTTTTGAAAAACACTATACTGTAAAATTTATAACATAAAAATAAAAAATATATAAAATTAATTCTATCTATAATAATATTATACTTAGGATAACTTCCGACCACATGTGCATGTTTAATTCTTTAAGATTATTTTAGACCAATCAATGTGCATGTTTAATTCTTTAAAATTATTTTAGACCAATTAAGCATGAGTCAAAGTCACATGTTAGTGACATTAACAAAACAACTTTTATGCAACAAAATCTTGTACATTATGCTTTTAGACTTTATAGTTTGTGTTTTAAAGTATCTATAGCATCTAATAAAAAAGATTTTCTTTGCCACTTGTTCTTCTCTTATCTCACTTATTTGTCACTTGTCATTTTTCTACACATCCACATATCAATTTTCCCTCCAAAAGGATATTATAGTAATTTAAATAATTATACAAATTTCTCTCTCTTATTAAAATGAATGTTATTAATTGTTATATTTCTCTCTCTTATCTAAATTTTTTAAAATCAAGCTATTTTTTTTAAATAGATTTTATTAAAGAAATTAGAAATCAAATCTTTTAATTAAAATCTAAATAATAAAAAAACTAAAATTTTATAATATGAAATTTTCTAAAACACTAAACATTTTTAAATAAAATATTTTAAATCATTTTGTTTTTAAAAAGCGTTATAAACTGATGAAATTTGTTAAAAACTCTCTTATTAAAACAACTAGAATCATTACAAACAAGCGTTTTTAAAAAACAATATTTTTATAAAAAATTCTTAAAATGAATGTTTAAAAGTGTAACTATTTAGATAAGAGAGTTAAAATAGTATAATTGTTTTATTTCTTGAACTATTAAGTATATATAACTTTAATTATATTTTATATTAAAATATTATGCTGTAACTTTTTGTGTTTATAATTAACTGTAATACGTTTAATTAATGGTTTTTAGACTATTCATCTATCTATAAAAAAACTAAAATAAGCGTGAAACAATTGTAAGACTTATTATACTTACTTTCTCATTTCTCTATATTGTTAATAATAATATTGAATACTAATAATATTACTCATAGCATATTCAAATAAAAATGTATAATGTAATAAATTAAAAACCTATTTTTTATTAAAAATAAACTTTTTAAAAACAAAAATTTTATAAAATACAAAATATGATGAACTTTTTTTATCATTTTCCTTAAAAAATATATTTAGAAATCATAATTTTTGATAAAACAAAAGTTTAAAAAAATACATAATTATTTATTTACTTAAGGTAACTATTTGTATGCAATTATAATAATATTTTATCTTCAAGCATGATTTTATAATCCATAAATTTTTAGTACTAATTATTTAATATTTTATTTAGTCAATCCGTATAATACACGGGAACTAACCTAGTATATAATAAGAGCATCCTTCCCAATTAAAGTAGATATTTTGTAATTGTATTATAAGTTTTGATTATTTCAGACAATTGTATACATTAGTTAATCACGTTATCGGGGAATAAAACCAACCTTGAGAGTGCCTAAATACAAGACTATGAACTCATCCCGAATAAAACCAACCTTGAGAGTGCCTAAATACAAGACTATGAACTCATCCGATCTTGAGCGCCCGAATATAAGACTATAAATTCATCCGATCTTAAGAGCGCCCCTGAATATAAGACTACAAATTAATCCGATCTTAAGAGCGCCTGAATATAAGACTATGGATTCATCCGATCTTGAGAGCGCTGAATATAAACAAAGAATTCATGTGTTTTACTTTGGTACGAGAAACTCAACAATTCATGTGTTTTACTTTGGTACGAGAACCTCAGACTCTCATAAGCGTACAGGTAAGGACCAAAAAGGACCCGCCTATACATTAATAACCTTGATGAAAATCACCATTGTATTCATGTTCAATTTTTTTTATAAAAAAATTTTAGGTGCTATATTAATATTTATTTGTCAAGATAGGTGTTATATTAAAATTTATTTTTTAATATAAATGAACGACAAATGTACAACCTCTTTCGAAAAATATGTGTTATAGTAATATTTATTTGTCTGTAATAGGTATGTAGATGTGTAATATTAACAATACTCGTCTATGATACCGCATCCCTCCTAAAAAAACTGATTACTTAAAATACCCTTTTGTCTCTACTCTGAGAGTTGTAGAAGAGATGATAATTCTCATTATCTATTTAACTCCGGAAAACTAAGACAGCATAAATTAACTAAATCAGAAAACAAGATATTTTAGTTCATTTATCATTACACAAAACATCAAGCACCACTGTACATACATCCCAGAGGTCGCTGGAGGTATACTCTCTGTTAACTAAAGATACAACAACCAACATCATTCATAACTGTCTCGTTCATAATATAAGCTTAAAGCTCCTCGTCGTGAGATCGGCCACCAAGTATCACATCTTCCTTAAAGTCCCTAGCTTTCTGCCTGTGTGGCTCTGCAGCCTCCTCATACTTGTTCCCCAATGCCTCTTTCGCTGATTCTATACCCTCCCCTGCTTTCTGCTTCGTTGCTTCATACCCCCGCTTCGCTTTCTCCTTCGCCTGCTCCGCCGCCTCCCACGCCTTCTCCTTCGCTTTCTCAGCCATCGATTCCGCCCCTTCTTTCGCACTTGCCGCCTTCTCTTTCACCGATTCTGCAGCGTTCTTCGACTTCTCGTACGTCGCATCTTTCACGGATCCTGCAGCGTTCTTGGCCTTCTCGTAGGCCGCGTCTTTCGCGGATTCCGCACCTTCTTTCGCACTTTCCGCCTTCTCTTTTATTGATCCTGCCGCGTTCTTTGACTTCTCGTAGATTGCATCTTTTGCGGATTCGGCGCTTTCTTTCGCCCTTTGCGACTTATCGTAAGCCGTCTCCTTGGTGGATTCCATGGTCTGAGAAGCTTTGTCCTTCAACTCTCCTGTTTTTTCACCCGCATACTCCTTCATTTCCTCTGTTTTATGTGCAGTGAATTCTCCGGTTCCTGTCCATTCACAATCAAATATTCCATAATTAACCGTGTGAATTCTTCATCCTTATTTATATAATTACAATAAAAATCACCACCTTTACTCTCTCCTTTACAATCAATAATATTTTTATACCATTAATATTAGTTTTTCATTCGTCTACTTACAACCACTTTTAAAAATATTAATTAAAAAATTTATAGAGATTGAAAAATGATTCACATATATGCCGATTAACAGTAACATTTTACCTCTGTTTCAATCAGAACCGATCAAAATCATTTTATATAATATAAAAAACACACTCGCATCTTTTTAAGGATTTCACTGTGAATGCTCTAACTAGACTACGCTTACTTTGTTCAAGATAAAAAAAAAAATACGAGTTTATATTACAGGTGATTAAGAAACTAACCTGTGATCTTGTCTTTGGCGGACTTGGCGGAATCAATGGTTGCATCTTTAGCTTCCTCAGTACGGAGGCCTAAGCCCTCGGAGATTTTATCTTTGGCCCATCCAGCCCACGATTCCGAAGACTCTTTCGCTTCTTTACCGGCCTCAACCGCTTCGTTTCCCGCCTTCACCGTCTTCGCCTTGGCTTCATCGTACTTAATATTTTCATCGCTTGTAGCTACGATGACTAGCAACAACACCGTAATGACCATGGTCATCAAGGCGGTTTTATTAAGTTTAAAAGACATGATGATGATGATGATGATGATGATAAACGGAAATGTAAGTGTACGATCGTGTGATTTCTTCTCAAGTGTAAGGGTGACGTCGTGTGTGAGTATAGCAAGTACGTGGGTGTTGTATTACAAGTTAAGTTATGGAAAGAAATTAATTAAGGTGATTTATATAGGCAAAAGGATGGAAGAATTGAAGATAGGGTGGCGGTGGAGGGTACACGTGGCAGAGAGAACGTTTAGGGTGATGACACGTTTCAACTGTTGAAGAGCCACGTGTGTTCGACGATGAGTGGTGACTTGATCCGTACGCAATGCGGTGAGGCGGTGCTTTGGTTGGGTTCTGAAACGAGATATATTTTATAAATAATAAGTTTATTCTGTTCAAAAAGACGATGAACTTGCAATAAGACTGCGACGTCGTTTCTGCTTTACTCATTTATTACAAAATTCTCAAATGTCCCTTCGACCGAGAGTTTTTCTCAAAATATCCCTTCAACATCCAATCGCCCAAATTGAACCCCAAATACGATCGATCGACCTTTGCATTAAGTTCGAACAATCGTATGATGAGCGGCCATGATGTATGCCACGGGCCCCATAAGGGTCGTCACGACCATGTTGGCACTCATCGGGAACGTAAACTATCACGTTCTATGATTCTCAACGGTCGTCTGAACGAACCTTCATGAGTTTGTCCGAACTTTTGTAACGACCTTAATAAGAGACATGGATTCATCTGAAACACTCATCTTTGGTTCGAACGAACCTATTTTGCCTTCGGGACCCACGTGTTGAGGTGGGGAATTTGAAGATGAGCTGGTCGAAAGGACATTTAAAAAAAAGTTGATCAAATAAATATTTAAAAAACTTTATCTTTCTTTATTCTTTTTGTTATTTGTATTATCCAATTGTATTGTTTTGATGAATGAATTCATGTTGTTTAATACATGAGAACAAGAACACCCTAATAGAATTACGAATATACATAAAGCGGCATTGATATACATATGTATGAGTGTAAAAAGATAGTCGTTTGTAAAACATAGTTGTGTTTTGTTAAACTATCATCGGAAAAAGTTTGTCAAGACAACCTTTTTCTGTAAACAATTGTTTTTTAGTAAGCGATGAACGGTTGCGCGCGTTGACATGAGTTTGTTTTGAATAAACTCATATCGAAACGTAGTAAAAATATAAAATTTTGCAACGCTACATTGAGAAATTTTAAAACTAAAAATATAGCATTTTACTCGGCTAGATTTTGAAATAAAGATATCTCAAATGTATAAGTGAAGTTTTATAAAAACATTGTATTTTTAATGTTTATGTGAAAAATATGATCCGAAAAGGTAATTGTATACTGTCTCATTTAAAAGTGTTATTGGTATTTTCACCGACATAATTTAAACTTTTTTATTTTGTTTTATTTTTGTTTTTTCCACACGTTGCTTCCATGTTATATTAATTTTATTAAAGTTTTGTTTGTTTAGTTTTATTTTTACAAGTTTTAAGTTTTATTTCTTACGTTTCATTTTAAATCTTAGTTAGAGAAAAACTATTGAGCAGAAAATATGTCTTATTGGAAAATAGCACAAAACATGTTTTATTTCGCAACAAATTAAAGCATAATCATTTTTTACGGTTATTTAACCCCTTGTTTTATGTAAAGGGTGGGGTTATAGTAAAAATAATTTTTAATCTAAAAAACCTAAAAAAAAATTTGTAAGCTTGACACGTATCCTTCTATTGTTTTAAAGAATATGGCATTTTGATCATTGTGTCAAATACTTATACGTTTATTGTGTCAAATATCAGTTCACTGTGTCACATATTTATAGTATTTGTTATGTGTATTAGTCATTGTGTTTTACGTTTTAAATCATTTTATGTTATTTTTATCATTGCTTTAAAGATTATAAACTTGTTATCTAGCATTTTGTTTTAAAATTAAAACTACATAATAATATATTTTCACCAATTTATTTTTTGTGAATTATAGTGTTGAAGATAACATAATGTGTTATTTTTGTCATTATTTTCTAATAGATTATATAACTTGTTATCTATTATTGTGTTTTACCATTATAAGAAAACAATGATTTTATTTCATCAATGAATTTTCAAAACTTATAGTATTCAAAATAACACAATAACAATCAAAAGACACAATGAGCGCATTGTGTAATTTTATTATTGTTCTTAATGTATTAGATTAATTAGTTGTTAATTTATTATTGTGTTTTACGTATTACAAATATAAAACTATGTTATTTCATCATTATATTTTTTAAAATTCATCATTTTGGAAAAAACACATTAGTACAAAAAACACAATAACTAATAAAAAGACACAATAAACTGTACTAAAGACACAATGACGAGATATAAGCTCAAAAACATAATTTTTTTATCTTCTTATATAACAACATTGTACTAGTTTTAAAGATAAAAAAGGCTTATTTTATGATGTAATTTTTATAAAAAAATAGTATCGTATATAAAAGTTATGAAAGTTTAAAAAATAAGAAAACTTACAAAAAATAAATAAAAGTGAATATTCCTATAAAACCCTCTAACAAACTTTTTCTACAATTTAGTCTGAATAATTGATTAAAAAGATACATGGTTGAGATTACTTATTATATTTTTTAGTTTTAGAAGTCTTTTCATTTGATATTTTTGTTATACAAAATGGTCTTTTTCTACAATTATATTTATTTTCTTTTTATTTATAGAATTTTTTATATGCTCATTTAGGTCTACAATGGTAGTATTTTATATCGTAAATAAAGTTATTCACTTATATTAAAAATCAGAAACATTATTAACGATACTCGTTCTTATTGCTTAAATTTTCAAATGTAAAAGTTTATTTTAAATTTGATAAAAAGTACTATATACTATTAAATTGCCTTGCACAAATATTGCATGGTCAAAGTGTGTGTCATTTAACATGCAACTTTTGTGTAACTATAGATACACCAAATAAGTGCAAGAAAATATATCAATAATCGTGTTAAATTTGGTGCATTTAATCTATTTATGTTTTTTTTTTCTCTCGTTTACATGGAGGTATTTTTCTAAAATAAGGTTAGTAAAAAATTTACTTATCGAAATAGTGTTGTTAAATTGTTTTATTTATTAAATTGGTGTTCTTAAAAAGCTTGTTATATTCACTTCTAATCTTATTAGACAAAACATGATACAATAATCTTGCTACTCTAATAAAATGATAAATAGGGGGACACATGTTATCATCACATTCATTCTCATCAAATTTTTCCTGTTTTTCTCTCCAATTAAATAATCATATTAATTACTAATAATATTATATAATTCTTTTTAGATTAAAAAAGTTTTTAATCAAATACGAAGTAGATTTTTTATTAATGTTATTTCTAAAAAATATTTTTTATAAATAAGAAATTTTCTAAAACATTAAACTTTTTTAAAACTACAAAATATTTTAAAATTAGTGTTTTTAAAAAAGTAAAATTTTTATAAAGAAAAAGTTTTTTTAAAAATGATATTTTTTCAAATGTTTGTTATGAAATAAAATTTTTATTCTATTTATAATAATAATAATAATAATTTTATTCATATCTTATCTTAAAATATTTTTTTATAATCAATAAATTTTTTTATTTGATTTTATTTATTATAGCCGTGTAACACACGAGTTTACTAAAACTAATTACTAAATAATAAAGTTTAGTTGTTCGATTGTTGCACTTCTAATCCAAGCAACTTTGTTGAAGCTTCGTCATTGATCATAGGGATCGTTTCATAGTTGTTGGTGGTGCCTTTGCCTTTATTTTTTCCACTTTTTCACTTTCTTTGTTGATTTCTTTATAGTGTTTCAATTTCTTTATCGGATTTGCTCACAGTGATCAACTGTTATAGCTAGCTTGTTCAGACCACGAATGGGGCCAATGAAGAGTACCAAAATGCAACCGGAGAAAATACTTTAAGATCATTGTATCCAAAATAAGCAAGGGACTATATATTACTTAAATTCATAAAAATTTTGCTTGACACATCTACCCTTTTCTCATCTCCTTTTTTCTCCGTCTTAAGAGACGCGTGGTCATGGGTATTTATAAGGGTCTTTCAAGAAATGACTTATGTTTTAGGTAATTTGATGTTGACATCTCCTTTACTATTAGAGGGCACAGAATAAAACACAGGAGGAGATGATGAAAAATATATGATGACATCCTTCATATTAGAGAAAATAAATGAAAACTAATGTTGCATTGATGTGTCATACGGAAAAACGGGACGACTCCCACTCCTCTTAAAGGAGGGGTTTCATTCCTGTTCTATGCTCTCATCACGCCACTCTTAGGTCACCCTTCTTGGCTCATTTTTTATGGTTCAGAATCCTCATTTGGATCTCGAGCTTGAAAAGTACTTGACTAGTCGAGCTTGAGTTTTAAAAATAAAACTCGAAAAAAGCTCAAGCTCAAGCATAAGCTCTCTAGAGTTTGAACGAGCCAAACTCAAGCCTACATGAGCTTGGGCTCAGCTCAGCTTGTTTGCAATTCTTATTGGAATCGTCATGTCAAACTCTACCATTTTAGGTTTTAAGGTTTAGATTTAGTATTTAGGGTATGCCTTTAGGGTTTATGGATTAACTTTAGATCTTGGTTTTTAAGGTTTAGCTTTATGATTTATTAGGTCTAACTACTAGAGTTTAGGTTTAGGGTTGAGGTTCAATAAGCCCATTCTAATGCCTCTGAATGAGTTTAATCTAGTTCATTTGATCTAATTTATAAGTAGCTAAAAGTATATCTTAGGTTTTTAGGTAAGGTTTAGTTTTTAGTTTAATCTTTCCTCCATCCACACACACACACTTAAGGGGTGTTCATGTGATACGACATGAATGCTACATGTAATTTTTCTAAAACGGAATCATGGGATGAGTAGATGTAACAGATGACTTTCTGTGAGATTCCAGATATTCTATAGTTCCTTCCCGCGTCAATTGCCAATTCTTGGTCATTGAGATTCATGGGTGATTCGAATATTTATTTAGGTTTGCAACCTTATCTTTTTCTCCTTTCGAATAAACTTATGTATAACATACTCAAATTTAAAAGAACAAATAAGTTATAGTTATTTAAAAGTTATGAGAAAATTGGTTTAAAAATTAACAATTCTAATTACATAAATTAAAATAGGGTTATTGGATTTTAATAATCACAACTTTTATTTATTGGCCGGGATTAATCCCAATTCATGAAATGTTTACAGACACCCCCAACTTTAAGCTTATTTTACTTCAACGCTCTATTACTAACTGAGAGTTAACACCGTTAGTTTTTCGATAGGGTGGACTGTTTATATGGCCAAAACACTAAGCCGAAAGTTAAAATCAACCATCTGTTCCGTTTATCTATAACTTCTGTACCATAAAACCCATCAATCTCCACTTTCTGATCTAAACCACTTAACTCATTCGAGGTATATTTCAGGTGACGTTAGAGGCTAGACACCGAAAAACGGACTTGGTTCCCATTTAATCAACAAAACTAACGGAGGTTAATTCTCAGTTAGTTAGGGATCGTTTGAGGAAAATAAATATAAAGTTAGGAGTGTTTTCAAATATTTACTGAGTTGGGATTAATTCCAACCAATAAATAAAACTTGGGATTATTAAAATCCAATAAACCATTAAAATATGTGTAAAAGATAATAAAAATAATTAAATTCATAAAAAATAATTATACTCCCTTCAACTCTCAAAAACTTATATATAATATAGAATTATGTGTGCTTATCGTTTGTGTAGCATGCACCCGTAATAACAAGATACATTTATAATTGTATGCTCGCCCATCTTCTCCATGTGCGGTCTCATTGAAGATGGAAAAATATCTGCCACAAATTAATAAAGACAAGTTTTATACCTGTTATAGACTTACAATAACTTGCCATACTAGGCATGGAGACAACAAAAATGAATTACATTTGATTTAAACGAAGTTGGGTATTGATCATTTTTATTTAGTTAACTGGTATAAATAAGTATAAAAAAAAAAAAAAAAGTTACACGGAAAATATTTCAAAAATATGTCTTAAAAGTTAAAGCAAAAACGCTTAGTCATTGATTAACACTCAGTTTCTGCTTACCGTTTGTAATCTACGATGTTCGAAGTTTATTATCCAACAAAATTATCAATACATTGTACACATGTGAAATTAATAAAGTAAGTGTGAAGACATCATTTTTGAATTTAATAATACTAGTGTGTGAACCCGCGCTTTGCCGCGGTATGTTAAAATTAAAACACTTGATTTCGATTACTTGTACGTTAGTATTCAATCCGTAGATATGGATAAAAATTATATTGACAGCTCTGTTTTGAAAAAAAATTCATGTCGAAATATTGATATAATTTAGCACATCATAATGAAAATTTTAGATTTTATAAACCATCATATTTTTATTATTATAAAAGAAACGATATAAGATTCAAAACCTCGAACCAATTAACACTTGATTTCGATTACTTGTACGTTAGTATTCAATCCGTAGATATGGATAAAATTTATATTGACAACTCTATTTTGGAAAAAAAATCATGTCGAAATGTTGATATAATTTAACACATCATAATGAAAAATTTAAATTTTTATAAACCATCATATTTTTATGATTATAAAAAAAACGATATAAGATTCAAAACTTTGAACGAGTTTTGAGAGCTTGTATATTTTTAGTTTGATTATATGTATATGATTAAACATTATTACTTATTGTTAAAATTGTTTTTATTTTGTAAATAACTATTATAATTACTTTAAATACTATTACTATTATTGTTGTTGTTGTTGTTGTTGTTATTCTTAAATTCAATGAATTCATATGGAGTAAAAAATTTAATTATAATTCACCATAATATTACCATACTAACCCTATAGGTGTCTTAAGGTCAAGATAAAATTATTATTTTGACATCCCAAAATGCTTTATAAATATTATAGATCATATATATATATATATATATATATATATATATATATATATATATATATATATATATATATATATATATATATTCATTATTGCTTTCTATATGTTATGTATAATGAATTGGCTCGTGTGATACGCGGGTGCTATTGAGTATCTTTTTCGACCAGCCTTAAATACTTATTATTATTATTATTATTATTATTATTATTATTATTTATTATTATTATTATTATAACTATGTAAATATTTGGTAAATAGTATTTAGTTAGTGATATAATACTTAATTTAAATAGGAAAAATATAAATGAAAAATATAAATATAATGTTAATTTAAATTATTATAAATAAAGCAATACTTAATATAGTGAATTTAATCATATGCATTAACTCATGTATTAATTAGAATAAGTTTATTAAATGAGGACAATTTAGGAACACTTGTATAAAACATTTGTACCATATACTTAAATAGTTGTTTTAGGTGTCTTACAAAAATAGAAAATTACAAATTTACCCATGGGTTTTGTATTATATAGTAGTAGTGATTATTTTGATAAAGGTTCAAATATTTACATATATTGATTTGCATTTATTAATTTCCATAATAATAAAAGAGAAGTTATTCTGAAAATGGAAAAGAATAATAAGAATAAAAAAAATAATTATTCACATCAGATCTTAAATCTAATTACTAAAAAAATTTAGTGGCATAATAGTAAATAATTAAAACTTTAAACGATAGACCAAATATATTTTAGTCTTAGCAGCACGTTTAAGTGACATTCTTTTATTTAAACGTTCATAACTTTTACATATAATATTATTTTATAAATTACACCATGAAACAAGAGTTTTTTATATTTAAAACGCATATAATGTTGATATATAAAAAAAGAATTTTTTCACGTTATTTCAGCTAATTGTGTAATATTCATCAGATTATTGTGTAATATAAGATTATTGTATGATATTGGTCATATCATTGTGTCTAATGCTGTTTATTGTGTTTTTCTAAAATAATAATTTTTAAATAACACAATGTCAAAAATGTATTTTCTTTTACTTTTTCCAGTTCTTTGTATAATTCTGATTAGGTCAGCGTGTAATCCTTGTCAAGCAACTCATTGTTTCTAATGCTGATCATCATGTCTAGTGTAGGCTATTGTGTTATCTATTGTGTGTCTAATGCTGATCATCGTGTCTAGTGTAGGCTATTGTGTTATCTATAGTGTCTAATGCTGATCGGGTCTAATATTGACTATTATGTTATGTATTGTGTTTTTATAAAATGATGATTTTCGAATAACATAATACTAAAAAATGT
The DNA here is from genome assembly GCA_025506415.1 of Flaveria robusta. Classification (NCBI taxonomy): domain Eukaryota; kingdom Viridiplantae; phylum Streptophyta; class Magnoliopsida; order Asterales; family Asteraceae; genus Flaveria; species Flaveria robusta. The sequence goes on along the minus strand of CM046474.1, from coordinate 6,430,703 downwards.
CAACTTTTTACATTTTCAATTCATTGTGTAATCCTTGTAAGGTAATTATGTAATTCTCATTAATTCAAAAGATTACACAATAATCTGACGAAATTACACAATAAGCTAAAAAAAGTGATTTTTTATATTAACACTATACGAATTATAAAGATAAAAAAACACTCATTTTATGATATAATATTTTTAAAAAGTAATATCGTATGTAAAAGTTACGTGCGTTTAAACAAAAGGTGAAACTTGAGAGAGGGAAACATAATCGATTTTACCTTCAACCTAATCTTGATTAAAAAATACGTGTTAACATCTTAACATTTTTATTACTTTTTAGTTCTTAAAAACATTGTATATAAACATTTTCCTGATAATAATATGTACACTTACATATATAAACTAAAAACATTTCTTGGACTTGGGGGTAAATTGGCACCGATATCCAAGTGGTCCAAAATGTTCAATAACGGATTCCCAAATGAATGGCAACTGGGAGATCTATGAGATGCGGATTAACTAATGTGATATATGAATATATGATTTACAATTTTTTTCTTCATTTAATATTAAATGTTTTATAAAATAATAGTGTATCAAGAAGCATGTATAATTAATCATCATAGTTTTTTCATGTTATCAAGTTCATTTATGAATGTTGTTCACTACACTATAAAAATTCAATTTTGTCAACCAAACAATCATCATATTATCAAATCCAGTGTAGCACAAGTAATGTTAAGTCTTGTACTAATGGAACTCTCGTGTTTAATGTAATTTTACAATACTAACAGTATACTGCGTAGTATGCACAACCTAAGCTCCGTGTTTTTAACTCTTTTGTTTTTATTATCATTATAGAATAACTAATATTCATTAAAAGAGAAATTCTAGCAATAAAAGTGGTGTATACCTTGTCAAAAATAGTAGGTTCAAATCTTGCAAAGTGTGATGTGATTAAGTAATTTGATGAATACACCTGGTAAGTGGTGGCTGGGGGGGGGCGGGGGGGCCGAAGTGGGTGATCGTTCAGGGCCCGATCTCCTCCGGTGTTCATAATTTAAAAAAAAATTATATGTATTTTTTTAAAAGCTATATATCAGTATTCTACTCAATTAACAATTTGAATATTCTAGTTTATAAGTATTATGTAAATATATATTTAATATATTAAATAAAAGACTCATTTAGGTGTGCTTAGACTCACGAGCCTAGTCAAATTCGACATGAAACTCGGCCTTGACTTATTTATTCAACGAGCCCTAGTACGAACAAGCCTAAGTTCAAGCTAATGCTCCTTTAAGCTCAATTTTATTCGAGCTTTTAACTACTCAATCTCTAGTATCTTATGAGTGGTTTGACTCGTACACCCTTAGATTTGACTACTAATATAGCATGAAATCTTAATGATATCAGGTCAATTCGAAAGGATATCGAATCTCATATCGAAATGTAATAACGTATTCTGGTCTCTTAATCAAACAAGAAACACAAGTATTTAAGGTTCTAGGACGTTTGTCAAACTTATATTCAAAAATGAAGAAGAAATTGCATAAAAATAAATTTGATCAAATCAGCATCCATCCAATCGAATTTGTATCTTCCTAAAAGTGATGTGTCGGCAGAGTTGCAAGCCAGCCAATGTTGGAGAAATCTACGGGGTCAGCAATATTTTATGTAGGGACACTTTAATTAATAACTCTTAAGCTCGCAAATAATTAATCTAAACAATATACATTGTTCCAAAATGAATAAAATGGTTGTAATCAAGAATATAATTGGTAGTATAGTGATGTATTCTTTAATGAAAAATATGAAAAGTACAGATGTGATAATTTTAAGAGTAGAGTGGAAAATTTGTGCGTTTCATCGGCAAGAAAAAATATTAATTTAGAATAAATGTATTTGTATTTTGTCTAAAATCATGTGTTTTTGCAATTATAATGATTATCATAGTAGTAGGCGGTGTTTTGCTATGGGTCTAGAAGGATAAGTTTCACCATCTCCAAATAAGTCTACTAGTATTTAGCCCACATCCACATCGCCATTATAAAGGGGCTAAACCTTGATAATATATATGTATTTTGACTTGACCGTAAAAATATCTGCGAGGTTTGGATCCCTTTGGACCTTCTAAGTGGTTATTAAGATGTTACAACTTTATGTTTAACTTAAGAGGATAATAACACTTCTAACTAGAAGTGTCCTTTGAGTTGTTGGAGATCTCTAACATAGACGTGTGGATTCTTATAGCAACTATAGTTTTATACAAAACTTTATGATTAGTATGTGTATGTCTGAGCTTGAAGGCTTTATTGTTATTTCTATTAAAATCGTCTTAGTGATATATCTCTATTTATTTTTTATCAAACGTAGACTCTCCACACATATTAACAATAGCCAAGGACTATTTGTGAAGCATTTTAAAAACGTCATAATATGTAGATTTTACTACATAAATAAGAGAGTAAAAAAAATACATTTATTTTTTTCTAAAACACTAAATAAAATTTGCAACAGTAGTTAATTTCTTTATATAACTATCATTATTGATCATCAAAAAGATCATATAATTGACAAAGGTCCACAACACTTAAATTATGATAGAGTGATGTGTAATGCACATTTCACATGCTAAATAATCAATATTAATTGTCTTAAGCTTCTTAAATTTTACTCTAACTAGAATCTGAGACCGCACATTGCCGCGGGTCTCTTTGGATTTGGTGTTTTCAGAGAATTGTGATCCGCGCGTTGCTATGACAAAAGACTGTTTAATAACGAAAGAATCATGTCTCAGATGAAACTGTTTTAAAAAAACAACTCATACACACGCACACACACTCTAAATCTACTCCTTAAACTAGTTTACAAATAATCTAAAACAATATGTCATAGATATGACTCAAACCTTAACCTTTAAGAGAAACATTATCATTCTAACTTCAAATGATTTTGTCATATAATACACTCTCATGAATCAAATAAATATCATTAATCAAAGTTAACTTGTATTAAATAATGAAGAAGAAAGAAAAATATCTAGAAAAGCATCTATACTAAAAAAAACATATCATAAACTTTAATATTTTAATAAAAAGAAAAAAAATAAAAATCAAGAAGTAAAGAAAGAACAAAAGACCATCATATCTGAGTGGACTATTGAGTATTAAGGTTTTAACTAAAAGATGGATTTTATAAAAAAATAAATAAATAACCAAATTGTTATCACGGGTCTCAAACCCAGTTGGAATAAATACCAAAGCACCAACCATTCCATCTAGCCCATCTAATGCAAACTTTCTCAAACTAAATTATTTAAAGTAACCAAAATTGGTAAACAAAAATTAAAATTCAAGCACTTAGCTAACTACATACATAAATAATAGTATATATAATTTCTAATTATTATTAAGAAATTAAAATTTAGATATTGTTTAATCTATTTACACAATTAAAATTTGGCGAACTATATTTAGTCTTAAATAATCTGATATAAAATGGATTATTTCATACAAATAAAATTTGTAAATGGTACATGTTAATAATGTATTCTTGTATATAGTTTTAAACTCTCGATGTGTACTCATATAAAGAAGTGAATGTATGAAGGAGTGAAGGATTTGCTTTCACTTTTATACAATGCCATATGAACCAAGCCCTTTACTTGAGCCATACAAGCACGTACCACATGAATCATGATGAATGATGAATGATCGTTTTGCAAAGTTAGTTTTTGGTTTATAAAAGGTATAGAAATCAAGTATATTCGATCAAGTGACTCAAACGGAGCCAAACATATTATACTAGAATTGATCGTTCAAAAAATTAAACTTGAGTTGGGATGTTTTTGGCAACACTCATAATCAAGTGATTGCAAGTCGATCATGGAAAAAGTTTCTGGTTTTAGATGAATTTATTTATTTCTTATCAATTTAATAGAGTGCTTTGTATTAATAACAGAATGGCAGTAATGCGATCGTCACACATGTATGGTTTTTCGAAGTTTAAAACACAATAATAATAGTTTTAATAACTTGTGTATTACTCGAGTTGAACAAATAATATATTAAATAAGATAAAATTTTATTAGATATAAAACGATATTCAAAGATGTGATTGAAATTACGTATGAACAATGACTATAAGTAATAAAACAATGATATTATTTTTTTAAACTTTTTTTGTTTCAAGAAACTAAACGTTTTGTTTCAAAACAAACCGACCTAAAAAAATCATTATTATAACTCCTAATTTTAATAATTTTATATATATAAATATTTACAGTTTAAAAAAAAATCACTTTTAAAATATTCTATTTTTTTTAAACTTTAATATTTTATAAAAAATTCTTATTTTATAAAAATTTATTTTATTATAAACAACAATAATAAAAAGAGTTCTTTCTTAATTTATTAAAAAGTGCTTTTAGTCTATAAACAAATTAAATAATACTATTAGTAATTATAGTAACTATTAAATAAAAAAATTAAAAATAAAAAATATAATATTGACATGTATCTTTCTAATTATTTTCTAATTAAAGTATGAAAAACTAAGATAGAGATAAAAATTAATAACTGAAATATCAGTCCACGAAATGGTTTTCCATCAATCCAAGCCCAAACCCGGCCCAGATTAGTATCATTAAGACTAAGTGGGCCTACAAAAATGGACTTAAAAACCCATAATTGATTTTGTGGGCCATTTCAAGCTACTAGCGGTTAGCCTATTAGTTTGGTAGCATTATACTATCAAAGTATCAAGCTATTTCTTAAAATATTTACAAGAAAATTAAATATTTAAGATTCTAGACACGTAGCAAAAAGATTTTCCCCGTACGATACAACATGAGATATATACATAAAAAAAAAAAAAACAATTACTTCCAATAGTATTAGATTTAATGAGCGTTTATATATTTTCTCTTTTTGAATTTATTAATTACATATTTACTCGAATTAAAAAATTATTAACGTACTTTCTCTTTATAAAACATATATCTATATCTATATCTATACTTATTATTAAAGCAAAATTTTTAGTGTTATTTGTCATGTTTCTAGGCCCTTAAATTTTTAATTTCCCTCTTAAAAATATATTTAACCTCATTTTTTGTTATAATTCATTTGATTAAAGTCAACTTTTTGTTACATTTCACATTTAAAGAGCTTTAAAAAAATTTCAAAAATCAAAATTGAATGCGATTTGTGCCATTAATTGCACGGATATTAAGTTTTGAATAATAAATTTATGAGACATAATTTGTACTATGATTTATATTTTGTACTAATTGCCAAATACTTTTTTTGTTGTAAGAAAAACTGCTACAAAATAATTGATCGGTTGACCTAGGTTGATTCGAAAAAGAAAATTGCTTTTGAGATATTATATTAACAAATCTTTTGTGAATTTTATGACGTGAACTTTCAACTTTATATCATATATATTAAACACTTTATTGTTTGAAACTTTTAATTATATATGCCTTTCGGACCTTCGACAACTTGATTTATTATTATCATATTTTTATCCCGAAGATTCATTTACAGAAATTGATGTTTTAGTTCTTTATCTTAACTGTTAAAAGACAAAAAAGACAAGGAAGAAAATCAATGGCATTAGTTTCAAGAGATTGTGCTATATTCACCATAACTTGAGTTACTCTGATTTTGGCTCAACTGTTTCATAACTAAGATTTAATCATTACGTTGCGTTATATATAACCAAAACCAGAGACGAGTTAAAATTATTATTTTTTAGATAAGATAATAAACTTGCAAATGTTACATTAAATATTGTATAAAAGTAAATATTTAGAGATTTGTAAATTATAAAGCTAACTTTTCTTTATTTTATTTTCATATGTAAGAACTTATTTCAGTAATAAAAAATATACATAAATTTATGCGCATCAACGATGTGTTTTGCAATAACAATAAACAAAAGCTAAAGACAAGATCATATAAAAGCTAAAGACTTGGAGAGTTCAAATCGAAATGATAAAGTTCTTTTTTCTATCTAAAAAGTTTAGGGTTCATATCAAGGTCATATAGAAATGGTTAATACATGTAGATTCTAAGTGGTTCAGAAAAAACATACAAGCGAGGTGCACACTCCGGATTTTGGGTTGAACCATATCAGATTTATAACCAGATTGAATCAAGTTATGAAAAGTTAAAACCGAATCAACACAAACCAACTCAGACTAGAAACCGATTTATAAGAGAAAAAAGTTGATCATATTGAAACTAGTTTTTACTTCCTTGGATCCGTTTAATCGGTTTTGTTTGGGTTAACAAACACAAACTTGTTTTGATTAATTGTACGCCACGCCCACAAACAAGATTTAATGAAACATTGAAACATAAGATTTGGTAAATTCATTATCAATGAACAACCAAATTGCAATTTGAAGTAATGTTGAACCAATATAAGTTGTTGGTTTCGTCCAAGAGATGTAGTTCATAAACGACCAATACTTAATCATAAACTACACTTTACTCATCATAATTGTGAGTGTTTTTATATGAAATGACAACGTTTGTATTTAGAAAGCGTACAAGTCTTTTATGTTTATATGGAATAAGCAATTTGCATTAACTCCATACTTTAATGATAAAGTTCTAAATAAAGAAAAACAGTTTAGTTATTTCGTTTTGCTCATGTTTTAACACTAATTTGTTTTCACTACATCTTTACGGTTTACATAATACGGATTTATTATTATATAATGATGAAGAACATCTTTTCCTATCGTTCCTTTTTTTCTTGATTAATGAGAGAGAGTTTTAGAAAAACTGCTAAATATGACTGATTTGTGATCTTTAATGAGCTGAAGTTGAGGAAAACAATCTTTTACAGAAAGTGAAAGATAAAACTACGTACATCATAGTCATATCGTAAAATGATTCGGACCTAGCGTAAAACAAAAGTTAAGTTAAACACAAAGTATTTGGGTTTGGGTTGATGTATTTAACACGAACAAACATACAAATCATGTTTGGGTCTCATCATTCAACTCATAAATCGATACATTAATTACCACCCCTGGTTGCAAGAAGCCAAGTCAAGCTCATGCTCAACTCAAATAGATTGAAAAATATAGTAAATATTCAATTATCAAACTTAGTTAAGATATGATCAAACTAGAGTTCGACTTGAATAGGTCATAGTTATTCATATCTGGATATGAATTAAGGCTTGACAAGTGCAAGAAGAACAAACTTCAAATCATTATAAACTTAGCTTTTTGAGCTCATAACTTGTGCTTGAGCTCGACACAAAAATCGAACCAAAAGTTAAATTTGAGTTTGAGATTAAGGTTACATAACTTGATAAAAACATGAATCGTCAAAAATCATACTCAAACATAAAGATCACTTGTTTATTGAATCTTGTTTCTATAGAAAAATAATTCGTTCGACATACTTATGTTTAAAAAGCGTAATAATAAACGGTATTAATTATATGTAGGTATTATTTAAACTAGTAAATCCAGCCCGCGCTTCGTTGCGGGAATAAAGTATACATAAATGCTTATCAGTTTATGAAAAAGAAAATACATTTAAACCTAAAGAAGCAAAAAAAATAAAAAAAAATAAAAAAAAGAACGCTTCGAACTCATGAACTCACTTTACCCAAACAGGTAGCTTACCACAGGGCAAAACCCAAACTTTGTTTACTTAGTCGAAATAACTATATCCATATGTTGAAGAAAACGCCAAAAGTAAAAAAAAAAATCATTTTAACTATGTGCAGTCTTTCTTGTACCAAGTTACTGTAATAACCTACCACTGAGATTTATATATATATATATATATATATATAGGGAAGGGTTTCTGAGAAAACCAATAGTTATATGAAAACTAAAGAAAACCATGGAAATCAATAACATAATTCACAAATGTTTTGTTATTTTAATTGTTAAAATATTATTTAAGTATTTGATACATATATGTTGGACATACATACGAGAATGAAGAGTCTTACGTATATGTAACACTATGTCGAATGAAAAATGGTTACGTATGCGTAACCTATGTGTGATGTATACGAAATACCATGCTACGGTTTTTATTTGATCCATACCCTTATTTATATAAACTCACACACATAAATAGAGGGTAGTAATAAAAAAAATTTTAAATTATATGACCGGTTTCATTGGTTTTCTCTAGTTTTCTCATAACTTTGTGGTTTTCTTAGGATCTCTCCTCTCTCTCTCTCTCTATATATATATATATATATGCATAAATAATAATAAAATTCCAATTAAAAATAATTTTATAAACAAAATTCAAAAACATATATGTTTTCACATAAGTTAGGTTCTTGCCTGCCGAAAGAAAGAACGTAGCATCAAAGGTTTTTGTCATATATTACAAAGTTTATAAATATTATACATGTAAACATAAACCAAAAATATCATAATATATAATTTTAATAATTATGATTTATACGGTTTAATTTATTTTATTAAAAATAGCTTAGAATATGATCATTTTATTTTCTTTTACCATTCAACCAAATATGACGATGAGATAAAAAAACTGACAAAAATTTTGTTTAGAAATGCCTTACAATAAAGTTTTGGTGTTAAATTGTATGAACCGTTATGTGTTGATACTTTGTGGTTCGTTTGGCATAATATTTCTAACCAAAATATTTACAAGAGTTGCTCGTCGAAGAACATAAACAAATATATTTGATATATTTGTTTAACTTCCGTTCTTTTACATGATGTCACTGCTAGACTTAACACTACGTATTAGCTTAATTCAATGTTAAAATGATAGGAATTCTTAAGTTAGTGTGGAAAAAGATTGCAATGAATAAACTAGAAATCCTGAGGATACAAGCCAACCGAACCGGAAATTTTTAAAAATGATACTCTAAAATTACCATAAAATATAATATTTAGAAGTAGTTCAATTTTTATGATGTTTATTTATTTATTTTTTTAGTTTATGGAATATTTTAATGTTTGAATTCCAAATTTTAGTTTATAGGGATGTAGTTAATACGAGCAACCCAATGAAAATGCTCTTTATGCACACTATCTACAACATGATTATATCTTGTAAGGCACAAGAATCATACTTAGTTTCAAGATTACTTATGAATGTTTATGGTGTTATATCGTTAACAAATCTAGGAGACGACTTTGATGAATAATTGACATGGAGCTGAGATTCTTTTAAAAAATATGTAGAGTTGAAAATAATTTAATTCACGTTTCAAGCGAGAAAAAGGGAGAACGAAGATACATGCAGAGAGGAGGGTGGAGATGGGAAGGAAAAAGTGAGAACGAGATGAAGGACGGTAATAAATATGTGGTGATCATCGATATTGTTTTAGGGTGAGATGAAGGGAGAAGTTGTTTTGGCGGTATAATTTCTTGGAGACTTGGACATCGAGAGTTAACCTCGAAGTTCATGACAAGGGTTGAGGTTTTTATATACTTTACTTACAAGTATAAGAATAACTAGGTTAGATACCCGTGTAATACACGGGTTGAAAATATGAAAACTATATAATTCATATGATTAAGTTACGTATTATATAAAACAATAAAAAATAAAAAGTTATATTTTTAAGTTATATATATTCGAATACTTCTTTGGATAATATAACATACAATTGACCCATGTAAAATAAAAACCAGTTGTCTTAAATTGACTATAACTCAAAATATATAAATATATCAATAAATGTTTTTCTTTAACTTTTTTCAATTAAATCTTATTTGACTAAAAAAGTATGTATAATTCAAAATAACATATAATTACACAATTTAATTGATAATATGAAAAATTAAATTAAACACAAAATGAATTATTAATTTAGTTTTTTAAAATAAAATACTTAACTAAAATAATATATTAGTTTAAACGGGAAATTGTTTTTGAGAAGTAACAGGAGAGTGTCATGTGCCACCCTAGTTACTATTTTATTATATACTATAGATATAAATATGTTTATTTGAAGTAGGTTTAATTAACTCTTAGAAAAATTAGCAGTAATGACTTTGAGGGTGTGCTGGTTGAACAACCACACAAGACTCGTTCTAAAAGCGGGCCAAAAATTCTATCCTCATTTAAATAGTGTGGATCGATAAACATATACAAACAGTATTACTACTATAGGTTTTATAGAGGGCTCAATAAATAAATAAATATTCTAAAACCCAATAACAATTTTAATAAATACTCCATCAGCCATGAGCCCAATATCCTTCTATTTACTTACATTTTATAAAGATTTTTATTCTAGAATTTTCGTAAAATTTACAAAGTTAGGGCCTAAAGAGGAACCCAATTATTTGATCACATGGGCACACTCAAATCTCCACAACCAAAAAGTAACAAAAAAGATTATTTTCACAAAAATTTAAAGAAATGTTGAAACCCTAAGCTTTCTAAGCTTTCACGGAATATTAGAGAAAGAAAATGAATTATAAAAAGTTAATCATTAACTTTGTTTAACAATGTTAGAAGAACTTCATAAGTTAAATCAATGTTCTATAGTAAATTAGTAATTTTGTTTTATCAATTATTAAAATAATTTTCCTAATACTTATGAAATTTGTTATTTTCCTAATACTTATGAAATTTGTTTATGTATACAAGTTTATATTTCAAAAGCTACTTGTAACACAAGGTCTCATGTTTGTGAAATGTTAAAACACATCTATCTATATTAATAAAAGAAAGTTTTTGTATGTCACTTGTCATAATTTTAGAGCTTTTAAATTTTATTTTCCTGCTTCTCTCTTCTAATAAATATCACATTAAATATAAATGATATTATTTAATTTTTTTATATTGAAAATATTTTTTATTAAATTAAAAAAATAGATCTTTCTACAAATGAGATTTGTAAAGAAATAATTTTTTTATAAAATAAGAATTTTGTTCAAAAAAATATCAAACTTTTAAAAAACATAATATATTTTAAAATATGTGGCTCTTAAAAAATAAAATTCCTATGAAATGAAAGACTTTAAAAACGGTTTGTGAAACAATTTGTTTAAAAACCAACTTTTTTAATAAAAACAAAAAGAAATTAAACAAAAGTTTAAAAAATGATATCGTCCTTTTATCACTCGTATGTAATGTCAATCATATCTTATATCAAAAGATCATTTTATAATTTTTATTAATAACTATTTAATATTTTATTTATTCAACTCGTGTAATACACGGGGTACTAACCTAGTTTAGTATAACACAAATAGAGATTTTATTTGTAATTTAAATAATTACTAAGGTTGTAAAATACAACTATATGTCTATATTACAATATTGATCCTAAACTATGAGAAATTACATCTACGGTTTCAGCTATTTACCAAATAGTGACATTCGTGTTTTTTCAAATAGATGGCAGTTAACTTTACCATGTTCGAAGATACACAATAATATATTTGACTACTTGGTTTAGTTTCAAAGAAAGAAGGGTTGGAAGGAGATTAATGATTATTTATAGTGTTTTTGATTAACTAATGGTTGGTAGAAGTCATCGCCCGATAAAAGAGTTAGGGTGTGGAATATCAGATCAAATACACGCTTTTTCAATATAGAAAACAAAAGATTAGAGAGGTGTGATGCTTGGGGGTGGTTCATGAAGATGCAATGATGTCAAGATGGCTGGAAAACCAGACAGTGGTTCCTGGTGTGATGGTGGGAGACGCGGTTGAGAACCAATGCTGTAATATAAACACATCAGATGACCAACCAGAGTGTTAAAATTTAAAAATATCAAACCAAAAGCAATTATTTTTAAAAGAGTAAAATGTCATTTTAGTCCCTGACGTTTAGTTATATTTGTCATTTCAATCTAAAAACTTTTTTTTTTTGCCATTTCAGTCACTGTAGTTTACTAAATGTTGCCATTTTCATCCACTTCACTAACACCGTTAAAACTCTGTTAAAACTCCGTTAAATGTGAGGGTATTTTAGTCTTTTCAGCACCCTAATTATCCAATTAAAATAAATTAATCAATTAATATTCAATTAAAACTAAAAAACACATGAAGCGACTCGTGAGACCGTTCGCTTCGATTAATTCTAACACATGTTGTTCGATTAATGTCTACTGTGAGATTTTAATAAATTTTCACGTTTTGTTTGAATGTGTACTGTTGTTCAATTAAGGTCTACTGTTGTCACGTTTTGTTCTATTGAGGTTTGCTATTGTCACGTTCAAAGACATCAATTAAAGACCTCAATCAGATAAAGAATGTGAACAACAAACATCAATCCCACAACAGACCTCAATCAAATAACGGTACACGTTCGAACAAAACGTGAAGATTAATTGAAATCCCACGGCACCCTCAATCGAACAACATGGGTTAGAGTTAATCGAAACTTTTAAATCGAATCGTCTGGTCTCACTAGTCGTTTCATGTGTTTTTTAAGTTTTAATTGAATATTAATTGATTAATTTGTTTTAATTGGATAATTAGGGTGTTCAAAAAGATTAAATTACCCTCATATTTAACGGAGTTTTAACAAAGTTTTAACGGTGTTAGTGGAGTGGATGAAAATGACAACATTTGGTAAACTACAGTGACTGAAATGACAAAAAATAAATTTTTGAATTCAAATGGTAAATTTAATAAAACGTCGGTGACGAAAATAACATTTTACTCTTTTTAAAAAAAGGTTATGATTTTGCGTCCCAAAAGGAATTAAATGACATTAAAATTGGACGAAAGATCGACGTCACACGCAACTTACGTCATCTAAATCAGTGGCACGATCTGCAAATGAACCCTTAATCGATGGTCACAATTGTAAATACTCACTTATAAAATAACGAGTTCAGGGCAAACTCTGTTTCATGTGTTTGCAAAAGGGCGTACGGAACAGAGACCAAATTCCGTTATCTATAAACACCAAAATTCAATCTTTTACTCCCAAAATTCTTCAAATCTATCAAAGCTTTCGATCAATTTCTTCAAATTCAACATAATTCGTTTGTTCTTGATCTGGGTTTTGTTCGAATTTGATTCTTGTTGAGAATTCAACAGCCATGGTTTACGATTCAACCGTCAGTGCTTCGATCCCGACCGCGGGTTCAAATCCGAAGGAATTTGGGAAGAAAAAGAGGGTACATTCATCTTATTGTGTTCAATTTTGTGTTTTTTTGTCGTGTGGGTTGATAGATTGATTGACTACAAGACAATCGTGTTGGGTTTTGTTTTTGGTTGTTTTTCTTGTGATTTTCACCCGATTTGTTTGATGTTGAAGGTGAACAAGACTGCGAAATTGAAGCAGTGTAAGCTTGATGTTCGTCGTGAGCAGTGGCTTTCTCAAGGTGGATTTTGTTAATTTCTTGAATTTGATGATGTATTACGCAATTGTTCTATTTGATTTGGTGTTCTTTGTATGTGTTTATGTTGTTCTTATGATTAATCGAATGTTTGATTCTTTTTCAGTGAAGAACAAGGGGTTTAATCGTCAGAAAACGCCTGCTTCCGACATGCATGCCCCAAATAAAGGGGAAAATCGATCGATGGTGAAATTGGTGATTAACCCTAGTGGTGAAGAAAATGATAGTTTGATGAATCATTACAGTGATTGGGAGTCTCCATCCAACAGCCCCAATGATCATACTAGTAGTTTAACGAATAATGTATCGGTTACTAATTTCACCGGTGGCAGTAGTAGTAGCACCACCAGCAGTAGCAGCGGTGACAGCGGCGGATGTTATTCGGGAAGTATTACAGAAGAAGACGACGACGGTTGTTTGGATGATTGGGAGGCTATTGCTGATGCATTAGCAGCTGATGAGATAAAAACTGATCATAACCCGAATCTAGAGCCCGAAATGCATGATCATTCGCCACAGTTGGTGCCTGTGGAGACAATCAATGATGATCAAGTAAACTGGCACGCGCCTGTGAATCATCGGGCATGGAGACCAGATGATTGTTGTCGTCCGCAGTGTCTGCCAAATTTGCTAAAACAAAACAGTTTTCCCATGAATTCAGATAGAAACTATGGAGGAACCACATGGGGTTTCAAGAATGTTGGATTTGCTCCAACAGCGTGCCCGATATGCTGTGAAGATCTGGATGTAACAGACTCGAGTTTTCTTCCTTGCCCGTGTGGTTACAGACTCTGTCTTTTCTGCTACAAAAGGATTCTTGAAGATAATGGTCGGTGTCCAGGGTGTAGGAAGCAGTATGAACAGTTTGATCATGGGAATACAACTTCTAAATTGCCTCGTTCATACAGCATGATGGCTAGGCGTTAGTTGAATGCGTATGTGGGACCCCTCTTCGTGTCTATTTTTGCTTATATGTTAGAAACTGATATTAGTCGTAGGTTATGTCGATAGACATTATCTTCTAGTGTGGGAAATATCTTCATGTGAGTTTGGCCTATAGGCTAGTTGGCTGTGTTGGTATGTTAATACATAAGGGAATATATATAAATCGAATACATCATTTCAACTGCATTGCAAGCTGTCTTGCAGGCAATTTTATAAACCTTTTTGAGTTGATCCATCTTTACTGTTTACTAGTTTAATGAGTGTTTATGCTTTATGGTTTGATCACTTCTAGGAATATTGTCCATGCTGTTTATGTATCTGTTATGTATCAATAAATACATTAACCTAAGAAATAAATATTGTGGAATGCCCTTTGAGTGACGTCCGTTGAATTTATTGCCTATGACTTGTACAATTTATCATCTACGATCTATAGATCGTTACTTGTGAGATCTTTCTTTATATTTATATCAGAGGACAATTGGAATCCTGCTTGATAGTTACCTCATCGGTATTAGATCAAATCGAATTATACGGCTCTATATGATCTGCATTGGATCTTTTGCCTTTGTTGTTTTTGTGCATTTGTGTGTAGAGTTTATAGCTCCAAATTTTGTAGCCGCTTAAATAAGAAAGGTCAACTCTTGCTGATATTTGGTGACATAACAAGTGACTGATGATAAAAGATCTTGTTTTTGAGATTTTATAAGGGATCTTCTGTAAGTCGAAAACAACCTCTTTTGCTGGTATTTTCATCTGACATTACTAGAATGGTTAATCGCTGTTTTATAGTTTAAGGGGATCTATGATTCAGTTTGATTTTATTCACAATTCGTCAATGAGTATGGAACTATGGTATATTTTCAGGAGTTTAGCGTCACAGAAGAAACTTTTGTAAGTTGTGCTTCACTCCCAAGAGGATTTCTCTAATTTCTGTTAAATGCTAGCTTACTCACTTTTTATATAGTTGCCTTTTTATGGTAATAAACTAACAATTAGAGCAGGTGTTTTTATATTTATTTAGCAAATTTAGATATTTCTCTATTAACATTTTGGTCCTGTTTCTTTACTCATTTAACTCAAATTTTAGCTCCATTGAAGCTTTCTGGCCACTGTCTGGGATGCTTACTATACTCCAAGAAGAATGTCCATGAATGCTATCAGATACCTGCAATTCTTAAGGTAAGACTATTCAATTATTTATGATTCTTTAAGATTTCATAAGATAGCTTATGGGGTAGACTCGAATCACTCTAGAAAATACGCTGCTAAATGTATTTCTGAATGTGACTTCACAATTTAAGCATCTTCATGTCTTTTTATCTGTTAGTTGTTTGATAGCTTCCTCGCCTATTATTAAGAAAATTATCTAACATATAAATGATTTGTATAAGAAAATTGTAATCTTGATGTGTAATTGGAATATATTTTCTGGCATTTAGGAGGCTTCCTCTTTGTTACCTCTACTGTCTTCTTAGCAAGGACATTTAGGAAAATTGTTACTGTAGTTTTACGATAATTACTAACTTAACCCTCACTAACTATTTAACTGAAAATGATACATCCAGTGACTTCAATTATAGTATGTCTTGGTATTTTTAATTTCTAAGACAACTATTACAGAATCAAAGGTGAATAACTATGGATAAAAATTCAAAACCTTAACTAAATCACACACGAAACAATCAAACGTATCACAATTAAGATCAGACAGTCTGCAACAAGAATGGCCGACGACTAATTCAGACCACCATTTTGCATTCTGAAAGTTTTTTTCAACATCGTCTCCGTTCAAACTTAGCTTGTTAACCCTCACATGATTACCCTTGATGACCATGCCTCAAGACCGATCAAATCTACTTATAGCTTCTGTAAGTTTTTCTTGCAACTTTGACATAACAGATTCTCCCCAAAATACATCTTTATATGCTTCTTTTATTTTCCCATCAGATTTCCACTCATCAACTTTATTCTTTATGCTCTCAAAATCCTTCTTAACCTCTTCAATCGGCTTGTTCTTCGGTTTTATAACTTCTTTTATAAGTTCCTCAACTGCTGCAACGAAACAACTCTCTGAAACCAACTCAAACCCCTTCACATGTGCATGTTCATACATTCTCTGTGTAAACTTATATCTCTTTGGTCTGACCGCCATATACCCGACTCCCGTATCGTCACCTTTCGAGTGTTGGTAGTAATTCGCAACATCCAACGGCTCATAAAGTCTTCTAAATTGAGTTCCTAAATCCACCAACTCATCCCACACCTCAAATTCATCAGGTAAATCCCTACGCATCAGCATTTCAGGAATTACATCCCATATTTTAGCTTGCTCTAAACGGTTCACGTTAGCTTGAAAGTCGTCATACGTGTTTTGAAGCTTGAAATCTTCATAGTAATCAGTATTTCCACCCCTGTCTTTTTCTTTGTACTCGATCATCTCGTCTGAAAGATCTTCGATGATCTTTTTTGGCGGTTCGGTTTCGTTTGATTTATAATTGCTCATGGATGCTTTAATCTGATCCATGGTTTTTTCCTTCCTCTTTTCGGCCTCTTCCACTGCTAACAGACACCATTTTGCACTTGCCGTCTATAAGAACATAAAAAGATAGTTTAAGAACCCTAAAATAAAATAACCAAATGCTTAGAGGTGGAAATAAAACAAATAATCTGTACTCACCAGTTCAAATAGAGCTTTGTTATTGATGTGAATCGCATCACCGCTAGTACCATCAGATGTCCACGAGTCTTTATTAAGGTCTTTCAGATAAACCAAATTTTCCAACCGCAATCCATTCTTGTTCAGTTCTTCTTCATAACGTAGATTCTCAGTTAAACTCTCAAGAGCAAACCGAGCTAAATCTTGATCTTCATTGGGTAACTGCAAGAAATAATACAATAACTGTAGAACAGCATTCGGGTTTTCCACAACGAGCTGTTGTCTGGGTGTCGATGGACCCAGATCATCGCATCGAGTGCAGAAAACATAAATGCCGAAAGGTCTGTAAGGGCTGACTTTCACAAAGTTAGCCGATAACATCTCCTTTAGAGAATTTGTAGGCTCCATAAGATCAAATGCATCATGGCTTGCTACAGTTGATGCATTAATCAACACATTTTCAAAAAAGCCAACAGCTTTCTTATCATATAACAGCTGAGCATGATCACTGGTCCTTGCAGGATTATTTTTCTTTAAAAACTTGGGAACTTTGAGGGATTTTTGAGTTGTTATGGGGTTGACTTTTTGTTTGTAAAAGCTAAGGATATCAGGTAGGTGTTCTTGAACGGATGCTTTTGGAGCAAGCATCATACGCGGAACAATGTCACGCTCCATGACAAAATGGGTAAAATGACCCGCCCATCTCTCTCGCTGGACCGCGTGGGTGAGGGTCCCGTCACCTACTAGCGGTGACCCAAATGTTACACAACCAATTGGAAGTCTGATTTTTCGTTTTCTTGTGTATTTATCAAGCATCCACAGTGTAGCAAGACTTGCTATTGCTCCACCAAATGAATGTCCAGTAAATAATATCTTTTTTCCTTCTGTTACAGCTTTCTCCACCTGGATAACAGATAAAAATGAGTTTTGTTGAACAAGCCATTTTTAGTATGTCCAAACGGGTCGGGTCAGTTTGACCCACTTTCTACCCCGGTTTTAAGAGTAGATTAAAGTTATTTGTTGTCGTTTTGATTATAATAGTAATATTATTTCAGTGATCTAAATAAGTAAATGATTTATTTAGTTGTTTGCACTAAAGATAGAAATTGAAAGTCAACTATACCTCTGATTTGAACTCTGAATTGGTCAAAAGAGCCTGAAACATTTCAAGAATTGATCTGTTGACTTTGGCAAGTTGACCTTCTCCGATACGCTAGGAGGGCCGGGAACAGGTTACGATCAATCTCAGTTTCTCCAAATTGATCACCATGGTAGAGATCGTCTACCTCCATTGATCTTTTTAACGCGGAGATCAAAACCGTTGATGATGAACCAGCAGCATATTTCTTGCTGTTGGTAACATAATGTTTACTGCTATGAGCTTTCATGGAGAGAGTGCAAGCTTCTTTGATAAGCTCATTAGTGAGGGTTAGTTTCACTGATTCTCTCTCTACCTCCATTTTTTCTCTATAAAACACACACTGGAAACACACAGTTGTGTAAGTTGAATGTGTAGATGTTCTTGATTAACATGTAGTAGTTATATAGAAAATAAAATAAAGAAAGACCCAAGACATTTCTAGGAATATGCATGTTTACAAATCCTCCCTTGGTTTACTCCAAGTCAAACTCTATCTGCATATTCCATGTTATATTGATATTAATGTTGAAATTGACAAGAAATCAAGAATAAATATGTAGGTGGTGTTTGGGATTGCTTATTTTTTACTCACTTTTGACTTATTAATTTTGAGAAGTTAATAAGTTAAAAAAAAATGTTTGGCAAATCACAAAAGAATTTCAAACTGACTTTTCATAAGGGTAAACCGGAGGTTTTGAAAAGTAAGAAGAGAGTTACTTATTAACTTTTGAAAACTTTTTTTAGTCTGATTTTCTATTATAGTCTTCTACTACGTCCTATTAACTCCCATCATTTTTAAAAGTATGTCCCTTTTAGTCATTTTACGACATTTTAGTTTTTAAACTAATCCAACATTTTTTAAAAAACTACTTTTGAAAAGTCATAAGTTAATAAGTTTTTTTTATCAAAAGTCATTTTCAACTAAAATAAGTAATCTCAAACATGCCCGTAGAATAATAATCCATATATCATTAAGGTTTGGTGTTTGGTTTTTAATTATGACTAGGTATATATCATTAAGGTTTGGTGTTTGGTTTTTAATTATGACTAGGTTGATTCACTGGCACGTTGCGCCAGACTTTTGTGTTACAATTTTATACTCCTAAAGTATTTTATAGACAATGTTTCAAAAGAATGTGAGATTTGTTTGTACCTAAGGTTTTCCAGGTGTACACTGTTCGGAAAACCGGTACACTAATTTTTATGTTCTATTTCTTTCCAATGCCTAAAATTGCTTAAGGAGGTGACGCTACACAACTTAGGCATACGGCGGTGGCCAAAATTCTATGATAATTGTATTTTGACCACACGTTGCGACGGAGATACATTTGGTTGGTTTAGTTAACAGTCGTGTCTTAGCATTATACAACTCCATTTTCAGCTTCGTTTAGTAACCTGAAACATGTTATAATCAAGAGCATCAAATCATTTGTAATTGGCTCGAGTCACTATTTGAAAATTATGAATGTGAACATTTCATTAGGGTATTAGACTTTGTTTTCCTCTTTCTTGAAGTATCCTTCCTTACTATATGCTTTTTGTGGTTTTGCATTACTAAAATAGTGTAGCAATAAATGGATAGAAAGATTAGTACCCAAAACCTATTAACTAAGTAAAAGAAATTATGCTACAAATAACTTAAATTAAAGCCATTACACTTCCTGAATTTATAAACAACAAAAAACTATAGAAAATTTTAAATAAAGCCATTAGTAATAAAAGAAATTTAAAGTGGCCGAGAGGGTGGTTTTAAAAAATGATGCAAATTGGAATCAAACACGGTGGCCTTGCGCAACAATAACAACCACAAAACAACCCAACTACGATTCAACTAATGTCATGATAAATGAAAAATATACTTTGCTATACAAACATGTATAGAGATCGGTAAGAATTCCCTTGAGCATATATCTCATTTAGAGAATTCTATATGTGTGTGTTTTGGTGATCAAGAATAGATTAGGGTTGGTTTAGTTAACTTGGTTTGATCCTTTTTAATTCAAGACTTGTGTTTGAAATATGTGACTCAATGTTAGTCTCCCCGTTCTTTGTCGTTGACGTGATTCAGATATAAAACGCCAGTTTTCCTAATCTACCATGCCACCAACGACAACCCTTATCTTTGGTTTAACCGTACCAGGACTGGAAAAAGAGACAGAAAACCACCATCACCGCCACCGACATTTCCACCGGTGAGAGTGATGATGGAAAGCTTTAACATAAATTAAGAAGAGCAAGAGTGGAGTTGCTCTATCGAGGCAAACAATTTGAACCAACAACCACCCTCAAAAGAAAATCCATGCTTTACCTTGTTGTACCAAATGCTTGATCACTTGTATTTCACTATTCATTTAGTGAAAATTAATTATAGAGTAATTTGGTTAAAAGGATAGAGTGACGATCAATACAGTGTTGGTTTTATTAGATGAATATCAAAATATGTATGCTCGTGAATATCGTAAAAACACTAAAATCTATTGTTTCTATAATGATATATAAGCCACTTTTTTTTTTTCATTAATGTCTGACAAACATTATGTACAAATGTATTATTTATTTCTAGCTGTTAGATGTGTTTAAGGGGTCATGTTTGCGGGTAGGCGGTTTCAACCCAACATGGACTCAAAAATTGTGTACATATGAACCCAAACACTCATTTGATTTTAATTTCTAATTTTTTATACTTTCTCACATATGAATTCTATGAAATTACTACTTTTAAACAAAAGATAAACAAATTTAACACAATTATATAATTTACTTATGAGTTCTTATGTAAATTTTATTTTCAGTTTATAATTATATAAAAAAACACCCAAGAATTTGAATTTCTGACCAAAAAAAACATATATCAAAAATAAAATAAATAAATAATGGATTAAACGGTTCAATCTATGAACCCACTGGTTTTAGCTTGAACACGACCCATCGAGCTAAATGGGTTCATGGGTCATACCCGAATTTGTTTATACAAGACTCAAACCCGTAAATTTTATATTAGGTTCATATCATGTCAGAAATTCACACTCCTACTAGTTATTCTTTCCTTAGTAAACTTGTTTGGATTGTATGTCTACACTCGTAAGCTTTCATTGAAGCTTCCATGGTCACTCACTCCACAGGACTAAACTTCCTTCTTGCCCAAATTATTAGTAGTGGAACCTACGCTTTTAGTTTTTTATCCTAACTTTTCTTGTTATCGAATCTCTTTAAGCTTCATGTAGACTTCCTTGAAGTTTCCATATTCATTCACTCCAAAAGCCGACTAGATTCAAGTTGCACTTTGCTTTATTAAGAAATTGCATTGCAATCGTTAAAACAAGTCACAAAGCACGTTTGTTGGTCGGATTACTGCTTATTTTATGTTGATGCTATGATTATAGTCTGGTTGTTTACATGGAAAGTTACCACACCTTTTATCATCTTATTTCTTTTTGTTGAATATATTACACTTTACTTGGATTAATATTAAAAATATGCAAATTGAATTTAGTTCATTCAAACTATAACTCACTGACTGATAATAAACATATTGTCGATTAATAAAACTTTTAAGTGTTAGTTTAACACAACCCAAACACCTCCACCACCAACTTGGTGTTCCAATCGCCTAGGCCTGTAAATTAGCTGGACGTTCAGTAACCCGTTCTTAACTATTAGGCAGAAGTCAATCTATGCTCATTTATTTAATGTTCGCACGAACACGAACAACTTTTTTTGTTCATTTAAGTAAACGAACGAACATGAATATGTCTCGTTCGTTCATAGATGATTGTGAACGTTTGATCACATTCGCTCGTTTATGTTTGTTTACACATCCATTTAAATTTATTAATGCATTAACTATTAACAGTACTATTTGGCCCGTCATTCATATATTCGTTTGTTTATGTTCGCTTTTGAAGCTTATATATAATCTAATTTTTGAAGTTATGCATTTAACCAAAATCCTACTTAACTTTCCTTAGAGACAGGATCCTTGAATCATTCATGAGAATATAGTCACATTATTCTAGTAACTCAACATATTGATGGTAGTGTTGGGCAAAATTATTGAATCAAACCACACATAACCAAATACAACTCGGTTTTTAATAAATTTACATGCGGATACTCAATAAAAACACAAGAATGCCTAGCAGACACGACGAATTCAACCCACCTCCCGCATTCGGATAGTTTTATTCAACGTTGTCTTCCGCTCTTCACACAAATGTACCTCGCTAACCCTCATAAAACCGACCACCCTCGATGATCAACCACACCTCCAGACCGATCAAACCTAGTTAGCTTATGCCAGTTTTTCCTGCAACTTCAACAAAACAGATTCGCCCCAAAACACATCATCATACACTATTTTCTCATCAGATTGCCACTTCTCAACTTTGGCTTTTATGTCCTTGAAACCCTCTTTAACCTCTTCAAGTGTCTTGTTCTTTGGTTTTATAACTTCTTTCATAAGTTCCTCAACTTGTGCAACAAAGTTACTCTCAGCAACCAACTCAAACCCCGTCACATTCGCGTGTTCGTACCATCTTTGTGTAAACTTATACCGCTTTGGTCTCACTCCCAAATAACTGTCGCCTTTCAAGTGTCTGTAATAATTCGCTATATCCAATGGCTCGTAAAGTCTTCTAAACGCGGTCGCTAAATCCACCAACTCGTCCCACACCTCGAATTCATCGGGCAAATCCTTACGCATCACCATTTCGATCACAACGTCCCATATTTTAGCTTGTTCTAAGCGGTTCACGTTAGCTTTGAAGTCGTCCTTCTTGTGTTGAAGCGTGAAAACCTCATAGTAATCGATTTGTCCGTCGCCATGCGTTTCTTTGTAGTCGCGGATTTCGTCCAACATGTCTTCAATGATCTTTGGTTTGATTTTGGTTTGATCTGATTTGTACTTTCTCATGCTTTCTTTGATCTGATTCTCGTTTTCTTTCTTCCTCTTTTTGGCCTCTTCTGCTGCTAATAGACACGATTTCGCGCTTGCGCTCTATAAGAACATTAATAAATTCTATCTTTTAGTGCGATTATAGTAGAATATAACTGATGTGACAACTTAAAAGAGTATAATAAGTAAAAACGATGTAGGTGGTACATTTATCACATCCAAGATAAAACATACCAGTTCAAATAGCGCTTTGTTACTTGTACAAACTGCATCAACACTAGTACCATTAGATGTCCACAAGTGTTTATTAAGGTCTTTTAGATAAACCAAATTTTCCAACCGCAATCCGTTATTGTTGAGTTCTTCTTTGTAACCGAAATTTTCGGTTAAACTCTCATGAGCAAATTGAGTTAAATCATGCTCCTCGTTGGGTAACTGCAAGAAATAAAACAATAACTGCATAACAGCATTTGCGTTTTCCACAACGAGTTGTTGTCTGGGTGCAGATGCGCCCAGATCATCACCTCGAGTGCAGAAAACGTAAATACCAAAAGGTCTGTAAGGGCTGACTTTTACGAAGTCAGCCGCTAACCTCTCTTTTAGAGAATTTGTAGGCTCCATAAGATCAAATGCATCATGGCTTGCAACAGTGGATGCATTAATCAACACATTTTCAAAAAAATCTACAACTTGATTACGATCTACCAATTGATCATGATCGATGGCGATGGGGTTGACCTTTTGTTGGAAGAAATTGAGGATACTAGGTAGATGTTCTTGGATGGACGCTTTTGATGCAAGCATCATACGAGGAACAATGTCATGCTCCATGACAAAATGGGTGAAATGACCCGCCCATTTCTCTCGTTGGACCGCGTGGGTGAGGGTCCCGTCGCCTATCAGTGGGGACCCGAATGTTACACAACCAATCGGAAGTCTGATTTTTTGTTTTCGTGTGTATTCATCAAGCATCCATAGTGTGGCAAGACTTGCTATGGCACCTCCGGACGAATGTCCGGTGAATAAGATCTTTTTATTTTCGGTTATGGCTTTCTCCACCTGAAAACTCATGGTTTTACTTTAAGATTGGAAAGGTTAGATAACAGATCAAAATGAATTCAGATTAAACCAGCTAATTTTATTGTGTCGCCTCGGCCCAAACATTTCTCATCTATTTTCTAAAATAAATTTAGAATATTTTTGATGTTATAAGGTAGAAGGATATTATTATTATAAGATAAATTAAAATTTAATAATCTAAATCTTGACTCATTGGTCAATAATCTATATCTATTCTAATAATCATTTACGATTTTTGACATGTGTCACTCTCACGTTCACTCTCATTTATTTTCCCGCCTAAAGTATTTATTTCATTTAAAAAAAATCAAATAACTAACTTTCAAATATTTCTCTTACTCTCTCTCTCTCTCTCTATATTACAAATCTAAGTTTTTCCTTAATCAATAATATTAAAAAGAAAATTTTCACTAATAAAAATTAAGTATTTTGATTAAAAAATACACTTTTTCAAACAAAATTTTCTAAAATTATGAATTTTTTCTAAAACAACGAAACTTTTTTAAGTAATGAAGTTATTTTAATTTCGTTCTTTTTATAAAATAAAAGTTCTATATAAAAAATTTACAAAACAAACCCGGAGTTTTTAAATAACGAAATATTGATAAAAATTGAATTTTTGTCAAAGCACTAATTTTTTAAAACGAAAGCTTTAGAAATGATAAAAATATTTTATCAATTAATCAAAGTTTTACTCATACGTAATTTTAGTTATATCTTATATTAAAATAACGTTTTACAGTTCATAACTCTTTATTAATAAATTTTAAATATTTTTTTTATTTAATCCGTGTAATACACGAGGTTATACCCTAGTATTAATATATACTAATAATTTGAGTAGTGTTATTCCTACTTACATGGAAGAACAAATTCTCATTTCGTTTTTACAAGTAAGATTCTATTTAAAAGCAAAAAATTAAAGTTATGAATATTACCAGGACAATTATCAACGTGAATTATTACTATCGGTGATGACTCATAGTTTTAAAATAAAAATATTCCAATTTGCCTTGTAAATTATAACTCTTTTCAAATAAATGAATTATTAATTAGATCCAAACAATGCAACTGTGTAATTATGTTATGGGTATTAGTTTAGGCCATCTTTGGGATTGCTTATTTTAAACGACTTATAACTTATTAACTTTTTAAAAAGTTATTTGTTTGGCATTGTGATGGATTATGAAGAAAATAAGTTAATAAGTTACTTCATACTAACTTATTGGAATCAATCAATAAGTTAATAAGTTGTTTTAAAAAGTAATCCCAAACACCTCCTAAATACACTACTGGACTTTATAAATTTTAGTTTTCTATATGTATACAATAATTTACCTTCGGTAAAATGACTTAAAACTACAGTTTACTTTACGTAAATTACGTTTACAACTATCAGTGATGTATGAATTCAGAACCCTTAAAATAATAAACTCAAAATCAAAACCGGAAGACAACTTTACCTCCGATTTGAACCTAGTATTGATCAAAAGATTCTTAAACATCTGAAGAAATGACTCGTTGACTTTAGCAAGTTGACCCTCTCCGATACGCTGGAGAGACGGAAACAGATCACAATCAACGTTAATTTCCCCAAAATGATCATCACGGTAGAGATCATCGACGACCGCCATTGATCCTTTAATCGCAATGATCAAAACATCCACTGATGATGATGATAAACAAACAGTAACACCATCGTTATTGCTGTGAGCTTCAATGGAATATATGCAAGCTTCTTTGATAAGCTCATTAGTGAGGCTTAATTTCACTGATTCTCTCTCCACCTCCATTATAAACAAACAGTTTTGTAAGTTGTAAGGTGAATGCTAGAATGTGTATATTGATTAAGGTGTGGTTAGATTATATAGGACATGAAATTATAAAAAAAGACCAAGAATTTTCGAGGAAACAGGGGAAGTAATGTGTGTGTCCAACAATTATTTTGAGTGGAGGCCATTGCACCTTTAATATTATTATTTTTTGGGTTTTATTTGTATGATTTGGGAATAACTAAGAATGTGAACTTGACTTTTGTTTGGTGGTGTAAAGAGGGTTAAAGATGGTATTTATGGAATTAAAAAAGGATACAAGATGTAAATGGAATAGAATATGTTTGTTGTAGATTTTTGTTTGTTTTCTTAGCACTATGTTTGATGTGACTTTCTTGTGCTGATCAGGTAAACGGGTATGATTAATCGGATAATCAGGTCGGGTAAACTGGAATACAAGGCAATCTCATACCAGCGAAAAAAATAAAAATTATTCCTATAGCCTATACCATACCGCTTATCCGATATCATACGCGTTCTAGATGTCTCCGTTTCAGGTATTCCTATCGGGTTTGAGTTTGATTGTCATTCTTATTCCAATCGAATAGTTCACTAAATGTTTGATTTGTTAACAATTTTACCTACCCGTGAGAGAGGAGAGCAGAGTTGTAAGTAGGAAGACACTTTAGAGAGGAGAGATAAATAAAGAATGATCATAATTAGTTAATCGTATTCATAGCGTTCTAAAAGATAATTGAAAAAGTGTTTTTTTTCAAATTTCTATTTTATATTCTATAATTTTTAGGCGTAGAAGTCTCAAAGAAAGAGTTTAACTTTTCATTGATATATGATAAAAAAAAATATATTTTTTGCGTTTAATATATTTTAAAATTTTAATCATAAAAAGCTACAAGTTGAAGGCTATGTTTGGCATTACCTTTTTTATTTATTAAATGTTTTCGTTTAAAACTACTTATTATGATGACCTATAAATTAATCTTATAATTAGAAAACTAAATTTTGAAGCGTATTATTTACAATTTCCCCCTGTTTTTCCAAATCATCTTCTAATGCTCAAGACTAGGCATGTTTGGGATGACAAACGAAACTAATCCCAATGAGCATGCTCATAACATTTAGGATATGTATACGGGTACCAAAATGGTATGAGTTTTGTTTTACAAATTTTTGTGGTTATAGAACGACTATGGTATTAGATAATACTCAATTCGATTAGCCACAACATACCAACGAACGTTTTTTTTTTCGTTGTCTTTGTGTAATAAAGCAATCAACAAATAGATTAAGCTTTTAAATTTTTATACTTCTAATTTCCCAAGGAAAACAAATATTAAAAAAAAAAATAATTAGTGATAAATGAGTTTGAATATCCCAACAAGTAAGTTTTAACAAACAAACTAATACGCCCCATACCAAACAACTATCTGTCCACCAAATGCCTTACGAGTATAAAAGCAGGTATTAAATACGATTTTACAAAGGAGTCTAAGAATTAGATAGCCAATATTCGTGCCAAACATTTTTCAATTTTTATTCACTTATTCATATACATTGGTTAGGTTCCATGAAGTTTCCATAGAATCAAGCTTAGATTTGCAAAGTTAGTATAATAGTTTCCCACTGAAAAAAGAAACACAAAGTTAACATTGAATTTCAAACGACTTCAAGAACTTGTAGATTTTCATGAAGCTTCCTTCTGTTTTTTAAACTTTTATACATAAACCCTTTGTTTTGGTTTTATTTTGATTCTACCCTTCTTTTTTAAACTTTTTACAAGGTGATCTTCGAGTACTTAAATATTAGTTTGAGTTCTCGATTCATTAAAAATGTTCGAAGATGAACTTGACCGGGTGGTTTTATGGGTTCAAGATGGGTCCGTTTCACTTAACCAAGTTTGAATTGTTTAATATGGACGCGTTTCACTTAACCAAGCTCGAATTGTCTAATGCGGGATCATTTCGCTTAACCAAGCTCGAATTGTTTAATGTTTTGTTATATATGTATCGAGTATGATTTATTATCGTCACTTGCATTGTATAAGAGAGTTACTTATGACTTGATAAGCTCAAAAATCTTTGTTTCACTTGGTGTTGATAAAGCGTCAAGACACAAATATTTGAGGTTCTTCTTAGTGTACAACTAGAAACTACTAAGGGTTCACTAAAAGTGTTTAATAAAAGGTTGTGAAGATAAACGGGGTGGGAAGTGGGGTTATACTAAGGGTTCATTAAATGTATCTTTGACACAGACATCTTATCATCAAAATGTCTATTTGGAGACGGATAAGTTATATAATATGATTGACATAATTATTTGCTTAATAAAATCATCCACATATAATTATGAAAGAAAATAAAATCCGAACCAAGAATATTATTTGTTCATGTATTACCCAAAAGAGTAAGTCATGATTAACGCGTCCAATAACTTGGAAAGATAATAACGTTGATGTTAAACTATTTTTCTTTTAACATTTAATATGCACTTTGACAAGTCGTTGGTATAGGCCCCGATTAGATTTAATAAGATCTCATGGGGACAAATCTCTTGTGATTTTTGTAGGAGCCTAGCGTTAGAGGTGGGCATAAAAACCAGGTTCCAACCCAACCCTGGTGGACCCGACCTGGACCTGAGTCCAAGTACTACCTGATAGGAGGTGTACCCAGGTTGTACACTTTAAATCCATTGGGTTGGAACCGGTTTTAGTTTTTCCAATTTTGAGTGAACCCAACCCGAACCGGTTGAACCCGGGTCCAACCCGGTATGACCTTTTTTTTCAGTTTTAAAAAAATAGATGTTTTGAGTGTACAGATGAAGTGTTAGGAAAAAAATTCTCAAAATACTAATATTCGAAGACAGGAAACTAGCAACCAGAGGTGGAGGTACAAAACTTACACAAAACTGGTGATAGATCAAGAAGCAACTCAATTTTATTAATGTTTTTAGTTTTGATGGTATCTCGCTCACGAGTCACAACCACATGGTATAATTCGATAACATGATTGTTTAAAACTAGTAATATACACCGCGCGACGCGGCTGTTTATTTTTTCATTGAGTTGTATTTTTTAAAGTTTTGCATGTCATGAAATTAATACATACATTCACATTATTATGTACCCAAACCACACTATTTTAAAACATGAAATCTAACATCTCTAACACCATGTTTATGTAATACAATGGAGCATAAACCCTCTCTCTTTGTGTATATCAATGCATACGGTTGTGTATATCAGTGCATACGATGACCTGCATTTCAAAAAATTTAAACTGTTCGAGATAAAGTACAATCTAAATTGAGCCACATTGAGTCAAAGTGAGTCAAAATTATTGGCTTTCTAAACAACACTTTCTGTACCTAGCGAAATATATATTTATTGTTGCTTCCGCTGCATATATTTACTAACTTTATGAGCATTAGGATTAAGATCAAAACTTTTGGTGCTATTTAATTAAACACAAAGGATAAGAAACCAAAACGAAAAAATGTACACATATTAAAACTAAAGTTAGCACATAATAAAAGAATTGATAGCATACCTTTTATAGGTCTTCTTAGGTTTCTGACCAAACACACAGGAGATAAGTTACAAACTTACAATCAACCGCAAGTCAAAATATGATAAATCAAAGAGCATTTAGTCACAAAGCTTAACATCATCGTATTTGCTCCTTTTGTATTAAACATAATTTGTTTGTTTATAACACTCAAAGACTCAAAATGTATAAAACCATCTCCAATGATGTGTTTTTAGGGGTTTTTAAAGGTGAGAGAGTGTGAGGTGGAAGAGAGAGATGATGAGGTGGATAAAATAAGATGGGTAAAAGTTCATGTGTATGAACATGAAAAAACATGTATGTGAAAGGGAAGGGAAGAGAGATGAGAGAGGAGAGATAGTGTAGTTTTTGAGTTTGTGAGTGGGTAGTAGAGAGAAAGTAAGGGGCAGATGTCACATCATTCATGTTTTTAGATCATCTATTGGTGATGCTCTAACAGCAATATAATTTCCATAACCAAAGACTCTGACTATGGTTTTGTAAATCTAACCTAATAATTCTTTACATGTGATGCCACATGTCATTCCCACAAGCTTTCTCATTTTAATTTTCCTGCTCATACTATTTGTTCCATTTTAAATAGTTAAATAACTAAATTTCTAAATTTTTCTCCTTCTCTCTCTATATTATAAATTCAAATCATTTTTTAATCATTTAGTTTTAAAAGTTATTTTTTCATTAGATAAAAACTAAGTTTTAAAAGTTCTAACACTATGAACATTTTCTAAAACAACAAAACTTTTTTAAATTTAAAATCAATCTTTTTAAAAAAAGAAAAGTTTTATATAAAAATATTTTTTTAAAAACAAACCCGTAATTTTTAAAAATGAGATATTGATAAACAAAACCGAAATTTTCGCAAATAAATTATTTTTTAAAACCAAAGTTTTAAAATAGTTAAAATGTTTTATCAACTAATCAAAATACTTTTATATTTAACACTAGCTTTAGTAAACCGTGTATTACACGGGTTGAATAAAAAAATATTTAATAAAATGAAAATTTATTAATTATAGATCTATATTTTAAAATAAGATATGATTGAAAATTTTCTTATAATAAATAAAATAAAATTTTTATTTTAAAACAAACGTTTTAAAAATGTCACACTTAAAAACTTTCTTCTATAACGCTCAATTTTAATTATTTTTTGTTTATAAAGATTTTACTTTTTAAAAACACCAATTATAAAATATTTTGTATTTTTAAAAAAGATTGATTTTTTAAAAAGTTTTTTGATTTTATGAAAAACTATTTCCTTAGAAATAACATTAATAAAAATATCTATTGCTTAATTTATTAAAAAACTATTTTAATCTAAAACATTATATAATATTATTAGTAATTAATATGATTATTAAATAGGAGAGAGAAGCGAGAAAAAATTATTGATGAATAATATAGTGTTGACATGTGTCCTTCTAAATACCCTTTTATTAGAGTAGGAAGATTTTACAATTCCTAACGCTTCATTAATAAATATTTAATCTTTTTTATTTAACCAGTGTAATACACGGGGTTATAACCTAGTATACTATAAACCACAAAATGGGTAAGTAAAAAAGAATCTTTTGTAATCATATTATACTAATCTTTATGCCCAGATAAATACTCATTTTAAACAAAGATTCTTCATTTCTTCTCAACAAAAATGATCGTTGTTTAATGATTATAAAGCCATAATGACGGAAGGAGTCAAAACCATACAAATCTAACTCAA
Source organism: Flaveria robusta (assembly GCA_025506415.1). Taxonomy (NCBI): domain Eukaryota; kingdom Viridiplantae; phylum Streptophyta; class Magnoliopsida; order Asterales; family Asteraceae; genus Flaveria; species Flaveria robusta. Next base: position 6,399,582 of record CM046474.1, on the reverse strand, counting down.
ATATTAAAACAGGAGTTGAAACCATATATCTTTAAAGCATATATTAAAAATACTTTAAGTAAATGAAAGTGAAGGTCATGGAAAACACGACTTACTGGCACTAAACTATTTCACGAATTCAACATCCCTTCCAATGTTATATGTTGTTTAAAGCACTTTTATCAACTATCTAACACAAAACATAGCATAAAAGACAGCACAACCTGGACCGTATTTGAAGGGGCAATCAAGAGTGAAGGTCTTGAATAATCTTGTGTGAGAGAAAAGAACGGGACATGAAAGAGAAAAACAATGTGTGGAAACCCTAGAATGGAAGAAGAATGCATGGAAGATTATGGTGTAACTTGTACCTGGTGCTAAACACAGTAGAATAGGCTTGTACCATGTGCATAATTGATTGTAACTTAATACAGTTGGACTATGCTGATTTGCTTGTGGAAGGATGTGATGGTTGATGTCAAAATTGTGAAGATGTGGCGAAAGAAGGACCACAAAAGAAAATAAGTACAATATGCATGAAAAGTGATACTTTACTGTTAATGCATTCCAAAATGTTATATTATAAATGTCAATCTAGTAGTTAGCACAAGAAGAACTCAAAAAGGGTTCAAACTTCAAACATTGTTGCAAAATTGCAATTCAAGCAATTGTAACTTTCTTGCTGGGTTGGGCTTTGGACTGTTAACATCAAATGAAATACAATAACTGGTTGGGCTGGTCTGGGCTGTGATTGAAACAAAAAGTGTGGCCCGGCTAAAGAATTAGAAAGAGAGTCAATCTTACACTATAAATAGTTTAATTCAATCCATTTAAATATTCACTTCACTTCTTTTTTACTTTAGATTAAAAAAATAAAGATATTTGCATATATCCTCTTGTAAAATACTTTAATTGCATATTTACATAATTCAAAGTTAAAATTACATATATCCCTTTCATTAATTTTTTTTAATTGCATATTTACTTAATTCACAACAAAAAATGCATATATCCGCTCCCTGAGTGAAAAAAACTTCAAATTTACCCATTTTAATTTATATTATTAAAAATAAATTATAGATTGACAGTGTAACATTTGTCTTTACAAAAACTATAAAAAAGTTTTAAGTTTTCATGTTCGCCCATATTTAGCTAGATTTTTTTTCTTTTTACATTTTTTAGTTTTCTTTATCCTTTTTTTTAATCATGTTTCACTAATGACTTTAATTAGTTTCAAATATATTTTTGCTTTTTTGTGTTTTTTTTTATAATTTTATTCATTTATGTTGAGTTTATTCTTCTTTATCAAATTTTAGGAGTAACATAACAAAACCAAAAAAAAATATGACAAAATACAATCACAAACAATCATGGTAAAGTAGTCGTCCTGTAATATATTTTTAATAAAAAAGATAAAATGAGTAAATTTGTAACCTTTTTATTAAAGGATGGGTCATATATAATTTTAATTTTAAATTGGGTAAATATATATAATAAAGTAGACCAAGGAATGTGATATATGTAATTTTCGTACTGTGTTGGATAAATATACGATTAACAAAGTTTATAAATAGAATTGTCCTAATTTATATATCTAAGGGGCACAGGGAAAAGAACACGTAACGTAACAACTAGATATAGCAATCATATAATACAGTTATCAACTAATCGAACACCGTTTTTATTCCTTTTTTCCATCTAACACTATTAGTTTATTTCTTCTTACTCCCGTCATTTTCTTATTGAGCTCATATTTTATAATTGGACAATTTTTGGTCCATGTGACTTGGTAAAGTGGTGAAATTAAATATTTAATTATAAATTATTATTTAAAACTTTTTAAAATTCAAAACCTTCTCATCAAAATAGTTAGTCTCATAGCAACTATATAAATAACTCATTAAATTATATCATTTTTATCTTCGTTTTGATATTCAAAACTAGCCTTAACTTCAAACACATCTCGTTTAACTATGTTAATAACAATGTCACAACGCACGTCAATATCTTATGGTTAATGACAAAATCTAACTTGGTTGGCAAATAGTGTCAAGTGAAATTGATGCAGTTACGGAAACGATCAAATGGCTCAAGAACAAATAGTTAATCAAAGATGATAAACGAACCAAAAGGTTCCAAGAACAATGTTCTTATATTTAAAACTTAATCAAAAACTAATAACAAATGTTAACCTAACCCTTTATTTATACTAAATAATAACAAACTAAAGATAATGATAAATATAGCAAAGATAACTGAATAAACTAAAAAGATAATTAATTTGAATAAATATCTAAATATAAATTTGTAGATGCTCTTGCATCATACTCCCCGTCTTTAAGAAAAACTCGTCCTCGAGTTTTGTCTTCGGACCAAAGCCACCGGGGTCGAATGGAACGTCTCGACCTCTCTTGTTCACTAATGTCATTGGCTGTTCAAGTAATGATCCACTTTGCTTACGACACAAATACCCTGTTGTATTTGAAGAGCCTAAAAACTTGTTTTGTAGTTGAACCTTATTCGTATTTATTTGATGAATATTCTCTTGCATATGTGGAACACTCATATTAATCCCGCCGGTTGAATAATTATTTGTGTGCTTATCCACATAAATATTCATATTTTGAGCATGCAAATCCACATCAATAACAACCTCATTTTGAATTTTAAATGACATTGAAACACCCGAAGTTTCCATTCCTTTATGAAAATCATTCTCAAAATTAGGAATGGTTGTTTGAGTTTCCAAGACAGAACCATGTTTCCCATATACAGTCGCTCCAACCTTTTGCAAACCCTCAATTGTTGCGAAACAACCATCAACCATCGTACTCATCTTAAAAGAATCACTGGAAATAGTAGCAGTGGTTTTCCTATATTCGGTCTCATGATTATTTTTATATAACGAATCAAACAAACCTGAAGAAATTATAGAAGACTCATGTTCTTCACGTCTTTCATGTCGGTGATCTTGATTATAAGACCCACTAAGAGCCATCGTTACCAACAAATATTCTTCTTCATCTATCTTAATTTCATCTTCATCAAATCTCGGTATGTCTTTTGATAAAAATTCTGGACAGATTGGTTCGTAGAATTGGGGTGGATGACGACTAAACAGATGCTGCTCTCCGTCGCCACCTTTGTCCCCGACGATGGTGCTCGACTCGGTTTCCGTCTGGATCCTATCCTGTTGCAACTCGAGGTGTCGGACCCTTTGTCGGAGCCATTTAATCTCTTGTTGCAACTCGAGATCTCGGACTCGTCACTTGAGTCGTTTGATCTCAAAATCCCGTGGGTCACGGTTACCGATCTCATTGCCTCGTCCGGCGAATCTACGATCACGGTTGACTCCGTCTCCACGAGCACGTGAACCACCAATGTTCTTTTCGATACCTCGGTCGGCGACTCTTCGAACAAAAAAACACTCGCCTTCATGTAGAGCCATTTGACAAACCAAAGCTCTGATACCAAATGATGCAGTTACGGAAGCGATCAAATGGCTCAAGAACAAATAGTTAATCAAAGATGATAAACGAACCAAAAGGTTCCAAGAACAATGTTCTTATATTCAAAAGTTAATCAAAAACTAATAACAAATGTTAACCTAACCCTTTATTTATACTAAATAATAACAAACTAAAGATAATGATAAATATAAAAAAGATAACTAAATAAAATAAAAAGATAATTAATTTAAATAAATATCTAAATATAAATTTGTAGATGCTCCTGCATCAGAAATATAACTTTTTATACTTTTTTTTCAAAGTTAAACACAAAATAAATCCAGCCTAGCTAGTGTGTTTCACATTTTCAATTTCTTAAGCAATGATAATATTGTTAGATATTATTATATTTGAATGTTTAATTTAATATTAGTTTACAGCTTTTCAATGCAACCATAACATTATGTTTGATTTGTTGTTGTTAACTTACAAATAGTATCATTATTTCCATTTCTCAAATTCACTCTATACGACCACACCAAATAATTGAAAGTCCATGCTATCCTTCATTTGATATAATCACAATAGTTACATAGCTACCAATTGATATAAACTTGTGCCAGTAATTTGTTAGGCATGTTACAGCTTTCTGTTTTGGTTACATGATGACATCTTAGGGTAAGTAAACTTAATATTATACTAAATATAACTTTTTAATTTTTTAAAGAATTTCCGCTATATTGTTGCATCTTCTAGTAACATAAGCCGTTGACTCGTAATGAATTAAGGCATCTATTAGCTGACACGTTGTCTTCTTGTCATGCGGCTGACTTAATCAAGGGTTAAAAATGAGATTTTAACACTATTAAAAATAAGAAAAATATTATATAATATTATAGAGAAGCGGAAAAATTTTGGTGGGCATGAATGTGATGCCGCCACGTGTCCCCCTTAAATACTCTATGGGACACCAAAAACCTAATATTGGGGCCCTGGTGGCGGTAGTGGCGGTGGTTCCGGCGTCGGAGGTGGCGGTGGCGGTGACCGTGACGCCATCCAGTGGGACTGGGGACCGTACAGTAATAAAATAATAAGGAGTGGTGACCAAGTCTTTGTTGGCATTTCTTGCAACCAAAGACGACGTCGTGATGCAATCCACTTTTACGCGTAATCAATACACAAAAAGTCACTAATCCCTCCCTATATAAACACATACACCTAACACATTCTGCTCATATCCAAAACACACACTTAAGCAAAAATATTAAGAGATGGGCGAGTTGGGAAAGCAACCGATTGATGCTCGAGAAGGCGGTCCGAAGGCGGCCGGACCTTCTTTCGACAAGCTTCCGGCAAACAGATGGCGGTTAAGAAAAGAATTCTCAAAAAACTTTTTGGAGGCGGGAAACGAGCAACTAGAGGTGGAGGTACTCAACTTCCACCAAGCCGATGGAAGATCAAGCAGCGACTACTTAAAGAACTGATTAGTGTTTAGTTTTGATAGTATCTAAATGATCACGAGTCACGACCAGAGGTGTGATTCGGTAATGTGTTAGTGTATAGTCAAATAAATTCGGGGTAGGTTAAGAACATTGTACTTAATTTGTTTACAATTTATTGCAGATTGATTTGTTGTTATTGAGAAAACGTAATGAAATGAACACTATAGTTTACACATTGTAGTGATGTTTATAATATTTTTTCATAAAGACAATGTGTTGGTTGCAAAAAAGGTCATGTATGATGGTTGAAAATGTCGATCTAGTAGTTAGCATTTAGCACAATAAGAACTCAAAAAGGGTTCAAACATGGGCAGGATATTTATATTTCATGCAATTGTATCTTTGTTGCTGTTTAATGTTCTTAATGAATTACAAAATGATTTTCTTACATTTTATATAATTATATTTATTAAAAAATTAGCTTGAATCATCACACGTCACTAATCCAAATTAAACACGTTCTCAGATTATATCATCATTAAAATAAATTAAGAGTGATTTGAATTGATCTAATCCAATTTCTTGACTTTGGCGTGCTGACTGTTGTGTCTTCTGGTAACAAGCCATTGACTCGTGTTGGTCAACTCTACGGGTATAAGTAGTCTAGAATCTTCTTGTGTTGTAGCTTACTTGTCAATCACTGATTTAAAAAAAAATAAAAATAAAAGAAAAGTTCTATATTCTCTCTTGAAATACCGGTTTTGTTGCTGCAAAATCCAAATATTATTCATACTCAATTATTTAATAAAACAAAGTCAAAACCAAAATAAATGTTGTGCAAAGATTATTACGACTTCGATAATTACCATTACACCAAAATAAATGTTATATGTTAGTGAGGGTGAAAGTGATGTCACATAACCTTCAGGTGGGAGGTGAGTGTGGTCGCACTCACTCTCGCTAGACGTGTGTAATGAGTTTACGTGACACTATAAGTGTGAGATTTAATTAAAAAATAAATGGTGATTAGGTGTAATGTTATGTTTGGTAGATCAAAATAAATTTTTTTTTTTAAGAAATACATCCAAAGCTTATGGCCATGCTCATATTTGATTATCTTCATGACACTTGAAATTAAATATTAAAACGTTTAAGTTGTTTAATTGAATTGAAATAGTTTTAAAACAATCAAATTTTACATTGTCTCTCGCTAAATTTATAACCTTTAATAAAAAAGTAACTATTAGTTTACATGGCCTTTAACTAAGATCTACACCTAAGCTCCACATTGAATTTTGATACATGTCTCGCCCACGTTTACGTACCCTCACAAATTAACATTGTAAAAGAATTATATATTATACATTTCTTATTTAGCTTATAATTTGTTTTATTTCAAAGATTTTTACTTTTATTCTAAATAAACTGGTTGATTACGTTTTTCTTAATTATTCTTATCATAATTTTTTACTTACATTTCCCAATCATTAAAACAGTTTCTAATAAAAACGGTATATTAATGTGATCAATACAATTAAATTAATTATATGTATAAATTCAGTATATGCTCTAAATTAACTAATGAAGAAATTTCTTATATTCATCTCCTTCTTTAATTTTGAAGGAAATAGATTTTATATTATATTTTAATTATGTATTTTATTATATTATTTGAACTTCGACCCTTGAATATGATAGCTCTCTAAACCAAGAATGTCGAATAAAATGAATGCAACGAAAAACATATAATCGCTCAATTATTGTTGGATATTATTTTCATATTAGTTATTTTCTTAACTCCCTTTTACTTGTTAAATTATCTAACCATATACGTGTTGGTAAAAATTATAAGCGTCAAACTTCCAATAAAAATTTCTAAAACACTATATAAATAAATCCACTCATCTGTTTATTTTTTTTACATAACATTAAAAAATCAAAACTATACTAGACTTATGTGTTGGTGTTTGAAAGTTTTATAGTTTCATCATTTTTACCAGTTACCTAGGTTGGTTCTTGCTCTTTATTAGACATAAATTTTTACTTCATCAAATGCATTTTACGATTTGTGCGGTTAATTAGTTTATAATTAAGATTCAAAATCTCATTTGCGTTGTCATGATTCCTTTCTCCAAGTGATTAATTCATTTTCTTGCCATGTGTTTCTTCTCGTGCGCCAATTTCTTTTTTTCCTATGCCTTTTATTAAAAAAAGAAAAAAACTGAAAAACTTGAACAAAACATGATTTCAAAAGATATAAATTGAACTTAAACTTTAAAGATTATGTAAAATATATAACTAAACAAAAATAATATTTTAAACCGTTACACTTAAATTTAGAGATGAGTATTACTTAATGCTTCCATCATTACCAAGTTCATCTTTCTATTTTTTCACATAAATGGAATACATCATATTGCCCTGTGAAGCCTTGGTCTTGAGAATAATTCCGGCAGTACAAACTGTTTCGGTAGTTGTATCATGTGAGACAGACATGCTCGTTTAAAAGGAGACTAGAGGATCATGTTGAACATGAATCCTTAGCCACAATCGTTTAGCAATTTGTTTGTTCATTCTTGTTGCAGTGAATGATCTTACAAGAATACACATTTAAATTCCCATCGAAGACAACGGTTTGAATTACTTTATTTTAATACGTCTTTCATGTTTAATTTTCATGATTTGTATACATTATTGTACTATTTGTTTTCTACTTGAATAACGAAAGTATCATTATTAATGAAAACAGAGCCAAATTCCAACAGAATTAATATGACCAAATAGTATATATCGACCTAAATCATATTTTAAGATAAGGTCTTTTTTTTTAACATGTCATAATTAATATACTTTTATCAATCATTTATATGTGAATATTATAGGATATGTTGAATAAATGTAATTCACCTTAACATGAAGATTTCCTTTTAACGACAAATAAGTTATACAATATTATTAACATAATTATCTGTGTATTAAAATAATTTAGCATATAATCATTGAAAGAACATAATATCCGAACATATAATATTATTTTGTCATGTATTGCCCAAAAAGTAAGTTGTGATTAACGCGAGGTAATACGTTATACCTGTTTATGTGAATTCACACATTGTATAGATAGTTTTACAAAATAAATTCAATTTACAAAGATGAATAGTTGTTTAATTCATTTAAATGTCCATCTTTTAACTTTAGATAAAAAAAAACTATTAAGGAACGTAAGGAAAAAGTTGCATGTAAACAAAGCAACCGGATATACTAGTTTCAGGTTGTTTTAGAATTTATTTTTTATTGGGTTATTGGATTTTAATAATTCAAACTTTCATTTATTGGTCAGTATTAATCCTAATTCAATAAATATTTACAAACACTTCCAAATTTATCCTTATTTTTCTCCAATAATCATTTACTAACTGAGAGTTAATTTCCGTTAATTTTTTGATGAAATAGGCCAACCTTGAGACAATTTTCAACTCCGGAGCCACCTAGCCTCTATTAGGTCCGCTTTCTGTTGTTTAGCTTCCATCGTCACCTTAAATCTACCTCCAACGAGTCATATGGTTTAAATCAGAAAGTGAAGATTGACGAGTCTTAAGGTACAAAAGTTTTAGATTGATCGACTTGATGGTAGATGTCAATTTTCTGCTTACTGTTTAGGACACAAAAATAGTTCACGCCATCAAAAGACTAACGGGGTTAACTCTTGGTTAGTAATGGATCGTTGAAGAAAAATAAACTAAAAGTCGAGAGTGTCTGTAAACAATTCTTAAGTTGGGATTAGTCTCGATCAATAAATAAAAGTTTGGATTATTAAAATCTAATAACTTTTTTTATTTCATTCAAATTTAACATAGACAAGACTTTAATTTGTAAAATTTTACTAAATGAAATTGGATGAAAAACATAAAGTTGGATTTTCAAGTACTAAAAAAAAAATAAGTAACTTTTATAATAAAAAAAATTAAAATTATGTTATTTAATGGTATTTGTGCTTTCTGGACAAGAAAAGTTATTTCTTTTAACATATAATACTATTTTCAAAAATCCCCTACCAATACATCAATATACTAGATTTAGTATATCCGTATATTACAAGAGTTGATAAAAATAAAATATTAAATAAAATAAAAAAAATTATTAATTATTAAACGATATTATAAAATAAGACGTGATTAAAATTACGTACAACTGAGGATTATAAGTAATAAAATTGTGATATCAACTCTTTAAATTTTTGTTTTTTAAACTGTTTTTGTTTAAAAAAAACATTTTGTTTTTAATAGAGTAGAAAAATTTTGTAGAAATAAGATATCTTTTCTAATTTATTAAAAATTTATTTGTAATCTAAAAAAAATTAAAATTATTTAATATTTCTTAATTTAGTTAATTATTTAAGATGTGAGAGAGACGGGAAAAACAAATAACTATTTTAGTATTATATATAAATAAATAAATTATTGCCCCCAACAGGATGGCTAGTAGTAGTGTGCGTCACTCTCACCAGAAAGGTGAGGGATCGAATCGTAGGTCCGTCATTCGAAAACATATATAATTTAAAATATGTTACTATTCAGTCAAATATTCATAATTAGAGTCACACTAACCAAACTTAAAAAATAAAATAAAGTAACTTTTTAATATGCATTTAAGCTCATGTATCGGTTAATAATAATTAATTTATAAAGCATATCGAACACACCATAATTCTTTCTGATATTTATTAGTTATTACGGTTATCAACCGAAACCAACACACTTTTTAATTCTCATTTCCATATCACTATAATTTATTTCGTCTTACTCCCGTCATTTTCTTACTGGGTTAATATTTCTTAATGAAGTTTTTATTTTCATATTGATATTCAAAATCAAAGAGCTGTAACTTCACATGCTTCTTTTTTTATATACAAACTTAAACAAGTTAATATTAACATCACAGTATCTCTTATAGTTAATAACAAAATTAAATTTGTTTGGCAAAATAGTGACAATTGAATTATAATTATATTTACAACTTTTTAATGAAACGACCGTAACATTATGTTTGATTTGTTGTTGTGGTTAACTAGTTACTATCATTATTATGTTTTTCTCAAATTCTTTTCATCACCATATACTAATTGATTTAAACACGTGCCGATAACTTCGTTGGTGGTGGATGCAAGGAGACATGGATGGTGGTGGTTGTGGTTGGACGGTGGCGGGTAGAGGTCATGTACGCCACCGATTGCTACGCTATGCAGAGATAGTATGGCGCTTACAATACATCACTGGCGGAGCTTGAACTAGTTTATAGGAGGGCGGGATGTAAGTAAATTTTTTAAAAGGACAAACTTAAATATATATAATATTTAATTTATCGGGCTTAAAATTAACACTGCTAGAAGGTACGCAGTTGAGCAGCCAGTGAGAGGACCATGCAGCAAAAAGGGTTGGTGACCAAGTCTTTTTTGGCATTTCTTGCAACCAAAGACAACGTCGTCATGCTATCCACTTTTACGCGTAATCAACACACAAAAAGTCACTAATCCCTCCCTATATAAACACATGCACCTAACACATTCTGTTCATATCCAAAACACACACTTAAGCAAAAATATTAAGAGATGGGAGAGTTGGGAAAGCAACCGATTGACGCTCGAGAAGGCGGCCCAAAGGCGGCCGGACCTTCTTTCGACAAGCTTCCGGCGAACAGATGGTGGGTTAAGAAAAGAATTCTCAAAAAACTTTTTGGAGGCGGGAAACGAGCAACCGGAGGTACTGAACTTCCACAAAGCCGGTGGAAGATCAAGAAGCAACTACTTAAAGAACTGTTTTGTGTTTAGTTTTGATAGTATCTCGCTGATCATGAGTCGCGACCACAGGGCGTAATTCGGTAACATGTTAGTGTATAGTCAAATAAATTCGGAGTATGTTAATTAAGAACGTTTTACTTTGTTCTCGGTTTAATTGGTTTTAAATTGATTTGTAGTTATTAAAAAAAAGTAATGAAAAGAACACTGTAGTCATAGTTTACACATTGTAGTGATGTTTATAAAGTTTTCACAAGAACGATGTGTTGTGTGCATAAAAGGCCACATATGATGGTTGAAATGTCAATATAGCAGTTAGCACAAGAACTCAAAAAGGGTTCAAACATGTTATAATTTCATGCGATTGTATCTTTGTTGCTTGCTGTTTATTGTCCTTATAATGAATTAAAAAGATTTGCTAACATATTATATAATTATATTTATTAATTAAAATTAGCTTGGGTCCACCCAAATCACTACACTACAATTGTGACAAGGTCATGTATGTTTTGTAACTCGAACATATAGTAGTAAACAACACCAATCAAATTGTTATTAGCAGAACGGAAATGGTCAGTATGAATTTTCGAGTCAATGAACTCAAGGTTGCTTATGGTTGTTCGTTGGTTAGTAGGACGACTCGACAATGAATGATCTACTAATCATTCACGGCGAATATTACACATTATGATATCGCTCCCTTTGGTGTGTAAATTACGTAGCAAACAAAGAGAATGATTTTGTTGTTAAAGTTGTACCATGTTGTGTGCAAGTTAATTGTATATTCCACAAAACACGTTCTCATGTTATATTTTCATAAAATAAATTAAGAGTGATTTGAATTGATCTAATCCAATTTTATGACTTGGTGGTGCTGACTATTGTGTCTACTGGTAACAAGCCATTGACTTGTGGTGGTCAAATCTACAAGTATAAGTTTTCTAGAATTTGCTTGTGTTGTAGCTTACTTGTCAATCATTTATTCCTTATTTATTTATTTATATATTAATAATAAAAGAGTTCTATATCTTCTCTTTAAATACAGGTTTTGTTGTTGCAACATCTTAATATTATTCATACTCAGATTATTTTACAAAACAAAATCAAAACCAAAATAAATGTTGTGCGCAGATTATTACAACGTCAATAGTTATTATTACATCATTTCCAAACCCCTTTTCAGACGTTGTGTTATATATTAGTGGGTGTAAAAGTGATGTCACATAGCCTTGCTCTTGCATAGTGACACTTAAAGTTTGAGATTTAATTGAAAAAAATATATGATGAGGTGTAATGCCGTTGATATATCAAAATAAAAACATAAAAAAATAAAAGAAATGCATACAACGCTCATGACAATGCTCACGACCAAGCCACCACGCCCCTTAACATGCCCTAAGCTGCTGATGTCCCAGCTTGTGACCGGCCTATGTAGCCTTACCTTCTCACTAATCCATCTAAGTGTATATTATTTAAACATCTTTAATTATCCTCATAACACTTGAAATTAAATACTAAAAAGGTTCATCTTGTTTGATATAATAATTATATTAAAAATAACTTAGATTTCACCACATCTATCACTATATAAGTATATGTATTGCTATGGTAAAAACTTGCCTATTACCCAATTTAATAAATTAAATATTAAATTAAGTAGATAATAATTAAGATTTACAAACTCATCTATTCTGTTAGATTTCTTTCTCTGATCACATTTGCGCTACATCCTGCGCCATTTTCTCTTCTCCTGTGCCAAATATCTTTTCCTACTTTAATTAAAAAAAACTTTAAAAACTTAACATTATAAAAACTTGATTTCAAAAAAATATAAGCTAAACATAATTTATAAAAATAAGGTCAATAGTTTAAGCCTTGTATGTGACGAACTCTGTAAATTAGTTATGATGTATATTTAGTAGTAGATTTAAAGTGTATAAGTTGCTATTAAAATGTATGGTAACACGAACACCAAACAATTAAGATCATATGTAATGGCTCCAATGTAAGGCATCCATTCATACCAAAGTATTGTATCATACATAGTTTAAGTTAGTGAACTAGTTTCACTATACATACTAACTTTAATTTTTACATGTGTTTCTTTTTAGCTAAATTAACCGGTTTATTTGTTTACTAGTTCACATTTGGCACGTGTAAGTGCCGTTGTCTGGACTCGTGATTAGGATCAAGCGGTGCATACCGTATCCTGATTCGAGTCAAGAATTGTCCAACGAGCAAATTGAATGGTTAATCTATAGCTTAATCCTATCGTTACCTATTTTTCCAACTAAACAGATAATTATATCAATCTGAACATGTCTTGTTTAATTAATCTGATTACACTCACGTAGTGTAGCATGGAAATGTAATAGGTATTTACATTTTCGGTGCTCATATGTTTTGTCTCTAGCAACGTGGTGGCGTTATTTGATACTAAACAAATTCTGCTGTTTAAAAAGAAAACAAAAATAAATCTCAAACAACACGTGACAAGATCGACCAGCCACGTGACCCAAGGGCAAAACGGTCCACCAAAAAAAACAACCGAAATCAAAAGGATTTCCCGCCTGCAACCTGAAAAACAAGCCCTCCATTGCTTTCTTCTCAAAATTTCAAAAATTTTCAAAACCCTAAAAAAACACCATCAAATCCCCCCAAATTTCATCTTAAAACCCCAACATTGTTAACCACTTCACATGATTAAATCTCTTTACAACACACACACTGAATCCCCACACTGTGTGTAACATGTCGCTGCAATCGCCGTCGCCTACAGCCTCTGGATCCACCACTTACTGCCGGAAGCAGAAGTCCCTTGGTCTCTTATGCTCCAAGTACTACATACATTTGATCGTTTGTTTTCTTGAATCTTCTAGTGTGCATTTGATCGTTTATGGATTGATTGATTGATTGATTGATTATGTGAGTTTAATTTTGTGTAGTTTCTTAAGCTTGTACAATCGTGAGGGAATTGAAACTGTTGGATTGGATGAAGCAGCAGCAAGATTAGGTAATTTGGAAAAAAATGTGATTTTTAAGTTTTTGTGATTTTCACTTTTGTTGGATCGTGTGTCGGGTTTGAAGATCTGTTGATTGATGTTAAAAGTTTGGATTTTAGGTGTAGAGAGACGACGGATTTACGATATTGTCAATGTGTTGGAAAGTGTGGGGGTGAGATTTCGATCTCATTTCATGTTTTCAAGTTTTGTTACCAATTTGAGGAGTTATCAGATCGGATCTTGATAATTTGATATGTGGTGTGGTTTTTGGTTAAGTAGGTGCTAGTGAGAAAGGCGAAAAACACGTATCATTGGAGGGGTTTGGGATCGATTCCGAAAGCTTTACAGCAGCTGAAGGTGATTGATACTGTTTCATTTGCATGATTTGGTACAAATTGTGTTGGATGTTGTTTTTTGTTTAGATCTGTTTGATCATTGTTTTGTATGATGGTGTAACAGGAAGAAGGCTTCAGGAACAATGATGAACAGATTGATGCTAAATCTGGAAAGGTATTTTTGCTACAGATTTGCAATTTGGTGATTGTTCTTTCCATGGTTCTGGTTTAAAGAAGAATGAGGAAACTGAAATTAGGGTTTCATTTTGTTTGATGTTAGGTTTCTGATGATGAAGAAGATGAAAGAATCTCCAACCATAGTGTTACCTTACATAACAAAGTTGATATTGATCCTTTGCATAAAACTCAAGGGTTGTTTAAATCAGGTACTATATACTTTCATCCAAATTGCAACAATTATTCATTGAGTTTTAAATGATCTTTATTAAATTGAAACAGAAAATAGAAAGGAGAAATCTTTGGGGCTTCTTACCAAGAATTTCATCAAGCTTTTCCTATGCACCAATGTGAGTGAAATCTTGAGTTTTTCTTTCTTTCTTTAACTTTTATGATACAAAATGAGTGACTTTTGCATAATTTCTGTTAGTCGGATATGCTTTCTCTTGACGATGCTGCAAAAATCTTGCTTGGAGATGCCCAGAATCCATCTTTGACAAGAAGTAAAACTTCTCAACAACTGTTTCAATTTATTGATTTGAAATAATAATTATGATATTATAGCTGATGGTATTTTAAAATTATTGTTGCAGCTAAAGTCAGACGGCTATATGATATTGCTAATGTCTTGTCTTCAATGAACTTCATTGAGAAGGTTAACTACATTCTTGATACTTGTCATGTTGACTTACGTTGACTTTGTCTTTCTATCAGTATGATGTTTTCGACAATAAATTCTTCTAATTCCTGTGTATTTTGCGTGATGTGCAGACTCACCACCCAGAAACCCGAAAGCCCGCATTTAGGTGGTTGGGGATGAGAAGTCAAGCAAAGAGTCAAACAGGATCAGCTGATATTCCTGTAGTTCATAAAGAATCCAAAAAGCGGGCATTTGGGACCGAGCTTACTAACATTTGTTTCAAAAGAAGCAAGCTGGGTGACCAGGAGGTGAAACTGTTTGACCATCAAGGTCAATACCAACAGGTCAAACCCAACTCTAATCAGGGCCTGGACTCGTTTGGTCATGCGGGTCCTGCAAGTCTGCCTAAATCCTGTGACAGTGAGAGTAACAAAGTAAACAAGACTCAAGGTTTGGAAAATGTAGCCCCAAATTATCGGCTGCAGTATCACAATCAAGGTATCTTTCGATCTTTATTCTGCTTATAATACTATTATGTCTTTTGCCATTGATGAATTCTTCATCAACATAAATGATTCTTCGGTCACGTGTTTTGACTTATAGTTGACCAAGTCTGGAACATTAACATGCTTCTTGTTGGTGGAATTGCAGCTTTGAGAGATCTATTTGTTCATTACATGGATGCATGGAAAACTTGGTATTCTGAAGTTACTGAAATGGATCCAATTGGAGTAATATAATCTAGAGTGCAGATGAAAGATTTGTTGAAAATTGATCAGAAGTGATGGCGGAAATCGCCATCCTAAAGAGTTGATAGTCTAAGTCATTATAAGAATGTTGTCTGTCTGATTAATTTAGAGTGCAGATCAAAGACTCATTTTTAGAGTAGCACCAAAGAAATAAATTGTCTGATTAATCTCTAGTAATGTTCATTGTAGGATTTGTAGATAATTTATGTTCGTTTTCTTTTCTAAATTGTCAGGCAAACTGCAAAAGTTATAAAATCTGAAAATTTAAAACATGCTGATCTGATATAAATCAGCTGAATATTTCGGGAAGGCATGCACTTTGCTTTCTTCTAACAAAGAGAACAAAACCTTTAAATTGTTTTAAGCAGAGATAATTTGATCTCCAAAATGATAACATACTTGATAATTTGAATGAAAGGGTAGTGTACTTGTGACTTGTGAGTTGTGACAAAAGTTGTATGAAAATGTACAAACTGTAAAATATATGACTTGGGGTTGGTGTTAGTGGCACACAAATTGGGTTGAAAATGTAAGTCCGTAACCCAGTTTGGGTTGGGGTTAGGGGTGTAAACTACCCAAGCCGGCTCGCAAACAACTCGAGATCGGCTCGAAAAAAGCTCGAATCGAGCCGAGTTTAAACGAGCTTGAGCTCACATTACGGCTTGTTTACTATATGAGCTCGAGCCCGAGCTTCAGATATCGAGCTCCGACTCGTGAGTCTAAATGAGTTTTTTTATATATTTTTTTATTTACATATTTAAATATATAAAAATATATATATTTACATAAATTATATTATGAGATATATTATTATGAAAAAATAATTAAATAATATATATATTATGTTATATAAAAAATATGATTATAAATAAATGTAAAAGTAATTATAAAAAAATAAAATTTTAATAAATTAACAAGAAAACGAGACGAGCCCGAGTCGAGCTTGAGCTTGAAAATTTTCTGAAGAGCCGAGCTCGAGCTTTAGAAATAAAATTACAAGCAAGCCGAGCTTTTTAAAACCACAACAAGCCGAGCTCGAGCCTAAGCGAGCTTGGGCTCGGCTCGGCTCGGCTCGTTTACACCCCTAGTTGGGGTCAACTAGAGGTGTTCAAACCGGTTATTCCGGCCAAACCGGTTCGGGTTTAAAACCGAACCGGTTTTTTTGTGGTAGAGTAAAACCGGTTTTTCTTCAAACCGGTTTGGCTCACCGAATACTCGAACCTGCCAAACCGATTCGGACCGGTTTGAAACCGGTTTTTTTACTGAAACCGGTTTTTCTTACCGGTTTAACCGGTTTTTAACTTTTAAACCGGTTTTGAGTTCGGGGCTACCAAACCGGTATAGAAACCGGCGGTTTGGGTCGGTTTGGGACCGGTTTGGGCCAAACCGGTTTTTCTTTGAAACCGGTTCTGGTTTTTCCGGCAGAATTGGTTCGGGAACCGGTTTTTTTGCCCATGTCTAGGTCAACAATTTGAGACCGGGGCCAAATGCATTAAACAGCTAGATATGCAAATAAAACATGAACTATGCTAGTATTTATAACGTACGTATTAAATTTTATGGCATGTTTTGTTAATAATGCATCCAGCACCGCTAAAGATGATCGCATAGGATATTTGTGCACAATGTGACTTTTAGACAGTCACGACCAAATAAAGTAGGATATATAATATGTGACCATGAAATCAAAAATCTAATAATTATAGGTGTAATTAACCTTCGATATTACTATTACTACGATGTACCAAAAAAATAGATATTTTCATGATTTTCTCTTTTAACAAAAGTAGACTCCTTTTATCAAGTAAAGATGAATACACGCTCCTAAATATGTTTTGGCTTGGAGTACATTACCAATGTATGCAATATTTCTAAAATAAAACACTTTCAATCCAACTGTCTACAATCAATAACAGTCTATTAAACATAGTTAATGAAAACAATGAACCAAGAACAAGCATTCATTATAGTAATTCAGTCAAATCAAGAACACCAAAAACTCCATCAACAATTTCAAATCAACAGTCAAGTGGTTGACAATGGAACGTCTAGACGAGTTAAGTGAACAGGAAAAAAAATACAACAGATACTTCACATCACAATCTTCACACGTCGAATATGCTCATGGCACGTTGCTTACAAACTACAAGATTGTATCCAAATATATCGGTTTGCCTTCTTTCTCATTATTCTGGTAAATTGGTATTTTATCTATAGAAATATACCAATTGCATGGTTCATAGCTAATAAAGTATGCTCTTAAGCTAATGAGATGGAGGCTTATACCAACCCCATGCTTCATCAGAGATATACCGAGATACCTGCTTCACATTCTGGTAGTTCTCTAGACCCCTGGAAACAAACAGACGAGTCAAATGCAGAAAATATAAAAGTCAACGTGATGATAATGATGTAAGTATTATTTATATTTTATAGTATTTAATTAATGAAAATTTTTTTAATCACCATTCTCCTAGTTCACGACCAAAACCACTACGCTTTTTCCCTCCCCATGGAGCTTGACAGAAGCATGGCTGTGAGCAGTTGACCCAGACGACTCCTACATCCAAAGCCTGCAAGGTGAAAAGAAAAGATCAACAAACAGGGTAATAGAATCATTTTATGAGCATGGCGAAGCTTTTTAGGGGCCGGGTGCCCCCCCCCCCCCCCTTTTTTTTTCGTCAGTAGTGCTAATTTATGGTCCGGTAGTGTAAATTTTTTCATATATAATGAGTTCGCTCCCTATAAAATAAATTAATTTCGCCCCCGTCCCCCTTATAAAGATATTCAAGCTCCGCCACTGTTTACGAGGTATACCAGACTGCTAGTTTGTAAGCCAAGTTAGTTGCTGTATTTAAGGATGCCAAAATGAGAAGGTCTTCACCAACAGGTCAGAACAAGTTTGGATCAAAATGAGTCTTTTATGTTATGGGGAAATGTGTTGGGTTGACAGAAACAATTTTTGTCCAATATATTAATATTATGAGTAATTAGTTTGGTAAATATGATTCAAAAACTAGTACTATTATATAACAATCTGCTTTTTTGAGTAAAAATATTAAGATGATGTAGGCATTAGAAATAGGGTAACTGAAAATAACAATATTTTGACGCCTTATCAATAATGGTAGCCTACCTTAAAAGTACCTACTTTTTTTTTTTGAATCATAGGCTCATAGCAATATTTTAACAATTATAGCATCACACTTTCAACAACAATCGCGATGTAATTTGCCTCATTGTTGCTATGATTGGTGAAAAAAAATGAATATTTTGCTATTTCTGATAAACATTAACACATTATTATTTGTATAAGAGTTGGCACATGTTGCTATTTTGTGTGATTATACCTTAGAAATAACTTTGGGAGACTTTTGACCCATTCTACACATTTGACTAGTTTAGTTTTAGCTAATTTTTAAATTTACCAGTTTTGTTAGAGCTAAAACACAGCCTGAATCAATCCATTTATAAGTAAACGGGTCATTTTTTACCACCTCTAACTTTATTCATTGAATGCAAAACTGAATTAGTTTCTTTGGAAAAAATTCCAAATTAAAAGTAAGTACCATGCTCATAGTTACAGATTATTTGTGACACTGAGCTGAGTTCACAAGAATCCTTTACTGATTTGATTTGGGCCCAAACATTTGTACATTTTACTTAAACCATAAGCATGTAAACTTAACAATTTTCATGGCATGAAGGAAGTTATAATTTTACTTTGTAGGTTGTAAGAATATGGTTTAGAGAGAAATAAAATATTAATTTTGTGTGCAATTACCTAAAAAAGAGAAAACTGGAGATCACAAAAAAAAAAAAAGAAAAAAAAAAACTATATGAATGAATGAAAACTAATAATATTTCATTACCTTTGTTACACGGTCACACCTTTCCAGATCTTTAGATATCACTGCAGCAGCCAATCCATAACTGCAAAAAAAAAACATGAAATAAGGTGAAATGAAGAACAAAAAACCAAATATGATAACTCAAATGAAGTAACTTACTGAGTATCATTTGCTAATTCAATAGCTTCTTCTTCTGTTGCAAATGTTTTTACACAAAGAACAGGTCCAAAAACTTCCTCCTTCCAAATTTGCATGGATGTGGTAACATTAGTAATAATGGTTGGCTCGATATAATATCCTTTCTCCAAGTGCTGCATTTGGTACCCTTCTGTATTTTAATCTTACGCTTCAAAACAAATAATTGAAAATCAAAATTGCTCATACCGGAGGACGCTCCCCTCCACACAAAACAGTCGCGCCTTCACTTTTAGCTGTTGATACGAATTTTAACACCTTTTCATACTGAAAATATGCCAATAACAAAGCATTAGACATTTAAACTAAACTATATTAAAACAATTAAAAGTATATTTCTGTGATCCATTTGTTACCTGACCGCCACTAACTATAGGGCCAAGCCTACAACCTTCCTCCAAGGGATCTGAAATCTTAATGTTTTTAGCCCACTTAACAAGCTTGTCTACAAACTCCTCAGCAATACTTTCCTGGAACAAATAATAGAAATATTATAAATTATTTAAGTCTACTACATATCTGTTAGTATGATTTACTTATTAGAGGTGGAATTTTGATTCATTTACTAGTGAGTGCGTTGTGTTGTATTTCAAACAGGTCTAACGAAATTCTTTAGCTAGACTGGGACCGAGCCAAACAGGTTTAAAATCTGTCTGAAGCTGAACTTTAATACAAACAACCTCAAAATTGTTTCATTCAAAGATTACGTCATTCAGATTATGATTAAAATAATATTGATCTTGTTAATATAACGAACACATCATTTACCTTTAAAAAATTTAAAAACGGACACAAAGGTGTTTGTGACTTAACACAACCAGACCTGCCTGTTTTGATTCGTACAAAAATACCATGTTTCAACTTAAACCTATTTGACCCGTTGGCAAACCGCCCGACCACACATCTCTTTGTTTCTAACTTACATGCACCAGAAGGCGAGATGTAGCACTGCATATCTGACCATTTGTCCAGAAGCAACCAAAGAGACTCCACTCAACAGCTGTTTGAATGACAATCAACTTTTTATAATAAACACATGATTTAGATAATCTCTCATTTGTACTGTCTTAAGAAAAGTTTTTGACATTAAGGCTCAAAGACAGACAGGACCAAGAAAATCCAGACGGAACAAACCTTTATCAATGTCGACATCATCAAATACCACTATTGGACTCTTTCCACCAAGTTCAAGTGTAACAGGCTGCCAAATGAGTGGAGTATGAAATCATATAATAAGAATGAAATCCAAGTTTAACCAAAAGACTACAAAATGTCAGTCAGAAACGGAATCCATGATTTTGTTCATATAAGCAATGTTATTTTCTTCATACTTCACATTCTCAACAAAAATTGAATTGAGACAGATGTTGAATGACATTGAATGCGACCTTAACATTCTGAGCTGCAGCTGTCATAACTTTGCTTCCTGTGACACTGCTTCCAGTAAATGCAATCTGTCAAAGAATCATAACATTTTGAGAACACCATTATAGTTTATTAGGATAGAAAATAATAGAAGTGTCAAAGTTTGGGCTATGCTTTATCTCAAATGGGACAAATGAGTAGAATCATAGAATTTAGCTAAAGAGAAAATGAGTCAAATGGGTTTGAATGCTGAACACAATGTCTTTTTATGCATAAAACTTGATAAATTGTTTCATTTAAATCACTAGATGATGATTGCAACAAAATAATTTCTAATCATATTTGATACGGTAACTATTTATTAAAGAATAAAATTCGTAGGCAAAAAGCGATTGGGGTCAACCTAACCCTGCCCAATCTGTTTTGATCAAAATTGACAAGTTACCCAACCTGTCTGATCCAACATGTAAATATGGTAAAGCACACGCAAAAGAAATGAGAAGTGGACCTTGTCAACATCGGGATGAGATGCCAATGATGCACCAGCTTCTGGACCTAATCCTGTTAAAATATTGAGAACACCAGGAGGGAGGCCTACCTCTCTGCATATTTCACCTAATTCCAAGCAAGTACTGAAATTGGAATATTAACATGTCACTAATACAAGCAAGAGTACCTAATTTCATAAAGCAGTTATCCACTACTAACAACTTACAGAGATGCCAATTCTGATGGTTTAAGTATAGCAGCACATCCAGCTGCCAGTGCAGGAGCAACTTTCCATGTAGCCATCAGCAGAGGGTAATTCCTATAGATTAATTACAGCATTATACAATGGAGTTAGGCATAACATTGATTCAAATAATGGTGACAAAATTTAAACACAATACTAAAAACAACAATCAAGCATAATATGGAGGAAAGAGGGTATACCATGGAGTAATTAACCCAACTACACCAATGGGTTCCCTACTAAGATGACATTTAAATGTGTCCATTGGAAGAGAAACAGATGCATTTTGCTTTTTATCCAATTCTTCAGCAAGATCTGCATTGTACTCAAAACATCCAGCCACATCATCCTAAATGATAACAACAATATCAGACAGTTAACTCATTAAAACCCAAGATTTTCTAATAATCAGTCTCCAACAAATTACCATATCCCATGCTGTTTCTTCAAGCGGTTTTCCACAATCAATGGCTTCAAGTTTTGCCAAATCAGCTTTTCTCTCCATTATCTGCACATTGAAAAAGGACTCATAATTTTCAGAAAAATTATGCAAATATTTAAAAGTGCATTGATTATAATAATTTTGAGAAGTGAATCAACTGAAATCAAAATAACAGATAATATCACCCAATATGAACACACACTTTTGAAGCAATAGCACGCAAATACTTCGCACGATGAGCTCCAGAAGCTGATGCCCAATCCTTTCCTCCATTACGTTTAAGAGCTTTCCGAGCAGCTTCCACAGCAACATCAACATCTTCTGCTGTAGCAGCTGGAATATCCCCTGAACACAACATTTTTTCCAATCACACGCAAGTCAACACACCAAAACTCAAACAACTTACACAACACAAAGCGATGAAATATGAAATCAACAACAACAAAAACGCAAAAGTTTTAGACAATTAAGACCAGCATAAACATCTAGACATAACTGAAACGGTTAAGATCCAAATCTCAATCCTTAATATTTCGATCAATGAGAGAAAACTGAAATACATGAATGATTATACAGGAATACAGAATCCACTATTAAACATCGTCGTTGCTGATCAAATAACGGACAACAGTACAGAAGTGTGTGTGTGTGTGTAGAGTGAATAGAAGTAGATCGACAATACCGATGACGAGCTCGGTGGCCGGATTGACGACGGGGATGCGATTCTTCTTCACAGGTTCTCTCCACTCGCCGTCGATGAATAACTGACGTGACGGTATCGGAATCGCCATCGCAGGCTTACAGCTGATTCACTGACTGAACTACTGAAGTGTGTGTGCAACTCCGGTGACTGAATCAAAGTTTTGAGAGGATTTTAAACAACTCCGATAGAAATTTGACCGGCGACCACCAGTCACGGTGGAGCAAAACGATCTCCGGCGGATGTTAAGGTGGTCTAGGGATGCACAGAGGCTGAAAATCAAGTGTTGATTGGTACAATTAGAGGTGTTCAAACCGGTTTTTTTACCCAAACCGGTTCGGGTTCAAAACCGAACCGGTTTTTTGTGGTAGGGTCAAACCGGTTCGGGTTACAAACCGGTTTGGCTAACCGAATACTCGAACCAGTCAAACCGAGTCGGACCGGTTTGAAACCGGTTTTTTTACTCAAACCGGTTTTTCTTACCGGTTTAACCGGTTTTTAACTTTTAAACCGGTTTATAAACCGGTTTTGAGTTCGGGGCTACCAAACCGGTATGGAAACCGGCGGTTCGGGCTGGTTCGGGACCGGTTTGGGCCAAACCGGTTTTTCTTTGAAACCGGTTTCGGTTTTTTTGCCTGAACCGGTTCCCGAACCGGTTTTTTTGTCCATGCCTAGGTACAATGGAAGATAGCGGTTCATATCTAGTGGATCCTTAAAGCATGTAAGAGCGTTTTTTATATTATAAAAAACTAGTTTTAAATCAAAGAGAAAAATTAATGATTTTTAATATAATTATAAGATTAAAGATAAGATTTTTCGATATGTGGTCTGTCTGGGATTGCTTATTTTGGTTGAAAATGACTTTTAACAAAAAAAAAAAAAAAAAACTTATTAACTTATTACTGTTCAAAAGAAGTTTTTAAAAAATTGTTTGAATTAACTTATAAACTAAAATGTCGTAAAATGATCAAAATAGACATATTTTTAAAAGGAGGGGAGTTAATAGGAGATAGTAGAAGGATATAATAGAAAATTAGACTAAAAGTAGTTTTCAAAAGTTAATAAGTGACTCACTTTTTATTTTTCAAAACATTCTTTTTACCCTATATGAAAAATCAGTTTAAAAAGTTTTATTGGGTTTGCCAAACATTTTTTTTGACATATTAACTTTTTAAAAGTTAATAACTTAAAAGTTGGTTCAAAATAAGTAATAACAAACACCCACATGGTTGGGTATAATTTTATGGTCGGTTAAAAAGTTAAAACTAGTTAGAATTGTTATCCAAATCGTTAAACTATTAAACCGGCTTAGGTTAGAGTGAAGCATTGAGCTCAAGACGAGAGATACATTTATAAATTTAGTTTAGGATTGCTGTTCTTCGCTAATCTCTTATGCGTGATTATCAAGCCACGTGATTCGTTTTCGTAATTCTTGTTTTGTTAATTCGCTAACAATATCTCAAATGCAATAAGCCTGTAGAAGTGTTATGTCACCTTAACTTTGTAAGACAATAAGTTGATAAAGACTGATATGCTACTCGTATTGTTCAAGTATTATATTGTTAGCTATTCTTCATTCATGAATTATCTCAGTTGAATTATGAATTTATGGACACGAGTTAGACAAAACCTACACATAAACATGACGAAGCGACATGTTAAAGAGTAAAGAGGATAACCCATCCTCTAAAAGATTAGTTTGGTGTGTAAGGATACATTTAGTTTATAATACAATACTTGTTGCTCATATAATTGATGCGAGATAAATCTCATACCTTAAAACTGATTTCGGTTCATAAACCATAATGATTCAACCAAAGAAATTGAACAACAAATTATGTATATTATTAAAAACGTATGAAGGTGTCTACAATAATTTTTTTGGTTTTTTTTAAAATTTTCATTAACATATAAATATTATATGACTGAGATTGCAAACAAAAGTTGAAGTTGATCATGTGGTTTATTTCGTGCTATTTATCCATTTACCACGAGTTCGAACGATGCTGCTTATATAGTTTGAATTCCAAAAATCCAATGTGTATTCCCCTATACTATTTTCCTTACTATTTGCAATTGTTTTACTTATATGTGTTATTGGATTTTAATAATCGTAACTTTTATTAATTGGCCGGAATTAATTCAAACTCAAGAAATATTTATAGACACTCTTAACTTTGAGCTTATTTTTCTTTAACGATCCCTTACTAATTAATAGTTAACCCTATTTATTTTTTGATGGCGTGGACTGCTTATGTGCCAAACCACTAAGTAGAAAGTTAAAATATATAATCAGCTTCGTCAATCTGAGACTTTTACATCCTGAAATCTGTCAATCTTCATCTCCTAATATGAACCACTAGACTCGTTAGAGGTAGATTTCACTTGATAACGGAGGTTAGACACCGAAAATTAGACCTAATATAGACTAAGTGGCCGCGTAGTTGAAAATATCTCAAAATTAGCTCCATTTCATCATAAAAGCTAACGAGTGTTAACTCTCAGTTATTATAGAATCATTAGGAGAAAAATAAACTTAAAATTGTGAGTGTTCGTAAAAATTTATTGAATTGGGATTAATCTCGACTAATAAATTAAAGTTGAGATTATTAAAATCCAATAAACTAATTTTAATTAATTATTGTTTGTGGCCAATATTAAATGGTGTTTATTTTAAGATTTATCACAATACTCTTTTCATTTTTTTTCTTTTTACAATTACATAGATATATAACATACATATTATTAAATGGTACAAAAAGTAAGTTTCATGTATGAATAAAAAGAAGGGTTATTGGATTATAATAATCCATAGTTTCATTTATTGGTCGGGAATAATCTCAACTCAGTAAATATGTGCATGCACTACTAACTTTGAATTTATTTTCCTTCAACGATCATTTACTAACTAAAAGTTAACATCCTTAGTTTTTTGATAAAACGGGGCCAATAACGAGCCATTTTTCAACTTTGTTGCCGCACAACCTCCAATTTCTCGGTGTCTAGTTTCCAACGTCACCTGAAATCGATCTCTAATAAGTCAAGTATTTCAAATCAAAAGATAGAGATTGACGGATTTAAGGGTGCAGAAGTTTCAGAGTGACGGACCGAATGGTTGATTTCAAGTTTATACTTAGTGTTTTGACCATATAAACAGTCAACGTTATCGAAAAACTAACGGTGTTAACTATCAGTTAGTAAGTGACCGTTGAAAAAAAAAATAAGCTTAAAGTTGGGAGTGTCTGTAAATATTTTCTAAGTTGTGATTAATCTCGGTCAAAAATGAAAGTTGAGATTATTAAAATCAAATACCCTAAAAAGAATAGTATTTTAATTTTTTACAATTCGACTAAGATGTAAAACTGAGAAAATTTCAATTTTTTTAGTTTTAGTTTCAATATATATAATTAATTATTGGCAACTTTAATAAAATGTTTTCAGTTTACTGAATGTACATTTATGACTTACTTATTTTATCTATGTTTCGATATAAATTTTATTTAAATTAATAAGATATAATATATTTAACTTTTTTATTTACATTCAACTTTTCATTGTGTCGTGTTCTATATGTTTCAATAAAACTTTATCCACTACTGAGTTATCGTTGTGACATACTTAATTTTATCTACGTAACAATATAGTTTTTATTTATAATCGAGCTGTGTTAACACGGGTTTTCCGCCGCATCACGTGGTATAACCGGCTAGTTGAATCTTAAAAGTGTTAGAATGTTATTAAAAAAATTCGAAGAAAAAGGTGGTTGGCATATGATGTTTGCAAAGGTTCTTATGCTCTCAAACAAGATTAAATCAAACTCTATAATTATATTTGTATGTTTAGTGGATGTGATAGGAAATATGCGTCATATTGTAAAGGTCGCTCTCATAATTTGTTTGGTACACACATAAAACATCATTAAATCGCATGTTTTAGAAGTACAACCAAAAATACAGGTAACACACATAATATAGAAATAACGGTGTGTCCCACAACAAATTTGTTTATTTAAAGGAACTAGGTTTTTATCCCCCACGCGTTGCGTGGGGATTGATGTCAGAGCCTCAAAATCAAAACATTTTTCAAATCCTAAAGACTTACCACAGTCATTTCAACCATACACCCCCACGTGTTATGGCACAACGATATTTATTTATGTAATAAAGATAAAAGAAAAATTAGATTCGTATATTTTCACGATGCCATATAAATATAAAATGTACATAAGAAATGATTATCAAAACAATTACAAAATCACATAAAATGAAACCTAAACTACATAAATCAAAGTATAAACCACAACAAACCAAAATGTACACACATAAGGCACATACTATGGAAACAAAAAAAAAAAAAAAAAAAAAAAAGTCAAGGCAACCAGATTGTATAAGCCAACGTGTGTAGGTGTGCGTAAAAAAACCAAAAGAGGGAGCAAGTTTTCTCTCTAGTCTAACCACCTTCCTCCCATCATCTCTTCTTAACCCCTCAGAAACACAAAGTGAAAAAACCAATGTGTGTAAACCAGTGTTTAAATTACCAAATTACGTACCTTCCGCATATCTCCAATAGAAGCCTATACGTAAACCTCACTTCTCTATTGAACAATACAACTCACTTGGTACATCAAAGAACCCATTGTTGCAGCAGCTTGCTTTGTGTTTTCATACCCGTTAAACAAAGACACCGTCTTTATACTTTTGTGTTTTCTACACCTGCAAATCAATAATTTTGTATTGAGGTTTAACAATCTGTTACACTTAATATTTGATATCATGTTGCTCGTAACAATAGTTCTAAACTACACCAAATATTCAAACACAACCGACATTAGCAGCCAGCTTAATACAAAAGTGATTTGTACGTCAAGTATGGATAATCAAGTTTAGTTATCAAACAACAAAGCGATTAAGGTATGATAATACAACATATAACTGTTAGAATAATATGCAGATTGAACATAAAAGTCTATTAACTAAACTATAAAAATATTACAGAATTGGACGTATAATTGGATCACCAGTTTTAAATTTAATGCAATGAGTTTTGACTTTTGTTGGTCATAAGCATAGTTACTCTAAACAATCAAAACCAATAATTACACATAGTCAAAAGATGTATATTTGGGAATCAAACATGAGTAAAATAAGACATATGAAGGTGCAAGAAAAAGGATTTAGGTTTCAAGACATTGTTATACAAGTTCAATTAAGATTATCTAAACACCATAATCAACAAATATTTGGCATTAAGATAGTGGGTATTAGCAGTTATTTACCGAACATGAGCCCAAAATTTTTGATACCTCAACGCAATGCTCCCAAAACCATTTCCTATTAATAAAGTAATCAAATTAAAGGGACCTACAAAATATGACAGTGTTAATGCGTGCATATTATAAAACATCTTCACTTTAAAAGCTTATGCAATCAGATCAGGATATTAGATGAAGACATCAAAGTATCTTACGAAAACACTTACTCTCAACAAACCAAATTTAGATATAGGTTGTGCCCTGTATAACACCCAAAAATACAAACCAACATCAGGTAAAGTTAAACAAAGACAAAACAATAATGGCGCATAAAAAAGCCAGGTAAAAATTGGAATTTTTAACAGTTATGTAAAAAGCTTGAAACTTCCAGAATACAATCATCGCTGGTATGGAACAATCCACCATGATCAACTCTACCTTCAAATTATTGCATCATAAACAGATTTGAAGAAATCAAACATGTTTGACATATACTGTTTGGGGGAAACAGCGCAGGTGAGAAAATGTCGGCATGGAGAGGTGGTCGGTCGTCCTCCTCCGTTGTACTCTTTCTCCCTTCTTCCAAATCCTAAAAAGTAACGCAAAACTGAAGGCCATTCCCGTTCACAACTTCTGATCTAGAATGAAGGACGCTACGGAAGAAAAGAGGAGGCGAGGCACGATCGAACGACGGCATTGACAGGTGGCCGATAGTATTCCTCCACAGCTCTCTTAGTCTCTCTCTCTCTCTCCCCTGATTTCTACACGTCCAGTTTCTTTTTCTCTCTAAGGTCAAACACATAAAGATGCATGTCCAGTTTCTTTATTTATTAGTTAGAATTAATCACAACTCAAAAAATGTTTACAAACACTATTAACTTTGAACTTATTTTCCTTCAACGGTTCATTACTAACTAAAAGTTAACCACCTTTAGTTTTTTTTTTTTTGATGAAATGAGGCAAACTTTTGAGTCATTATTCAACTCCGCCGCCGCTCAACTTCTCTCAGGTACATTTTTCGGTGTCCATCCTTCATCATCACCTGGAATATACTTCTAATGCGTCAAATGGTTCAAATCAGGATGTGAAAATTAACGGGTTTCAGGATGCGTAATTTTCAGATTGACGGATCTGATGGTTGATTCAACTTTTTACTTAGTGTTTTAACCATATAAGTAGTACATGTTATCAAAAAAACTAAAAGTGTTAACTCTCAATAAGTGAGAGATAATTGAATGAAAATAAGTTTAAAGTTGAGAATGTTTGTAAATATTTTTTTAGTTGCAATTAATCTTGACCAATAAATGAAAGTTGTGATTTTTAAAATAAAATAACCCATGACACAACAAGCTTTATGTGAGTGGAGGAGATGTCCAGTGTCATAGGATACAATGACGGAGTTTGAACTAAATATGCAAAGGGGTCAAAAGTCACGGAGGGCCATACATATTTTTGCTATAGCTATATGTATAAAATTTTCGGTCGAAATACGCATAAATTTTCATTCTTTAACCGAAAAACGGGAGAATAAATTTCCATTTTTTAACGGAAAAACGGGAGAGATGTGCCGTCGGGGCCACTTAAAAGCTCCGCACATGCAAATACAATATATTGAATTTTGTGATTGATGGGCGTCAATAGTTACCGCACATGGTTGATGTCAATTAGGTTTTGAGGACCACCAAATTGATAGCTTACAAAAGAGTATCTTAAACTTTTATTCGTGCTTCTTTTAAGGGAAGAAGTTAGTGCCTTGGCTAAAACTTTGTTTATTAAAAATAACTTATTTTTCTATTACTCTAAACAAATCAATATATTGATATTTATGTTTACATGCGGAAATTCAGATTCTTTAACCTTTTCATCTTAAATGTTATGTTTGTGTTCAAATTATTAATTTGGCCGACAAAAAACAATTATAACTGGTCAAAAATAATAAGACTTGGTTATAAATATGTACAACTAGTCAATAATAGTTATTTTTGGTCAAATATAATCAATCATGATCAAACATAACTACACTTTATGTAAAAAATAGCATAATTGATAAAAAATAATCATAATCAAACGTGCATAGTCATAATTGAACATACATACTTATAATTAGGCAAATACCTCCATAATTGTTCAATCAAAGCCATGTTTGATCAACAAACAAATTTATAAACATAACTCACTAAATATATGTGGCGAAGTTCACGCTAACTAACGGCTAACATTAGTTGCAAATAAAAATCGTCATAAAATAAGATTCCAAAAAGTTAATGACGAATAAAAACCATAGCTTTTTATCTAAAATGGTATAGTTGAAAAAACTTATTTATCAAATTGGTGTTGTTTGAAAAATATTTATCAAAATAATGTTGTTTTTAACTTTTTTGTTTATCACTCCTACTCTCATTGAATACTTTTCAAAGATTTTTAAATTTTTTAACATATGATTTCTTTAAATTTATAACAATGTTATATAAATTTAACTTTTTTTTTAGTTTTCTAGAAATACGATTTAATACAGTAAAAAAACCCTACCCTATAAAACTTAATACAGAAAAAAAAAACTTTTGTTGGTCACAACCAACAATATACTAATTTTTATTATTTTAGATCTTTTTTCTTTAAACTTTTAGAATTGATTTTTAAATATAACTTTCTTTAGTTTTCGAGAAATATTTTAATTTCTTTCAAAATGTTTATAAAAAGGTTTTTAAAATGTTTAGTTGTGGTCCTAAAATAAAAGTGTTCAAGAAATTAAAAAGGTTTATAAAAAAGGTTTTTGAGAAATATTTTTTAAAATGTTTATTAAAAAGGTTTTCGAGAAATATTTTTTAAAATGTTTTATAAAAAGATTTTTAAAAATATTTGAAAAGTATTAAATGAGAGTATGAGTGAGAAATAAAAAAACTATAAACAACACTATTTTGGTAAATAGTTTTCAAACTAGATCATTTTGATAAATAAAAAATTTTCAACTACACCATTTAAAAAAAAACTTACAGCAAAGAGACTTTGTGGTAGATTTGTCCAATAATAGGAGATTTTACGTAATAGTGTGTATTCTTGTTCATGATACCCCACATCTCTATTTTTGTTTCATTTAGGGTTTGCTTGTTTACCTTTATATCTTATAACTTTCATTTTTGAATTAGGGTTAGAGTTTTGGTTGATTTGTATACAAAATAATTAGATATATCTTGTTTTCTTGGGTCTCCTTATCACCGACAAGAATACTTCCGCGTGTATTTGAATCTAAAAAAGTACGAATAGACTATTCGGGTTACAACTCTATCTTTTTGTAGATCAAATGTGGTAGCATACACCATTGATAAATGCAATATGGATCGTATTATTTTTTCACAAACAACAGGATCCATAATGATGTCACATGATGCATCCATAACGAGACCCCTAAAATTGCGATGGTTTTTCGGTGAATTCGTGTTGGTCCATTCATTCATCCATCACTTAGTTTTTCTTCAAAGTTTTAAAATTCCTCCTCATTTTATTTACACAAATCAAATCAAAACTGAGCGGATCACATAGTTTTAAAAAATGGTAACCAAAATCCTCCAAAACCACATTTCCGACGATCTCTCCCACCCATGAATTCCGATCATCTGTCACCATATCTTTTCTCACCATCTTCTTCTTCACCTTCTCTTTCTCTTAACAATGGCGGATTCACCCTCAATATCACTTCCAATAATATTATTCCTCCTTTCATCTCTCTCCTCCGCCAAATCCACCACCAACAACCACCACCACCAACCACCACCACCACCGCCCCTCACCACCGACTACTACGCCCAAACATGCCCCCGCTTCCACCAAGTCCTCCAAACCATCGTCGTCCCCAAACAATCCATCACCCCCACCACCGCCGCCGCCACCCTCCGCCTCTTTTTCCACGACTGCATGGTCGGCGGCTGCGACGCCTCCGTCCTCATCGCCTCCAACGCCTTCAACAAAGCCGAAAGGGACCAAGACATTAACGAGTCGCTCGCTGGAGACGGCTTTGATGTCGTGACCCGAGTCAAAATGGCGCTCGAGATCGAATGTCCGGGCGTGGTTTCATGCTCGGACATCCTCGCGGGCGCCACCCGAGACTTGATACTTCAAATCGGGGGCCCGCATTATGAAATAAAGTTCGGTAGGAAAGACGGGTTGGAGTCGAAAGCCACGAACGTCGAGGGTAAGCTAGGGAGAGCGAACATGACGATGGATGAACTTATTCGGATATTCGAGTCTCACCGTTACACCGTTAAGGAGATGGTGGCGTTGATGGGCGGGGGCCACACCATCGGGTTCGCGCATTGTAAGGAGTTTCAAAGCCGTTTGTTCGGGCCGAAGCCTGACCCGTCGGTGCACCCGAAGCTCGCGGAGAGATTAAAGGCGATGTGCGCGAACAGCTCGGCGGACCCCACGGTGTCGGCGTTTCTCGACCCGATATCGGCGGGAAACTTTGATAATATGATATTTAAAAATTTGTTAAATGGGCTCGGGGTCTTGGGTACGGACCAGGCTATGGCGTCGGATCCAAGAACCCGGCCCTTTGTAGAGGAATATGCTAGGGATCAAGTGTTGTTTTTTAATGACTTCGCACGTGCGATGGAGAAGACAAGCGTGTACCAGGTTAAAACGGGGAACCAAGGAGAGGTTAGACGCAGATGTGACGCGTTTAATAATCATCCAAAGGGTACTTAAAGTGCATAATCATGTGTGTTTAATTATCGAAACGAGTTGTTGTTTAATGATTGTTTATTTGGTTAAGGTTCTTTTTTAGAGAATTTATGTAACATTTGTCTAGAGTTGTCTATGTAAATTTCATTGGAGAAAAACGTAGATTTATATTTGAACAAGGTTCGAGTTGCATGTGATAGATGAACATCTATCATGAGTTTTCAATTCGGGTTATTAGGAGCTTAAAACGTGTCCTAATGATAAAAATGGCTTAGAATTCTAGATAGAAGGTTGTAAGCTTAAATTATAGTAAATTAAACAAATGGTCGGTTCTCGTGGTTTGATCAAAATTTTAGATTTGATCCTCAAAATTTGAAAACTATGAATATAATCCCTAATTTTATATTTATCTTTCATCAATAACAAAAAATATTTTTAAAAAGATTTATTTCTAATGTTTGTTTATAAATATTTTGTTTAAACCTATTGACTATTAAACATCTTTCTTAAATCTTTTCTATTTTTAAAGGTATTTTTAATAGCATAGTCTATCTTAAAATCATTTGATTTTTTAAATGCAATTTTTAAGATTATTTATTTTCTAGATGTTATTTTTAAAAATATTTGTTTATTGAATGTTTTATATAATATAAAAAAAAAGGTTTAACACTGAATGGTTTTAAAAAGATGTTTAAAATTTTGAAATTTCTTTTTAAAAATTCGTTTTAAAAAATAATTGGTTTTTAAAAAAAAATTAGAAAACCAACTAGTTAAAAAAACAAATCAAAAAATCAAATGGTTTAGAGATTATGAAGATCAGAGAAAGAGATGAAGAAAGAGGGTTTAGAGAATGAATTTTTCTACTCAAACTCTCTCTCGTTCTTTTATACACCTCACATCAGAGAGGGGCAAACCAATGAATCTTAGGATTTGCATATTGCTTAGCTTTTCAAATGGATAATAGATACAAAGTAGATCTAGCAGTAAGCCCGCTGTACGAAGCCCAAGAGGGTGCGTGGGGCAATGTCTAGCCCAGACGTGAACCCAACAATCCAACCTCAATAAAAAACAAACGAGCAACTAAAAATTATACACTACTAGAAAATATACATTAAATGACATGCAATGCGTGTCATGAAAAGATATAAATGACATGCAAAAGTTTGTCAAGAAAACCCCTGTCATAAATAAAGATGACACGTATTTGTGTGTCATTGCAGCAAAATGATTTAGTGAATAAAATCAATTAAATCTTTTAAACAGTACCGACAAAAAAATGGATGGAGCTAAGACTCATCCCACACAAATAGGCTGTCTCACAAGCAACAAGTTTCATAAACACAATATACGTTGAATGGATTTAATTCCCGACCCGTTTAAGCTGGTGTTATTGGGCCGTAATGGGAGGAAAGTGGGCCGGCCCATTATTTGGGAAAAATTAGAAACTTGATAAACAGGTTTAGGGTTAGAGTTTAAATCCTATTAAGTTTATCCAAGTTTATATATATCGAGTTATCGGGTATTAGTTTTCTTATGAATTCTTTGTAATCAGTTTTGAGTACTTTTTTTTATTAATAAAAGTGTGAGCTATTCACTTTTGTTTCGTGTTCTTAAGCATTCTTAGGTTTGAATGTACATGCTTAGTGGATAGTTTGAAGGGTATTATCAAAAAACACCATGAACCACCATTAGCTCCATACCACCCCTAAATGGGTGGGGCGGCCCCTGTATCGAGCATGCACTTAGGGCACTCCTTGACCGCTATTAGCCCACTCCTTGACCGCTATTAGCCCACTCCCACAGTCCCACCCCCCTTAGGGCTCTTGAAATTTGAATGATAAACCATTTTTATAAAAAAAATCTATATATGAATTTTAGATGTTTATAAATTTGTTTTTGACATGCAATTGAAGTAAATATCTTATCTTTTAATTATAGATAAAATTAAAAAAATAGTCCTTGTAGTTTGACGAGATTACATATTTGGTCCCAAAGATTAGAAAATTACAAAATTTGTCTAAAGTTTATGTAATTGTTGCATTAATAGTCCCTAGCATTAATTGTTCATTAGTTTTTTTACTAAAAAGATGTCACGCGCCATCCATGTGAGGACATTTATGTCTTTTCACATTGAATAATCTTTTCTTTCCAAACTTCATCGACCTCTTGCAGAATAGAGTTGTCGGTACCACCGCCGGAACCGTCGCCACTACCTTAGAGAAAGCTTCGAGCCGCCATGGCTTCAAAACCAAAAGAAATCACCCACAACATTTTTGAGAGATCAACTCTCAATCAACCATAACTTTTTAGGCTCTCAAAATCAAAATACCTGGTTTAAATTCTTTAATCTTGGATCAACAAAATACTTGATATTATAGAATTATGAAGTAGGGTTTTTACTTTTTAGTAAAACTTGTGGTGGAAAAAGCTAGTGATAATGATATTTATACTATAAAAAGTATGGGAACACTTTGTGATCAGACCCATCACAACCAAAACTCGTTGGCGAGAAGGGCAGAAATTGACGGTAGAAATATGATCGGAAATTAGTTATGAAAAGGAAAACAGTGGGAATTTGTTTCTGTTTGTTTAAAGATTGAAATCTTTCTACTTTAATATAAAGATATCTTTGTGGGACACTTGGCATCATTACATTCATTTTTATTAAAATTTTCTTGTTTTTCTCTCTTATTAAATATTTACATAAATTACTAATAATATTATTTAAATTGATTTAAATCTAAATTAGTTCTACAAGTAAATTAAGAAATAGATCTTTTTATTAGTGTTATTCCTAAATAAATAAATTTTATAGAATAAGAAACTTTTCAATAACACCAAACTTTTTTAAATATACTTTTTCATAACGGTTTGTTTTGAAACAAAATGTTAAGTTTATTTTTGGGAAAAAAACAAATAAATGTTTTAAAATAAAAGTTTAAAAGATTAATATAATATTTTATTACTTATAGTTATTAACCGTATCTTATATTAGAATATAATTTTATAATTAATAAAATTTTATTTTATAAAATATTTTATTTGATCAACACGTGTGATACACAGATTTACTAAAGCTAGTTCTAAATAGTTTATTCCCAAATGGATGTTCTTTCAAAAATTATTTACCAAATTGGTGTTACCCTATAAATATTTATCAAAATAGTGTTGTAGTTATAAGATTAAAAAAAATCTCACTTCATGGTTTCTCTCTCCTAATATTATTGGATAGGTTAAATTCATTGAATATATTCCTTTAATTATAAAACTGTAACACAATTATTTTTGTCAACAAAACTTTGAAGGGGAACATTTTATTATTGTTTTAATAATATTCATACAATTTTAGGTTTTCTTAAAATACTTGTAAATGGAAATGTAGGTAATCTTTATCATATTAATTTTTAAAAAATACCATTGTGCTTATATTTCATTCACAATATAGAAATTCTTCCATATACAATGATAAAAAGATATTTAAAACTATCGTGTCTCTTTATTTTAACGATTATGACAAGTAAAATTAAAAATTAGTTCACACTATTTTGAAAATGCTATTTTCCTGTTTAGTAAAAGATCATAATTAGATTTTTAAATAAAAAACACAAACACGACCTCTATGTATGCTGTTCGTTTAATTAATTAAAGAAAGCTTTTTTGTTCATGTCCGCCCATATATCAAAGAAGTAAACATTAAAAAGTTTTCGACAAAAGTTTACAAGTTGTTTGCTTAATGTTAATTCGTTTATGGTACTTGTAATGCTTAGAAATATATTTTCATACAAAGAGATTGATTTAAAAAAACTAAAGCACAAAATATATAAGAAAATGATTAGTAATATATGCTTTTTGTTTAAAAGATCATTAAAAAATAATTTAATTAACAGATAAAAAACTATAATTTAGAAAATAGGTTTGAAAAAAAGACTGATGCAAGAAAATGGGGTTGTTAAAAAAAAGAATAAAAGTTAAGAAAATGTAATTTTACGTTTATTTTTTCAAATTGATTCACAAAATGTTTTATTAAACAAAAAAAAAGTTAATTTGATATAATTGTTGAATTTTGAGTTTTATTTTACATGATACTTTATTATTTAAGAATTAAAATGATTTTATTATGTTATCAAATAATTAAACTAATAACTGTATAATAATTTGAAGTTATCCAACAACATAAGCAGTTAGATATTAACAAATGAGATTAACACTATTTTGATAAATACTTATAAAACAATACATTTTTGGTAAATAAAATTTGTAAGAACGACCATTTGAGAAAAAACTCTAGTTCTAAATATTAAAAGAGTTGATGATGATTAAAATAATATAAAAGGGAGTTGGAGGTGTGATGTAAGATTCCTTTTTATCAAAGTTTTTAATGTTTAAAGACACAAATGCCCCTACATGAATGGTATATCACAATTTTTAGGTTGAACACTAACAACCAATGAACACAGTGGGGATTATTTGTGCACTATCTCCCAAAACTTTGGATTAAGCTTGTAAATATATAATCCTAAAAACTAAACATGTAAATCTGATTACATCATGAAAACTAAATTTACTATTTTCTCTTAATTATATATAATAGATAGCTTGAATAAACAAGAATATAAAGTTATTGTGTCATTTATTATGTAACAAACTTGTATCATTTTAATACATAAAGCTAACTCGTTAAATGATACGCTTCATTTCACGTTTGACATTTTCAATGGGGTTTCACACAGTACACGAAGTTCCCATGTTTTTGTTACAGTGTGCATTTTGTAACTTAGATCAAAAAACTATTTGTGAGAGCTTCATTTCGAATTTGATTTTGATCCTGATTCATAATTGTAACTTTTTAAAAAGAATTTCTAATTAAGAAGTTTTTGGTAACACCCGATCCCATCAACCAATTATGCAATGAAAGGAGAGTCAGCGTAACAATTAAAAAAATGCTGAATTTAAAATTAAAAGGGCACCAAATGCTATATAGGCTCAATTTTAAACTAAATTTAGTTTAAAAGATCCTGGAATCGAGATATTAAATTAGGCCAAATTAAGAAACTAATACTATAGGCATAGTTTTAAATAAAAATTAAAATCGTCAACAATAAAAAAATGATATTACAAAAAAGTTATTGATTATAATTTATAGTTTTAGGAGTTATCGACCTGTTTTCTTATTTTTTTTTCTTGTTACATTCAACCTACACATATACAAGTATTAAAATTCAATCTCTCAACTTTAACTATATTAAGACGGTAGCTTAATCTCAAGTTGTTCATATAACATTTTTAAAAATCTAGAAAATATTATCTTACTTCATGCTCAAGTTGTTTAGGAACATAGAAAAAATATTTATTCAAATGATGTTTGTAATTCGGATGAAATTCAAAGCAATGTCGCATCGTGGGGGGAAGTTGTGTTACAATTTCGGTAGAACACTCTGATGAGAAAGCCACCTTTTGAATGGTGCTCCGCTACTACCTATGTAATTTCCTATTATGTCTTATATGACTTTTGTGTATAACATTAACCACCATAATTCTCCCTTTTTTGACTCATTTACGAAGGGTGTCAGCAACGAATTAAACTTTCGGTTCATAATATATTATTGTGGATGTATCAATTTAGTAATTATGATGTAACTTGTTACCAATTATAGCCAAACAAATGTAACCTATAAATAAATTTTCATCAGATCTGTCATGTTAAGTTAGAAAAGATTTTTTAAATAATAAAGCAAGTTTGTATTTAGCCAAATAAGCAAGAAATGAAGTGAATAATTTATTAGTACATAACAAAAGAAAATCGGAAGCAGTTATTTTTGTATTTTATGTTCGTGACAATCATTTTGAGTGTTGTGTTTTTTGAACGGGTGTATATTATTAAGTGAAACTCTGGACTAGCAAGAAACTATTTGATAAGACAAAAACTAGTTACATGAATATTTTAACCGATTCATATAAGAAACATTTAACCTCCTATTTCTACTACGACGCCACAAATAAGAAGACAAAACGATGTCGTCCATAAATGTCTCATTCTATTATTTAGTATTCTAGAACAAGTGGTTGTTCTTAATTCTTATACCTCCATATATAGGACCCACCAAGATGTCATAAAGATTGTCTCTACTATCGCCTTCTTTCCAGTTTTCAACGAAGCAGATTCGATTCAAGTAATCAACTCATCCAGTTTCCAAGCACCCGAAAGGATATTTCCAACCATCTAGCAATAGCATTCAAAACTCTAATAGCTAGATGATCCGCAAACTCCGTAACCAAAGAATACACAGGGAATAAAACTAAAGGAGCGCCCTTACCGTGGTTCTCAAAGTTAATATCTGTTAGTCACGTATCATTTAATATAACAAAAAGAAAACATGCCTTTTTTAATACATTAGTTGAATAGATGAATCATAACGACAAGTCATTTTTAGAGATTTGTGAAACTGATTCACGTTTTATTAATATGTGAAGATGAAAAATCATGAATCATACAAGGAGATTAGTTCGAATAGAAAGTTGATTTTCAGGCATTTTTCTCTTGACCGCGCTCATATTAATTGATTCTTATTGTGATTTGCATCGAGAAAAAAGGGTTATCTAATACTTCTAGGAAATATCTATCACAAGTAATTAATAGCATAAAGTTTTATTGAATATTGCACAATTCAATTTTTTTGTAACCCAAGTTTTTTTCTGATTATTACCAAAACATTGATATATAATTTCAATAAGCATTTTTTAAAATATTATATATATATATATATAAATCTGCATGGTCGGTTACTACAGTAACCGGGTACAAGCCAAATTGCAGATGGTGCAACCCGGCCTGCAACGCAGGGTTAAAATGATTTTTTAATACTTTTGGCGTTTACCTTAAACAATAGATATTATTTTTACCACTAGGTAAACTAGGTTGTGGTTTTGTCTTGGTGGTAAGCTACGCCTTTGTTGAAAGGGAGGTCACGGGTTCGAAACCTTTGATCTCCTTTTTTTTTCCTCTTTAGGTTTAAATGTATTTTCTTTTTTCTAAACCGAGAAGCATTTACGTATACCTTATTCCCGCGGCAAAGCGCGGGGTGTATTTGCTAGTTTTTAGTAATTAGTATTAGATAAACATCATTACTTTTTTAAACTACAATTTAAATTTTCAAACAGGAGCACAAAAGCATTAAGCGTGCTTGGTGGTCCTTGCATAAGGACAAAAACACTTCGTTATATGTTAATTATACCCATGTTAGCTGTCATGCATGTCATATTGTCCGTACATTTTTGGGAATTTAAATCATTCTATAGTATTATTTTTGTTACTTGAAGAAGTAAAATGTAGATAGTTTAATTCACACGTTATATATCCTTATCATCATCTTAAAAGTTAAGGCATTAAGTTAATTAAACTAAACTAATACGTATTGTCTCAATGATCTCGTGTATTAAGTTAAACCAAACTAATACGTATTATCCCAATGATCTCGTGCCAATCAATTATTGAGGATGATAGAGGGTATGACACGAGGATGCTCAAGTTAAGATTGGTCTTAAAATCAAATCCATCTCTATGTTGAGCCACTCTAGAGCCATAAGAGTGTGCGTCCATTCTACCGATGGGTCATTACTTCGTTCCGTTTTGTAAACACATCCTCTATGCTAGTATGTCATCGATAATGCTCATTCACATATATACACCGAGACAACTTAAAAACATAAAGTTAAATATGCACATACATTTGATAAGTATTAAATATTACTTATACGAAAGCAGTTGAACATGATTTGTTGGTTTGGTGCATTAACGTGCTTCTAATAACATCATCGATATATTGAAACAACTCTTTAGTATGGTAACGTAAACTATTCGGTGGACAATGCTATTGTTATCAAATTTATAAAAGTGAGACAAATAGGAGATAAATGTAGATTAAAATTATTGCAATATATACAAAGTAACACAAACTAGCAAGAAAATAGTACCCTCC
Source organism: Flaveria robusta (assembly GCA_025506415.1). NCBI lineage: Eukaryota > Viridiplantae > Streptophyta > Magnoliopsida > Asterales > Asteraceae > Flaveria > Flaveria robusta. Next base: position 6,358,825 of record CM046474.1, on the reverse strand, counting down.
ATCTTCACCTATCTTAGACTATTGGTGATCAAGAAGCCCACGAGGCTCCTCTTGAGAATTTCAGGTTGAGTAGCTAGATCAGATTGATTTTTATTTTTTTTACTTTCATATATCTTTAAAATTTTGTTTACTAAAAGATTACATGTGAAATTTAGATGTAAAAATTGGTTCAATTAGTGTAATTTTGAAATTGAATATTAACTGTCTGGTGGTAGGTCTGGTCATCAACCCCTGGGTATGGAATTAGTCTTTTCGTCAAAATTTTCTCATCTCTCTATTCTATTAAATAATTACATTAATTACGAATAATATTATTTAACTCTTTTTTAGATTAAAAATAATTTTTTTATAAATTAAAAAATAGATATTTTTGTTAATATTATTTTTAAATAAATAAATTATTATAAAATAATTTTTTTTTCTAAACCATCAAACTTTTTTAAAAATACAATATATTTTACAATTAATGTCTTTAGAAAATAATTTTTTATACCAAAAAAATTAAAATTGAGATTTATAATAAGAAAATTTTTAAAAATAATATTTTTAAATACGATTTGTTTATAAACAAAATGTTTAATTAAAAAAAGTTTAAATTTGATATTTTTATTTTATTACTTATAGTTTTTACTCATAAGTAATTTTAATTATATCTTATCTTAGCATATGTTTTATAATTATTAAAATTTTATTATATTTAATATTTTATTTGTTAAACACATGTAATATATACATTTACTAAAGCTAATACGATTATACAAGTATAGCATTTAGACAAGATGACAACATTCTTTCTTAATTTTCCCCTTATAATAAGTAGTTTATTTTTCCATTTTATATATCTTTTACACGAGTAAAAAGGGTAACCTAACACTTTTAGAAAATATCCAAAAAGAAAGTTGCAGGATGTTTTTCAACATATCTAGAAAATCACCAGAAATTACGTTAGCTCCGATTTGACGCGGTGAATTCGTGATTATAAACACTAAAGCTCAACCCAAATGGAATTATATATTTTTGCTCAACATTGATAATCGATCGAACCCTAAACAAACATATGATCATCATCATCATTCATCTCACTGTATTTCCATTCTTAATCTTCATTTACTTTCTTCAGAAACCCTAAAAAGATCGAACACTACATTATTATAATTTGTTTACTTTCTTTAAGTTTTTTAATTCTTTGTTCTTCGATTTGTTTGTTAACTTCATCTGTTTTATGATTTAATTTATCCTCAGGTGGGAGTTTGCTTTCAAGACTTCTATCTTCATCACTTCAATTTGATCTGAACAGAAGTATACTACACTTCGTTAAACGATGAACAGTGGTTTTCATCACAAGTTTCCATATCATGTGAGTTATTTTCTTCTTTCTTCAAGGAAGAGATGCTATAGTGACGAAAGAAATATACCGTCTCGACGACTTGTCGTCGCTACAGAGCATTTTGACCTCTGCGACGACATTTGTCACTATACGTTTCGTGGTTATAGATTCATGGTAACGGGTCTAGTATGTCGTCGGCTATATGTTCCTCTGTAGCGACGACAAGTATTCGCTACAGGTGTCGAGCTAATATCAAAGAAATGAAAATCTCTTGTCGTTGCTATAGACCAACACATGTCGTCGCTACAAGTTCATTGTCCCGACAATTTTTGTCGTTGTCAGAATCTCTTGAAAACTCTCATCACATCTGGTGTAGTTCAACTCAGGGGACACTTTAATTATGAGCTTTCTGGTACGTGAGTTTTGATTGGAAGTAACAAACTTTCCGGAAAGCTTAACTAGCTACCACTTATTATGATTTATGTTTCAGTTTTAGTCAGCGTTGATGGCCAATATTGTCGTCTAATTATTTATTATTCATATTTTTTGGTTATTTTTTGAAAAGATATTAAGTTTCTTTTATGCATATGGGTCTTCTACAGCGACATCACTCTTCTAAGTTCTAACCCGTACATCGTGAGCACACAGTTTGAGTTGTTTTTAAACGACCGTTTGTTGTCAATCGGTCGTTTGAGTTTACTAAAGTCAAACGACCCTTTATATTTTATGTCAAATCTCATTGTCTACAATGCATCTCATTTTTCTCTATGTATCTTTTAACGATTGTTGGATGTGAAATTAGGATGGGTGGTGTAATATTATAGCATGATCTATATTAATCCGTGTCGTAAATATGCATATAATTATAAATAGAAATATTATAAGGGTTAGTTTTTGCATTTTTGTTTAGGTTTTCATAAAACCAAAAACGGTATTTTTTTTCCAATGTTAGTTTAAAATTTTGAAGAATAATATTTTCTTTTGTGTAATGAAGGTAAAAACAGGAAAAAAATTATTTTATCTTACAAATTAAGAAACTTATTTAATTTCCAAAAAGCTAAAGAAATATAAAAATATTTTCGTAATTAAATAAAGTGCAACCCAAACGTACCCCAAGTGACGCTTCTTCATGTGGATAATAACAAAAGATGAAAAGAATAATATTTTATTTTATCTAATGAAGATATGCGTTTATTAATGTAATACTTTCTTAATAATAAGTGATGCATTTTATAATCCCTAGATTTCTTTTGAAGTGATAAACCTCTAATTTAACTAATGAGTAAGACATGATTTGTTTGATTTTAATTAAAAATACGAGTTTTATATAACAGTTTCAGAATACGTCAATAGTGACAAGTTTAATGATATGACTTGTCATGCTTCATAATATCTTTTTATATCTATTAATGACCTAACTTCTTTGAAAATTAAATACTCTACATGTTTTGTATGATCATAGTTAAGGGTGTTCAAATTCGAATATCCGAAAATTTCGGATAGTGGATTTCACTATCCGAATCCGAATCCGAAATTTCGGATATCGGAATTTCAAAAAAAAATTTGTATTATTTAATAAATATTATAAAAATATAATAAATTTTATTGAAATTCTTTTCATATATCTGAAGTTTTTATTAAAATATCCGAAATATCTGAAAATATCCGAAATATTTAATTAATATTTAATATTTTTAAATTTTTATAAAAATATTTTAGATATCTCGGATATCCTAAATATCCGAAAATTCTCAAAATCACTATCCGAATCCGAATCCGAAATTTTGGATATCCGATTTTCGGATATTTCGGATATTTCGGATTCGGTTGCAGATTCGAATATTTTTGAACACCCCTAGTCATAGTAATTCACCAAAAAGACTAATAATTAATAACAATAGCATACTTTAATTTTTATCACCATTAATCATCATGTAACATGAGCTTAAAAGGTTACATATATCATCAATTCAATACACAACTAACACTTGCCTTCAATTCATTAGCAGGATAACGAGGCATCAACAAGTTCAAAACCAATAAACTTAAAACTCATACTTTCAAATGAAGTAGCTTCTCCAGTGTTCACTAAACAAAACATCACCGGAAAAGCCGCGGGTGATGATGGAAACAAGTCCATCAAAGTCATATTAGTTGATAGTAACACAGGAGAAACAATCACCACGGGCCCGCTGACGGCAGCAAAGGTGAAAATGGTACTTCTCCGGGGAGACTACGGTGGTTCCACCACAAGATCAGAGTTTAAACAAAACATTGTGGTTAACTGGGAGAAAAAGAAAAACATTCTCCTAGGTGATGTCTATGTTGATCTTCAACATGGGTGTGGGACAGTTGGTGACATTAGAATTAAACATGATAGAAATCATCTAAAAAATGCTAAATTTCGATTAGGGGCAATGGTAGTCGATTGCCCGATAACCTATGTCGTGGAAGAGGCTATAACAAACCCATTTCTTGTTAAGGATAAACATATCTTACCTAAGCGTTTAAGACCACTTTCACTAGAAGATTCAGTGGGGAAACTGATGAATATATCTCATAGGAGCACGAGCAAGATTCGTATGCATCTTAAGCGCGAAAACATTCGGACCGTGGGTGAATTTCTCAACATGCACTCTTCAAACCCTTTGAAACTCCAAGAGGTAATTAGTGTTCTTGTTCATCTCAAAAGAATGTATCAATCATATATATCATTTGATATATATGATACATTTGAAATGTAGATATGTGGTATCAAAGGAAAAAAGTGGAAGGACACAGTCAATCATGCGAAAACAAGCCTCATCGGAAACGTGGTATGTCCCATCTCACATGTAATGTTTTGTCATGTTTATAAATATTCATCAAACTTTAGCAACCTTATTTTGTAAAAAGGAATATTTTTTTTACTAGATAATATCATCATACATGTATCTAGGTATAAATTTCGTTAAACTCGTCTCGAATACTATTCACATAAGATTTATAAAAGCAATTCGCTTAAATTTTAAACGCTTTTCGATTTATGTCTAGGAACCATATATTCATGGTAATATATTATTACCTAGTTAAAAAAATTCATTTCAAAACTTTTTTATGTTTTGTAGCACAATAAATCCGTCTTTCAGCAGTCGAACGCTTCAGCATCCGATGATTATGATGATAGCATTGAGTTCAGTAGCGATTGTTATGAGCCACAGCCTTGTGAAGATCAGCATTTAAGTTTACCGATGATAATAGATCCGGGTTTTTCAATTAAAGATTATTTTGACCTACGGGATGTGTGTTTTGGTGTGTTCGAGTCAGGTGAAGCCAATGAAGAAGACTGAACAAGTGGTGGATGGGCTTTGATCAACAACAGTGTGGAAGGGAGTTGTGGTTAGGCTAAAAGAGATCGATGGCGTGGGTCTAGTCGGCTAAGTTGGCTCGTTGTAGGTCATGTGCATGTGTTGGCTCTAAATGTAAATAAACATGCATCGTACTTTACATCTATTAATGTAACGAAGTTTTAATTTTACTTGTACTTGTTTAAAGCGTCTATCAATAATACATAATCCGTATATATAGACTAAACTAAAATACTTTTAGATACAATACTCAATTTATGAATGTGGATGTAAACACCCCTTATCAACGTTTCCTGTCCCTGATAGTTAAATTATCATCATGAGATATGTTGGCATACAATTTAATTTTATTAGCATCAATATATTCACGTTTTTGTTGTAACATATCTTTTTAATTGTTATATCTACTTTAATAAAAAGGTAACTTATTGTTTCATATGACTCTTAACTAGCATATCCACTTAATTAAGATTCATCTAACATATTGTTATATACATGTCACAACCACAATCAAACTCAACCTTGAAACTCACCAGATCTAATTTTAGAATAAATTTTATTTTAATATTAATAAAAATTTAATCATGTCAAACTTTTCAGCTTTAACATGCCTAGAACACAATTAAAAGTTTGAATAAATTACAAATTATGTATTTTATTAATATATGAAATTACATGGTACGCCATTTAGTTATGATAATATATACAATATCCTTTATTTAAAAAAATTACACATATATTATTTTTTACACTAATTCTCACTATATGTACATTTAACTCAGGACTTATGTATACCTCACATAAGGATGTTTTGTCATTTGCTTTTTACGTCTAATAGACTTAAAAAATAAAAAGCTTCCTAACAGATATTTTTAAATGAAAAAGAAAATTAAGAAATGTCATTTCATTTGAGTAAGTCGGTGACCCCGTAACATCTTCATCACGCCCATGTTTCCACCATTCAAGCCTCCTCTCTTTGATACTCATTCACCATCAACTACCCTAAACTTTTTCAAATCATTCTTCACATTCCTAAGTTGCCTTCTTGTTTCCACAACATGATGGAGAAGATGTCGTGGGTGTGGTGAAGATGACTGGTGTTGGAGAATATAAAAAAAAAAAGAAACGTTGAATTTCATGTTGTTGGAGTATCAAAGAGGGAGGGAAGGGGGGGGGGGGGGGGTTGAATGATGAAAATATGGGTGGTGGTGAAGATGTTGTGGGTACATCCACTTACCTAATTGGAGCGACATCTTTTAAATTTTTTTTATTTAATTTATTAATATTTTTATAAATTTTAAATATATTAGATGTGAAAAGCAAATGACAAATATACATCTCACGTAAAAGTCACATGACTAAGTTAACTATTCATTTGAATGAGAGTTAGTGTAAAAGATAATAGATATACAAATCTATAAAAGTACATTACACGCATTTTTATTGAAATTATAGGACGTATCATATGGTTTCATATATTAATAAAAAAACATAATTTAATTTGTAATTTACTCTAAAAACTTTATTTGCTTTAAAAGATACTTAATATATAAACAATTTACTTTTTGTGCTAGAGTTCTATGGCATCTTTTTTTATTCGCATATATTTGCAAATTAAATTTTAATAATTATCTATACTACTAAATCATTAAAGAAATAATAAAATAAATTGGATTATAATAATTATATAAGAATTAACATGTTATACATTAAATAATAAAATTATGTCATAAATACCAAAAATTTCATTATTAGAAATTTATATGAAATTTCAACTTCGTCCCCCTCTCTAAACATCATTGCAACTTAATTCTAACTTTTTATGTCTTTTTCCTTATGTAGGCACTTATCGGGTTCTATTTCACAAACATGCTTTTTGTGTTCGTTTAACAGTAAAAATTTGGCTTTTATAAATTATTAAGTTAGTTAATCTGTCAAATAGTTTCATAATTTTGTCTTATATAAAATCTGTTATACTATGATATTGATGATTTTTATCGGCGGACAATTAAAAACTCATGCCAAGAAAATACAGAAAAAGTAAACGTTTTGATTAAAGTAAATATTATAACTTTTGTGACATGGGTTATCCGATCATAAGTATGCCATGAAATTTCAAGAAAAGTTTATGAAAAAAATATAGAGATTCTTTCATGAAGAGGTTTTAGATAAATATTTCATTCTAGTAAATATGTAAAACTCAAATAGGAGGTATTTCCAACCCATAAGTTTCAAATCTAATTGCATTTAAATAAATTTTATTTAGTAACTATTATCTTAATCAATTTCTCAATAAAGAGTTGTGGTGTACTTACGAATTACATTAGGTAAATTGCAGCTTGTAATGGATAAAATTCATATAAAATATAAATAATATTTTATAAACTTATTTCTTATATTATTGTATTAAAAGATTGAGTGATGTTACTAAGAAGAATATAAAAGTTTTATTAAAAAATAGTCTTCAATACTAAATTAGTAAATTACTAAGAGCTATGTAGGGAGATTTAAGCGTATGCCATGTCGTCATCCTTTTACAGATTTGTTTCAAACGATTTTACACCAGCATAATAATATTATGAAAACGCATTGAACGATACGTCCTTATCTTTATCGTGATATTTAGAAGAAGAGCCAATAAACACACAAGTTTAAAATAATTTGGAATTCAATTACTATTATAATAAAATTTAAAAAAAGAATGAGCTAACAGTTTGGTGTGAGCAACTTCCAACAAGATACAAACACAAAACAAGTTGGGCAAGTTGCATCGGCCAATTCTATTTATTTCTTTCGCTCTTTTTGCTTTTCTTTTTTAATAATGTTATTTATGTGGCTTTAATCTTATATCATTTGTTGAAAATTAGGTTTTCTTGGTTTTCGTAACACCCAATGTACAAATCGACAACGTAAGCTTATTAGCAGAAATATGGTCCCAAAATTAAACCTTATCTGTTGTTATAACAACATCATAGTGGATGAATATGTTACACAAAACTACAAAAATTTACAATTACATACAATACATTTGCTTAATATACACCCATTTACTATAAGCATCCAAAAGCATAAGGTATTCGAGCACATACCAATGCGGCAATACCCCATCAAACGGTCCTATGTATTTGAAAGCATAAGTAATTTGTAATAGCAAAAGTTGAATGAGTAAACATGTAACTACTCGATCAAATGGGTTCAAAACTAAACTTTAACACATCGACAAAAGAGACCCGGTGTAGCCACGCCCAACTGGCATTAGACTACCGCCGAAGTGGGCGTAGGGCAGTCGGGTTTGGGCCGGCGTTGATCCACCTAATTGACAGAGTCTACATCCACCTCAGGTGTTCAGCCTTATTTTTGATATTGTTGTTGAATTTGACAAGTGAGAATCTAAGACGCAGCTAACCTCGATCCAACCAAAGTACGGATGCGACTGGACCCTAGCTGGAGCATGGATGCGACTCACTTTCAGCCGTAGCTGAAGACTAAAGCTAACAAAGACACATGAACTACTTCGATTCTTTTATTGATAAAAACTTCAAATTTACAATGATACACAATACTAAGACCCCAAGATACGTATTTATACTATTACATTATATTGTGATACAAGCAAGTCGTAACTGATTCAAATACTAAATAATAGAATATGAACTTGAAAACAAATAACTATCTTATTCTAACTGGGTTTTGATTCAAAGACTTAGAATTTTAAACAAACTTCACCCGCAAAACCGCTAAAACATCTTCTAGATGCATCCCTCTTCTAGTCGCGGCTCAGGTTCACCAGCCGCATCCTTCTTCAATCGCATCCTTTTTCAACCGCATCTCAATCGACCGTCAACCATAGCTAATCCATTTCCAAGATGCGGCTCACATGCAAATTGCAAAGTCACCCTCCAGACCACGACTAAGGTGGGATCTTTGGCTTGGCTTTTGTTTTGGGCGTAGCTAGTGCATCGTAATAGTTTTGACTTGCAAATTCCCTTTTAACACATCAAACTAAGTTTATACTCCAAAAATACTTTAAATATTTGATAAGAAGTGTTCAAGTAATCTCTTGATGCTTAAAACAACTTCATATTAATTCTATTTACATTTTTATTGACTAACAATATCCCTTGTTATGTCTAATCTTAAATGAATAAAAATTATCAAATGATACTCATAATCTCTTTTCTAGTTCAAGAACATCATAAAATAAGATTTTTTTAGGTTAGAGATCTCAGGCTTGTCTTTAAATTTGATTGTTGATTAGGGGTGTAAACGAGCCGAGCCCGAGCTCGCTTAGGCTTGAGCTCGGCTCGTTTATAGTTTTATTTATAAAGCTCAAGCTCGGCTCGTCAGAAAATTTTCAAGCTCGAGCTCGGCTCGGGCTCGGCTCGTTTATTGTTAAATTATTAAATTTTTATTTTTTTATAATTACTTTTATAATTATTTATAATCATAGTTTTTATATATAACATAATATATATTATTTAACTATTTTTTATCATAATAATATATTTAATAATATAATTTACGTAAATATGTATTTATATATATTTAATATATAAATAAAAAACTATATAAACAAAAAGCTCGTTTAGGCTCGCGAGCCAGCTCGAGCTCGATTTTTGAAGATCGGGCTCGAGCTCGTTTACTAAACGAGCTCGAGCTCGTTTAAGCTCGGCTTGATTCTAGCTTTTTTCGATCCGATCCCGAGTAGCTTGCGAGCAGGCTTGGCTCGTTTACACCCCTATTTTTGATTATAGATTTTATAGTCTAATCTCTTGATTTTTCACCTCCAAGATGTGGGGTTAAAGGTTTTCTTTAACTAACTCAAGTGACCAATTTCTTTCTCTTCTTTGGCCTTCTTTAGCCATTTTAGAGTGTTCATATCTTAGTATTTATATTTATTCTTATAGTTACATTAAAAATTATTATTATTTCTTTCTCCTTTCAATTAAGTAATATTTTTTTATACATTTTATCATTATTTTTTCTCTTTTCTCAACTCACAACCACTTTAAAAAATATTAAAAAATTTATATATGTTTAACAATATTTCTTATAATATACAGATAGACAGTAATATTTTTTTCTATTCTCTACTCATAAACATTCCATATAATTTAAGGATTTTACTCGTAAAGTTATAAGAAACCAGATTTGAATGCTCTTAATTATTGTTTCATAAAATAGCATAAATGTTTCTAATTAATTCATATGGCCACACATGCTTAACATTGTATATAATACTAATTATCAACTTATTTGTGCATTATGGGTCGTACCTAAGATTTAGTAGGTTGTATCCATTTTTTTTAATTTTTAATTTTCTTACTTTTAACACAATACTTTTAAATCTTTTCCAACTTAACCCCTATAATTTTTCATCTTTTATGAAATTTTTGTTTTACGTTTTGATTTAAAATTTTATTATCAACTTATTTGTGCATTATGGGTTATACCTAAGCTTTAGTAGGTTGTATCCACTTATGGTTTTTTTTAATTTTTAATTTTCTAACTTTTAACCCAATATTTTTCCATCTTTTACAACTTAACCTTCACAATTTTCACTTTTAACTTTGTTCCCTATACTTTTCATCTTTTACTAAATTTACATGTTACATTTCGGTTTAAATTTTACAAGTTAACACGCGCAATGTTGATGTACGGGTGTTGAAATGGCATTATAAATGTTTAAACATCAAATATTACGTATTATTAGTCATTTGTATGCATGTGATTAAGTTGAATAGGTTAACTATGCATTGGAAGGGTCAAGAAATAAGCATTCAAAGTGCAGCAGAAAGGCTTCTACCGTAGCCTACTGTAGCCACCGTAGGCTACGCCAGCAGCTTAAAAAAATCAGCAGAATGAAGCCCAACGTAGGCTACGCTGGCTGGCGTAGGATACGCTGGGGGGCTTTTTGAAACCCTATAAAAACGTATTTTACTTATCTTTTAGCCACCACTTGCCCCCTATTCGACCTAATACGTTTGGAGGCGATTTTTGGGAGTTCTTAGGCGATAAAATCACCATTCAAACTCTCTTAAACAACATCCAATCATCCGGAATGCAATCAACAATGATTTTGAAGATCATTCAAGAACGATGAGCGGCTAATCTTCTTGTAATCGACTTCGGGTATTAGGTTTTGTGTGATTAGGTTTTTGTCTATGTTTAACTTTGTTGGGATTAAACTTTAGAAACCATTAAGTTCTTTTATAAGTTTAACTTGTGTTTTGATTATTTAAGCAATGATTTTGGTTAACCTTTATTGAATGTCATTTAATTTTCCGGGAATTACATGATTGCAAGTTTTGGTTTCTAATTGAATTGGTATTGTGTATTAAGACCTATTAAGTCTTGATTATTGATACCACTTAATCATTAAACATTCAGAATCCCTATTAAGGATTTTTCATCAAGTTAAATTAAACGATTACCTAAAACCAAACCTAGATCCGAAGTTGGTTGCTTTTTCTTATAATTGTTTTCTTAATCAAGTTTGAATCTTTCCAATTTGTTTTCTTCGTTAATTTGATAATCATTCTAAAAATCCAATCTTTACAGCCAAGAGGCACTAGTTTTAAGTAATTTCATAATTCGGTTATTCGTTTTCATATAAATCGATTCGCAATACACCGACCACTAATTCCACGAGAATCGACAACCCTACTTACCCTAACTAGTTTAAGGTGAATAGAAACACATAATTAACATCTTATTTGATTACACTTAGCTGAGTTTGATGCCATTTGTAGCACAATTGGAGGTAATCATTTCACTCAAGATGAGGTTAGACTAAGGCTTTTCCAATTCACCTTGAAAGATAGAGCAAAGCAGTGGTTCCTCACTTTACCTAACAATAGTATTTATACTTGGCAAGAGATGCAAAGGGTCTTTCTTGAAGAATACTATTCTATGGGAAAAACAAGTGATGCAAGAGATGCCATTAGATCTTTCCAACAACAAATGGGTGAACAGTTTCATGAGGCATTTACGAGATTCAAGGAGTTGATCCGCATGTGTCCTCATCATGGTATTGAGAGGTAGAAATTGATTAAAGCATTTTCAGATGGACTAACACTGGAGGAAAGGAAATACTTGTATTCTACAAGTAATGAAATATTCTTATCTAATCATGAAGATATGGATTGGGAATTCCTAGAAAGAATATGCAAGAATTCCAAAGCTCAAGCTTCGGCTAGTAGACGGTCAAAGCTCGCTCCAGCAAGGTCAACCACCACCGATTATGAGGCTAAAGAAAGAATTGAATTTTTGGAAAGACAACTGGCCAAGTTAGGACATGCAAGTGTAGAGTGTCCGTTGCTTTTAGGTCAACATGAAGAGTTGAATCAAGTATATGGAGAGAGGAAACAATTTGATATGAACTCCAATACTTATCACCCTGGTTTGAGGAATCATCCACACTTTCAGTATGAAAATGCTTCAAACCAGATAGACCTTAATTTTCAAGGAAATAATCAAGGAAATTACAACCATGGGGGCCAACAAGGAAGTTTATCACGAAGTTATCAATCTAATTCTCAAACTGGAGTAACTGATGGTAAAGAATCTACAAATGCAAAGTTGGATGCTTTGATCAATATGATGAAGGAAAACATGCAAGAGAACAAGAGGGAGAATGAAATAAGAGACAAAGCTATTGAAGCATTAAACAAACAAGTGGGTCAACTTACAGAGGATGTGGCTCAAATTAAAAGGAACTCTGGAAAGCTACCGAGTGATACCATGATCAATACTCAACATCAAGGAACCAACACAGAAAATTTAAGAAATGTTCACATCAATTCGGTTAGTATACTTCTTGACTCTAAAATTATTGACAATGACTTTAGTTGTTTTTCACAACAAGTTGCAGATAAGGAAGAGAAAGCCGATACAATAGAAGAGGGTGACCCAGGAGCACCCATCATTCCAATCAAAGTAGGCAAGTTGAAGATAAAAAGAGCACTTTTGGATTATGGAGCAGCTGTTAGTATCTTGTCAGGTATGTTATACGACCAGTATGAATTTGGTCCTCTAGAGGAAGTTGACAACACATTAGTGTTAGCTGACTTGACCCAAAAACGACCACGGGGAATGGTAAAGAATGTGATAATCAAGTTGGGAGAATTCTACTACCCAGTAGACTTTATGGTGCTTGATTATGCACCAGCGAGGACAAACGAGCAATCTAAGGTCATATTGGGTCGATCATTTTTAGCAATTGCCAATGCTCAAATAAATTGTCGTGATGGAACAATTGACATGACCTACGAAACCCGTAAGTTACGTTTTAATGTATTTTCCAAGACAATCAATTATTTTGTTAATGATAATGTTTTTGTGGCAGATATGACTAACGTGTGTGTTCCCACTTGCATTTCACATGTACGTGGGGACATCAATTTTGAGAATGGTTTTAAGTATGACAGGGATAAGCATGTAAACTTGAAGGAAATGATGGATTTAAAAGATAATAAAGAACCAATTATGAAGGTAGAAGCAAAAGATGAGATGCCTAAAATTATGAAAAAAGTTGGCCATCCATTTGATCATATAAATGGCGGTGTTGAGGCATTGATGTTTGGGCAAACATACGATTTAGTTGAAGACCCACCGGATCATTTGAAGAAAATATATTTGAAGAATACCAGAGACAAGCATCCTACTCGACCACCATGAGTGGTCGCAGGTACGGTCTTGCTGAAGACCTAAAACTTAGCGCTAATCGGGAGGCAACCCGACATTGATTCTTATGCTTTATGTTTAGTGTGTTTTTTTTTATGTAGTTTGTGTTTCTATTTTGGTGGTGTTATTATTATTATTATTTTTAATATGTGTTGGGAATTTTTATGTTTGTATATGGGTCGGTTCAGGTTGAAAAGTCGTTTGTCTTGATTAATTGGATAAATTGATTTGAAAAGAAAAACATTCACACACTTAACTTAAATACCATACATTGGGGACAATGTATTTCAAGTCTGGGATGAGGAAAATTTGAAGATTTTTATTGTTTTTAAGCAATTCAATTGGACGCGAAAACGACAAGCATACCAAATGATTCTTGACATGTTGATGTAATGGTTCGTAGTCATGGTCTAATTCTAAGATAGCAAAAATAATCATATTTAGCAAGGTTTTTAGAAAAAATTAAGAATTGGGTTAACAGGCTATTGGTGTAATAAAAGCATGCACATATCGGGAACCTTATTTGCTACTTGTGAGAGTTGAAGCCTATTAGATTGGTAGTTCACATAAAAATTTGTTCAATTGTTGAGTGTAGGTCATATGATTCTTTGTTTTAGAACTTGTGTGATTTGATGCATGCTGAGATGGTAGACTTGATAAATGCACATAATTGATAGAGGTAATTTAGGATTTCCTTTTTCTTTTAATACCATTTCTTGTTTTGCCACCTTACCTGAAATTCACCTTAGTAGCTACTTTCGAGCCTTAAACCGTTTATTTGACAAACCCATATCTTTAAAGCCCAAATCAATTTTTGTTTCCAATTTGACTTGCCACTGTTGATAACATTAGTATTAGTTCAGTATTTGTTTTATAGTGTTAGTAAAAAAAAAGAGAAAAAGAAAAAGAAAAATTGAAAATGCAAATTATGGGTTATGGGTTAAAGGTATACCCTTGGTTTGTTTTATTTGAGTAATAGTTATATCCATAAGAATGTCAACAGTGGTATTTTCTTTATTTTTTTATATTTCAGACACATTCACAGCCGAGCATTCCTACCTTACCCTAAGCTCAAAACCCGTAAGTCCTTTTGATTGGTGCATTGTCTATGTGTTACCGTGGAAGTTTGATTGTCACCCAAGCATATGATAGCAAAGTTTCACATATCGACCTCTTGAGTGATATATTGGTGCAATGTTCACCAATCCGGAAATAAACCGAGAGGAGTGAACAATAGTGAGGGGTGTGTTGCATGGCAATAAAAGCCAGAAGCTTGTTAGGTTTAAGTAGGCAGATTCCATTTCAAATGAAATGTAACATCCTTTACTTGCTAACCAAACATGATTATTGTAATTCTGGAATGGGCATGACTTGGTACCATAGCTAAGACATAGTTAAGGATTTTGGTTTGTAATGTCCTTAAGTGTTTGAATTAGATTTGCTTGAGGGCAAGCAAAGGTTAAGTGTGGGGATGTGGAAGGCCCCGTTCCCGGAACACTCACAGTTGGACAATCATCGCACATAATGTTTCAAAATCTCATCAAAATTTATTAAAACACTGCAGCGGAATAATTTAACGAAACCATTTCATATATTAGTAATTACTGTTTACAACATTAGTACATTATAAATCATCATTTTTACACAAAATGGATGCCAGTCAAAAATCTTGGCCAAGTAGCTCCACCCCGTGCCATCCTCAGCAAATATTACTTGCTAACTGAAAATGCATAAAAATCAGCATTGCTGAGTGAGTTCTAGCTTTATAATAGAAATACTTTACTTTTGTTTAGAAAACCTTTCTTTACTTTCATTCGCGATCATACATCATACGTACATACAGATAATATTTATTATTATCTTTCATCATCATTCATCATCGTACGTTATTCGTTCATTCATCATTATCTTTCACTTTCATCCGGACCAATGCCATGTGCTATACCCCAAACATTGTGCTCGAAGCTGGTTACTGGGCCGAAGTCTATACATAGACCCCTAACATTGTGCACGAAGCTGACTCCAGTACCTGGGGCAAGCGACAAGGGTCCCATACGTTTGGTCAATCACAAGGATTAGACCCCCGTGTGCATCCTTCTGGGTTAGCTAAACCGCACACAGTTGAGCTAACACCCTTCATTGGGTGTGAACCTCCTTACGTTTGCTTGCGAGACTTTTCTTTCATTCTTTACGTTCCACTTTTCATTATCATTAATTTCCGCTTTCATTATATAATACTTTACGTTTATTATCATAATCACACCACGTAAAGCCACGGAATAATACATAATAGGAACATAAGAAAACAGGCCATAACATTCATAACATCATCACATAATCATCACATATCAACCCCGGAAACATCCCAAGTCATAGCCTAAAAGTCCTTCTTTCCCGAAAATTTCAGAAAAGTTTCTAAGTCTTAGGCGCATGAGCACTATGCAGGCGCACGAGCACTATGCGGGCGCATGAATACTTAGGCGCATGGGCGACTCAGGTGTATGGGCACTATTTGGGCGCACGGCCAACACTTAGGCGTCTGGACAACTTTCTAGGGGCATGGGAACTATGCAGGCGCATGAGCCTGGTTTAGGCGCATGAGCACTTAGGCGTTTTAGCAGTTGGCGTATGGGCACACTTAGGTTCCTGGGCATCATCCTAGGCGCATGGGCACTATTTGTGCGCATGAACCTTGGGCGTTTGGGTACTGTTTGGGCGCATGATCTCAGGCGCATGAGCACCTAGGCGCATGGCCAACTACTTTTCTAGCTACCATCATTTTCAGACCTCAAATCATCAATCGAACCTGTTCTAGCCTAGTTTCTAACATACTAAGCATCTAACAAGCATAAAACATGCACATAATCATAAATCATCCGAACATACACCCTCCCACAACAGGGCACACGCATATACATAGGGGTACACACCCAAATTTTATAAAATCGTTTATACATGCATTTCCAGCCTCAAATCAGTTAAAACATGTAAAAACGGGGATCTAGAACTCACCTCTTGCAACTTCTGAGTAAGACTTCCTTCAAACCCGAATGCTTATGAGTTCAAACACCTAAAAACACCAAAACACATAACCGAACACACATACAAGCACATAAGCACATACCCGAAGCTGAAAATCAGCCAAGAACACCCTGAAATCAGGAAACTAACCTGAATTCAGCCTCTTCTTTTTCTTCTCTCTAAAACCGAAGAGAATTCTCTGCTCTTTCTCTCTCTAGAAATCGATAGGAAGATGATGTGCAATAAGGGTGGGCGGCCATGCCACCTTTTTGAACAACTTAATAATAAAGTTTGCCCCTTGCACAACTTTAACCCCTCAACTTGGGTTATTTTGCTTTTCTTCCTTTTTTCTTCACTTTTCTCTTCTTTTAAAATTTCCGGGTGTTACAGGATGTGATGTACTGGTGTTGAAATGGCATTATAAATGTTTAAACATCAAATATTACGTATTATTAGTCGTTTATATGCATGTGATTAAATTAAATAGGTTAATTATGCATTGGAAGGGTTAAGAAATAAGGATTTAAAGTGCAGCAGAAAGGCTTCCACCGTAGCCTACTGTAGCCACCGCAGGCTACGCCAGCAGCTTAAAAAAATCAGCAGAATGAGGCCCAACGTAGGCTACGCTGGCTGGCGTAGGATACGTTGGGGGGCTTTTTGAAACCCTATAAAAACGTATTTTACTTATCTTTTAGCGACCACTTGCCCCCTATTCGACCTAGTACGTTTGGAGACTATTTTTGAGAGTTCTTAGGCCATAAAATCACCATTCAAACTCTCTTAAACAACATCCAATCATCCGAAATGCAAATCAACAATGATTTTGAAGATCATTCATGAACGATGAGCGGCTAATATTCTCGTAATCGACTTCGGGTATTAGGTTTTGTGTGATTAGGTTTTTGTCTATGTTTAACTTTGTTGGGATTAAACTTTAGAAACCATTAAGTTATTTTATAAGTTTAACTTGTGTTTTGATTATTTAAGCAATGATTTTGGTTAACCTTTATTGAATGTCATTTAATTTTCCGGGAATTACATGATTGCAAGTTTTGGTTTCTAATTGAATTGATATTGTGTATTAAGACCTATTAAGTCTTGATTATTGATACCACTTAATCATTACACGTTCAGAATCCCTATTAAGGATTTTTCATCAAGTTAAATTAAACAATTACCGAAAACCAAACCTAGATCCGAAGTTGGTTGCTTTTTCTTATAATTGTTTTCTTAATCAAGTTTGAATCTTTTCAATTTGTTTTCTTCGTGAATTTGATAATCATTCTAAAAATCCAATCTTTACAGCCAAGAGGCACTAGTTTTAAGTATTTTCGTAATTCGGTTATTCGTTTTCATATAAATCGATTCGCAATACACCGACCACTAATTCCACGAGAATCGACAACCCTACTTACCCTAACTAGTTTAAGGTGAATAGGAATACATAATTAACATCT
Organism: Flaveria robusta; assembly: GCA_025506415.1. Lineage (NCBI taxonomy): Eukaryota > Viridiplantae > Streptophyta > Magnoliopsida > Asterales > Asteraceae > Flaveria > Flaveria robusta. Next base: position 6,340,988 of record CM046474.1, on the reverse strand, counting down.
TATTTGATTGATACTTCGACATCGATCAAATATACGTGCGCGGTTGAACGTTTTTACGACTATTTTTTCTCTTTTAACGACCCCGTCACAACGTGCATTAGAACTGCTTAGTTATTGTTTTTAATGTTTTTGGGTTCAACGTTGTTACTTTTACTTTCCGTTGGGTTTATTTTTTCCGTTTTTATTTCATTTTAATGCGAATTTTTCCGGTGTTTGTGGCCATTGATGGTGGTGTGAAATTGGTGCTACTTGATACGTTTTTGCACCCCCGCTACAACGCGAGGGCTTAATTCTAGTTATCATTCATTATTAACTAACCCATGGTTATTTAAACTCTTAACTTTCTCTTAATTTAACATTTACTTATACTTAATTTCAAGGGGTATTTACATATTTATCCTTCCTAAAGTCATTAATTACATATTTACCCAAATCAAAAAATCAATTACATATTTTTCCTTCCTAAAATATACATATTACATATTTAGCCATTTTATTAAAATTATTTATTGAATGATTATAATATTCGTATTTACTCTAAATTATTTTTACGCATTTCACTTCCAAAGACTATTAATTACATAGTTTTTCAAGTTCGCGTCTTATATGTAAATAGAAGCAATAAATTTCATGTCGTTTAAAACTTTATTTTAAAAGAACAAAAACCGATAATCAAAGTAATATCTTCAAATACAAAACATAATTGTTAAATGTTTTAAACAATTATAATAATAAAACATTACTATGTAAAAATATATTAGTAAAAACAAGATAAAATAGTTATTTAATATATAAAGTTTAGTGAAGTGGATAAATATGTAGTATATAAATTTTAGAAAGGGAAATATGTAATTAATTTTTTAGCTTGGGGAAATATGTAATTTATGGTGTTAGCAAGAAGAAATATGTAAAAATCCCTAATTTGAAAGGTCGGTGACCATTTTTAAAAATGTTTTATGTTTTTAAAATTTCAATTTACTCCCTCTAACATATACACGTTTTTAACCAATTAAATTTTTACTAAATTGGTTTTCCCTTAACAACTTATGTTCGTTAATTATTTCTTAAAATGTTGCTTTTTAAGTTGTTTATTTTCTTGGACGTCCCGGTATTATAACTTTGTTAAAAACAGAGTTGTATTTAAAATAGGGTAATTTTTGGGTATCATAGTTATACCAACTGACGGTAATACTTTGCTACTGTGAATAATGAAATTGATACTGACCGGAAAACATTGGTATTGTTATATAATTATTTTCTACATGTGTTTCGATCTCCAGAACCAAGTCGTTACAACTTCATACGTTTCTATTATATAATTAACCACATAAATGTCACCGCCGCAACACACGTAAAATTAATAATTTAATAGTAATTGTTTATTTAAATAATATATTGACGATAATGATAATCATTTAATAGTAATATTTTAATAAATTTTTCTTTAATTAATATATATGTAATAGTTCTTTTTGATTGGAGTGGGATATAACTACGGTCCGGTTCGGTCGGGGTTTCTAGGTAACCGATGGTTCATAGGTGTTGTATAGATGTAAACCAAATTGATTAACGGTTTGATTGTTTAATTTTTAATAATAACGAGCAGAAAATACAGAGATTTAAGGGGAGTTTAAACCTTAACTGCAACGAAGCGAGGCAACAACTTGTGTAATCCACCGCAGAAGAAGATCTTACGATATGGGACCGTAATTTTATTTCATTCCGTTGGAAAATGTTATTGCAGCAATCGGGGCTTGACAAGAAGAGATACTTTCACTAATTCATATAAAACACATGTTTGTTTTGGATTAGCCAGATTGTTTCTCACTAAATTATTGTTTACATATGTATATTTAATATAAAATTATATTCTTAAACAACTTATTGATTATAAAGTATGGGCCGTCTCAATTAAGAATCAATATAAAGTGACTTATATCCTATCTAAGCCGTCCGTTTTTAATCCGACGGCTGGCTACTTGATCATATCTTCTTCCCAGACTCCTTATTCAAACAGATGAGACATGGGTCACGTTGACAAGGAAGACAATGCTCAGGATGTTTTGTTCACCATCTCTAGGTTTTAGGAATTATTTTCGTGGTTTTTTGCAACTCGATTTTCTTTTATGTTAAATTTTGATAACATTTTTTCAATTGTTAGTTTTAACCATTTTATTTGCAATTAGGAACTATTTATATCCGAACACTTCCTCCTCTGTTAAAATTTGGAGTCTTTGAATCTGTTATAAACTCACTAATGAGTAATGGCACACTGATAATCTAAAGTAAGTATTTGTTTATATTATTTTCTACTATTTTGAGGCTTTCCACTGTTAGTCAGCTTATTAATCAAAATTTGACATTTTTTTAACTCACAGTTTGCAGGTATTGTATAATTTACCGATGCATTTAAGTACCACAATTGATTTTATTCTTTACCGATTAAGCTCTTTGTCATCTTTGCTTTACATAAAATAAGCACTTTGTCATCTTTGCTTTACATAAAACATTTGTTAACGCATTTGATTGCTATGTGTACCAGTATATTCTCCATTCTTTTGTCTTTGTTGATTTCTCTTAATTGGAAGCACATTGTTGTATGGATACCGGGCTCATTGCCATTTCTATATACACATTGGATCCATTGTTTTGATCTTTATGGCTGGTAGCATCCTTTGACTCGCTTATCTCTGTATGGAAACCATCAACGTATAAAAGTATCCTATTAATAAACTCATAGTGCAGCCTGCTGGAGTCGTTATCTTTGTTGCAATTATAGGTGCCTTGGTGGGTTATGTTGCAGAAAAGACCAATAATTCTCATTTTAGCTCATTGTAGTTTAGATTTTTTTTTTTCTCTTTTTTTTTTTAACAAGTGATGTATGCTTATTTTTTCTCTTTGGGATCTATTCACAGACCCATTATGTTTCTTACAGTTGTTTTATTGAACACTAGAGTTTGCATGCTGATGTTCAACTGTTTGATTGCCAAACTAACTTTCAGCCTCTGATAAGTAGGTTTTTTTATCTTTTATTACAAAGGATCCTATTGTGTAGTACACATTAGTATTAGAAAATGTGACACCATAACCATCAATAAATGTGTTACATGTGCACAGTTGGATTTGCATATTGAAAGTGATTATGCCCTCATACAAAGAAAGATTAATTAGTTAATTAACCAGAACCCACTTCCTAAACTCATTTGTTCATTAGTTGATTTGGGATTAGTATGTTGAGTAGGAAAGGAATAGTTCAGATGGGTCAAACGGGTCTATTGTGTTGCATTCATGATTAGTTCAAACATAACCAATAATTTAAAATGCAGGCATCAATGACACCAAAAGAATCCGATACCCTAATAACCAACCAACAACAGATGAAGAACTAGGGACTTAGCATCTATTCAACACAAGCTTTTGACATCAAGTAAACATAATGCAAATGACCTGAATCATATTTTGAACATCAAGTGTAAATGACGTCATTGGCATATAGCCCTCACATAGGCAAATGTTGTAAATGTTAATGCAACTAGAGCCATTGGCATATAACCCTTACATGGGCGAATTCTGTAAACGTTTAATGTTAATTTACAAGCACCAATCACAACGAAGATATCATGGCGCAACGCGCCTGTGGCACCATCTAGTTTCTTAAAATGTTGTTTTTTATGTTGTTTATTTTCTTGACGTCCCGGTATTATAACTTTGTTAAAAACGGAGTTGTATTTAAAATAGGGTAATTTTTGGGTATCATAGTTATACCAACTGACGGTAATATTTTGCTACTGTGAATAATAAAATTGATACTGACCGGAAAACATTGGTATTGTTATATAATTATTTTCTACATGTGTTTCGATCTCCAGAACCAAGTCGTTACAACTTCATACATTTCTATTATATAATTAACCATATAAATATCACCGCCTCAACACACGTAATGTGGTTCACAAACGAGCCGCATCGCCCAGGCTTAATTTCTAGTAATAACTAAGCATAGTAAACAACTCCTTCACATAAACTAGATATTCTACAAATTCATACCCAAAAACAGAATGTTAGATTTTTAATTATTATAAGCTTTTGTAAACATAAATATTACCAATAAAATCGGTCCGTTTAATATACATGTTATTAGTTATAACTTATGTTATATATGTACCCATGTTATTCTAGATATCATAAAAAAATTTTCTTTTGTTTTTGTATTCGGTAGGTTACTAGAAAACAAGTAAAAATGTTATAAATTATACTCAAAAGGATACAAATGCGATCAAGTTTTAAACGAGATGATGTATGAAATACACGACGATTTTTCTGCAAGTTTGATTATTCGAATATAAATATTTGGATTAAAATCTAAACTATTTTATGGGAAAAGTGGACTCGTGTTATATAAATGACAAAAGCAAAAGGAAATTAATCGAGCTATCATGTTAACTAATTGTAGATGGGCCTTGGGCTAAATTGAATATAGTGGGCTGCTTACTGCTGTTCACCAATTGATGATTCCTTTTTTTTTTTTTTTTTGGTATATTTTTCATGGCTAGCTAATTACTATATTCGCCAAGCCATCGACTTTTGACTTATAAATATATATCCTTTTCAGCAACTTGATCGACCAATTGGTTGTAGTAGGAGTGGTTAAGTCGTTGCCATTATCATTGGTTTCTTGTGTTCAAATCCCACCTAGCTCGAATTTTTATGGTTTCTTTTTCGTATTTTTTTAAATTGTTTTTTTTTTCTTGAGCACTTTTATAGTTTCAATGTTACGTCTTATTTACGTCACAACATGCTAAACATTATATCTTTTTACATATAACAAGCCCCTACAACTTCACATGTTTCCCTTATGTACTTAACAATCTTTTTACCTCAAGCATTATTTTAGTTTCAATGTCAGGTCATCTTTACGCTGTAACATACGACGTATAATACACTTTTCTGTCAATACCAAATCACTGCAACGTCATACATTTCTATTATGTATTTGATCACGTTAATGTCACTTCTCAACACGAGTAACAAAGTTAACAAACGCGTCACATCGCGTTGGGCTTTATTTCTAGTTTTACTTTTTTTATAACGATTGGGATTACGGTTGTTTTTATTTTCTAATGGCAGTTTGTTTTATTATTGTATTTTTATTTGACACTTGAACATTTATCCTTTATGTATTGTGATTGGATTCGTATATATTGTGTTATTGTTTGGATTTCTTAATCGTAGATGAATCAACGTTTATTTCCGGAGGGTACCGTTCCATTGTATAAAGACTCCAGATGTGTAGTAGATATCTTGTTGATGCGGTTTGCTATGGTTTGCATTTAAAGTTAGGCAATCAAATAATGTAACTTATAGGTCTATGTAATTATTCGAATACTTATAAAACATCGAGTTAAAGGTCATAATCGTTCTTGTGTAATTAATTTTTTGCTGATTTGCTACACGGTTTATAGTATCCCACCCAATTGTGTCAGTACATTTTAGTTAGTTTAGTTAAAGATCTAAAGGTCGGTGTGTAAGTATATGAATCATGCTCTAATTCAATGGTAGGATCATAATAAACTATGTGTATGTAGTCGATTAAACGTTGTTATCACCGATTATGTCTTGAAACTAAGTAACCAAACACAAAGGCCAAAACCTGAAGTGATTTTGTTTCTCATCTTCGTAACCGCTTTTAGCTTTGTTTGTGTTTCTGTGTGCTTTAATTTCTTGATTTCAGTAAAAATTAGTTTAACTCTAGTTTTATTCAATCTTCAATCAAGTTTTATATATTGTTACTTTACTCAAACAATTTGTGTAAAACTAACATGATGTTATACTTGTGGATAGAAGTGCATAACTACTTGTGGATAGAGGTGTATAAATCGATTAAAGCTTAAAAAATGGTTAGTTAATAAGCGAACTAGTTTTGTCAAACATTGGTTAAAATCAGTTAACAAAAATATGGGTTCGGGTACAAACCATAAAAAATTGGACAATTAATAGATCACAGGCCATGACGGCAAGAACGGGTATTGGAATTAACTTTCATATTCAATATTGATTGTTTTCATACACAATAATTATAATTGGTGAAGTATCAAACAACCTGTGGAACAACATAAATGTGAATGAAAGATTCAAGTTGCTATGCAAATAGTTAGTTGGATTTGATTATTGTAGATGTATCTTAGATGTTTTTACATAGTGTTATTTTATTAAACTATGCTTAAATTTTGTTATATATGTATTTGTTGAGTATTAGACATATTGGCACTGTTTTATAGGCTTATAGTCATCTTAAAACAATGTATATTCCATCGTAATTGTTGGCGAACTATACGCCTAAAAGGGCGTAACGTATGCCAATATACATGGTTGTACTCCCCCCCGGGTTATATGTCACCCCATACATTGAAAGATTATTCAAACACTTGAAGGTATGTACAAGCATCAAAAGATTTATGTATGCAGGGTTCTTACATGTTGATAAGAACACTCACATCAGGTTTTTTATTCATATCCTTATAATACATTAAAAATCATAATTTTTTTTTCTATTCTTTTCAATTAAATAGTATTTATTATTATCTTTTCTTTTTTATTCATTTACAACCACTTTCAACAAAATATTAAAAAAATTATAGGGGTGAACAACATATCATCACAGCTAAAACGAAACCTCATTTCGTTAACCAAAGTCTTGATCAAGCATAGTTGAATAGCACTTACAGTAAACATGAATTTAAGACCTAATGTGTCTCAAACTTCTATTCAACAACATGATTTAGATCCAAAAGCAAAAGAAACAGCAACATTTGGGTGATGATACGCGCAAACGGAGTTCTACTTTACCTTGCTCTTTTTACTAGCTGATCGAGTTGTGCGCGCTCTAGCTCCATCTTTATCATTATCATTATTATCACTAGGTCCTCTCTTCCCGGTTAATTTGGATGTTCCTGGACTGTATCTTTTTAGCTCCTCTCCGTTGCCTTTTGCACCAACCGATGCCATTGTTGGTTTAACATCTATATCCATCCCTTTTGGTCCTGATCTCAGAGAATAACAGCTCTTAACAATACTTACTTTCTTGCTTTTAGAATCAGCAACCGCTTTTCCTTTGGAATTAGCAGCAATCTCAATGCCAGTGTCGCGTTTTGGTTTTTTAGCTTCATCAATTACTATTCCTTTGGCCTTCTGTGTTATGTTATCCACACTTGGCATTGTTACACTATCCTCATTCCCATTGTTTGGTTGGGGCTCCATTTCACTTGAACTAACCAAAAAATCTTGAACCTGAAACAAATCGATTTTGCAGATCATAAGAAGAAGAAAAAGAGAACAAAAAGCTGCAGGATTTATAATCTAAATATAATTAATGGACAATTAAATCAGTTAAGTTGAATACAGAATTAACATTTAAAAAATTTACCAGAAATAGTCTAAAAGAATTGAAACCTAAGAAACTGAAACCCGTATTAGAACTCCATTTCGTTTCACAAAATCTTGAACCTCAGGGGCCGTTTGGTTCGCAGAATGTTTTGCAAAGGAATTGGAATTGGAAATGGAAATGGAATTGGAATTGGAATGTTGTTGAAGTTGACAACGTGTTTAGTTGGTCAATTTTGAGTGAAATTGGAATTTTAGTTTTGAACATTCCATTGTATTGTTAAACATTCCATAGGTAAGTGGAAGGAATGTGAATTCCAATGAATGAGGGAAAATTTTTCAATTCCATCCGTTTACCAACCAAACATGATTTTAGATGGAAAATTTTCCAATTCCAATTTCAATTCCTGAGAATTGTGTGAACCAAACGTCCCCTCAGTATCATAATAATAAGAAGAAGAAAAAAAGAAAAACAAAACCATAATCTAAATCAACAGTAGTTGCAGGATTGATAATCTAAATATAATATACAATTAAATCAGTTGTAGAAAGATCACTCAAACAAGAATGAGGGGATCGAAATTCGACTGACAAAAGACAGTAACTGATCGAATTAACAGACAAAAATTACCAGAAAGAGCCTGAAAGAATTGAATCTAAGAAACTGAAATTTTCATTAGAATTCCATTTCACTTCACAAAATGTTGAACCTGAATAAAAAACCATATTGCAGTATCATAAGAAGAAGAAGAAACAAAACCATAATCTAAATCAACAGTCGTTGCAGGATTGATAATCTGAATAAAATAAATGTACAACTAATTCATTTAGGTTGTAGACAGATCACTCAAACAAGAATTGAATATCCGGGATTGAAATTTGACTAACAAATGAAGAGTAATCTAATCAAATTAACAGTAAAAATTTACCAGAAAGAGCCTAAAATAGAATCCTAACAAAATGAAATTTGTGTAATTAACTCAACTGCGATCAATATAATCAGATTGGATACCAAACACATTGATCAAGAAGCTAAACCAAAGAAGAAGCATCTTAACAAACAGCATATGAACTTAAACTGAAGCAAATTGAAAGAAGCTACTGATTACTAGTACGATTTCATGAACCCTAAAAGAACGTCAAGCACTAAAACGACAAAGAAGCAAGAACAGACCAGATCTGAGCGAAATGTTTCAGTTGTAATCTACTCAAACAACAATGATCGATACAAACAACTACGAATTGCTACATTAAAACCACATAGAATTGAATAATCTAGTGTCAGAATACGCTACTTTGAATTGAATTATGCATCGAATCAATCATACAGGTTCAGCAAACTGCAAAAACATAAGTCGATCGCACACTCCAAACAGATACAAATTTCATCAGAGTTTAGATGATTTTGGAACTAAAAGATCATGAAATGAGATGGATTACCTGTTGATTATGGCGGATGAATGTAGCAGTTGATTGATTTCAAGAATTATGAAGGAGAATTGATCAAATTCGAATCATGATGACTGAAAATCTGTTATGAGAAATGAAGTTTGTTTTCTTTATTCAGTCTGCAACTGAAATTATAAGCGAATGATATGAGGCGATAGGCGGGAAGCAATTTTATGCACGTGGAATCTGATGAAGTACAACATCGACTAGCTGTGCATGGCTTTCATACGTGTGCATGGTTTCAAGTTTATTAGTGGTTCTATTATTTTATTTCCTGCTTGTTATTAGACTACTGCTTTGTTTGTTTCTAAGTAGTGGGTAGTTAGTTTATTGTTTATTCAAGATAGTGGGTAGCATCTCCACTATGTGTTAATGGATGACAGGCTAGCAAGTCAGTTTATTTTTCTCCTTATTATCGTTGTAGTCTTTGTTTATTTAGTATCCAGAAAATACACAAGCTTTTGTGTGAAACACTTCTGTTCTTTGCATTCACTGTAAATCGAGAGTTGTGAGAGTGAGAGACAAAATCCACTTTGTTAATTCAACAGAATCATGTCATTGGATGTGAGATATATACGTGGCATTAAGCTAAATAATTTGAGTGAAGGGGCGTTTGGATGTACTTAGAAAGTTACTAGTTATAAATAATTTTAGGAATTTTTTTTATGGTTTATGTAATTACATAAGAGCATTTACGTAAGTTTTTTATTTTTATGTGAGTGTGTTCGTGAGTGAAAGATAAAGAAATTATAATGATAAAAATATAAAAAATACTATTTAATTGAAAGAAAAAGATAAAAAGTAGTGCTTCTTGCGTAAATATGGGAATGGGGATGATGAAGCTAGAGGTGTACAAATCGGTATTTTTTCCCAAACCGGTTCGGGTTTTTCCCAAAGCGGTTCGGTTTAAAACCCGAACCGGTTATTTTGACATGTGGGCAAACCGGTTTTTTTCCAAACCGGTTTGGGTTGCAAACCGGTTTGGCTCACTAAATACTCGAACCTCTCAAATCGGTTTGGATCGGTTTTAAAACCAGTATTTTTTTAAACCGGTTTAACCCTTTTTTATTTTTTGAACAGGTTTTGAAACCGGTCTGTATAGTAGGGGGGTCAAACCGAGGGTGAACCAGCGGTTTGAGTAGGGTTGGAACCGGTTCTAGGTCAAACCGGTTTGGGGCCAAACCGGTGTTGGGTTTCAAATGGGTTTGAAAACCCAAACCGGTTTTTTTGCCCACCTCTAGATGAAGCTAGTGTGAATGTTCGAAGATTTAAGATTTATAAGAGGATTTTTATACTAACACTCGTAAGTTGCTCATAGGAGGACGTGAAAGATAGAGGAAGATAACGTGTAGATGTGGTGAGGAAAAAAGAGAAGGAAAACTATGAGAGGCGAAGAAGAAAGAAAGTGATAAAACCCATTGACCGTGGTGATGGAACAAGAAGATGGCAGTTAAACACGTAGTGCCGACATAGAGATGTCTATGCCCCTCCTGTGTTGGTGATGGTCTGGTTATAAAGATGAGAAATTTGAATAGAGATCTGGGTTTAACCTCATGCCAAAATAGAAATTGGTTTTTATAAGTAATTTGTGTTTAGATCATTTTGTTAGACTACTGTCTCGAAATGTCTGTCTATCTTTTAGTACAGTTTGACAAAAAAAAGTTAAAGTTGTTGCAATAAAATAATATTTTCAAAATTGAAATACATGTTTTTTTTGCAATAACTATCAAATTAGTAATATTTCATCCTACATCATTATACATTATATCATAAGTTATACAAATACGGTTGATTTTAAGTTCGGTTTTAGATATTGATTTGGACTTCCATAACTTTGTTAGAATTAGCTTGAGATGTTTTCATATGCTTTAGGCTTTAAGGTTAAATTAAATAAAAAGCAAAGTGTTCATGTTGGGTCAATTCGGATCATACTTGTAAAATGCCCAAATGGGCCTACTCCCTTTCAATTAATGGGTCTAGCAAAGAAAAGTTAAAAGACAAATCTAAAGGCTCTTAAAATACTTAAGTTTGAAGCTCTTTTAAGTTTAGAACTATAAATAATAATAAATAAATTAAAAAAAAAAAACAAATTCACTGTTCTTAAATATAAACTTCACTAATTTAGTAATGTAATTGGTTTCAAGTTTTATTTGTAGAAACTTTAAATTCAAACTTTTACATAATATTTAAAGATTTATTTTGTCACACACATAAAGACTGATATTTTAATCCAGATATTATCCGACTATTTCTTATCTAGGGGTGGCTTAATAAGTTTGGGAGCCTTAAGATGATAAAAAAAATTAAAATATTTTTCAAATAGATCGACTCAATACATGTTGGTTAAAGAAAACAATATATTATGATAAAGTCAATAAACGGAACTAAATCTATCTATTATAATAAAAAAATATTTTAGGTGAATACTTTTCACAATGTTAGACCTTCTAATTCTAATTTCTTGCTCCTCTCTCCTACTAACTAACTAAATTAACTAGTAATGATGTTATTTATTTATTTAGATTAAAAATAGTTTTTTAACAATTAAGAATTAAATATTCTTATACATGTAATGTCTAAAGAAATAAATTTTTATAAAATTTTAAAATTAGTGTTTTTAAAAAAATAAAATTTTTATAAACTAAAATAAATTAAAATTCAGAACTACAATAAGGAACTTTTAAAAATGATGATTATTTAAAAGAGCTTGCTTGGAAAAAAATGTTTAAGTTTTATTATCTTTTGAAACAAACAAAAAGGTTTAAAATAAAAGTTAAAAATTGATCATTGTTTTACTACTTATACTCCTTAGTCATATGTAAAATCAATCGTATCTTATTAGAATATCATTTTGTAACTAATAAGTTTTATTACTAACTATTTAGTATTTTATTTATTTAACTCATGTAATATACGAGGTACTGATCTAGTATTTGAATGTATGCATGCTAATATGGTAAGAAATAAGGATGAAAATACGTGAGACGGAATCGTAGTGAAGTTGCTATGATTGTTTAGTTGTTTGGGGTAAAAAAGTTTTGTTAAAGTTTAGTATTGGCTTCATTGTGATTTATAACACTAAACTTAGCGACTTAACCACTAAAAGAAAATTAGATTTCTTAGACCTATCGGACTTGTTCAATTAACCCACCTATTATGTCATGTAAAAAGGTAAGAAAATAAAAATAAATAATAAGCATGTAGATAAAAAAGTAAATACAAAATATTTAAGAATTAAAAATATTGTAAAAGCATGTATAAAATAAAAGATAAAAGGTACGAAAATTAAACTTGAAACCCTTATGTGAAGAAGTATACATTTTACCATTAAATCCAAAAAATATTTTGTAGAAAACAATCAAATAACAACTTATATGGACATCACTTATACATTATTATTTTATATTCGTGACCTAAAATTTAATGATCTTAAACGAAAACTTATTCTTTTAACATAGTGAGCCTTTTTCTTTTTTATCAAAATAAGTCTTTGATTTATTCTTGCCGGCACTAGATTTGAATTAATAGAGTTGATTTTGGGCTTCACACAATTTATCTTTATCTACACACAATCTAGTATAATTATTTTTTATTTTGAAATCGGAACCGAGAGAAATGCTTTTTTTTATATTATTACCGGGTTAAAATTCCATGTATTACATGAATGAAATAAATTTAAATAACTAATAGTTTTTATAAATGTTTTGTATATCGCATGTCATTAGCTATTGATGAAATAAAAAATAAAAAATATCTATAAATTATAATTAAAATAATAAAATATTAGAAATTATAAAATTATACTTTAACATAAGATATAATAAAAAATTATATAGTTTATATGTTTTAATAAAGTATTAGAATAAGAATATTTATATTTTAGATATTTGATTGATTAATTTACTTATTTAAAATCATTATCATTAATAGAAGAGAAATGTGGGAAACATGACTGGCCCAATAGAAACCGAGAGTAAAGCTAGGGTTTTGGGCCCTTAAATAAATATGGCCTCCTTTTTTATAAATTTTCTTTTCATATTATACATGTATGAGCTTTTTTCTTGGGAGAATATGAGATTTAAGTCTTTCTAAGAGCCCAAAATAATACAAAAGTTGGAATGAGGAGACAAACATTCACATATGATGAGATCATCAGACATTCAGGAGATGAATAGTCATCAACAATTACTCGACTACTATTTGCTCACTGGAATTTTGATTTCGGTGGACCGTGGACAGAGATTTGAGGCTCGGGCCGTCAGGGCGGTATTGATTAGGTGCGATGGTCAAACTAATAGCTTCTCATCTTCTTTAATAAATTAAGCAGTGCCGATTAGGGGGTGGACTGTGGACGGACTTTTGATTTCGGCTGACTTTCTGAGTGTGTTTCTTATATTATAACGAGCATATAAATTTAGATAGCCCTACAAACCTTGATGAACATAACGAACATATACTTTTAGGAGGGTTTTAATAAAAAAAATTTGATAAAAGAGAATAATCTTAATAAAAAGTTTTTGAAAGAGGCCTCATTTTTTTTAGTCGATTGGGTCCCAAAAAGCATTGAGCTGGCCTTGATGGGAAACACAAAATTAGAAAAAACTAGAAACCATCACTTGTCATTCCTAATTTTTCATTTATTATATAGTATAGATATAGATATAAATTGAAATTCGGATATCAGTGTATTTTAAGAAAATCATTCAAATCTGTACGTTCAAATTCGAATATCACTTTGTTTTCTCCAATACTCGTTTCCTTCACGCAAACATAGAGTGATAGAACCTATTCGTTCAACACATGAAAAAAATGCATATGTAGCTTATTACATATTATGTGTAGGTGATAATAATTCAAATCTTTACATGTGATAATATTTTTTATTGATTATGTATTTGTGTGCATTTGATCTTACCATGTGTAGATGATTTCATATTGCAAGGAGTAGGATATTTTTATATGAACACGACAGATTGTTAGATTTTTAATAAAACTTCCCTAAATCTCCTAGAATCGCCTTGTATAGTGTTTAGATTCTTAACGAAAGTGAGTATTTTTATTGTGTTTTTGGAGGAAAGAAAAGTTGTTAGTTTGTGTAGAAAAAAAAAAAGAAGAGAATCATATTACTTTTTACTTTGTTCGCTAATCACGCAATCCATAAAAAAAGTACTCCGCCTAAATGTCGTTAAAATGCTCACATACCAATTAAGTTGAAAAAACTAATAAGATACTTGCACAATTGATCAAACTTAATATATGGATGAGATTTTCTCTTTTATATTCTCACAACTAGTTTATACCCCGTTAATACACGGATTTAATTAATAAAATATTAAATAATTTATAATAAAAATTATAAAATAATATTTTTAGATAAAATATAATTAAGTTACTTATAAATAAGTACTTCAAGTAAAACAACAATAATATCATATTAAACTCTCGTTTTATGAGATTGTTTTTTTTTATATTTTGTTTTTCAAATATAATTTTATTTTTTAATCACCCATAAAATAAAAAAAATAGTTTTAAAAAAGTTAGAATTTCTAGGAAAGTTTTTTGTTTAAGAAAATTTTTATATCTTATATTTTTTAAAGTTTGTTTATTTTTTATATAAAAATCTAGATTATAATTTTTAGAATATCTTTTAATTTGAAAATATTTTAAATAATATAATTACTATTTATTATTATCATTTATTATAAGAGAGATACAGGAAAATCAATATGAAAAAGCATAATATTTTGACACGTGAGGCATTAAAACCTTCTTTTATTATGATAGATAGATGTTCTACCTACAGTCCCTTCGCCTGAGTCATAATCACACAACATATGTAATTAGGCATCATATATCACGCACAATAATTAATATTTATGCAAGTTATACGCACAACACATCGGTCTTTTCTGAAAAATCAATCTTTTTTAAGCAAAGTAAAGCAAGAATATTTTCAATTTTTTGATGTGTTTTTTTCTAAAGAATCTCATCTCACTACTCTAATAAAAGGGTAACTAAGGGTGACACGTATCACCACCACATTTATTCTCAACAAAACTTTCCTGCTTCTCTTTCATATTAATTACTACATTAATTACTAATAATTTTATTTAATTGTTTCTTAAATTAAAATTAGTTTTTTAATAAATTAAGTAAGAAATCTTTTCATTAATGCTATTTTAAAGAAACAAATTTTTATAAAAAGAAATTTTTATAAAATATCAAACTTTTTAAATAAGAAATATTTTAAATTGATGTTTTTAAAAAGTAAAAATTTTATATACAAAAATAATTAAAATTGGGAGTTATAGTAAGGAAATTTTTAAAAATAATATTTTTTAAAACGGTTTATTTTAAAATAAAATTATTTAATTTATTTTTGGAAAAACAAGAAAAAATTTTAAAAACAAAAGTTTAAAAAGTTAATATCGTTGTTTATCACTTATATTGCTTACTCATATGTAATTTCAATTGTATATTATCTTAAAATATTATTTTATAATTAATAATTTTTATTTAATCTAATATTTTATTTATTCAACCCGTGTAATACACGGATTTACTAAAGCTAGTTGTATTATATAGGAGAAACCAAAAAAAGATCAACTACGGTAACTTGTTCTAGTTTTAATCACCGGACTTTTTTCTTGCGTGATAATTAAACTGCTATGAAAATTGCTTCTAATCAATTTCGGTCACTGGTTCTCTAGATCAAGGACGCAAAATCTGACATAAGCTTCCCACGTTAACAACCATTTGGCCATTTGGGTATAATCTTTTCTCTCTAAATATATATATTGTTAATAATAATAGTTAGTCCAATATTAATTAGAAAACAGTAGATCACGTATGCTTGTTGATCTGATTATTAAATACACATTGAAGTCTATAATTCTTGAAATTATATTTTTTTAAATAATTGCATGTTGCAAGTCAAAGTTTACAGCTCTTGTGTTTAGGTTGGTCTCCACTCACCACCGTCTTTTTTGTGCCCACAACGTTTGGTGCTAATAATAAAAAATTATATAAAAATTACCATTAAAGTGTGCTATATATCATTGTGAAAGACCGTTTGACTATAAAAAGAAATGTTGTAACTTTGTAAAATAATAATGAAAAACTTTATAAAATGATAAACAAGTTTTAGCAGTGTTTCAATTAGGTTACTCATATTTTTATTTGTTCCAAAAAGTATATAAAAATTACCATTAAAGTGTGCTATATATCATTGTGAAAAACCGTTTGACTATAAAAAAAAATATGGTAACTTTGTAAAATAATAATGAAAACTTTATAAAATGGTAAACAAGTTTTAGCAGTGTTCCAATTAGGTTACTCATATTTTTATTTGTTTTAATCAGGTCACTAAAGTTTTAAAAATGTTCCAATTCAGTCACTAGTATTTTTATTTGTTTCAATCAGGTCATTAAAGTTTTATAAGTATTTCAATTACGTCACTCATATTTTTTAAAATTTCTTTGAATGATTCGCAAATTTTTAAAAGTAATTTAGTTTTTTATAAATATTGTTAGTTTTTTAAATATTTTAATTTTTTAAAAAACTTTTTGCAATTTATATAACCTAATTAGAACAATCCTGAAACTTTAGTGATTTGATTGAGACAAAACAATTTACAAGTGACCTGATTAGTATAAAAAAATTTATGAGTGACTTAATTAGAACAATCTCGAAACTTGATTACCATTTTACAAATTTACCCCAAATAATAATCAAGTTTTAAGATTGTTCTAATTAGGTATTAAAAATTTTTTGTCCCAATCAGGTCACTTATAAATTTTTTTTTGTCTCAATCAGATCACTAAAACTTTATAATTGTTCTAATTAGGTCATTCATAAGTTATAAAAAATTTTAAAATTTTTTAAATCTTTAAAAATATTAACAATATTTATTAAAAAAACTAAATTATTTTAAAATTTTTGTGAATTATTTGAAAAATTGTAAAAATATGAGTGACTTAATTGGAACACTTTTAAAACTATAGTGAACTGATTGGAACAAATAAAAATATTGGTGATCTAATCGAAACACTTTTAAAACTTTAGTTACCTGATTGTAACAAAGAAAAATACGAGTGACCTAATCAGAACACTGCTAAAACTTGCTTACTATTATATAAAATTTTTTCAAAAGAAATATAGGATTATATACATTAAGTTAGAGACCATTCACACCAACATACTAAAAGATGATGAATATACCTTCAGCTACGATTAGGGTGTGAGCAATTCGAGATCGCCTTTTAAAAGTCCAAATTGAATCAAGCTTATATGAGCTTGAGCTTATGTTTGTATAAAGCTTATTTAATAAACAAATCGAGTTGAAGCTTCACTTAATAAGTTTCGTTACATTCAGGAGCCTAAACTAATCTATTACTTATGATAAACTTAATAAAATATATAATATTCTATATGAATAACAAATTAAATCTATATATAAACAAATAACTTAAATAATGACCAAATTATTAACGAGTCATGCCCAAGCATAGTTTGAATTTATAGAATTACCCACGAGAGCTTAAACTCTCATAATTTACGTCCTTAACTACAATTTAGTTTTAGCAAGATTATGGCGAACCCAAATTTAAAAAAGATTTATTACACGAATTATATGAGCCAAGAAACAAAAAAAAACAAATTGTATATGAAATCGATTGTGTGAATATACTATATCATTCACAAGGGTAGATGAAGTGAAAGATGATGCTCAAAGGAATGCACAAAAATGAAATTGAGATGAGGTAGAGATGATGTGGCCGCTTCAAAGCACATGATTATACTGTCCACCCTAAAACTTGTTACACGAGCTAGATGAACGTTGGATGATTTTGCCTAAAATAGAATTCTTGATGGCTTCGAACTAGATGTTATGTGTAACACGGTTGATTTTGTGAACCATGCGTCTTATTCTCTCCCACTTCAAGTTATTATCTTTCGTGTACTATGTTACATGATTTTCGAAGTTCTCCACTTGAATTATGGGAAAACATCCGAATCTTGATTGCTTTCATGAGACGTGGTACTTTTTGGTCGGAAGAAAGACGCGATTCCCTCCCAAAACAACTCAAAAGACAAGAATACATGAAAAGGGGCAATACCGTAAATCCACACACCAAATTCCACTTAATAATCAGCCCCTAAATCTCTCATAATCACAAGCATAACCCCATAATTGACAGCTACAGAACTGTATTTGACTCCCCTCTTCTGACCGTCTTGTTGCAAACCCACAACCCTCTCACAAAAAGCACTTTTTTTTCCCTTCATTTATCACAAACTTGTGATTCTTTTCTTGATTTCTTGATTTCTTGATTTGATCTCTTTTTTGGGTGTCAAATTCTGTTGAATCTTTGAAGGATCATACACCAAAAGATCATAAGAATGGCTTCCTATGGTGGAACAACACAAAAGTGTAAGGCTTGTGAGAAGACTGTTTACTTGGTTGATGAACTCACTGTTGATAATAAAGTTTATCACAAAGCTTGTTTCAGATGCCACCATTGCAAGGGTACCCTTAAGGTTTTTCTCATTTCTTATGATGGTTTATGTCATGTTGTCATGATCCAGCTTTGATTTCATCATTATGTGTTGAATTATGCTGCTGGGTGTATCAGATATTGGTTTCTTTGTCTGATTTTTCGGTTTTAAAGATTCTTTATGATGGATTTGATATGGGTTTTGTGTGATTGTTAATTTGAAGTCACCAGGGTTGATTTTTGGCTTGTTTGATGTAAATTTATTGCTAATTTGATGGTATTTACAGTTGATAATCTTTTTTGCTGTTTATGATATGGGTCTTGTTTGATTATTGGTTTGAAGTAACCACAATTGATCTTTTTGTTTGTCTGCTATAGATCTAACAACAATTTGAGGGCTTTTTGTTACTTTTAATTAATCTTTTTGCTGTTTTATGATCTGGTTTTGTATGATTCTTGATTTAAGGTAGCAAAATTCAAGATTCGCTTCATCTGATAGAGATTTCTTGATAATTTGATTATTTATTTGACATGTAGGATTTGTGTTTTCTGTTGATTTTAAATAACCACAAATGAATTTGTTAATTCATGTAATACATATTTTATTGAATATGTGAGAGTTTATTTGCTTCATGTGTTTTACTTGCAGTTGAGTAATTACAGCTCTTTTGAAGGAGTGTTATATTGCCAACCTCACTTTGATCAACTCTTCAAAATGACTGGCAGCTTGGACAAGAGTTTTGAAGGTTAGTTTAGTCCATTTAACTGTAAATTTGATAACGACAAAATACAATAATCTTGTACGCCGAGATTGATATAATCTATTCTTTGTCATGTAGGTGCCCCCAAAACTGCTAGATCATCTGATCAGGTACTCCATATTTAAGATCATAATAAATATAAACATTGGTTTTTGATTTTTTTAGAATTATTGGTGGTAATACCAACACACATGTCAATACCATATTTGATTTTCCATTATGCAACTATAACTCTTGTGTTCAATTACTGGGGTACTAATACTTGAAGTGTAAAACTTTCAGAGCCATTCAAACAGCAAAGTATCAAGTATGTTTGGTGGGACACAAGACAAGTGTGTTACTTGCAAGAAAACTGTTTACCTGCTTGAAAAGGTAAACTGCATTAGAAACTTCACATGAACTAGTTAAAATGATCAATAAAGTATCAATAATTCAAAGAGTCAAACAATTAGACACCTCAAGATATACATAAATACGCGTTTATATACAAAAGTTTTAACCTTTAATGATCTTGATGATTGTTTTGCAGGTGGGTGTTGATGGAAGTGCGTATCACAAGGCCTGTTTCAGATGCAGCTACGGTGGGTGCCACATAAGTTCATCAAACTATGTGACTCATGAACATCAGCTTTACTGTAAGCATCATCACGCGCAGTTGTTTATGGCTAAGGGGGATTTCAGCCAATTTGACAAGCAACACGAACCAGAAAACGGGGTGACTGAGAACACAACAGAAGTTTGATGATCTGAGATCAGATTCGACATGGGGTTTCTGAAAAACTTGAAGTATGCATAGCAGAGTTCTTGCAGTCATTTCTTGTGTTGTTCAATGAAGATTATTACAAGATACGAACTTTTTGCCTGCGTGTGTTGAGTGAATAACTTGTTTTTACCAAATATGTGTGTTTTGGAATTGTAACCTGTTATACGAACGTTTGAGGATGTTTGCTACTTGTGATTATTTTGAGGCTTTCGAGTGATTTCTTCTGTTGTCTTCTTGCTTTCCCACTCATGTTTACCTATACTGCAATAATTTGGAAAAACTGATGCATATTGAATCCAGAGGTAACACAGTGATTGTAAGTTATTAATCTTGATAGTCAAATCGGGTCACGGGTCTAATGGGTCAGCAGCAGCATTGTAGGAGTCAGTTATTGCTTAAAATTAGTTCATGTTCTACATGTAGTTGTCTATATATTTATCCATTACTATGAATGAAAGTTGTATTTGAACAGTAAACTATTATCTTTCTAAGTAAACTATTATCTTTGTGTTTCTTAAGCCTGAACCAATTGTAATAAGCGCATGCCTCCATGAGTACCTATAAGGCAATAACTAAGGTTTGAATTTAGCTTCAACTGGATTTGTCTTTAACCCTTTTAAGATCACATGTCCAACGCAACTGCATTTTATCTGATGTTATCGGTTAGCCAGTTATTATTAGAGTCTCGTTCGGGTTCTCATAGTTACAAAGAAAAGTTAGTTGCATCGTTGACTCGTTTAAAAATCAAAATACCAACAATTGGTTACGTTCCCATAAAAGGGCATATGATGCGTGAACGTTTTGAAGATATTTTGATAGTAAAATAGTGTACTCTTCAACTAAGTAGTTATAGATTCAATTATATTGAGTGTGATTCAAATCATGTTAAGTGCGTGCTGATGATTTTAAAAGTAAAATTAATTTAGAGTGAAGTGTATGAATTCTTCAACACAAAAATGATGCTTGGACAATTTATATTTAAATGTTAAGCATTTCATCAAGCACCTTTGGCACAACCTATGAGCCACCTAAAGATTCATCTGTATCATCAGCTAAAACACCAACCATCATTGAGGCAAACTAAGCAAATTCACGCCCAAATCATTGTTCGATCATTAGGTAAAACCAATAATCTCATCGGAGCATTGATTCGATCATACAGTGCCCATGGGAAACTTAAATCTGCTCGAAAGGTATTCAGCAAATACCCATCTCCACCACCAACATTTCTATGGAATCTCATCATTCAGTCTTATTCAAAAACACCATTTACAGAAGAATCACTCCATCTTTTCAAAGAAATGCTTCTGCTTGGTGGTTTGCATTCTTTAGCAGTTCCAGATGATTACACCTTTACATTCGCCATTACAGCTTGTTCACGCCAAAGAATATTGTTGGGTTATGGTCAAAACTGTCATACAATGGTGATTAAACTTGGGTATGACTCGTATGTTTGTGTGGGCAATGCTTTAGTGAGTATGTATGTTGTGTATTCGAAAACAGTTTACGCGCAGAAGGTGTTTGATGAAATGCCTCAACGAGATACGATCACTTGGACGAGTTTGCTTAAAGGGTGTGCAACGGGTGGGAAGATATCAGAAGCTGAGCATGTGTTTGTGAAAATGCCTGAACGAAATGAGGTCTCGTGGACGGTGATGATCGCGGGTTACATTGGGCATAAGATGTATAATGATGCTTTAAGGTGTTTTAATGACATGTTGGTTGATGATAATGTGAAGCCTAATGAAGCCATTATTGTCAGTGTTCTATCTGCTTGTGCTCATCTTGGTCAACTCAACCAAGGGAAATGGATACATTTTTACATAGACAAAACACGGTTTCCTAAAAGCTCAAACATATCGACTGCGCTGATTGATATGTATGCGAAATGTGGGAAAATTGAGTATGCAAAACAGGTTTTTGACAGAACGGAAAAACGAGATCTGCTGACATGGACGAGCATGATTTCAGGGTTATCTATGCACGGACTAGGTGAAGAAGCACTCGAGGTGTTTGCTGAGATGCTAGCAGAAGGGATCAAACCTGATAATATCACACTTGTTGGTGTACTTAATGCTTGTAGCCATTCGGGTCAAGTTAAAGAAGGGATCTTGATCTTCAACAATATGAAGCGACTATGGGGGATTTCACCCAAGATTGAGCATTTTGGATGCTTGATTGATCTTCTTAGCCGTGCTGGTAAACTTGAAGATGCATTCAAAGCTGTCAAAACAATGCAAATGGAGCCTGATGATGTGATATGGAGAGCACTCTTGAGTGCTTGTAGGGTACATGGAAATGTAAGTCTTGCAGAGAGAATTATAGAACATGTTAAGAAAACAGGCGGTGGAGGGCGTTTGCTGCTTTCAAATTTGCACGCGTCATTTGGGCAATGGGACAATGTAAGACGGATAAGGGAATCCAAGATTCATAAAGAGGATGATTCGACTCCAGGTTGTAGTTACATTGAAATAGATGGTGTTGTGCATGAATTTCTTGCTGCAGATAAGCTGCATCCACAGATCATGCAGATAACTTTGAAGTTAAATGAGGTTATGCAGAGAATAAGCTTAGATGGTGATTATATTCCTGCAAGAGAGTTTGATCTGAGTTAAGTGTTTAACAATATGTGAACATGTGTTGGGGTGCAGATGGCTCATGTTAGCATTTGTTCCATCATAGGTTTTGCAGGTATTTAACAATATCTCTGTTTGTGTTTTTGCATGTGAGGAAATAGCATATAACATATTCTTATCATTCATAATATTCAAATACAAGTGCACATTCAGGAATCAAGATTTCTATTACAAAAGTGGGAAACAGTATTCTTAAGAAGTTGAAAGCAACAAAATTGATCTTTTCTGCTTCACTTCCATAATTCTTACCCATTAGATTTACAGCAAAAACGACTATTGGCAAATGTTCTAATAAATCACTCTGAGTGGTAAATGATTAAACTTGAACTATTTTGCACAAATTAAATACATAATTGAAACCAAAAGGAATCAACAGGCACAGCTGTTGCTACTTCATGTTCTTCACCTTAAACAGCTGGGAAATATTTGTTGAGATTAAATGGCAATGAGTAGAATTCTTCACTTCTTGAGTCGGTGTGGAACGAACGGAATTTGTCCCACCAATGTTTACCTCTGTCTTTTCTTACTGAGCTATCTTTCCTGTGAAGTGTGTTATCCAGAAAATATGCCACAATTCCAGCTACAAAAGCTTCAGATGAAAATGGAACATTCACCATGTTGTTAAACTGCAAAATAGCAACAGAAAAATGAGACTAATAATGTTAACAGAGGGCAAAGATTGCAACTTTCTTTTCTGAGATCTCTTGAAACTGAAAACCCAATATGGCTTTAGGGTCTCACAAAGTCAAATTGACAAATTTAACGTTGACCCATCTTGAAATCTTGAAAAGCCATTAGAGGTAGGAGTTTCGACCTATTTACTTATGGGTGGGTTGTGGGTTGAAAGTTTCCCACAATCTATTTTTAAAGCATACCTCCTAAACCGTTTTCTATTTGAAGATTTAGATTATTTAGTATCAATGTTGTTTTACTTATCATAACCGACACATCAACAGTTTACAAAATAATTTTATAGTATAGACAAAAAGGTGTTTGTGGGTCATCCCAACCCAACGCTGTCTCTTTCAACCCGTACCATTAACCGGCCCACTTAGTTGATAATTTTACACGTACCCATCTTCCAGAAGTGTGGACAGGACCATAGCCATTAATGGCTTCATATTCATTAAAATATTGGGGAATAGACAAGCCCAAAAAGAGTGAAAAGCCCAGTATGAACTTTGTCCTGAAGCTGTTGAGGTTGCAGAACTGAAGGAGACTCAAACCAGATGAACCTACACAACCGTTAAAAGACATTATCACCCTTGAATTCTACCAAATAACATGAGTACATGGCTGATGGATAGGTAATCATGTAAACTGACCCACGAACGCAAAGAAAAGGCAATACAGAGCTGCAACAATGGGTGCAGGGATTGAAGCAAAGACTGCACCAAATTTACCTGCAATGTCATTTGAAGTTAGAACTTGCAATTTGACCCATTTATTTATAAACTGGTTGATACAGGTTATTTGTTATCTTGTACCACTAACGGATTAAATGGGTAAACCCAAAATTAATAGCAAATAATGAAACTTGTCAAAAGAGCTAAACGGGTCGAACGGGTAGAAAGTTGCCCAAAGCCTGCCTCTAAAATCAGTGCATTCAAAAAATTAGATTGTTATGTGAAATAAAGTAACAACATAATTTTTTAAACAGCAAATTATTTGTAAGATCTAAAATTTTGGACCGAGCGGTACGGATGGAAGATTACTTGTTTGACCCATTACCCAATCCACTATTCACGCCCATTGAGCAAACAATAACAATTGAGAAAGCTATATAAAAACACATACCAAGAACAGAGAAGAAAATCATGAACCCAGCAGAGATCTGTACAACTCTGCGACTACCAACACGAGTAACAGCCAAGAGACCAGCATTCTCACTGACATATTACAAACAAGTAACCTAATTCAAAAGAGGCTTTTTTGAAAATAAAAAAGTTTATTATTTTCATGCAAAAATGTAAATTTTGTTACTCACATAGATACAGAAGACCCATTCACAGTTCCAAACAAGCCAGACAACAAAATGCCAATCCCCTATCAACAAAAGACAAACATATACTTAACAAATGCAACAGTTCCCGTTTCGGGATAATATAGTTTCAAGCTTAACTTTACCTGTTGTACCATTGTAATCACTACTAAATAACAATGATGTTAACTTTACCTATTGGACCATACTGAAACTATTTTGGGGTTGAGGAAGTAGCATTTATTGTTTAAATTTTTATATGACTAGGTTTTCGTTTTTATTTCTATTCTAATGTAATGAGCTATCAAATGAAGGGTTAAAATTGTATTTAACCATTCTTTAAATCTTTAACTGCAGGTGTCAAATAATGGTAATTACCTGCCAACCGACACCACGGCTAAGAACAGATGGAGGCAAGGGGGTGGCGCTTGCATATCTTGAAACAGCGATGAAGCCACCAGTGGACTGATGTTAATAATTACATGTAAAAATGTTTTAGAACAAATTTATGACAAATAAACTAATGAAACTGTATTTTTAAAGGTTGATTAGATGGACATTAGGTAATCTAGTCGACCAATAAGAATTGTTGAAAACCAAATCAGACCTCCACAAGAGCAACAAAAGCAGTCATCATCATGGCAAATGCTTCACCAGCATCAAATGAAGGTGGTCCCCATTGAAATGGATATGGTACTCTTATCCTGTAATTTTAGTCCATTAATCCATTCAATATTACAAGATATACAAGATAATAGAGGTGCTTAACTAATTGATTCAATGTTATATTCATTAAGAATTAAGAAGTAAATCTATTGAATATAAAGGTTGATCTACTAACCATGGTGCACCGTCAATTAATCCAGCACGATCAGTACGACAACTTGTTTGTGTCTTAGGTGGCGTATGATTGTAGGCCCCACCAACAGTAAGCAGATGAGCATAAATCCAAACAATTGCAATTGACATTAAAACAGAAAATTTCTCAAAGATGGGCTTTCCTGAACGTATCATATGAGATACATACTGCACATAATCAAAACAACCAAATCTTGAAGTTAATACATTTAGCCATCTAAGATTTGACATTTTGTTCTTTTAGAAGTTTAAGACATGATTGTGGGTCCCACTTACAAGATCCCAATATCCCATAAAATGGATGTAATTTAGCATTGAATGGTTAATATTACCTGAGACAAGATGACTACAATGATGAGTTGAGGCAGCCCAATTTCAACACATCTGGCAACCTAAAGAACAAGATTAATTACACACACTGACACATACATGTATATATATAAGCAAACACACTCCCATGAGTTTAATATTCTTTTATTTTGTTTTTATGTTTATATACGTATTAGTCACATATATTTATATAATAATACTTACCCCTGGGAATCCAAATTCATAGAGCCCGAAACCAGCAAGAGCGACCAAAGGAGTAGCCGAAAGGGGACTCAAGAATCTAAGATGAATTTGAAAAAACAAAAAGTAACTTTTAGCAAGTTGCTGCAAGAAAACTGATTATTCAGATAAATGAATGATAATCTATGTCTCTGTATCTCTAATAAACTGATTATTTGATTATCAACTACTAAATTGCAAGAATCAGTTTCAAAACGTGAATCCAAACAACTTTGTACTAATTTAATTTAATTGTTTAAACCAACCTTGCAACATTTCTCCAAAGACCACTGAACCCTAAAACAATTTGAAGTGTTGAAGCAACAATCATAGCACCCTGAATTGCACGCATTGTCTTCTTGAATTTCTGAACAGTTAAAAAAAACAGAATTAGCACAAACTTAATGCAAGATTTTTCAAGATTTTGTTAATTTTTAACAAACTACATATTCTAAATTGCAATAACCACTTTAATATTAAAACACCCAATAAAGATTCTAATAGATTAAGTTGACCAACCTCAATTGGATCAGGATCATTCCATCGATTATTCAAGATGATCGAAATCGTGGGTGCAACAAAAGTATATGAGGCCCCAATCACAGCAGGCAACCTAGTACCAAACATACTTTGTAGCAAAGTGTTCCAACCGGCCACAAAAAGTAGAGTTTGGATGACTTCTGCCTTTTCTACCTGATAACAGATTAATACATAATTACCATCAACTTACAGCAAATTCAAAAAACATCAAACATATGTTTTATTTCAAACGTCTTACATCTCCGCCGCCCATTTGGGGAACGAGAGCAGTGGGAATAATGACCGTCGTGCCAAGCATTACCAAGTAATGCTGAAAACCAAGTAGAATAGCCTCAGCTGCAAGAAATATACACATGTTTCAATTTATAAATAAAGAAATAAATTCCTTAATTATCTCTCAAATATCATTATAGATTATGCTTTCTTAAAATATAAACTGGTGTTAGAAAGATTAGAAGACCACAAATACAATCTTTTACAGCAGATCAAGAATATTAAAAGAAACCAAGTAGAAACTTGGAGTTTAACAAAAGTAGCTACTTTTAAGAACCCTAAAA
Organism: Flaveria robusta; assembly: GCA_025506415.1. NCBI lineage: Eukaryota > Viridiplantae > Streptophyta > Magnoliopsida > Asterales > Asteraceae > Flaveria > Flaveria robusta. The sequence continues at coordinate 6,314,017 of CM046474.1, read as the reverse complement.
TCAGATTCTACAATCAAACAAAAAAAAAATGAAGAAACGGGTCAAAAAACATACAAACATAACCTTAACTTCCCAAAAGATGCTAAAGGAACAAGATAAAGAAAGTGTAAACAACAGAATTAAAAACTAGATACCAAGAACATAAAGAAGATATGTAACAATCAACAAAAGTAGCTTTCAAACTATAAATTAATCAAAAATCATGAAATGAATATACAAGAATCAGAATGATTTGGTACTAGATTTCTTAAAGAAAACCCTAGAAAACAACCTAATTTAGAATCAGCCACTTGCCATATAAAGAATCTAAACTTACTTTTCACACAAGAAACAAAGAAAAATAAACATGAACACTATCTGCAAGAATATACTGAAAGAATCAAGAAACTCACACCATGGTGGTGGACTTGTAATGCAGTAAGTAACACCAAGCAGCTGATCTTTTGGTGGGTGTGGCGCCGGCTCGTCGGACTTCCCTCCGCCACCGCCTCCGCCTCCGGCCATCTCTGTTTTCCGGCGAAGTTATGAAGTTACAATACAGCCCCTAAATCTGCAAAATCAAGAAAACCCAGATCGAAAATGGTTTATTGTTTAAAGATTTTGGGGAAGAACAGTGGATAGAGTGAGAAATGGTAGTGGGTGTGCTTAAAGAAGCTAAAATGTGTGATTTTTTGTAAAGAAACCACAAGAACAGATGATAAAGGTCTTGAAGGAAACACCCACATGGAGCAATAGTAATGGACACACCCACTACAGATGTGTAAATTGTTGAAATTGAGTGACGACAAAGAGGGTAAGTAATGCGTTCTTGTGTGTTTGTTGTGAGTCAAATGCGGTGGTAATTTCAGAAATACGCTCCATCCAATTGAATAAAGTCTCCAAAGAGGCAAAGACATCCTAAAAGGCAAGTGATAGGGTTTGACCAACAAAAAAAATGAAAGATATGTTATAGGCTTGATCATCAAGTGAGAAGTGATAACAAAAATAATGATATGTATTGTTGTTATTGGTTAAAAATTCTTTAAAAAAAAAGTTATTTCGTAACACATTCCTTGTGTTACGTCACGGTAATGTCGGGTGTGTGATGATATGTGTGACATAACTAGAAGCGGTTAAGATCTAATTAAGACACAACATATAACCCAGTAGTCTCCGTCAAGTTACGAGTTTAAATCCTATAAAATTAAATGTGTATGATAATTTTAAATAATGATATGTAATGTTGTTATTGCTTAAAATTCTTTAAAAAAAAGTTATTTTGTAACACATTCCTTGTATTACCACATTTTAACTAGGCAATTGTTTTTGTTTTTAGTCTCCGCATTATACAATCTAGTCTTTGTTTCAAGTATATTTAGAGAAAGAAATACTGTCTCTAAGGCCTCAATTTATTTATAAATTCATTATTTAAGTTGTTCTTTTTCTCTTTATTGGTATAAAGCCACTCGGCGTGTCACGGTAATGTTGGGTGTGTGAAGATATGTGTGACATAACTAGGAGCGGTTAAGATCTAGTCAAGACACATAACATATAACCCGGTAGTCTCCGTCAAGTTAAGAGTATAAATCCTATAAAATTAAATGTGTATGATAATTTTAAAAGTAGAATAGATTTTTATTTGAATGATGAATGTACGACACTGCTTCGAATGATAGGTGTTATCGTAATTGGGTTCAGCTATTCGTTTTTCAGTCGGGACCGCACTCTCAACCCCCTTATGAGAAAACCATAAATAGACTAAACCCTTGACTCAACCCTGATCATTTTACATAAAATATGGCTTGAACCCATGATCTCTTTATATTTACATGTTACTGGTATATTACCTTAACTAGTTGGTCTACCGATCATTGGTAAAAAAAAAGATATAGAATAGATATAGAATAAGGTGTCCAATTGAATTAAAGATGCTTTGTAGTTTGTTTCTATGCATCAGTGACCGAATTGTAATTTACTCCACGAAAGCTACTTTTTCAAGCAAAATTAAGTGGGTGGACCTGGAGGCACTGGTTCAATTTAATGGTAATTTAATTATGTTTTGATTTGTGTTTTTAATTATTGGATACATTAATTTTCATTCTAGATATTAAAGGTTAAATAATTAGAAACTTATGTATGTACGAACAATTATTTATGGCTTTTATTAGATGTATGCATGTTATGAAATTACATTATAGGTTTTTTTTGCTATTTAAATGGATAGGGTTATAGTAAAAAAAAATATTTAATTTAAAATTTTTAATAATAAATTTGGGCTTCACATATGTTCTTCTATTGTTTTTAAAGCGGAAGGCATTTTGGTCATTTTGTCAATTACGTCAGGTTATTATGTCAAATATCATGTCGTTGTGTCAAAAAATTTTATCATTTATTATATATATTCATCAGTGTGTTTTATAGTTTTAATTATTTTGTGTTATTTTTGTTATTATTTTTTAGATATTATATGAACTTTTTATATTATTTCATCATTATATTTTGTAATTAAAAATACATAGTAATGTTATTTCACCAATATGTTTTTCAAACTCATAGAGTTTAGGGAAATACAATAATGAGTAGAAAAAACATAATAAGACATTTTATCAATGTGTTTTATGTTGTATACTATTTTGTGTTATTTTATCATTATTTTAAATTATTAGATTTATTAGTTGTTATTTTATCATTATGATTTACATAGTAAAAGTACGCAACAATATTATTTGATTGTGTTTTTAGAATTAATCATTTGAGAAAAACACAATAGTGTTCTAAAAAAATACAATAACAAACGAAAAAACACAATGAATGACAATAAAGATACAATAACGAGCAGAAATTATATGAGCTGAAAAATGTAATTTTTTAATATTTTATATGACGATACTTTACTCATTATAAAGATAAAAATGATACTTTTTATAGTGACTTTTATAAAAAAAATAATATCGTATATAAAAGTTATAAACGTAAAAAAAGAATTAGAGGAACTTGATAGAAGTCAAGAAAAGTGGACATGCATAAAATACCGCTCTAATAATTTTTCCTTACAATTTAATCTTAAAATTGATTAAAAAGATTGATAGTTAAGATTGATTATTATATATTTTAAGATTTAAAATTTTTTTTATTTGAACACATATCTATTTAAATATAATTTATTTATATAAATTCAACAAGAAGAAGTCTAATTATGAAAACCTTTTGAAATTTTAAAGAACAAAAATGTCTGACTTACAATTTTGATTTTTGTGTGTGTCATGCAAATGAGATACAGTAATAAAAACGAAATTTTAACCGATACATAACACTAGTGTAGTGTTGGTGGAAGCCAACTACTACACAGTGTAGGTAGCAGCAATGGTCAAAAAATAATAGATTTGACAACTGAGTGTGGTAGCGCATCCCAACTATAGGAATGAAGAAACTCGGGGAGTTTGTGAGCAGTGATGACGGAGGTGTTGGTTAACTCAATGTGTAACAAAACAGAGGTATGAAACAAATGGAATGTTTTGTAGAAAAATGAAGTATGAAAAAAATAAAGGTGACCTTAAAAATTCTAGGTGGGTTAAAAAGAAAATTTTATTGATCTAATAGTGATTAGTACTATGATTCCAGCTGTTGTTCCCCTCCCAAGGGCAGGTTCTGTAACTGGTGGGGGACGACGATCCCAACAAAAGGAAGACTCTCCCCGTTTCCAAAAACTCAGTCAATTTATCACGTACTCTGCTTAGGCAGCTCCTGATAGAAATACTGGCAGAAACCCAAAACCAGGGCTTACGGGAAGGGTTGTACAACCCTGCACCGCAAAAATGGAATTCAACAATAGACCAAGCCGTCGAAGAGAGAGTAGGGATCCGAAAAATCTCTGTAACTGGTAGTAAGAAGAATCCATCATCGTATGTATTGTGCATTACTAAGTATTAAAAAAGGAATTTTAGATAATCTATGCCTAAAATGAGATGAGTAATAGCAATGATATTAATATATCATCTTGACTAACGCTCCATTTCTTACAGAACTCGTAGGATTTGTCAAAAAGATATTCCTAGAGTGATAATTATGGGATGCTCGTTAACACGATGCGTAGAAAAATAAATATGAACTGTAAGAGATCTCCCTTTATATACTTTCATATCTTTATCTCTTTAAATTTTTGTTTTACTATAATATTAAATCAATTCCTTTTCTTAAAATTTTTGTTTTACTATAATATTAAATCATACTTTCAAACCTTCCTAAATCCGTAATCACTCCTCTTCGTTCGACTTTCTATATGTTTTTTGTCGCCGATCACAATCACTATCTTAGACCTAGAGACAATAAAATATTAAAGTATGACTTTATAATTACATCCAAACACTCCCGTTTTAAAGGGTTTTTTCGTTGCATGTTGAAATATATTTGTCCTGTAGATGACATAATATCATACAATTCATATTAGAAAAAAAAAGCGTTTTTGTTAATCTCGAAAGCTGATAAATTGTAGATATATAGGCATGATTTAAAATAGAAACAAATAAAATAAAGTGAGGGTATGCTAAAATCAAGAAAATTAGTAGACCCACCAGTAAAGCTTTAGAGAAAACATACGTCCTTTAGTCCTTTACTATGATTGTCAACCAATTTATGCAAAAGTAGCGAGGAAAGAGCAATTGTTAATTAGTGTCTTTTGTAAAGAAAATATTATTTTGTAAACAATAATTACTAGTACATACCGGTAAAAAAACACGAACAAAATATGATTTATATAAAGTGGATTTAACGTGTAAACGATTAACTACGCCACTTATGTACATGATAATGTTTCATATATACGATTATGGACTAGTATCGAGCAGTAATAAGTAGAGTCTATAAAACTTATTTAGTTTATAAACGACGGTGAAACTATAATGAAAAGATTCAACACAATAGGCAAATTCCCTCTTTTGTCCCTCCAAGTAGTAACTTCTAATTAACTATGAAATTTTTATTGTGTCATTTTAAAAAGAGAGATCTGGGTAAATAGTACATGATGGTTTGATCATATTGAACGTTTGATCTTAGATTTCAAGAATCACATATGCAGTCCAATTTTTTGTGTTGTAGTGTTTGGTCCCTAAATTTTAAAATTACAAAGTTGATCCAAACTATTGTATGCATGTTACATGCATGGTCCCTGATATTATAAACGTTAGTTTGTTTGAAATGCATAAAAACTAATGAGATTTAATGTCATAGACAAAACATGTAACATGCATACAAAAGTTTAGACTAACCTAATAACTTTTAAAATGTAGAGATTAAAACTCTAGTTTGGTTAAATCACATGAACCATTTATTTAATTTCTCTCTTAAAAATTAAATTGATTCAAAGAATGAGTCATGTTACCTCTTAAACTTTTAAAAAAAAAAAGTCACTCTAATATATATCTTTTAGGGGGCACGAAGTGAAACGCCGAGGTGGTGGTGAAATCACTTCTAATATAATACTTTTTGACGGTGACTTTTTAGTTTTCAAGAAAAATATATGTAGGGCATAATAAACTTGTGGTATGAATGCACTAGTTTAAATAAGAGCGTTTTAAGTAAGCAATTTCCCTAATTACTTTTGCATTATTTTATAGACTCCACATGCATGCAATATCACTTAGAATTATGTTTCAGTTTTTTAACAAAAAGAATATTTGTTTTATTTAAAAAATAAATACCACAAATTCCTATACAACTGGCAACATGCAGGTACTTTACACCATGCCGCCGGCACCGTTCAATTTTTTGAGAATTTTTGTCAAACGTAATATGAGATTTTTATAGTTCATGTGTAGGTCGAAAGAGATATTCTCCTACATTAAATTATAAACTCATTAATCAAATTTTATCATGTCATATTATCCACACATTTAGATTGATGGCGGTAATATTACCATACTATATCGCACTACATCAGTACACTCCGCACACATATTTTTAAGCTGTGCCATGACGAGTACTTGTTGAAAAACCATGTAATGCGGCGTGGATAGGGACCGACGGCGGTGTTACATGTAGTGATGTATCCATCTCTTTAGATCAAGCCATATTATTAAAAATAAAACTAGCTCCATTATAAAATATATAATAAAAAAACGTAAATCGTGGTTAGAAAATATAATTTTGGTGGAATAATTAATTGTTGTTCTGTAAATATTATGTATTATTCATGTTTGTTATTTTGTAACATGCAACTATTATTTATTACTAGTAATCGTACCCGCGTTTCGCCACGGTATTAAAACGCAAGTGGTCTCAGATAAATTGGCGTGCGCCATCATCAACCTACAGACCCTAAGAAGAAATCTAACAACATCAATAAGAGACAAACCAATGCCAAAATCATCAACAATAAGAGGCGGAATCAGGAGGCCGACGACCACTTCCTCCATGGACCATAGAATTCTAGATGGCGTATGAGAGGCCGACATCACCTTAGGCGGAAATGGGAGGCCATCGACCACCACCTCCATGCATGCCACCAAAGGTTTATGCATATGTACGCCCAACTACAGTAACTCCTCCTCAAACCAAAGAATTGGTGTCGCATAGAATTAGAATTTCGTTACCATCATCTATTTGATTATAGTTGGAACGATGTATTCCAAGAACGTGTAATAATGGTATGAAGTTATTCCTTGTTTCTCATTTATGTAATAGAAATTGACAAACATTTTCTTCAAATTATTTCTTATGAATGTTTTGGATAATATATATATTTTTACTTGAGTAAATATATTAGAGATAGCATCATTTAAAAACTTACAAATGTCTTCAGAACTACAAGAACTTATATAAAAACATAATCAATTTTGTTTAATACAAGAAATGATTGAAATGTAATGTTTACTCATCTCTTTTGAAATTCAAAAAAGAAAATATTAAATAAAATTTTAATCTACGCATGTGTAACTCATATGTAAATTGTAATATCTACACATGTGTATCAAAACAAATAAAAAGATTTAAAACATATTAAAAACGTTATTTTGATGGTTTTTTATATTACATTGATGGTTTTTATATATATAAACATAGATAAATATGTGTTAAAAGTATAAATTTAAAAAATATAAACTATTATGTAAGTTATATTTATGTTATTTAATGTGTGTTATTTGACTAATTCTCTCAAAACACATTATGACTTGAACCAAAATGCAAATGGTATGTTTGTGTAAATTAATTTTGAATTGTGTTCATTTTTCTTATTAACTTACTCTTTTATGTAGTGATCATATCAATATTTACTATAGTAATAATTATATTGTTTTGATAAATATTAGGATGATTACTTGCAAGAGATGACGAAGTTGTACGGGCCATAATTTGCCAAGGATGATCCGGATGTCTGGGCGTGTGTACAAGCCGAAGGTATTAGGAGTCGTTTATTTGGGATAGGATCTACAGATATCAATTACCTGATAACTGGAAATACATCCTCATCTTTTGAGTCTGGACAATATCAAGATAAGGTATTATTATTTTTATGAACTTACTATACATCCAGTCATTTTTAACTATTAGTGTTAGAATAATAATGGATAACTTTTAGAAACAATTTTTATTTGATAAATTTTAATCTTTGATCATCTTCATTTGAAAATTTAGTGCATTTATCCATTTAATTTATGGAGAATGTGCATGTATGTGTTACGTTTTTCTATTATTTTAGATTCAAGCTTTAAAAATTCAAATTCAAGAGGCTCGATTTGAAGCTCATTTTGAATCTGAGAGGAAAGCAATGGATGCTCAACGTGAAGTTGATAGCAAAAGCATGGAGGAGGAGATGCAAGCAATGCAAAAAAAGTTACAAGATTTCATAAAAAATGAATGTTCTCGTAGTAATTGGTACTAATATCTATGTTGTTTTGTTACTAAAACTTTGGTTGTAATGAATAGTATTTTGGATTAGGTTTATCATATGTATGATTTACATTTATGTTGATGTTGTAGGTTAAACTACTAAAACTTTGATGCTAATAAATATTATATTTGATTAGGTTTATCCTATGCATGGTTTAGTTACATTTATAATTTTCATTTATAGGTTTTTAGATTGGTTTTGTGTAGTTTTCAAGGTCAAAGAAGCATGGTTTTGTGCATTTTTAGTGCAAAAGAAGCAATTGTTGTGTTGTATTAATCAAAACACGTCGCAAACAATAAATTCTAAATTAAAATATTATGCTAGATAATGTCGCAAATGCTTTACAAATGATTTTGGGTTGTGTCGCAAATGTGTCACTAAGGGTGCATCAGAAACGCGTCACAAGTAATAAAAAGTTATAAATCATAATTAAATTTATAATAATAATAATATTTTTTTATAAAAATAAACAAAATAAATAAATGTTAAATTTAAGTAATTCAGGTTGTGTCGCAAATGCCTAGTAAATTACCAACGCTTCCTTTTGTCGGAAATTTGTCGCAAATTGTGTCGCAAAAGCGTCGCGAATGATTTCCGACGGGGCTTTTTCCTACTTTGATTTTGCGTCACAAATGAGTTAGAAATGCTTGTTCCTACGCATATATGCGTTAGTCATGGGCAAAAAAACCGGTTCCCGAACCGGTTCGGCCGGAAAAACCGGAACCGGTTTCAAAGAAAAACCGGTTTGGCCCAAACCGGTCCCAAACCGACCCAAACCGCCGGTTTCTATACCGGTTTGGTAGCCCCGAATTCAAAACCGGTTTATAAACCGGTTTAAAAGTTAAAAACCGGTTAAACCGGTAAAAAAAACCGGTTTCAGTAAAAAAACCGGTTTCAAACCGGTCCGAATCGGTTTGACAGGTTCGAGTATTCGGTGAGCCAAACCGGTTTGTAACCCGAACCGGTTTGAAGAAAAACCTGTTTGACTCTACCACAAAAAAACCGGTTCGGTTTTGAACCCGAACCGGTTTGGCCGGAAAAACCAGTTTGAACACCTCTAATATGCGTAGCAAACCACCCTTTTTTCTAGTAGTGATATTTAGCTTTCGTAATTTTTGAAACATTTTTGGGTTCTCAAATGATCCCTAACTTAAATATATCATTCATCTAAGTAATCACTAAGTTATGATTAGCATTCAAATTATCAATCAAACAATCAATTTATAGCATAAAAACAATCAATACTAACAATCCTTTTTGGAATTTAGAGTATCATACTGTTAGCATTTAATTAATCAATCAAACAATCGATTGACACATAAAAACAATCATAATAACAATCCTTTTTGGATATTAAAGTATCATCCTATCAACATTCAAATAATCAAGGCGTATGATTTAAATAAATAAAAAATAAAAGAAAAACATGCTTAAAGTTAAGCCTTTTCTAGAGTGATCAAGAATTTAGAACAATTCATTGAGACTTCATGAGATTTGTTCACGAGCAGTAGACGTAGGCCAAATGGTGGGATGTCATTGGAGGACAGGGGCGACAACAGACTTAAAATAAATTTGTACATCGGACACTTGCATCGTCACGATCTGCCTTATTGTTTTATAGTTTGTTTGCGACTATTAGCGAATGGTGCACACGACAGGTAGTGGCATGTGACAGGTTAGATCGTGTGGCACGTGGCCATACCTTAAGTTTCATCCAAATTGGCGGGCAATGCGCATGCAACATGGTGCATAAGATTGTGTGGTGCCTCTAGAATGGTGCCACAAATATCATGATGCAAAGTGGCGTGCGTTGAGGCTGTGCATAGGGTATCACATGTGAGTTGGCCCTGCGCACCAGATCACAGGACACGAGTTGGCGCAAGCAATGTGCTCACGCCCTAATCTTAGACAAGTTTAATTTGCCGTTTCTGCATAGCAGTTGAAACCACTAAACTAGTCAGATAAAAAGCTAATTGAAATAGCAAGTTGAATAATTCAAATATTTTACAAGAACTATTGAATAACATTGAAGATGTATAAAGTTTTTTCTTTTTGTTTAAAGGTGACATGAATGTTTTAACTCAAATTTCATTATAAATACCAATATGAGTCTTTTTGAGAGAGACACCCAAAACACAAAAATAAAAAAGCTTTCTTAGTTATTCTCTAAATCTCAAACAATCTTCATCACTCAATTTTCATCTTTCTTGAGGCATTAATTTTCGTTTCCGCATCCATCCTGACAGTATTGACTTCTTAGGTTGTTGTACCATTGGAAACAAACAAGTTTTATTAATAAAACTCGATTTTGTTTTTTAAGGAGCGTGTTGAACACGAACCTTTAGCCAAATTTTTACTCATCTTCATCATCGTATTCTTCTATTCTTCTTGTATTTTATTTATTTCAAGTGTAATTGTATTGTAATTAATTGCTTTCTTTAATTTCTTGTATTGTAATTAGATAAATAAAAATGTTTTATATTTTATTTTACAAATAGTCATTCTACATGTACCAGTAAATATGTGTAGATAAGTCATATGGATGTATGGGTTTGGGTGAATGCACTTATGTGAACATATTTTGTGTTTATTTGATGGAAATTTTGTGGACGGATTTCCATGAGATTATGAAGGGTTAAGGGCGAGTGATTGCTGAATTAATCACCAAAGACATTGAACATGTAATGTTAAAGTAACTAAAACAATGATTTATAAACTTGATGAGAACTAAAAGTGAGTTTTCAAAAATTTGACAAATTAAGATTTTGAGCTTTTTGTAAGGTGTTTGACTCGCTGTTTTTAATGTTGTTGCTTGAGGGTAAGTTGATGTGATGCATGGCTAGTCGCATGATGAGTTGCAGGAGTTGATAACATTTAATAAACCCTACTTTTCGAAGTGTAATGCTATTTACTGAAGTGTTATAAATGTATTCGAAATTATACTCATAAGCGAGAGCTGGTAAATTTTAATTTTGTGTTTACGATGGGTTTTGGTAAGCAGATATCTCCGGGCTATCTTATGAGACAACTAGTACTCTAATAGGACATCATTGAGTAGTAGTAATTTGATCTTAATATTCAAAATTTTAAACTTGTAATAAGGTTATAAGAAATTATATGCTTTAAAAGTTATCCGTTGTGTATAACTAGTACATACCATTGTGCTTCATGGTGGGTTTCAAGCGAGGAGAATTGTTCATTCTTGTATAATTTTCAGGTTTCACACCCTTAGAACTGTTCGTTTTGTGTAAGTTTTAAATTCTGATATATCAATTTATAATGACTAATTGCGTATATACAGACCAATTGACACTTGTAACATACAATGGCAAACATAAATAAAAGTGATCTAAAGCCGATAAGCCAGTAGTAGTGCAGATGCAAGGCCCAACCTTAGTCTTTACATACTAAACTTATTTAATTAAAAAACTTTAATGCTGACATATGTTGTTAACAATTAAACCTCATAATATATGACCCATTATAATAAAATGTGTCAAAAGTGATCTGTACCGCCCTATGCATACATTTAATATCACCAACCTAGGTGTTGTGTTCTACGCCGCATCATGCGGGAACCCAGAAAGCAAATTAAAAGTTTCATTCATTTGTTAAAAGATCCTTAATATACAAACAATATATTTTTTATCCTTGAATTATGATAAACAATAAAGATTATTATAATAAAATGTAACAATGTATTCTCTACAACAATCAGGAATTAGGAAGCGTCATAAATCTTAATTCTTCTAATCCTGATTGAATCGTTGACAAATCTACCACCAGCAAGCTAGCCTTCTGGGATGACGTTGTAGTCCATAGCCGATCTTACCTTTGCACGCTATTAATGGGATGCATAGTAACATCGAGCCACAATCAATATCCTTCTATGAGTTTGTGAGCAATGCAGACCTCTAATGAGAGCACCACACACTTTGTATCTGCATAAGATCGATGTGATCACATGTAGTGTTATGGAGTTATGGGATGGACTCATGGTGAGTCATATCGATTAACATCTTAATATAATTATGTATATAGGTATCAATTTATCTTAAGAAATATCATTTGAACATGATTTGTTTATTAATCTAATTTGTTTATTAAATAGATTAGACTAGTTATCATAGAGTATTTTAAAATTTTCAAATTGTCTAGTGTATTTTTTTTTATTTTTGTATTTTCTTTTCTATATGCAATTGGATTCAGTGCATCATGTTTTTGATTGAATTAGTAAATTGAAATCGAATGATGAGTTTACATGTCCCATTTTTGTTTGGAATTACATGTAAAAGTTTGCTTTCTTGCTTTATTCTTTTTATCAATAAAGTGATGGCGACGGCCGACGGGAATGGATTGATTGAAGCACGTCAATTATTGTTTATTTTTCACATCCATAAAGTGTCTTTCTAGAAAGTAAATACAATAATAATAATAATAATAAATAAAGCACATCACGTATTTCGCAATACCACGTTATTATGTTGGCACAGAGGGGGCCAAAGTGCACATGAGGTTTTAATCATATCCTAAAGCGAATAAACAAAATATTTATTAATTGATATTTTAATCAATTTATTCTTTTAAACAATAATCTACTCATAATCTTATATTAACCGATCATAATCATACTTTTATTTTGTATGATTTGAATCCCCGTTCTTTTTGATAGACGAGAGAAACCTATCATCAAATGTTGATGATTGTCGTCAGTTTATGAAAAATCCAATTAACCTAGATATATAGGGTAAATATGGTATCGTATCAATGATGAGCATGTGATGAGTATTATGTATTTTATTTGTGAAAACTAAAACTGAAGATGTTGATTGATTTAAATTAAGCATATGCTAACTAAGTTCCAATAAAATTATAAAGCATAACACAACGAACACAAAAGCACGAGATAAGAAACACATGTTCACTTTCAAATTCATGTTTAACCAATCAGTTATACAACTTGTAATTTAACATAATGTTTGACAAATTACATAGAAATTATTTGTACACCTTTTTACATTAATTAAATAGATTAAAATCAATCAATCACATTATGAAATCTCTCTATTACGTAATAACATCTTGATGATGCGATAAGAACCGGAAATACAACTCTATAAAGTCTCTACGTACAGAAATGACCATCCCACTTAATCGATCACAAATTATTTGTCATATTAGCATATAAGTAGTAACAAAAGCACAATCACAAGCATTTTATAGGTCATGAACACAATTGTCTTAAGTCCAAACTGTCTTCTCATGGGCGCCCAAATAAACGAACATGGATGAAACAAGTAACTTAGCCATATTAGTCCATTTACAAGAACGATAACTTAGACAACTATTTAAATTACTGGCAAGTATACAACTTAAATTAATTTACACCAACCTTGTTATAGGTGAGGTTTAAACCATTGATACTAATATAAGTTTCACTCCTTTAACCTAAAATAGTTTTGTCACTAGACCCCGACCCCGCCCCCACCCAATTTAGAGGTGCACAAAGCCATTTTTTTCATCTAAAATGGTTATGGTTCCAAGTCAAAACAAATTTAAGTTAAAGCCAGTTCTATTTGGTTCTGGTTGTTGACATGCTTTTCTTCAAAATTTGACTTGTTCACTTCCTGTTTTGAACCGGTGCAAATATGCAAATTACAAATTGGTTAGGAACCTACATTTGTCAATTAAGTTGGCGTTGAGGGGGCCAAATTGAACATGAGGCCTTGATCATATCCTGTTGCGAATAAACAAAACATTTGATTAATATATCTAATTTTTAATTTGTTTTTAGAACAACTGCAAATTTACTCTTACTAACATGCTTATTTACTCTTACTAACATTCTATACATGCATCTTGTACATCAACCTCACCCTTTTGGATAGCGGAACACATGGTGTGTATAATACTGTTTATCTGATTATGAAAACTAAAACTAAAGGTGCTGATTAATGAAAAGAACTCAAAACCCTAACTCATTGAATATTGTCACCAACACCGTCACGACCTCCACACAAGTGTACCCCAATCGTAGCTCTTGTCGTTGCCACCGCAACCATTCAAAATCGGGTAAAAAAATCGGAACCAGTTTAAACAAAAATCTGCTAAACAGGCTCGAAACCGAAACAGGTTTTGAAAAATCTCCCAATTTGTACACCTCTACTATTCTCCATTATGATGTATGAAGCTCAAAATGTGGCCCATAAACATGGGCCATGTTACAAACGGGCCTTCTATAATGGGCCATCACACACATCTTTATCTCTTGGGTTTCTCCTACAGCCGGAGTTGCAGAGGCGATCTCGAATCCCTTCTTCGTGTTGTCATTTTACAGTGATCTGCAGAATCGATTGATTGTTTGATTGCATACTCGTAATCCACTTGTTCATCAGTAGCCTTTTGATTTTGGTACGTTTTCTTTAACCCTAAATCACTTGTATTCTGATATCAACGCTCATACTCACCACCGCCGAACATAACCCTCACCGGAGCACACCACAGATCACTTTTCACTGCTTCTTTTATAAGAAAACGTGGGCTTTTATCGTTCTTTTTATGATGTGCGCATAAAGTTTGTATCTTTTTTTGTTTTTGTTGTTGTTATTGTTAATGCCTACCAACTGTTCGACGATTTGCTCCTGACAGTTTTGCCTTTGGGGGTTTTCCTCTTAACCTCTAGGAGGATAAAGGGTTATGTGTTTAGGGGAAATTGGATTATCTACGACTGTTATATGTGGTGTATACTGTATAAACTATAGTCGATTAGCTGTTTTTACATGTTAATGAGTTAAAAATTCTTTTGGTATCTTAAGCAGCATATTGGTGTAATCATGTTTTTGACAAGAGTTTTTGGGAGGAGGCTTTTTTCGACGGCGGGGTCGGAAGCTTCTGCGGCTGGGGCTGCGGCTGCTACCACGGTTAGAACTGCACATAACCCGCTTGAGGAGTTCTTTGAGGCAGATAGAAATCCAGAGGAGGAGAAACCTGTTGTCTATGGTACATGCTTTGATACCCTTGTTGTATTTAAACTTAAATATATGTTTGTGTGATCGACACTTGGGATAATTGTATGAGTGTATTTTATCTATCTGCTTATGGTGTTTATGGAATGAAGCTGTTAGCATGTCTTGTTCGTAAAGAAATAAGTGTTTGACTGTTTGAGGAAATCCTTAAGAAAATTTAACTATGTGTTTGGCTGCTAGATATTAGTAGTGTAAAAGTGTAATACCCAATTATCCATGGGCCATGGGTTGCTGTTGCTCTAGACACTCAATATACTTGCAACATATAAACAACTAACAAAGTTTGAACATGACATCTTTAAACTCATGAACTTTATCTATTTTGCCAGCAAGGCTGGGCTAACTCCTAACTCTAGTGTTTTGTGCATTGTTTTAACTTGCACAACTTTAGCATTAACATAATAAGCTTTATACCATAATTTCTCTATACCAAGAGCTCTCTCGGGTAATGCTACACTTCTCTTTTCAAAAAGTTTTGGGACACAGTGTCGCAAGTGGGATTTGTTGATCTTCCATTAAACTGTGCATCTATTTAAGAACATATGAAGTGGGTCGACATTATTTATTTGATGTGATTTTATGCTCATATTTCTTGTGATGTAAATACTAAGTATTGCTTGCAGAAAGGACTTGGCCTATTGTAGGAAGCAACATGTCCACCTAAATACCATATAAGTACCTGAGGTGGACATCAATATTAAGACTTTCCTCATCCTTGTTCAATCTATCAAGTATCAACCTTATTTCAGTTTACAGATATCACTATCAAACTTCGTTGAAGTGAGATTTTGACATTTCTGATATAGATGTATAGATTTGCTCACTAGTCCCTCATAACCCTGTTAAAATAATTCATTTATAATGTCAGAGCAGGAGTGAGGTATTTTTTCACTCCTTAGTATTTTCATCTTATAAACACAATATATATAGAAGTATCGTATATGATAATGATATACATAGGATTGGTGACAACCTAGGCTTCAGTTTAGACAGTTTCCATTTTCCATGGAAGTAAAACTACGTTATGTGTATGTTTTTTATCTGCATACACTATTGATCTGTAAATTTTATTATTTTATTTTATTTCTTTATTGTATTAATACAAGTTGCATATAAATTTGTTGAAAATTCAGGACGTAGTTGGAAGGCATCAGAGCTGCGTCTAAAGTCATGGGACGATCTGAACAAGTTATGGTATGTCCTGCTTAAGGAAAAGAACATGCTGATGACTCAGCGCCAGATGCTTCATGCTCAAAACTTAAGGTTTCCTAACCCAGAACGCCTGCCTAAGGTATGACCCATTTCATTTGATTTCCCATTTTCATATCAACTGTCCTCACATCATAGCAATGGGACCCACAATCTTTGTTTGATATTAATGATTCTATTCAGATGAATATCATGTTAATGAGAGATTGAGAGATATCCTAATAAGGTTTGTCTTCTGATCAATGTACAGGTTAGGAAATCAATGTGTAGAATCAAGCATGTGCTCACTGAAAGAGCAATTGAAGATCCAGATCCCCGGAGGTCTGCTGAAATGAAGCGAATGATAAATGCCCTATGATGATTTCCTGCTTGTAAGGTTTGTTCTTGTTTAGACCTTTAGCATGCATTAATAAATAGCACCTTAAATCATTGATGTAGTTGTGCACCTTAAATCTTAGTAGTTGTGAAATTGGAATCGTTTGTCTTTATGGGTCTATGCATTAGTTTGTTGCAACTATTTGTAGTTGTAACATGCAAGCGTCCGTCTTTTAATGGAATTTTGTGGTACAATGTGTAATGTATGCCTGATGAAAGACGTATGGGCGTATTAAGCCCTCCTATATCCTCGAGTTATGATTATTATAATTTTATAATTTGGTTGGACCATGAGGGACTAGATCTATTTGAAAATATCCTTGTGTCCTGCTAGAGCCGTTTGGCTAGACCACCATCTGTGTTGACCGTTTAGTGAGCTTGATTTACCTCTCTTTTCATTGATCTAGTTTGGACTTTGGTGTTAGCTAGTTGAGTGAAAGAAATTGGTTTAAACTCCAAATAGAAAAGTAATGATAATGATAACATGATATTGATGGAATGATTATGATTAATAGTTCTTGTTTCGGGACTTCAAATCAAAGGCACGCTTCTTGAATTTGTACCTGATAATTTGGATTTCTAGGTCATGAATGAATGATTCGTGTTACTAACATCAGTAGTTTGAAGGAACAATTGGTGTAATTGAGCCAAGCGTAGGCTATATAGTAACATGCTTGAGCTCAACTCGTTTTTGATACTCAAAGCTTGAAATTCGACTCAAGCTTGATCGAGTCTTTGTTTTCTAGCTTGGACTCGACTAATCAACCGATACTTTTAAATCCAGGCTAGGCTTGACTCCCACTTTTGGACTCGACTGGATCGGAAGGAATAAAAGGCCACAAGTTTGACAAGGCTGGTGCTTTACGAACCAAACAGACTCGTGAGCCTCACGATCCAAATATTTACAGGATTAGGTTTTTTAATTTGAAGGAAGTGTTTAAAGTATTATAAAGGCATATATTTTATAATTTTAACCAATAGTTATAAATTATCTTAAGAGATTTTGTTTAAGTACAAATTCTAAAATAAAATAACATCTAAAGTTCAAGAGGTCTGTAATTTATCAGTATTAAACGCTAGACTTTCACCTTATAGCCAATATGTCATTTTAATGTTTCACCTTGAATCAGATTTAATAATTGAAAAACTTTATAGATATTATAAAAACTAAAACTATAAATAAAGAAAAAATATGAAAATACCTTATCCTTTGATAGATAAATTAAACTAAGAGTTAATTATTTTTTCCATCATGAGGTTTCATAAAAATTAATACTTGAATTTAAAATTTAAAATTTTGTTATTTTTATTTACAGGTTTCACTAAAATTACCATTTAAATACATTAGATACTTTTTATAAACAGTTTAACACCATTAACTTTTTTCCATTAAGTTACTTACGTCAGGGGCATCTTAATCAAAACAATTATCAAATAAAAATAAGTTCTAAATGAGAGGTTTTGTCTTCAATTGCTTTTGGTAATCACTATTACGATTTGAATCCACCTATTAGATTGAAAAAATATTAGGATAACCATCTAAAAATAACTCATTTATAACTTTATAAAGCATACATTACAAAACCAAAAATATAAATAAACAAACAAGTAATATGACACAAATCATTTGAATCATAACCATAAAAAACAAATCATCATAAGATTATAATAACAATGAAAAATTTAACATCAACATTCTATGAATAATAGTTTTAAAACATCAGTTATCGTAACCATAATTAAACTTTAAATCAAGGAAATCTACGATTAAACAGAACTGGCAAATATGACATAACTAATAAATCAAAAGACATTAACAACACAAAATAACAAAAAACTTTCAAGGAGTCAAATAATAACCACAATTACCAAAAGAGATTAAACACATAAAACTTCTCACGTGAGTTGGTTTTTTATTTTGTAATTGTTTTTTACTAAAATAACTATCACATTGGGAATCTAACGGAAAAAAGTTAACTACGTTAGTTAGTTGCAGCCAAATAGATTCAAATGACAATTATAATGAAATCTTTGGATACAAATGATAAGATTTTAGCTTTTGAATTCAAATGTTAATTTTTATAAATTCTCAGGGATAAAAAAAAGCAATTAACTCTCAAATTAAGTAGTATTTTAATTAGAAAATTTGATTTGAAAGAAAAAATAAAAATACGTTAAAAGTCTAGCATGAGCAGCCCAAACTTGTTCTATCAATTCACGGTCCGATTTGTTCAAATAGAAACGTTCTAAGCATTCAATCTTATAATATCTTTATTTTACCATGACATCACTAATAACATAACTAACAAATCATAAAATAAGCATTGCATTCTTCTTGCCCAATATTTATATATTCGATTTGATAAATAGCTCCAAAAGCTCTTTTCTATTAATCAAACATTTAAATAAAAAACAAAATTTGATCTATAATTTGTTTTACTTCCGATGGACGAATGTCTTACGTTGGAAGCAACTTTGTTAATGGTCTACACAAAACTTTCACGAAACTTTCCACTATAAGACGACGTCGTTCCACATCAATCTGAACCTCCCCGCCTTTGAAACTTGTAATAATATCAGCCACCACCTCCCTCCGCCACCGCCACCACCACCACCACCGCCTCCGCCGCCGTCTCACCGGAGTTCATTCTATTACTCCTGATCAATTCATCGCAAAAGAACCCTAAGATGGTCGATAACAAGCGGAAACGAGGTCGTAAACCTAAATCTGGAGCACCCGAAACCCTAGATCTCCAACCCTCAAAATCCACCTCCGTTGAAGATCTCACACTCAACGACACCCCGAAATCCGATCACCACCACCACCTCCGTCGCCGCCGGAAACCCTCCGTTCACGAAAACCCCGAAAAAGCCCTAGTTTCTGCATCACCATCTAGATGTGTGGAAAACGGAAATGGTGGTTCGAACGGTTTGGTGCTTGATAGTGTCGTCATGGCGATGGCTCGAGTCGTACCGGCGATGGATGCCGTGGTGAAGGTGTTTTGCACCCACACTGAGCCCAATTTCTCGTTACCGTGGCAGAGGAAGAGGCAATTTAGCTCTAGTAGCAGTGGGTTTGTGATCAGTGGAAAGAGGGTCTTGACTAATGCACACTCTGTTGAGCATTATACCCAAGTGAAGCTCAAGAAACGGGGCTCTGATACGAAATATGTGGCCACGGTTCTCGCGATTGGTACCGAATGTGATATCGGTGAGCTTTTGTTTGAATGTTTGATGATCATGAGATTGAGAAATTAATAGCTTTTGCTTATGATATTGCATTGTTGTTTATGTAATTGTTGTAGCTTTGCTTACGGTGGAGGATGAAGAATTTTGGTCTGGTGTATCACCTGTGGAATTTGGGGATTTGCCTGCACTTCAAGATGCAGTTACAGTTGTGGGTTATCCAATTGGAGGGGATACTATATCGGTTACTAGCGGGGTTGTTTCGCGTATAGAGATACTATCTTATGTTCATGGGTCAACTGAGCTTTTGGGATTGCAGGTAATTGAAGTGTCTTTGATCATATGTTACTGTTCCTGAGTTATGTGTGTTTACGGATAAAAATGTGTCTGAATTTGATGCAGATTGATGCTGCAATTAACTCGGGTAACTCGGGTGGACCTGCGTTTAATGATAAGGGTAATTGTGTTGGTATTGCATTTCAGTCTCTTAAACATGAGGATGCTGAAAACATTGGATATGTCATACCAACGCCCGTAATAACGCACTTTATTCAAGATTATGAGAAAAATGGATCATATACTGGTAATTTTTTGTCCAACATCTATCTTTGTTGATTTTGCATAATCTCAATAAACTGTGTTTTGATCAATTGTACCTTCATGGTAAACAGGATTTCCCATTCTTGGGGTTGAATGGCAGAAGATGGAAAACCCTGATTTGCGTAAGTCTACAGGGATGAAAGATAACCAAAAGGGTGTTCGTATCCGTAGAATCGACCCCACATCTCCTGAATATAAAGTTCTAAAACCATCTGATATTATTCTTAGTTTTGATGGAGTTGATATTGCAAATGATGGGACAGGTAAAAGTGTTTGTAAATTATAAAGCATCTTCCTTTGTGAGTGAATCTTTAGGTTGTTGACTGCTTTTGGTGAATTGCAGTTCCTTTTAGGCATGGTGAGAGGATAGGTTTTAGTTATCTTGTATCTCATAAATACACTGGAGATACAGCTCAAATCAAAGTCCTTCGTGATTCAAAAATCTTGAAATTTAATATCAAGTTTGAGACGCACAGAAAGCTAATTCCTGCACACAACAAGGGTAGACCTCCATCTTATTACATCATTGCAGGATTGGTTTTTACAACTGTATCTGTACCATATCTTCGTTCTGAGGTATTTACAAAACTGTATGAATGTATGAGTATATTATGCGTTGTAGAAATATAGGTTTGAATAACATTTAATTCACTGTTTTTGATTGTTTGTGCATGTTTTCAGTATGGGAAGGACTACGGATATGATGCTCCAGTTAAGCTGTTGGACAAACTTCTTCATGAATTACCAAAGTCGCCAGATGAACAGATTGTAGTTATCTCACAGGTTTTTAATTGCGCTCCCTGAGTTTTGGTTTTCTTTGAGTTGCTTTTCTTATTCATTTTCCGTATCATTATGTACTAATGAAAGTTTCATAATTTTATTGAAGGTACTTGTGGCAGATATCAACATTGGATACGAGGAGATTGTCAACACTCAGGTTAGTATTGTTGTCAGTTTCTTAATTGCTGAATCAACTACCTTACAATTCACATAAAAACATGAATTTATGTATTCTGAAATTTTTTTTAGGACACCTTCATAATAGTTTTCTGTTGCCTACTTTTGTTTGCAATAAATCAGGACTGCTTTTTATGGTTTTCTTATCTGTTTAATTGGATTCACTGCATTAGACATAATACAAAAGCAATGCTATAGAATAAAGGAATCACTTCTAGTAAGAATACAGTTTAATATCATGAAGATTAGCTAATCATGATTAAAACAGAAGCACAAAAACAAGGCTTCAGTAAGTGGTAGCATCAGTTGGTAACCCTGCATTTTTATTGTAGTAAGTAAACCAAATTTTAGTTGTGTTAAGGGATTAGTTTTGCACATTGTTGAATACGCTTGTTGCAAATTCATTTCATTTTTACGAAGAAAAGTTATTATTCTTGTAACAAGGCAATGTCTTAGCTCTGACATGCTTTTGTAATATTTACTTCATGTAAAAGATACAATTTAGTTACAAGATAGGTGATTAATTTATGTAGTATAAGTGCTTAGAGACTGCTTGTTGATTTCTGGTTCTATTTTAAATGTTCATGATACTTGTCTTGGTTGAACCAACTTTATCTCTATGCAAAACCTCTATGCTATAGGTGCTAATATGACCAGTATTTTCATCAAATTATGGGATTTGTTGATGTTTGCTGTACTGTATCACTTTCTCTCTTTTTTTCCCCCATATGTTTAAGGGTTATGAAATGTATATTGTACAGTGTTGTAAAAATCTGCCTAGTTGGCCGATTTATCGGTGATAAATCGTTAGTCGGTCGGTAAGCTTGGCATTTTCATGTAATCGGTTGTAAAATCGGTAATCGGTCATAGTCGGACCTAATCGGTCCTAATTGAGTAATTGACCCCTAATCAGCGGCTAGATTCTGGCCAAATTCTGGTCACATTTTGGCTAGATTCCGGCCAAGTGTTTGAAATTACGGCTAAACCTTGCAAATTTTGGTCAAATGTGTTTTTATATATATGAATACGAACATTTTTATAAAATTTACATATAAAAACGAGTGTTTATATATATAAAACTGAAAATTACGTATAAAAATTCTAATCCGGTTAATCCTGATTAATCCTGAGTAGTCCCGATTAATCGCCAGTCGGTACCCCACCTCCTGACTAACCCCTAGCGATATTTACAACCATGATGTTGTACGAATTGTTCTCATTTTGTATTCCCTACATATTTTTATTCGTCTTATTTTAAACTGGTTTGTTAGGTTCTTGCTTTCAATGGTCAACCGGTGAAGAATCTGAAGAGCTTAGCCAACATGGTAGAGAGCTGCACTGACGAGTATCTAAAGTTCGAATTGGAATATCAGCAGGTAGCTTTTGTTCTCCCCTTCTACAAGAATGACATTTATTTTCAATAACAAGTTAGATACAGCGTTCCAAGAAGTTAAAATAACCCTTTATTTTGTACAAAATCGATATGAACTCTGCAGATAGTGGTACTCCAAACAAAAACCGCCAAAGCTGCAACAGTGGACATCCTCTCAACTCATTGTATACCTTCTGCCATGTCAGATGATCTCAAGGCATGAGACAAACTTAATGCTATAGTGCAGTGCTTTTACCATAGTTGACTTAATGTCGGGTCAATGTAAGTTCACGGGAGCCCACATTTTGGGTTTTGGGGAACTGGATTAGCTCTATTTGATCTTTACAAGCAGAAATATACACGGGTATGGCGTGATAAAGTAGGAAGAAATATTGCAGGTACTGCTTCATCTTCCATTTTGATATCATTACCATTGCCCATTTGAATTGTCTTTCTTCATAATGTTCATGTTTTTGGATCAGGCTAGTGGTTGTTGGTAGTTAAAATTTATAGATAAAGGCTGATTGTATTATTGATATCATCATCATTATTAGATATCATCATCATTATTATTTGTATGATCTTTAATGTTGGAATTATAAATCTTTAAGAAAATGTTGACATGCATCAGACTTTTTATTGGGTCTGAGAGAAATGTGTACCCTAGAAAATGTGTTGGTTTAAAAGCTTATATTTTTTGACTTTGTGTTGGATATTAAAAAATATACTTCCTTAGCAAGATCTCTACAAGGGGAAAGTTATATTCGCATCCATACACCATACGTTTATTCCACTTTGCTAATAATGTTTGCATTTAAACATGAATTACTTAGTTGCTGAAATGGTTAATGTTTGGTTACATATATTAGTTCTTCTTATTAAAGAATTCACAACTTTTGAACAAGCTTATATACCCTTTTGACAACCATATTTACTTCATAAAGTTTTTTAATTACTTTTAAGCTTCATAAATGCATATTCTTTTAAGTGACCAAAACTTTGATGAAAACACACACATACTTTACTCATTCAAGACTTTGAAGCTTGTCAAACATGTAAGGATGTCTCATAAATGTTGTATGTCTTGAAATTTAATTTTGACTCATTCAATTCGCCTGGATATGACAAGCATGTATGATATTTGACCCGATTGTTTTTTCTTTTCATGTTCTTTTTTATTCCCTTCATTTTTGACTTGGACATTCGTTGAAGATGTTTTAGATGGTCGGATATTATAATAATATTAAATTCATACTAATAATCCAACACATAAAATTTGAAATTTATTTTTGTTGTTAATGGCAAAAAAGTTGGTTAATTATCCTAGAATTACACGTCAATAAGAAGTTGAAATAACTGAAATTGGTTCGTGTTCCGTTTTCAAAGTCAGCCGTCTAGTGCTCTTTTGCTCAACAAATTGTTTTGTTCCTAGGACATCGGATCAAGGCAGAGGGACCAGACGTGTGATCCATGAGGTTGGTGATTTTTACTTGACTTCAAAAAAAGATACGTTTTTTCATCTATCATATAATCATCATTTGAGTGAAATCAAATGAAAATCAGA
Source organism: Flaveria robusta (assembly GCA_025506415.1). Lineage (NCBI taxonomy): Eukaryota > Viridiplantae > Streptophyta > Magnoliopsida > Asterales > Asteraceae > Flaveria > Flaveria robusta. The sequence continues at coordinate 6,289,865 of CM046474.1, read as the reverse complement.
TGTGCACTTGTGACAAATATGCTAGTGGTATTGTTCTTGGCATTGAAATTGGAAGTTATGAGGGACATTGATAAAATTCTCGGCATGAATTATTAATTTATTATTGCCTAGATTATTAAAATTTAATTTGTATAAATTTTAAGATTTTGATGATAATTTAACTTTGACAATTATAAAACTTAATGAAAATATATACGAAGTAACGGCCAAAACTTCACGTGAGTACGTAAAAGGGGTGTATTTTTTACCCTAATCCGAATACCTAAACTGATTTAACTCTATCCAAACCTGATTAAGGTATAACTTGAAAAAACCGAACCCAATTACACATCATACCCGAACAAATTTTTTTTATTTAAGTCGGTCTTTGACTTGTATTTTGGAATTTGGGAGATTTCAATTGACGCCATATACTTCATCCTTTTACGAACTTTATCACTCCTTTCATCAGCTCATCTTTAATTGATGACACAAGTTTTAAACTCAATCATTCCATCAGTCCATCCTTAATACCATACCAAACCGGTTACAAACAAGACATAATAATTTCATACTCGGGCATTCGCTTGTATTTGTTTAAAATATATGTTTGTTAGTTCTTGTGAGGGCATGGTACTATAATGGTAACATGTTTTCTTGGCCCAGTAACATGTAAATATTTTACATTTGTTCGAGCAATAATAGTTATGATGTTTGTTTCTGATAAACATATCGTCGAGTACCATGTAGATTTAGTGGTTGATTCTAGTTTTTTTTTCAACTTTGGCTATCAAACCTGCCCCTGAAGAGATGCCTAATTTGTTTACCATAACCGCAACAGTTTCAAGTTTGTTATCTTTGATTTGTATATTTTACAAGTTGACTAGCCCAATCACTGATTAACCCGAACCAAATAAACGTGAAAACCAAAACTTGAATGCCGATTAAATATTATTTATTTGGTTCAGTCGTTGGGTTGATTTCCTACATCTAAAAACCCGAGGAACCAGATCAGAGAATCTCAAAACCCGATTAAAAAAACCCGAATAACACCCCTAACGAAATGGATGAAAATTATCAATTATGAGTCTTTATCTCCATCTCTATTTCTATTATTTAGAGAACTTTTGTATTTTATATCTCCATTAGGATCTCTATGTTTACTATATCTCTAAACTTTATAGATTTATGAATAATGATTCTCAAATTTACATCTTCATCTCCATCTTCATCTCCATCTCATTCTTTATATTATAGATAAGTTTTAGAAATTATACTTTAACTCTCTATATTTAGAAAGCCACTATATACTCCATATAACTAGTGTGAGAGTATTAAAAAGAAAAATAGAGATGAAGAATGGAATGTGTGAGAGTTTAATAAACAAAATTTAAAAAAAAATATGTTTTTTAGTTAAATTATATAGATAAAGATGAAGAGAGGGATGTGAATGCTTTAATATCCATCAAAATTTATATATTTTCTCTGTGAGTATATAAGAGAAAGAAACAATAAGAAATTAAGTGTTTGTTAGTGAGATAAAAATAAAAATAAAGAATGTGATGTAGGATGTTAAACAAAGTTTAAAGATAAATGGAAAAAAATGTTATTTTTAGTTAAACTATAAAGATAAAAAAATACTATTGTGAATGTTAAGTGATCAATGAGTATAATGAAATGCTTTCAAATCCTTAAACGACACCTTACCTTAAATTATTAAAACAAATAATTATTAGAATGAAATTACAAGTACTCATTTGAAAATGCATTATCCATGGTTCCATTGGTTCCTTCTTCACGGTTGCTTGGGGCTTATGTCAACACATTCCCCTTCATGAAGCAACATGTCAATATCTTTGCTCCCACTAGTCCTTTGAATGCAAGTTGGTAATACAAATTTAAGTTAATTTGAGAAACGTTATATGAGTTTATTGCTTCGGGTGACAATGTAAGATATATATGTATGAGTCATTAACAATATATAAATGGGAGATTTAAGAACAGAAGAAAGTTTGATTATAGTAGGTTTTCTGAGGGTTGTTCATTAATTACCTGTAATTTCATGTGTACTAGTAGGCATAAAGTGATATACGTGAATAAAAAGGTGAAACGTGAGTTATGATTATGTAGAACCAACATGTATGCGTATACTTATACGATAACACTACAACACATAAGTAAAACGAGTATGAGTGTCCTTAGTATAGATGTGAGTTTAGGACTTTATGCTGATGTTCATAACTGTCAAGTTTTCGCCGTTGTGCATTAGAGCGACCCTGGCGTGTGGATAATTTATCGGTTCTAATTATCGACGTGTTTACATTAGGAAATAGAAAAAAATTGATTTTGCCTTCATCACTGGATTTAAAACTTAAAAAGAATATTTTGTGATGGAGCTGAGTCTAATGATAATATTATTTTGAGTTAATGTATTGAAACATCTCACGTATATTCGGTTCATATAAATTAGTTATGATATAAAATTAAAAGTAATTTAAGTTTTCTTTAGTTAAAAAAGGATAATTTTGTAGTAATCAAGTTTCAGGATTGTTTTAATTAAATCACTTATAAATTTTTTTTGTCTCAATCAAATCACTTATAAATTTTTTTGTCCCGATCAGGTTATTAAAATTTCAAAAATATTTTAATTTGATCATTCATAAATTGTAAAATATTTAAAAAAAATAAAATATATTTAAAAATTAACAATATTTATAAAAACAAAATTATTTATGAAAATTTTGAATTATTTAAAAAGTTTGAAAAAATGTGAGTAACCTAGTTTAAACATTCTTAAATCTTAATGATCTGATTGGATCTGATTAAAACAGATGAAATATTTATTACCTGATTAAAACAAATAAATATATAAATAATCTAATTAAAACACCCATAAAACTTGTTTATTATTTTGTAATATATTTTTAAAAAGAATTTAAAAATATTCATGCGTGTATCTTATCGGAACCCCACCAATATTTCCTCGGTCCACGCTAGCATATCTCCAAACCCCGCCACGTGTCCACAAAGATCCTCATCCCTTCCATAAAACCCTCAACAGTATCAACAACACAACGAAATCTTCCACAATTTCACACTTTCATTCAATCCAATGCTCAAAAGATTTGATCGGAATACTCGCCGGATTCTCACTTTTCCGGCGGTTCTTCCATGTCAACACATTACTCCGGCGACCCTTCTTCAATCTCTGATCACCCTCTCCGACTCCATCACCAATCATCAATCAGAATTCTTCCCCACACAACGTCGAAACGCCCGCGAATGCATTCGACAGATCACAATCCTCTCGATGTTATTCAGCGAAATTATTGAGCGAAAAGCCTCCGGTTTACCGGATTCCGCCATGCTCTGTTTCTCCGAACTTCACCATTCGTTTCAAAAGGTCCGATTTCTGCTAGAAGATTGCACGCGAAGTGGCTCGAGGGTTTGGATGTTGATGTTGTGTCGGTTTGTAGCGATGCAGTTCTCGTTGTTGATTCGAGCTATTGCCACGGCTCTTGATGTTCTTCCTTTGAATTCGATTGATGTGTCGAGTGATGTTAAGGAGTTGGTGAAGATGGTGGCGATTCAAGCGAGGAGGGCGACAATGGAGGTTGATTCGATCGATGGTTACGCGATGAAACGAGTGTTGGCGATTTTGAATCAATTTGAAAAAGGGTTCGAGCCCGATTCGATTATGATCAGAAGAGCTCTGTATCATCTTGGAATCAACAGTTGGAGTGAGTGTCATGAGGAAATTTTGTTCTTGAATGAAGAGATTTCGCTAGAATTGGTAGATGATGATAAAAGAGATTTTAATTTACTGTATAGTTTAACTGGATTCATGAAGTATTGCAGGGGTGTTCTGTTTGAATACTCTGTTCTTGACAATAGCGACGATCGGTCCGTCGGTAAAGCTAATGTTGAATCCCTCAGTTGTTTGAATCCAGAGGATTTCCGGTGCCCGATTTCTCTTGAACTGATGACAGATCCGGTGACTGTTACCACTGGTCAGACGTACGATCGGGTTTCGATTAAGAAATGGTTGAATTCGGGCAAGTTAATCTGCCCGAAAACAGGGGAAAAACTGAAAAGAACAGAGTTTATCCCCAATTTGAACCTCAAGAAAGTTATTCAACAATATTGCATCAATCATAGAGTTCAGATTTCAAAATTTCAAAATCAGAATCGCGATATTTCATCGTCGATTCACCCGGGTAGTCGGGCATATGCAGAAACAATCAAGTTCTTGAGTGAATTTCTTGTTACAAGATTGTGTAATGGAACAGAGGAACAGAAGAACAGAGCAGCTTATGAAATCAGATTACTTGCAAAATCAAACATTTTCAATCGGTTTTCTTTAATCGAAACGGGCGCCATCCCCCCTCTGTTAACCCTACTTTCATCATCTGATTCAACCACACAAGAAAACGCCATTGCAGGATTACTGAAGCTTTCGAAGCATTCGAACGGAAAGACAGCAATAATCAATCATGGAGGCTTGAATTCCATCATAAACATCTTGAAAAATGGACTGAAAGAAGAATGCAAACAGATTGCAGCAGCAACAATCTTTTACTTATCATCCATGCAAACAAATCAGCATCTAATCACAGAAGCAATTCCAGCTTTGATTGAACAAATTCAATCGGGAACTTCTCTCGGTAAAATGTATTCATTAGCAGCTCTGTACGCGATTCTCCTCAACCCGAGAACCCACAACATCGCGCTCTCACACGCGATCATTCCATTGTTATTCAACCACATTTCCACTTCACGTAAACCAGAAATCGCCACGGGTTCATTAGCAGTTGTATCTATATTAGCCGAAAGCTTTGAAGGGTCTCACAGAATCTTATACAACTTATCGTTGTCACCAATAATCAAGTCGCTGCAAACGTCCCGTTCGCGAGCTTCAAAAGAGTACTGTGTGTCGATCTTGCTGGCGCTGTGCAACAATATTGGGGATGTAGCGATTGCTTTCTTGGCAAGTTATCCTAATTTGTTTGGCTTGTTGTACACGCTATTGACATCCGGGGGTTCAGCGGCGAGCAGGAAGGCTGAATCGTTGATTCGGATCATGCATAGGTTCCATGAGACTAGCAGTTCAGGTTTGATGGATAATTGGGATTCATCAAGAATTGCAGCAGTTGGTTCATGTTAGGTTAGATGTTCATACTATGATTTTTTTAAATTTTAAATCTCGGATTTTTGAAGTAGCTTTATGCATTAAATTTTTTTAGAACGACTTTTAATCTATCATTCTATCTGTCATTTATAAGATATAAGAAATATAAGTTAACTAACTTTAACCAACAAATGTAGAGATACGAGGTTGACCATATGTAACATCCCCAAAATAGATACGTGTAGGGACAAAACTAGCATTCATACCATCCGTACAAACACAAACTCAATCTCTTAAGTATCTCACAATCAACAATGCATCTTAAGTATCAAGACCCTAAAAATCCTTCATTTTCATTTTGAAGATTGTTCATATGTTTATATTGTAGTAAATTGTCTTCTTTCAAGATTATACATACATACATACATTGATATATATGTTGGATATCTCATCGTCACTTCGGATTTGCTAGAAGAAATACACCAGATGGACCACGATCAAATTAGACTCATCGTTGGGATCATCGGTTTGTACACGTTAACATTTTTTTAAAAAAAAAGATCAAGCATCACATTTAAAGTATCTTGATTTCATGATGATCTGTTTAATGTTACGTATCTGTTAATGCATATCAAAGCATAATCTGAATGGGTTTTATTGGTTGTTTTTCTTTTATCTTCTCACCATGGAAAATTTTCTCTTAATATCATGAAACTGTATTACTTTGTTAATGTTTCATAAGCACAACAGAACATATTTCTTCATTGTTTGTTTATTTGCATGCATGTTTGATTATTATTATTTGATTTAATTCTTGTGCAGGAAATGTCATCTCATTATATCTATATCTTTCTCCCACGTAAGCATTCATTTGATAATCAGGGGCGGAACCAGAGTAGCGTTAGAGCGTCCACTGACTTGGTTTTAAGAAAAACGTACTTTGACCTTAGTTGTAATAAGTACAACAGAGAATCTTTCAATGAACTTTGATTAAAATGCTCTGGTTCCGCCACTGTTGATAACATTTCTATATTCTACTTTTTGTTTATAGTTTTTAATAAACAAGTTAAACATTTGCAGTCCCACATTTATCAAAATTGTCAAACTTAAATCAGTAAAGGCATTCAAACCAGATCCATATCTTGCTACACTTATGAATTGTGCAATGTGGCTGTTTTACGGTCTTCCAATTGTTCATCCCCATAGTTTTCTCATCATCACCGTCAACAGCGTTGGTATCATCATCACAACAACCTTTTGCACCATCTTCTTCATCTATTCCTCATGGGCGTGTCGTGTGCGTATGACTTGTCGCCATTCTCTTAACTTTATAGTAGAATATCGGTGTTACATTATTTGAACAACCAATCTTGAAAATGCAGAAAAAGATGATAATCGTGTTAGTAGTGGAGGCAATTTTTATAGCAGGAATGATCGCGGTTACATTAACACTCTCCCACACGCACCCTGCGAGATCTATGCTTGTGGGAATCTTGTGTCTCGTCTTCAATATTATTATGTATACATCTCCGCTAACAATCATGGTACAATACTATAAACAGTAAAGAAAACATAATAGTGTTTAGGAGGTTTTTATAAGTGTTTTTAGTTCAGAGATAAACAAATGTTTGAAAGGGGTGATGGCATACATGAAATCAATTGTCACATGTCAGTTTTTTTTTAGTTTGCTAACTCAAATCACTTTTAAAAACCTCCTAAAAACTATTATGATTTCTCTAGAGCACTTAGAAACCCATAATAGTCCTACTATAAACCATACCCTTTGTCTTAAACTTATCATTGTTTTTAAGGTTTCATGATCCATAAAACAACATTTGATAAACAGAGAACTGTCATCAAGACGAAGAGCGTCAAGTACATGCCGATTTGTTTGTCGATCGGAAATCTTTTAAACGGGCTGGTCTGGATCGGTTATGCAAGCCTTGAGTTTGATCCTTACATCATGGTAATGTTAATGTATACCCAACACATATATTTCAACTTTGTAATAAAATTATTATGTAATATAAGATTCAGTCCATCAGGGCCATACCATTAAATTTACATCTTTTTGATGACTTTTTTTTGGGGGATTTTCACAAGAACAGATTCCAAATGTGGTCGGGGCAATTTCGGGGACAATTCAAATCGGGCTATACGCCAAGTACAGTAAAACTACCAACTGGGATGATGATGATGAACCGCCTAATGAGACTGAAATGCCTCCATCCGCCTCGAATGCATAGATACAAAACAGGCACGCGTACAATCGATCAATGTTATTCCGGTTGATAGCCACTGGATAATGTATATATGTAAACAAGGTGTTGTAGTATCGACATCATAGTATATCCATCAACGAAGGTTCTCATGTGTTATATAATGTCTAGACTAGTAAAAAGCTAGAGTAGTTGATGCTCCAAGGTTGTCATCATACCATCATTTTGAATTGTAATGGATTATTCGATCAAATACTTAAAGGTATTATTTTTTAATGATTATTGAACAATGAATTATCTTTCCATGATTATAATTATAAAATTATCTCTAGTCTCTCATTGTATATTACCGGTTGCAAGACAACCATTATTTTTGTGACTTGAACCAAACGTACGTATACTACGGGCTATTGACCGATCCCCAAGAGTTTTGAACGCCAACCCTCGAGATCTTTGAACCTATTTAAAAAAGAAAAGCTATACATGTTCCATTTGAGAAACAAAATGTAAGTAAAAAAAAAAAGACGATCGAATATCGAATTCAATCAAATACTTAAGTTATTTTTTAAAAATGGTTATTGAACCTTTTCATATGATCACAAATATATATCTCTAATGCCTCATTGTAGCTCCTACTTTACCGATTACAACGACAATCATTGTTTTAAACCAAAAGTTTAAATGTGAGTTAAAAGATATCTGAGCATTAGGGGAGTTCAAAAATATTCGAATCCGAGAATTCGAATCCGAAATATCCGAATTTTCGGATATCCGAAAATTCGGATTCGGATAGTGATTTTCAAAAGTTTTGAATATTCGGATATCCGATTATCCGAAAACTAAAAAATACTTTTTTTTAATTTTTTTAAATTTTAAACATATATTTTTTGTAGATTGAGATTTTTTAGTGTATATTAGGACTTTTATGATATTAGTTGGTTTTTTATATTTTTTTTATAATAACATATGTCTAATTATAGTAAGAAAACTAAAAAATAAAAAAATGAAGAATGAATTTCGGATATCCGAATCACTATCAATATCCGTATCTGTATCCGAAAATTCAAATATCTGAATTTCGGATATCTGAAATTTCGAATACAGATACGGACAGTGATTTCTACTATCTGAAATTTTGGATATACGACTTTCAACACCCCTACTAAGCATCAAGCATCATCAACCACGTCTGCCACTAATTGACTCAAGGCCATGGGAAAGTCACATACTAATCCCATCTAGGTGTACGCATATGGAAATTACCCAAACGATCAACTTCACCAAGTAGAAATATAATAACATTTAAAGTACATATGTTATCAGAGCCATCAAAAAATTACACATGTCTTAACTGTTTAGTCTGCTTTGGTCATCTCTTTCGACCAAATTTTCAAACGATTCTATATATGCAATCCATTATCATAAACGTCTCGAAACATAAAACAAAACATGTTTAGTCGACACTCGAGTGGCGGATAACAGGACAAGAGGTGATGTAGAAGTAGCAGTTGGGTAGCATGCTTGGGCACAAAAGGACAACTACTAAATCATTCAATTCGCCAGAATGTGCTCCTGCCAATGGTTGCATCTTTTCCAGCACGCAATCCCTACCATCATATTCATATCCAACTTCAAACCTTCTTACTCTTAAGCATGCACAACTACTTTATTCAGTCTTCATCTTTTCAGTATTTTTTATAGTGAAAATACCTATTTTGGGTGTTCAGTTACCCATCTGAAAAAAAACAATAATAATTATAAAATAGTTTATGCGGTTACACTCTACTTTGTTTACATGTATCGTTAGATTTGCTTCGTAAGAATAGTATTTTGGCCTATGTTTTACTTTCTTATTAGTTAATTAGCTTTAGTAAACCGTTTATTACACCAGTTGAATAAAAAAAAAATATCAATTATAATGAAAATTTATTAATTATAAAATGATATTTTAAATAATATATGATTGAAATCTTTTTTACTAAAAATAGAAAGAAAACTTTGTTTCAAAACAAACCTTATAATAAAATATCATTTTTAAAAACCTTTTTATTATAACTTCCAATTTTAATTATCTTTTGTTTATATAAATTTTACTTTTTAAAAGCACCAAATATTTAAAATATTTTGTATTTCTAATAAAGTATGATATTTTAGAATATTTTTTATTTTATAAAAATTAGTTTTTTAGAAATAAATTAATAAATAGATATCTTTCTTAATTTATTATTTTATTAAATACTATTTTAATCTAAAAAATTAAATAATATTATTAGTAGTTAATGTTAATAATTAATAAGAGAGAAACGAGAAAAAAATAATAATAAGGAATGTGGTGCTGCCACATGATTTTCTCATATTTACTCTTTTATTATAATAAAAAGATTTGTTTACTTTTTTTTTTACTTGTTTGTTTTCAATTATGCACTTCATTTTCGTGTATTTATTTTATTTTCCGGTCAAGTTATGTAGTTTCTGACAATATGTGAAATAGTTTCTCGTATTTTTTTTGGTCACAGAGGTATAAACTTGTGTTAAAATATCAATTCAAAAGTCAAACAAATAGTTTTTTATTTGAAATATTATCATCTAATTTTTCATATTTAATCTCCATTTATTGCTTTGCCAGGCTCAAGGGTTTGGGAATATAAAAGCCTAGGTGCTGGGCGGCTGCGTTTGGAGTTCCCGATCTCTCGCATGGGTGCAACGGTTCTTGTTTGAGTTCTTTATATATAGAGGGGAGTTGTTGCATTGCAATAATCAGAATTCTCTCTTCACCCACATCATATTCATCTTCAATCTTAAAGTTATTCTCACTCAAACCCTATTATCTTCTATATAAACATCTGATTGTTAGTATTGTAACCTGAGAATTTTTAAGTTGTTATAGTTGTTGCTGTTCCAACAATCTTGAAGAAAACACTGCTGTTGATTTTCATTTTGTGACAACTTGCCCGACTTGCTCGTTGTCGTATGAATGTACCTAAAATGGTTATTTACTTTACTTTGTGCCTATATAGTTCATGGTTGGATACATTTAAGTGAAGTAGTGACTATTCAATTAGCATATTTGCATATCACTAGTATAAATTCAATTTTTTTTCCCTATTTTTCCCCTTTCATTATGCAATAAATAACACAAAATCACCTCCACTCATGTTTATCTTTAATTATATTTCAAAAGGCAACACTTCCCATAAGTTAGTCAAAAATTTCTATTTATAATAACAGTATATAACACACACACACATAGTAGACTATTATCCTTTTTTTCTGCTATACAGACATTTTTTTATTAAAATCTAAAAAATGAATATATAAAGTATGAAATTAATTAAATATTGACACTGAATCACATAAACAAATATAAAAATTTAAGAAATAACTTCTTTTGTAAATAAAATTTAATTCAAATGTTATTTAATATATTCATTTAAATTTAAATAAATAAAACATATAAAATATAAAATTATAATTGCACGAATATAAAAGGGGACAGGCAAAAATATCATATTTGAATTGAATTTACAGTTCATCGGTCGCACAAAAGTAAACCAAGTTATAAAAAGTTGTATCAAATAAAAAATTAAGACAGTGGTAATATAATGTACTTCCTAATAAGTGTGCATATGTAAAAATTTTATGAATTATAAGTGATGATTTAAAAAAAAAAAGTAAGTGTATGATAAGAAGTGTTTGTGTTTGACGATAAATAAATCCAATTGCATGCCATGATATCTCTCTGAATAATTATTATGTTGTTATTATTCTTTTATAAGTACAATGTATAATTATTAGAATCTTGAGCATCAAGCCACTATTATTGAAATGATAAATATATAAACTACAAGCAGATTTAAACATACACGTTAGATCATAGATGTTTACTTTGTTAAAGATGTTCAAGCATAACACGGGATCATGATCTAGTTTATTTAATAAAAACATTAAAACTATGGAAAAAACATCGAATTTAAAATCATCGCCAACAATGACATTTTCTCAATTATCTAAGACAACAACGTGATATGAATTTATGAATAGTAAAAACTTAATTATTTTTTCAATCCGTAGTGGTCCAGGTCATGTCATTCTCAAATATCCAATGGCATACCTCAATGCGACCCGGACCGGGTCCAAGTGCGACGAAAGCTCCATGGCCGGGGCTCCATGATGATGTGTCTATATGACATATAGCAACACCGGTGTTAATCTTTACTTTACTTGACACGTCAAGTATATCCGCCACATAGACTCTCACTTTCGGGACAGAGTGACAATAGTACATTAGGTAAGGGTACAAGCTTTGATGACACGACACTGACTTCGTGAGTTTCCCACCGTTGATCCCACTGACTTCACCGATCATCACCTCTTTCTTTGACCCTTCGACATTCTCTGTGGTCCTCGCCACTACATCGTGACCCAAAACCGAAACCGCAAAATCAACCATGTCTTCAATCGAGCCAACACACCGCTTGGTCTCACCTGGGCTCGGTTCCCGCTCACATTCCAATAGCGTGTTGGTTAACACACGCACCAGAACCGAGTTGTCCCGAGCCTGGAAAACCTCCTTCACCTCGGATAGTTTGCTACTAGCAAACGGTAATTTCGAGGTGATGGCTCGGGGCAAAAACGACCGTTTAGGCATTTTATCCACAATGTCAGGCATCATCATAACCGTCCCTTTTTTTAACGTTTTCTCTCTAAAGAATTTACCTGGCTCAACCCATCTTTTTACCAAACTGCCACTAACCGTCTTGGAACTCTCTTTCGATCCCGGCTTTTTATATCGACCAAATGTAACACCAGTTTTAGAATACTCTTTAAACGTAGTATTCAAAGCGTATATACTAAAACCAGTTCTTCGACCCGTGGACCCTTTACCATACTCTCTAAACGAATCAGACCCCGGGTTAAACGACCTCCCATAGTTCACGAAACTCGTCTTGCCCGAATTCGACTTCCTCCCATATGACGTAAACGTATCCGTACCCGCGTTCGCACCGTCCCGATAACCCACAAAAGTATCCGACCCGGCATTCCCACCACCACCACCATAAGCCTTAAAGTCATTCCTAGGGTTATTAGCATTTGAACTATACCATTTGAAACTATCATTTCCCCTATTTGCCAGCTCAGCATAATGCGAAAACGTAGACCCCACCACATTCGACGTGTCACCATAACTTTCAAACCCCACCGGAACACCATTACCATTCTTACCGTAGTTAATAAACCGTTGGTTGCCGGAGTTTGTATCATCAACATAGCTTTTGAACGTTAAAGGGTGTTTGTTGCCGTCGCCGGAATACGTCGCGAACCGGAGGTCCGGCACGTTGACACGTGGCATGTAGGAGGTGAAGTCGCCGTTGCCGCCGGTGGCTCCGGTGGCGTAGCTGGTGAAGTTGGAGGTGGCGACGTTGGCATCGGTGGCGTAAGAGGTGAAACCCTCACGGTGGCCGGTGGCTCCGGCGGTGTATCTAGCGAACCCACTGGACGCGAAGTTGGTGTTTTCTGAGTAGTTCTTGAAGGTGTCGCCGCCGCCGATGCGGTGGCGGCCGTAGTCGGAGAAGCGTTTGCCGTCGTAGACGGCGAAGTTGGAGTCTTTCCGATGGCGGGAGTCGACGGTGGTTGTATCGGAGAAGCAGAATATTCCGGCGGAGGAGCAGAAAGATGATAAGTGAGATGAAAGTGAGTGATTGGAGGCTAGTTTGGTTAATAAAGAGTATTCCAAAGGTGAAAGTGGAGATGCTTTTGATAGAAGAAATGAAGGGATAGTGAGTTTATTGGAGATCTGTGTCTTCCAGTAACGAGTTAATGATGATTTAGGTGAAAAAGGGTTTGATTTGGTTGATAAATCTGATGTTTTTACACCGCTGCGGGCGGTGGTGGCGGTGGTGGTGGTGGTGGTGTAGAGAGTTGTTGCTGATGAGGAAACCTGCATGGGATAGAATGATGTGATATGGAGTAAAGTGATAACATATTAGGGTAAAAGACAATTAATGGAAGAAGATGAAGAAGAAGAAGAAGCCAAATGGGAAGAACTTACAGTGAAAGATGATAGAAACAAGAAGAAGCAGAAGAGGTTGAGTTTGACTGTTTTGTTGTCCATCTTGATTTGTCTGTGTGTGTGTGTGTGTGTGTGTTTGGTTTGGTGTATGGTGGTGGAGAGCTTTATGTAGGGGGTGAAATGAATTAATATAATAATTTAACACATGTTTTTTTTCAAGAGTAAATTACATGGTAATACTTGTGGTTTACTTAAATTTTATACTTTTACCATTATAGTAAAAAGAAGAGAATAAAAGAAAGAAGTTTTAACATGTTATAGGACCCACTTTTTGTTAAAGAAATTAAACACCAACCACTCGTCCACAATACGAAACCATCTTTCTTTTCAAACCATCTCCCCCACCCACCATCGCCTCTCAAACTCTAAAGACCATTAGCATACCACCGTCATGTCTCTAGCTAAATCTCCGACCATGGTTTAAACTCTTAGGGGGCGTTTGTTTTGCGGAATTTGTTGGAATTGTAATTTGAATTTGAATTGGAATTACAAGAAATTGTATTTGGAATTCAATAGTTTTCAAAGGATTTAGAATTCAATAGAATTGAAATCTATAAAATGAATTTAAATTCCAAACGCATTTTTAGTGACAAAACACTTATAAAGAAATTGGAATTTATTACTCATTGCAAATCGCCACCACCTCAATTACCATTTATCACCGTCGCTACATACCACCGACCGCCGCCGCCGTCACTGCCGACAATCGACCCCGACCGTCAACCGCGCCCGTTGCCGCCACAACCAACCAATCACACCCATCATCGAGAACCGACAGTCTCCGTCGAGTGCGTCTAAACCGAAGCGGTTTGGCAGCGGTGGTCGACAGTCATGTGTGTTGGGGTCGGGTCGCGTCAACGACGGTCGGGGTTGGCGGCAGGTGGTAGTCGGCGGTTGGGGGCGACAGCGGTCGGGAGTGGCAGCGGGCGGAATCAACTGCGGTCGGGGTAGCGGCGGCGGGCGAGATCGGCGGCAATCAGTGTGGTGGCAGCGGGCGGGGGTGTCGGCGGCGGTCGCAAGTCGGCGGTGTCCACAAGTGTCATCGATATTGTCGGTCGGTGGTCGGCGGGGTGGCAGGTGGCAGTCGGTGGCGAAGGCGAGGTCGGTGGAATTTGAAATCCTTCAATATTTGAAAGGATTTTGAAATCCTTCATTTGAAGGAATTTAAGGGAATTAATTCAAATTCCAATTGCAATTTCTTTCGAAACCAAACATGTTAAGAATGAAATTCAAATTCCAATTCCAACAAAGTAGTACCAACCAAACATAATGCCCAATCAGATTCCAATTCCATTGAATTTCATTGAATTACTGCATACCAAAAGCCCCTTAGATGTTAGATGTCCGATCATTGATCATATTAACGTTATTATTGAGGCATGATCCAAAAACTTACACATTAGACAACAACAAAATATCAATATCTAACTTTACATATTGTAATTCAGGAAACAAGGATAAATTTAGCGGTGTTTGATTATTTAGGGAAACTCTAATCCCCCATCACCCCCTTTCGCTCGGTTTTTCCGTGAACTACCAACGCCATCATCATCGTCGACACTTTTTGTCCTACGTTCTAATCATTGCAAGTTTCTTTCTTTTTTTTTTTTTTTTTGAACAAGGCCAACTAGCGAGACGTTGTTATTTTCAAAGTAGAAGCTTTAACTTTCTATGGTTGCGTTTTTATTTCATTTAAAACACGTATAACCAGATGTCTGACTTGAGTGTTGATTCAGAACTAACTTAACGTGTTAAAAACGTTTTTGCTTTACTTGTCAAAAGTTTTGTAACTTTGATAATAAAGTAAAAACTTTAAATGTTAAAACTGATATATTTTATTCGACATAAACTCAATTCGATTTAATATTGTTTTTAGTTATTGATTTTTGGTTCATAAGAGTCCATTCATGTCAATTATTAAAATCTATAGTTTAGTTGTGAAACTATATGTATCTGAGATATGCACCGGGTTTACTTTTTCGTATATATTTTTTTTTAAAACAAGTACGAGATATAATCTCGCTAAAATAAGCATATCACCCTCTTTTTCAAATATTCACTCAAATCTTGTAATTTGTTTCTTCTTTTACTTTCTTCTTTTGCAAACAATGGTTTAAAGTAATTGCATACAGTCCTTTATCAAAAGTTTACCACTATCTCTATCGTATATATAATTGATTAATTATATATTATATATACATAATATCTTACAAAGTTTGTATGCCTATCAAGAACTCGAAGTTACAAATTGCAATAAACCAAAAATGGTTGTTTTGAAAACTCATTTTCATTTCATAGTGTAGGTGGAGACAGTATGGGCATAACTTCTTTTAAAAACAAATACATGAAACCAAAAACCAATATGGTGCCTTCTTGAGGACACTTTCTTTCTCCTTTCTCTTTTAAGCCTTCTTTTACAGAAATGGTGAAAAAGACCCCTCCAAGGGCCATGCTTTTTTTATTTTCGATAACAAAGGACCTGTAAACAATGTGTGGTAACTTATACTCTTCCATCATGATTAATTACCTACAGGCTTTATGTATATGTGTGTATGTATGTATGCATGTATGTATACACACAAGTAGGTTATTAATGTACAAAATGATCTTGGAGTGCTAAGTGTCTAAAGTGATCATGATGTGACACGTGTCTACGAATGAAAGTATACTTGCCAATATAGTTTTGCATCATAATACATCTATATAATTTTGCTTCATAATACATTTGATAATTATACAAAATAATATGTTGTATATTAATAGTTATGCTTCATATATTATGCTGCGTATGTGAGTATTACGATACATATATAAATAATTATGCTCGACATGGTCAAATATATGTTATAGTAGTTTTTTTGAATTTTATGTATATATATCAATGTTATACTTAAATAAAAAAAAGTATAATTGTTGAATTTGTAATGTTACAGAATAATAAAATATATTAAAATTATTTGAGTTTTAAGTAAAACAAGAAGGAAGTTGATAAAAGTAATAGTTACACACTTTTCCCGTTTTGCTCCAACGAGCCATTTAATTTGTTAAATTGTGTACCCGTGATTAGTCTTGAGTGATAGATCATATAAAACTTTTTTTTATTTCTCTTAGTATTTCATTTCGTATTTTGATCTTTATTCTTTTTTATTCTCTATGTATATGTATGTGTTTGTATGCCTCTCATTCGTATAATATTAGGTTCAAGTCTCATTTGAGATATAAAGTTGATTAATTGAAGTAGAGCAGAACTTTTTAAAATATATGTGTGTATGGGATTAAAACTAGAGAATATGATACAATCAACCAGATTACTTGAACATCAAATGATTAGCATTTATTATTACCCCATTACTTAAAGTTTCTCTCACTTTGATCCATCAACATTCGCTGACAGGGTTGGTTACCAAGACCTTGTTATAAACAATGTGTTCATTGTTTGATGATTAATATAAATTTTCATCAACTTGATATGATCAGTCACCACTCTGGTTTCAAGTTTAAGACCCTAGAATATATATAAAATTCATCTGTTAGATCTAACAAGATGGTTAATAGTTATAAACAAATGAGCAGTATCTTAGTGATGCCCAAAAATCAATGCATCAAGAATAGTTAAATGCATGTGGATTATATGTTCAGGATCAACCAAGAGTGGAATAGATTCCTTCTGCAACATGCACCAGTTTCAATGACCAGAAGCTATGAGACAAAAACATCAAAGGAATCTTTATGAAAGTTTGCCACAACCCTATGTAAATAGTAAAAAGAATGTTTAAATAAGCTGTATAAATTGTCATTCAGTACTTCAATCTTCATGAATAAAGAAGGCATTAATGCTTAAAGCAATATCTTTATTTAGAACAAGATCAGATATGTAGTAGCTTTATTCACTGCATAATAATAGTTCCCAAAATTCATTTAACTGTTTCTACTTTTATCATTTTGTTTTACTTCCATTTTACACCTCGATATTAAGGGTTGATGCGTGCTAGTAGTATATATATTTGATAAAGATTTTTGCTTAAATTCAGTTTTAAATAGTTTTTACTAATACTAAACTACACACACAAAAAACAAGTATATCTATCGTGTGGTAATATAGTATTGGTAAAAATCAAGTATCAATCCATAGACATATCGAGCCTACTCAAAAACTTATAATTTACTATCAGATTGGGTTTTGATTTAAGAAAAATGATAAGTTGCATAAATATAACTAAATTTTTAAGATTTTTAAAACAATAATTTAAAGTAAGGTTTGAGACTTTTGGGGATAAATCAGGGAATTAAGTCTACTATGCTAAATTAGATTACACTTACATAACTATTATGAATTGCCTGGTGTTATTAAAGATATAGATTAAAATAGTTATACTAATGTTTATAAACGCGAGCCAAAGCGTAGTTATTGTAAACCAGCTCTGTAGTAACAAGGATTGTTGCATCGAGTCACTTATAATAAAACCACTAAGCCCCTATTGATGTAGGTAATAATTGGGCACCCTTCTAAAATACGATTTCTAAAAATATAACTTAATATTAGAAAGGGAGTTAATCAACTTCCTTTTTAACATACCATTAATTTTTGAAAATCATAAAAGTTACTTTAGATTTCTCAGACTTATCAAAAAGAACCCGCAAATGATCAAAAAGTTAAAATAATATTATTTCTAATATTCATTACTAGTTAATTAGCCATGGATTTATTATGAAAACCGATTTCGTGAATATAAGTTAGTTCATATATTTTTTTTAAAGAAAATATAGAACAAGAGAGTTGGGTGTAAAAAGAAGTGTATAGATAGAATGGTATTTATAGGTGATCTTTACTTAATTAATTGTTTTCTTTAAACCATTATATAGCCATTGACACTTCAAACCATTTCTACTATAATAAAACAGTAACTAAAAGGATACATGGCATCATCAAATTCTTTCTTACTAAAATTTTTCTGTTTTTCTCTCCTATTAAATAATTACAATAATTATTAATAATATTATTTTATTTTATTTAGATTAAAAATAATTTTTTGATAAATTAGAAAAAAGATCTTTTTATTAATGTTATTTTTATAGAAATAAATTTTTATAACATAAGAGATTTTTTTCAAAATATTAAACTTTTTTTAAAAATATGAAATATTTTAAAATTTATACTTTAAAAAATAAAAAGTTTTATAAACTAAAAATAATTAAAATTTGGAGCTATATAAGGAAATTTTAAAAAATATATTTTTTAAAACTGTTTATTTTAAAACAAAATGTTTTTTTTTTGAAAAAACAAAAACAGTTTAAAAACAAAATTTAAAGAGTTGGTGTCATTATTTTATTACTTATAGTATTTACTCATACGTAATTTTAATCATATCTAAAATAGATATCATTTGATAATTAATAAATTTTTTATTTTATATTTTTTTGAACGGCGAAATATTTTATTATAAGAGGGGGCTAGCAAGAAACTAAAAACCCCGAGAAAACAAGAGAAAATACAAGATAGGCTTCGAGAATAACACAACCACACTATCAATGACAGTGACTAATTACCAAAGAATCACCTAACAAAAGTCTCACCCATGGTTGTTTTCATCCTATTCTTAATCCATATGGTTCCAAAAATTTTGATGCTAGCAATGATATCCGAAGGGGAGGTCCTCCTATGGTTGAAAATACTATCATTCCTTGCCCTTCAAATGCTCTAGCAGGCAACCAGAATGACAAGTTGAACAAGAGTCTTTTTCTGATCGTTATCATGAACAGCCATGTGCAGCTCCAAAAGGTATTTGAAAGAGAAGCCGAAGATGGGTGGGATATTACACCATTGGCTAATGTTTGCCCATATGATGTTAGCGACAGCACAAGACACAAATAGGTGATCGACAGATTCGTTTGACTCGCCACATAATATGCAGAGTCGGGAGTTCACACCAATGTTTCTTCGTAACAAGGAATCTATAGTAGGGATTTTGTTCATTTCCGCACGCCAACAAAAACGGTTAATAAACCGTTGCTAGTGGTTGAATTGTGAAAATAAGATAATCAGCGCGTATGAACATGATTCTCTTGCTTCAATTGTAATTGTTGAAATATATGGGTGTACTAAAAATTCAATTTTTATTGTGTTATTTGCATTTTTATATATCAAGCATATTTGTTTAATATGTTTGTGAGGTTATTGGGTCACTTGGTCCAGCAGCTGGGATAAGAAGCCTGGGCTGTTGCTGCGTATTGGGCTATACTGGATAGCTGGATGGGCCGAATGTATATGTGGATTGAAATATTGAATGTCTTTATCTGGTTAGTAGGGTTTGAGACCCAATAAAAGTCGGCCCGTAGATATGAACGCCCCATGTGAATAAATAATGGGTCCCTTAAAATAAAAACTTATGTATATAGAAAAAGTTCATTAGTACTATGACAATTGTTAATAAACAAAACAAAATAATTTTCATCCAAACATATTCGTATTGTTTTTATTAAATCAAATGTCTTTATTAAATTGCAAGTTTCTAGTTTCTTTACGGTAATCATTCCCCGATTAATGATGGAACCAATAGAAAACGTTGCTGGTTTATATTTCGCTTGAGAATTTTTATTTTCGATTAGGAGCAAGAGAAAATCAAGACACTGGTTGCTTATTAGATTTAATTTACATACATGACATATGTGATCATTGATATCATATTATTACAATCTTAATTATATCCGTTTTTTAAATGATTACTTTTAATCTATGGTTGAAATGAATTCTTCGAGTTCTCACAATATATACGAGTTTTAAAATGATTCACCTTCTCTAAGTGTGTGTATGGACTATCAAATAAAACTATTATTTTTGTGTGAGAGCATAAGGTCTATATTCAACATCATTATGTATTTTTATATTTATCGACAAATAAGATAACATCAATATTTTCTATTGTAAACAATATAATATAACAAAACCCTCATGATTATGCCCTCTTATTCCATTTTTCTCATCTTTTTCCTTATCATCACTACGGTGTTGTTGATGACAACTCATCTTTTCTCAACAACAATAATTTAACGTTGATTCTTGTTCTAGATCGTGTTTTGGATTAAACTTTTTTTTATCGTAGTTAAGAAAAAAAAATCTTGAAATAATTTTGTTACTTATGTTTGTACATAGAATGTTTATATCGTTTTAGAAAAGTAGCAAAATGTGTTATGCCAATTAATGGCTATTTTTGTAAAATTTTGGTCTACCAAAGTCATTTGTTTTATAATGCTAAAAATTTATACAAATGTTTGAACTTGTGCATCAAACATGTGTAGTTCAACCAACCGGTCTCATATATTACGCACATTGTCATGTACATATATGCATGCATGTGCGTTAAAACTCATTATAACAAATATAAAAATTGTAAAGTTAAACGTATCATTTTAATATTTTAGATGTACCATTATATATTGCGTATGAAAACTAAATACAAGGATGAATCAACACCTAAGAAGTTAAACACACAAATATAATAGTAGGTTAGACGCCCACAGTATATGCACGAACAATAAATATAATTAGGTCAATGAATCACACATAACAAATTGGGGAAACTTCATAGAAATGTAACCAACTTTCATATTTGTTTCAATTAAGTCACTTCAAATTTTTTTGTCTTGATTTAGTCACGAATGTGTTAATCCTATATATTTTATCTATTTTTGTGTTTGTGATTGATGTGTGGCTAAGTTAGGAATAATTAGTCAAAGGATTGGGTGTGTAATGTTAATAAAAACATGTTTTAATCAAGTTTGAGACCGGAAGGTGAAAAGTTATCGACTTTATAGAAATTCATTGTTTAATCAGGTTAGAGTTTAAATTCGGTGACATCCTCCTTTCTTGTGGGCCTTTGCACTCAAATAAGCTAAACTATTGGAGTATTGGGCTAGAGTGTGAGCCCAAAACCAGTTCTAAAAACAATTTTAAACCTCAACTTTTCTTTCTTAGTTGTTCGTAATTCCACGCATTTTGTGTAATATTGTTTAGCTTGTTTTCTCTTTAAATCTATAACTAGTATTAAGCCCTCGAGTTGTTACGTGACATTTATTATTAAGTGAAACATAGTAAGTTAACTTTTGGACATAGATAAAGCTTTAGTTAATTGTTTACTTCATTAACAATAATTTTTTTCTCTTAACACCTAATCAACGTGTCCTTGTAATCTAAATTGACACCACTTAGTTTGCTATATGTGTTGGTGATTACATTATCTAGAATAAAAAGTTTAACCTGATCACATTAGCCTGAATAAGTAAAGCATTAAAAGTATAATACATTAAAAGTATATTATACGTACATTTTGTTAGACAACAATTGTGTATAAGTGAGACCATACAGTGTTGAAAAAACATAAAAAAAAAAAATCAAGCGGCAACAACATGGTATATAGTGGAATTTTAATCATATAATTATGGATGTGAGCAAATAATATGAGATATAGAAACTTTACCTGGTGATAGTACTGTGGGAATAAGTGAAAACTTAAAGTGTATTGTTAATCAATTTTGAGGTTAAATATATGTCTTACATATTATTTTTATACAAAAAAATAAAAATCTTTAAGTGACACATGTTATCTTTATATTTCTCCTTAGCCTCTCTTTCTCATTCCTTTCTCCTATTAGTTATATAAATTTGAATAACTGTTAGTTATATAAATTTGAATAACTGTTTTTATATATGTTTTTTGTTTTCCCCATCTCTCTATTAAATAATAATGATTTTTTAATTTTTTTTTATAAAAAAATGTTATTTTAAAAAAGTTTGGTTTGCTCATGAAAGATTTTTATATATTAAACAGTTATTTTATTCTTTTTATAAAACATTTTTAAAAATTAAATATATAATTTTTGCACAATTTATATTAAAAAATATGTAATATGTTATAAATATACAATATGTAAATCCTTATTACCAAGAACACAACCATGCATCTACGCAACCCGTGTATTATACGGGTTTCTAACCTAATATTTTGATACTAGGTTAGTACATAGTGTATTACATATGTTAAATAAATAAAATAATAAATAATTAATTAGTAATAAAAGTTTATGAATCATAAAACCATTCTTGAAGAAAAATATGATTATAATTACGTATAAATAACTTTCTTAAGTAAATAAACAATAAAGTATTTTTCTTAAACTTTTGTTTTATTAAAAATTTGTGGTTTTTAAATACTTTTTTTAAGCAAAATGATTTTTTTTTAAAAAAAGTTTGTTATATTATATACTTTATAAAACTTTTATTTTTAAAAAGTGTGTTTTAAAAAAAAAAAAGGTTTTAATTTATTAGTAATATTATTAATAAAAAATAGGTTTTAATTTATTAGTAATATTATTAATATTCAATATTATTATTCATAATAGAGAGAAATAAAAAAATTAGTATGATAAAGCTTACAATTTTGTCATGTCTTATTTTAGTTTTTCTTTATTATCAAATAGATAGATAGACGGACGGACGAACAAATAGATAGACTAGAAAAATATTCATTAAATAGATTATAGTTAGTAATAAACACGAATAGTTACTGTACTACGTAATAGTTCAAGAAATATAACAATTATACTATTTTTTTAACTCACTTATCTGAATAGTTTTATTTTTAAACATTTATTCTAAGATTTTTTTTTTATAAAAATCTTTTTTATTAAAAACTTTAGTTTGTAATTATTCTGATTGTTTTAATGCGACTGTTTTTAGAAAATTTCACCTTTTTTATAAATTTTAAAAAAATGACTGATTTAAAATATTTTATTTCAAAAAGGTTTAGTGTTTTAGAAAATTTCATATTCTATACAAATTTTGTTTTTTTTATTTTTATTTTAATAAAAAGATGTGATTTTTAATTTTCTTAATAAAATCTTTTTTTAAAAAGATAGTTTGATTTTAAAAAATCTAGATAAGAGAGTGAAATACATCAATTAATAAAATTGATTTTTAATAAAATAGATAAATTAATTTGAGTGTTTAAATTATTGTAATATACTTTTTGGAGGGAAAAATAATATAAGGATATTTAAAAGAAAGACAAATGACTAAATGACGAGTCTAAATACAAATTACAAAAGAAATATTTTTTTATTAGATACAATTGATAAACATTACTGCATATGTTGCATTATACTTGTTCATAGTTTATACTATGGAGTACTAATTGTTTTATACCCTTGTTATGAGTTTGTATTATAGTCCACTAATTGTTTTATAGACTTGTTCTGAGTTCGTATTATAAGTATGTAATGGTGATCAAACTACTTGCTCACCAATGATCTTTTAGTGCAACATTTGTGATTACACCTATATGTGTGATACTGATGATATTTTGATCTATGCGTTGGTGTATACTCTATATGTACCTTCGTGTATACACTACATATGTATTCTTAGGGTGGTCTTGCTTATGATCGGTTAATACAATACTTTTACATTGTGATAACTTGTGATTATATGAATTAGAGCACATACTAATGTATTTCTTTGTAGTGTGTATATTATATGTGCATTTTGTGAATATTTTATTTTATCCATTAATGAATATGCTGCGTGTAGATTTTGAACATAAATTATTGGGATAATTACATATTTGCCCTTGTAAAATAACTTAATTACATATTTACCCAATTCAAAATTAAAATTGCATATATCCCCTTCTTTAATCTCTTTAATTGAATATTTACCCAAATCATAACCAAATATGCATGTATCCCCTTTCTTAATGAATTTTTTTTTTAAATTTACCTATTTTGATTGATTTTATTAAAAATAAATTATAGATTGATTTATTTAAATTTTTTTAAATTCATATTCACCCATTTATAGCTTTTTTTTTTCTTTTTATATTTTTTTAGTTTTTTTTTTTTGTTTTTTATCATCTTTTGCTACTGAGTTTTAGTTGTTTCTTAAACTTTTTTTCTTTTTTGTGTTTTTTTAATAATCTTATTCGTTTATGTTAAGTCTATTTTTTATCAAGTTTTAGAGTAACAATAATAAAATGCAATAGAAATATCAAACTTTTAATTTGTTACAGACTAAAAAATTATGACAAAAACAATCACAAACAGTTATGAGTAAAATAGTCATCTTATAATTTATTATTAATAAAATGTCAAAATAAGTTAATTTAATATTATTTTTATTAAAGAAGGGTTTATGTAGGATTTTAGTTTTAAGTTGGGTAAATATGCAATAAAATATATTAAGGAAGGGGATATATGCAATTTTGATTTTGATTGAGTAAATATGCAATTAACAAGATTTATAAGGGTATATATTCAGTTGCCCCTAAATTATTATATTCACTTGATGCAACAAAATAATTATGAGAACTTAAATGTGAATACGCAACTTTTAGATTCTTGTATCGTGTATTTACTGTATTTATATTATTTGCATGTCCAATTTAGACCTTGATTTATACCCTATTATTATATATTCTATACATAATTTAGTGTTTGTATCGGTCATTAAAATCCTTACACATTTTAAAAACTTTAGTGTGTGCATATTGGTGCATATATCACTACTAGATTTTTTTTTATTTACTGATGCACTTACAAAGTGTATGTAGATTACGATTTGATCTATTATTTATTTTTATTTTCATCAATCTACTTTAATAAAATAGTATTTTGGAGTGACACGTGCCGGCACCTCATTCATTCTCACCAAATTTTCTCGCTTCTTTCTTCTATTAAATAATTACTTTAATTATCAATAATATTATTTAACTTTTTTTAGAACAAATATAGTTTTTTTAATAAATTTAAAAAAAGATCTATGTTATTTTTAAAAATAATTTTTATAGAATAAGAAATTTTTATAAAACATCAAACTTTTTTAAAATTAGTGTTTTTAAAAAGTTAATTTTTTTATAAACAAAAAATAATTAAAACTGAAATTTATTATAGGAAATTTAATATTTTTAATAAGGTTTGTTTTGAAACAAAATATTTATTATTTTTTTTGGAAAAAAATGTTTTAAACCAAAAGTTTAAAAAGTTGATATAACTGTTTTATTACATATTGTTCTTATTATACGTAATTTCAATTATATTTTATCGTAAAATATCGTTGTATACTTGATAAATTTTTATTATATTTAATATTTTATTTGTTTAACTCGTGTAATACGCGGGTTTACTAAAGCTAGTTCTTTATATGGCTCTCATTCTTTCTCTTTTATACTGTTTTTTGTTTTCATAATTCTCGTTTGACGTATAATTAAGTATGAAATATGTCCTTGTTTAATTTCTATTCAAATTTTTAGATGGATCTTTGATTTGCAACACAATTTATTTTGTTTTCGGGTAGTTTTGTTGTTGTTCGTTCAAAATGGATCATCTTTCTACTATAATAAAAAAGTATATATGGGGGATACTTGTTAACATCATATTCATTCTTATCAAAATTTTCTCTTTTTCTCTCCTATTAAATATTTACATTAATTACAAATAATATTATTAATAATTATAGATCTAAATTAGTTTTATAAGTAAATTAAAAGATAGATCTTTTTATTAGTGTTATTTATAAGTAAATAAATTTTATAAAATAAGAAACTTTTTAAAAACGCAAAAAAATTTAAACATATTTTTTGTAACGGTTTGTTTTGAAACAAAATATCTAATTTATATTTTGGAAAAAACAAATAAATGTTTTAAAATAAAAGTTTAAAAAGTTAATATATTTGTTTTATTACTTATACTACTTAACCATATCTTATATTAGAATATTGTTTTATAACTAATAAATTATTATTCTATAATATATTTTATTTGATCAACGCGTGTAATACACGAGTTTACTAAGCTAGTAGTTTGATATAAAGAAAACTTTATAAAGGATATAAAGATTCAAATATGGAAATAACTGTGAATCTCTTTTAAACACATGAGGAAGACAATATAAAAACATGAAGTCGATTTTCCTTGTAGTGTTAAGTCATCATAGCATTTTTTTTTTCCCCAAATTCTATGACGAAAAAGTGGTTCTAAAATTTTAAATTGTTTTTCAATGTTGGGTGGTTATCAACTTAGGATGATGATCATTTTAAAACACTAAGTTTATGCGAGAATCACGATAACAAACCTAATCATTTAATTTAATGGTTTATTGGTGGTTCAACTTTTTCTTTAAAGTTTTTCATTACAAATGTGCATGATATACATAAAAATTATTCCAACAATTTTTTTAGTATGTTTTTTTTTTTAAATTTTAAACATTATCTACACATGTGTAGATTATATGTAGGTAATATATATAACCTACACATACATTACACATGTGTAGGTTTAATAAATATATAATTTTTTTTCATAATTTTATTTTAAGTTTCATAATTGATGAATAAACTGTAAGTTTAAAACACTTTCTTTATATTTTAATAAAGTTTTGTATTGATAATATGAAAGATTTAATTTGTTCTCGTTCTTCTTGCAAAAAAGTGTATTCTGCGTAAAGTCCTCCCCTATCAACTTATCATTGTAATTCAACACCATAAACACACGCATAGATTATAGATACATATGTGGATCAATACTTGTTCACCTATAAGTATAAAATTGCAAGAATTTATTAATTAACATATATACCTATTGCTTTAAATTGGTACACGCGACATCTATGTAACCATATAATTGCTTTTCATTCTCTCCCACTATAGATGATAACACTAAAAACTTTCATATGTATGTATATATACATCGTACACACATGTATGTGTAGGAGAATGTTCATATAAAAAGACTAAGAATCCTTAAAAGTATAAAAAGAAATTTGAACTATTGATAAGTCAAATCACGGACTAAAATGTGTGAAATCTTCATTTATGTTGAGTAAAATTTCAGTAACATAATCATAAAAAGTATCTAAGTATAAAAAAATAACTATCAAACCTTTTCTTATAAGGTATTTGGTTGAGGGTCTTAATTTGGGAGTATAATGTAGCGTTTGGTACGCAGTAATGAGGGACGAAATGGAATAAACCATTAAGGGTGAATGAAAAAAAACATATTTGGTTGGTGAAGGTAATGAAATGAACAATTACATATTTGATTCCATTCCCTCAAATTTATTCCATCCACCCCCCTTCTTTTTTTTTTTTCATTCCATCCATTCTTTTATCATTAGTCACCAACGCCACCCACTCACCACCGCCACCGACCACCACTGCCGCCAACGTCAACCACCGACCACCACCGCCACTAACCACCGCCGGCCACCACCGCCGGAAACCACCACCGGCCAACACCGTCGTTGGAAACCACCACCATTGGCCGGCCACCGCTACCGCCGGAAACCACCTCCGGCCACCACCATCACCGGCCACCACCGTTGCCTGAAACCACACCCGGCCACCACCACCGTCGCCGGCCACCGCCGCCGCCGAAAACCACCACCACCGCCGGCCACCACCGCCGCCGGAAACCACCACCGGCCACCACCATCGTTGGCCACCACCGGCCGCCACCACCGTCGGCCGCCACCACCACCCACCATCACCACCATAACTACCGTTATATCTCATTTCTTCGTTTTTCATACCTAACAAACAACACAAAGTAATTATTCATTCATTAGGGTAACCAAACAGTACAATGAAATGTAATGATTCATTTCATTCTCTCATGCATTCCATTCTCTCTTTCATTCTATTTCTTCGCTCATTCCATTACATCATAACAAAAAGACCCTAACTAAAATAGTGTTTTAATAGGATTGATTTAGAGCAATCACATTGAAACATTATGTTAATACTCATGAATGATTAGGCCTGTGCTTGATAACACATACATACTTCATCATGAATCTTATACTTGCAATATCTTTGTTTATTATACTAAACCATAAATTGTATTTTTGCAGAGAGAAAATGTGATTTAGATCAATTCGTAAGTCATAACCTTCAAATTAAAAATATGAAATATTTTTACTAAGAGTATAACCATTTTTAATATATGTATGTGCTACTTAACATCTTAGACGGGCTCTCTTTTTCGTTAGTAAACCTTTTACTTATTCAAGTGAAGTCAAATCACAATTTCTAATGAATCAAAAGTAGAACTAAATATCTAAGAACGATAAAATTCTCGTGATTATTATAGAGAAACATGCTAAATGCTTATAATTTGTTCTCTTTTTATGGATTTGTAAGAACAATTATAAGTATAATTTGTCTTTTATATCTTTGTAATGTTTTAGGATTTTACTAAATGCCATTATCTTATAACGTTACTTATCCGAGGAAGATATAAGATTTATTCATTTAAAGTTTTACGCATATGTCATGACACATCTATTATTAAAAGAGTTATGATATATTGAAAGATTTACATATTTAGAAAACTTGTTGCCGACCAAAACACTAAGAAACCCCAACCGTAAAAAAGTGCTCGATACTAAACCAAAAAGAGCAAAAGTCGGTTGGCCTACTTCCATACGGACCCACAAAGAATCAACTCAGATTCTTAATTTAGTAAGATGAGAGAAAATAAAGTAATAAACATTAGGGACAAAAGGTGAAAATCAATCCTACCCCAAGGATTAGTTTGGTAACTTCTAATAACATCGATTTATAAGTATTAGTAGGCGAGCCTATGTGATGCGGTGGAGAGTGTCGAAATTTGTAAAGCTTAGTTTTACTCTACAGTTTCGAATAAATTATATGTTGAGATTTCGTTTGTCGTAACGACTGAATCAAATTTTATAAAGTATTATATTTTAATTATTGTAAGCATAAACAAAAAAATTGTATAAAATGTAAAATCTTAAACTATGTTTATGCTTTGATCATTTGTATATTATAACGTAGAATTCTATTTTAAATGAAATTTACAACATAACGTTGATAAATAAAAATATTAAATGATGTATTCAATTACGAAAATATTATACGTTAAAATTATAAGAAAACAAAAATAATCAAACCCACCATTGCATCATTGTGGCTGCACTCACACACGTGCCAAAATCTTACTTTAAAGTAGTCACATCAAAGGCATATCTTAGTTGTCACTTCTTAAAATCACCAATATGTTATTCTAGCATAAGTACTTTTTTTAGAACGGTCAGGACCGGCACGGCCCGGCCGAACCAATCCTACCGTCTAGGATTAGTTCGGTTGTTTGTATTTGAATCATTTTCATTTGAACCAGTTATTTACCGATTGAACTGGTGAACTGGACTTGATGGTCAGAGTGGATTTTAATTTTCTCTTTTCCTTTTTTGAAAATTCTTTTTTATTAGTTTACTAATTTGTTATACATATTTTAGTTATTTAAGTGTTTATATTATGTTAAAGTGTAAATTCATACTACTCATTGTATTCTCGTGTTTTATTTTTGAACTGGATATATATAAATAATATTAGTTATATATAATACTTTATATGAGTTCACATACACTTGCCATGTGTATAAACCGAGTCTTATATGACATATATATAAATACTAAAATTTAAGAATAGGAATCTAAATGTATATAAATTGAAATGTAAATAAAAATAAATTAAGAGTAAATTGCCGTTTTCATCCCTGTGGTTTGGACATATTTGTCATTTTCATCCAAAAAGGTTTTTTTTTGCATTTGGCTCCCCAAGGTTTAAAAAAAGTTGCCATTATCATCCAAAAACATGAATTTCGTAAAAGAAATTTTATCAACAACACGTAAACATAAATTAGGATTTTGTTTTTATATGAAAATTAACATAAATACCCATTTAACGATGAATATTTAACATTTTAAAATAATAAAGCTATCATTTTTGGATGAAAATGATAATTTTTTTTGAAACCTTAGGGAGTCAAATGCAAGAAAAAACCTTTTTAGATAGAAACGGCAAACATAATCAAACCATAGGGAGGAAAACGGCAATTGACTCATAAATTAATTATGAAAGAAATAATTTATATTTTAGACGTAAAGAGAAAAAACAATAAATTAAATAGTCGTAAACATACATAGCAATTTTACTTTAACCGGTTAAATATGTTGAATATTATTATATATTTTTATAAGCATATTATACTATGTTTTAATAAGAAAACGTAAGGAATAGTAAAACACGGTCATTTTAGGTATTTCCATCGATGCTGACGCATCGGACATCAAGGGCTCCGTTTAAACGGGGAGAGAAAGAGAAAATAATCCATTTTCGTCTTTCTCTCGTGCTATAATTTCGGTACAGACAAAGGATCAGTGATGGTGAGCGGAGGTTGTAGTGGATTCGGTGGTTTAAGTTAAAATTAAATTTATAGTTTACAAGTTTTGGAAGTGTAAATTTTTAATTCACTCTAAAATATTTATTTTTAGATTTTTATTTATTTTGATTGATATTAACTTGTAAAATATTATACACACGTGTGTGTATGTATCAATGTATATAAATAGAAAACATTTTGAAACATAATTTCTTTAACTAAATCTTAAATATAACACATAACTTAAGTTCTTTAACTATATCATAAGTGAGTTGTGTTTCTATTGTTATATCTATAAATTAAGTTATAGACTCCAGTGAATACAGGATTGTATGATACAAAAATCATATAATTTTATAATGTGTATTACACATGTTGAATCATTATTTCCATCCATAGTCCAGGTCTTTCAATATAATAACAAAAAAACTTTTTTAAATTGTCAACAATCCCATCCTGAATGAGCTAATAAAAGCCTGGATTCAATACGAAAGCGGGCTCTTCCTCTTCGATTCAAGCAAGTCGACCATCAGGTGAATCGACGACCTGACTGAATTAAATTACCAACCTCCTATTGAACATACAAGTTCACGCATTTGTTATAGTTAAAATTAACGAAATATAATAAGTTTCTAGTCAAACATAATTAATATACATAATAGAGAAGAGTGTAATTGAAAAAAAAATTAAGGCTCAATTAAAAAAACCCTTACTCAAATTTGGAAACTGGCTATAAACATGGTTAAAGGATTCACATATATAGGTAAAATTGGGTAAATGAAATTAGACGGAAAAACCATAATGAGATTAAAAGAGAGTGACACGTGTTTCATAGATGTAAAGATTTATTAGGATTAGATATATAATTTTAAGCGACTGATGCACTACGTACTTCAAGATCTTTAAAGACAATGTATCTAACTAGAAGTCCCGCTGTATATATAGCGCGTCTAGCCTGTACCACTATACACCTTGGTGTTTTCGCCGCCAGAATTTACATTTTTCCTTAAATGCATTACTCATTATCCTATGATACAAACGTAATGATCTAATAAATTCTCATAATCTTAACCTTTTAACAAAACCCCTCATTTTATATCGGAGTGTTTATCGAATCATATAATAATTTATTTACTTTTATTCGCAATTAAAAATTTTATAACTCTATCCGAAATTTAAACCCAAATTCAAATAAGAAATTCAGAGTCGAATTAGACCTTATCCAAACATCCAAACTGATATTCGGGTCGGTTTTTTCGGATTTCGGATTTTTTTAACACCCTTTAATTATCTTATTCCATGTTCTCTAAAAACCGTAAACCCAAAAAAGAACCCATTGATACTTCGTCATCTTCCTTAGAATTTTTTTGTCAACAAAAAAATTAACTCCCCCCTGAAAACCAGAAGAAAAATTCACCAAATTGACATCACCATTGTCGTCTTTATCCATCTCTCTCACACATACTACTGTGTGCGTTACTCTCTTCCCTCCCTCTATCAATCGGTGGGGCTTTCAAATTCTTCAATTTCAACCCTCAAGAACTCATGCTTCACTTCACTTCTTAATCCATCAACCCTAGGGCTTTCCTTAAGAACTTCTTTCTTCTTCAATGGCGATCAGAGGTGCAGGTTTCAAGTGGTCAGTAGTTCCATTATGTGTTCAATTCTGCGTTTTCCCTTTAAATATTTGTGCCCCTTTTGATTTCTTGGTGATCGTGATTGAAATTATGCAGGTACGATGGATTCTTTCTATCAATGCTTGCGTTTAGCATGTATCCTTTTGTGATTGAAGTCTAATTAC
Organism: Flaveria robusta; assembly: GCA_025506415.1. Lineage (NCBI taxonomy): Eukaryota > Viridiplantae > Streptophyta > Magnoliopsida > Asterales > Asteraceae > Flaveria > Flaveria robusta. The sequence goes on along the minus strand of CM046474.1, from coordinate 6,257,439 downwards.
GATTGATTTTAACTTTTTTTTTAGCGGTTTGTTCGTGTGATTGTTGTGGGTTTTGTTTCTTTAACGATTGTGATTGAATAGCCTCATGATGGTCTTGAGTTGGCGGCGTTATCATGGTTGTAAATTACCATTGCATCTGTGGATTGTGGTTTGTGAATTGCTTCTTTTGTGAAATCTTGATCGTTTCTACATGAATTTTGCAATTCTAGAGGCTAATTTGTGTTTTTTTTTTTTTTTCATTTGGTGGATCAGATTGATTATGCAGTTGTGTTTGTTTTCAGACTCTTGATGTTTATAGACAATTGGATCGCAGCTGCAGTTCGATTGTAAGTTAGCAGCATTCGCTAATTGATACTGTAATGTGTGTTTCATAGATTAACTTTATGTTGTTTGAAGTCTGCATATTGAAAGGGCCATTTGTATAGCATAATTATGTAATGTATCAGGTTTTCCCTTATAGAACACAAATTAGTGCCTTAGTGGTTTATTTTATGTTAATGGTAGTGATATAATTCAATAATCAATGTTCTAATTATGAAATTGTATAGGGATTATGGTCGGCAGCTAAGAGGCCATCGTTTATTTGGAAGATTGGTGGTTATATCTATATTATATGGCGTGTTGTATCCGTTTCTTTGGGCATGGAGTTTTGTCGGGGCTGTATGGTTTGCTGGTGCAAGAGACTGCGTACGTGCATCATTTTTGTTTCTTTAGTTAGTTAATGAATCCGTTAACCGTTAGCCCATGAACCCGCGAATGATAATTTGAATATATATGTATAAAATTGTTGCAGCTGCCTGAGAAAAACCAGAGATGGGGATTTCTTGTATGGTTACTTTTCAGCTTTTGTGGACTCATTTGCCTTGCTGGTAATTTTGGGAAAAAGGTATTACATGATCTTGTTTCTTATAACATAAACTTACATATCACAATGATTTAATTATCTTTATTTTCTGTTTTTCAGTGGTTGATAAGAAGGCAAGCTCATGTACGACGTGCTCCACAGGGGACTCGCGTTTCTGAATACATGGTAAAATCAAGAAACCATAAGCAACATTCTTGAAAAACATATAATGTTATCAAGAAACTGTCACCACATAGAATAAGATGCATAGGTTTAAATAGCATACGAAAATTGATATATCATAATCTATGTGCCATATTGAAGGCGGAAGTTTCGGTGTTACCTTTTCGATACATATCAAGAGTTATTGCGCTTTCTTTCGTTGATACGTGGTAGTTTGTTAAACAACAATAGTTTCTAACTATGTAGTCATGTTTTGCATTGTTTGGATGTATATTCTTTTAATGGTATCATCATAATGTATAGCCTAATGTTATTTGGTGTATATATTCCAGGTGTTGCTTAATATGATTCGTCAACCTGATTGGGTGTATGAAGTTGCTGCTCATGAGACGACAGCGTCTGACCAAGAGACCAACCCGTATAATACGGGAATGAATACCGCGGCTCAGGTAACAACTAACTTTAAAACCACATATTAAAGAAATGTATAGTTTAAGCGGAAATTTTGTAACTTTTTGCATTTATACGTTTGCTTCATTAACGACTTTCTAACTTTGGCAAGTAGAGGGCAGCAGTAGAGACCGCGATCCAACAGCTTCCTGTTTTTATATTAAAAGGTGTTCCGACCGACTGCAGTGACTGTCCGATTTGTTTGGAAGAATTTGTTGTTGGTCAAGGGGTAACACCTCTCTTATGTTTAACTACTTATAATCCTTATTAATTAGTTACTTGTTAGATTACTTATGAAGCGAATTACTTAATCTGTAGGTTCGTGGGCTTCCGTGTGCTCATACTTTCCATATGGCATGCATCGATAAATGGCTTAAACTAAATATAAGATGCCCTCGATGCCGTGGTGTAGTCTTTCCCTTTTTAAACGTAAACAGCCCGTCTACCACCCCGGTTGATCCTGACCTTTCGCCCGTCTCAACAACTCAGCACATGAGATCACAACCATCAAGCTCAAGTTACCTTGTGACAATGCAAAGTTTTCTCATGCCGGTTCAAGGAGAAAATGCACTACCATCCGATTCCAGCCCTAGCCCGAGCCCCACCTCTATCAACGGTCATGCTACTGCTATGGAGATCGTAGAAGATGGAGGCGAACCATCTGAGCCCATAGAGTGACTGTTCCGGGCTGCGCAAACTGTAAAAGTTACTTTTTGGTGCACTTTTACAGTTTATATAAGTTTTAGGACTCAGAAAGTTTTACTTATTTGGCAAAAGTAAATGCTTATTTTGGTTACCTTAATGTAATGGTTCCAAAAGCATGTTTATACTTTGAAACTAGTAATGCCATATGACTTTTATCATACAGTTTTGTTGATTTCACATATGTATGGTCATTTCTGAATTCGAGTCGGGTCATATTCTATCAGTAACGGGTCCGGTGGATCAAATAAAATATTAGCTAAAAGATTACAGGTCAAAAGTTACAGAAAGTTTAAATATAGCAGCTTTCTAAAGGAAATTAATAACATATCTTTTGTATAGTTCATAATCACATGTTAATTTGAGTAAAATAATTATTTACTTTAGAAATGTGCTATAAATAGGTAGGTATATGAACTCAGTGTTTATACTAATGGACTAAAAGTGTTTCAGGCAACCCATTTTGACCCGACTCGTTTCTAACAAGTGTTAAAACCGAGCTTTAATGTGAACTCATTTTGACTCCTTTGACCCACCTAACCAGCATCTGGAATGAAGCAACTAGATCATGAGATAGAAGTAAGGTTTATTATTCATTCATCGTGTCAAAAAAACATGAGATTCAACTTGGATTGAATCCCGAAACATACACATACACCGGTTGTTCTTAACCGGTTTCTTCATCACTAGTGGTGGTTGTATCAGACACCCACCCAAGATCAATGCCAACATCAAGAAAATACAGCATAAAAACCAAGAAAATGGAACAAACAAACATGGGTATAGCTCCAAACAACCACAAGAACAGCGGGAACGAGAAGTAGAACGCGCGAAGACCAAGTGACCAGAAGTAACTTCCCATGTTCATCGAGGTGATCACGTACTCAGCCGTGAGCCGGTGGCTCGTGAAATTAGTAATCTTTTTGTACGGAACATTGATCAGCATGCTTGCATGACTGTAGTATCTAACTGATTGAATGTTCATCAAGAAAGATACTAAGAAGCATACCAGTATGCTAAAGAACTTGATTGTTAACCCGAGCTTTGATCCTTCACCAAAGGTTATACCAATCGCGTCGTGGTCGCTGGTGGAGCCGCTGGCGGTGTTCTTGTTGTTTGTGGTTAAGCCTCCGGTCATTAGAACCGCGATAAGGGAGCTGAGCATGATCGCGGTAGAGGCCAATAGGGTTGATGCCATAATATTGTTCCTTAGTGTTTGCACTGCTAGAATTCCTGTCTTTTGTGTGTCCTGTCACCAAAAGTTCATTCAAAGAATAAATATTACTTACAGTTACTTATAACTTTATTAGCGAGTCAAGCGCGAGTTTAATATCGTATCAACTCGACTGATCTCGATTCACCCCTAGTTTTAACAAAGTAATAATCCCACCTTACAAAAAAGTAACCGTTTTTCAACCCGTGTAATATATCAAATATATGTTCATATGAATACAGATCTACTTGCATGCAGATGCCATATAAACACATAATCATCCTTACTATACATGCACATACACATATATATGATATAACTGTGTATTAACACATACCTCCATCATGGAGCTAACCCAGAATCTGCGATTGATCGCGTTCATACCGACGACAGTGCGCGCAGGCTTACGGCGTATCTGGTAAAGAAGCCAGACGTGATAAAGCGCCATTACAAGCAATCCGGAGGGAACTAACACAAAATCTAAATTATTTGGCACCATTTTAGGTTAGTTTTGAGATGAAGGAGTTGCTAATGTGATGAAAGCTAGTATTGAGAAAAGATGAAAGAGATGAGGTGCGGTGGTAGTTGTTATATAGTGACCCACTTCAAAAGTTTTTGCTAGATCTTTCTTGGATGCATGCAGAGATTCCACGGGTTATTCGCATCATAAATATATGACAATAAAAATATTTAAATATTTATGTGAATCTCTACTCTTTATTTTAATAAAAAAAAGTACTTAAAAAAACACGTATACACCACATTTCTTCTTATTAATTCTACCGTTTATCACTTATATTTAATAATCATATTAATTACTAATAATATTATTTTAATTTTTTAGATTAAAATAATTTTTTAATAAATTAAGAAAAAGATCTTTTTATTAATGTTATTTTTAAAGAAACAAAGTTTTATAAAATAAGAAAATTTTTTAAAATATAAACTTTTTAAAAAATACAAAATATTTTAAAATTTTTAAAATATAAACTTTTTTAAAAAATACAAATATTTTAAAAGAAATAAAATTTTTATTCTATTTATAATAAGCAAGATTCCAATCATATCTTATCTTAAAATATCATTTTATAATTAATAAAATTTATTTAAATATAATATTTTTTTATTTAATTCGTGTAATACACTAGTTTACTAAAGCTAGCATTAAATAATATGAATCAAGCCCATAAATGAAAATATTTACCATAAATCTAGTGGCACTAACTTTTTATATTAACGAAAATCTAATATACTCCTAACTAGCTTTAGTAAACTCGTGTATTACACAAGTTGATCAAATAAAATATTTTATAAAATAAAATTTTATTAATTAAAAAACTATATTCTAATATAAGACATGGTTAAGAACTATAAGTAATAAAAAAAATATATTAACTTTTTAAACTTTTATTTTAAAACCTTTATTTGTTTTTTTTCCCAAAAATAAATTTAACGTTTTGTTTCAAAACAAACCGTCATAAAAAATATATTTAAAAAAGTTTGATGTTTTTGAAAAGTTTATTATTTTATTAAATTTATTTTCATAGGAATAACACTAATAAAAATATCTATTTCTTAATTTACTTATAAAACTAATTTAGATCTAAAACAATTAAGTAATATTTTTAGTAATTAATGTAAATATTTAATAGGAGAGAGAAACGAGAAAATTTTGATAATAATAAATACGGTGATGCCAAGTGTCTCCCATATATACCTTTTTATTAGAGTAGAAAAATACTATCGTGTAATACTGTCTAATATGAGACATGAGCCCTCAATTTCAAACAAAAAATTATTTTTCACATTTGTCTAATATGAGACATGAGCCCTCAATTTCAAAAAAAAAAAAAAAAAAAAATCATTTTTCACATTTAAATACCGCTTAGCCAGAGGCCCATTGGTTTGTAATGACACTAAATGCCTCGTAATCTTGTAAGATCATTTTTTTAGTTTCTTTCTCCTTGCGGGCTAGTGACTTGAAAAACAATCCAAATTAATGAGATCGTTAATATATTTCGACAAAAAGAAGATAAATCTTTGTTAAATGTACAAGGGAGATGCATATGGATTTCAAAAAGTTTTGACAACAGAAACAATAAAAGTATATAATGATTTTAAACCTGGCTAAAAACTTTTATTAAGCATCCATTTGTAAGAATTTAGGAAATCGAAAACAACTATAAGTTCACTGCGAATCCACTGTTCCACTAAGGTTCTAGAAAGATTACAAAATAAAAAATGTGTCAGAGAGGTTTAGGAATCCATTAGTAGTAATTAAGAATAAGAGTCCATATAAGATATCTCCTCAAGGCTTTTAAAAGTTTGTTGGTGAGGCCAAGATGGGACGGAGAATTTCCTTTGTAATGTATCAGTAATTTAAAGTTAATATTCTCATAGCAAAGTTTTCTAAAGAAGTTCATGTTCGGTTTTCAGAAAAATGTTTGTTCAATGGTTTGACGATCAGTAATCCGTCGCCAATAGTGTTTATAATATGCCCAGCCTTCTAGTTTTTAAAACACACTCAATCATTTTCAGATGTATAAATATTGTGATATGTATTTATTCATTAAGTACCAATGCATACTTCGCATACCATATCATTGCGATAGAAGATGTTTGATAGCTACACTCGAATGATATGATTTATACGAAAACATGGGTAGTAGAAGAATCTAGTCACGATCGTCAAACGAAACCAAGTGTGAGATGGTACATCCTAGTAATGGGCTTGCTTGGAAACATTTCAACTAAGACAATCCTAACTTTATAGAAGAAGTATGAAATGTTCGTATATGGTTATTTGCTTGAATTAATGGAATGCCTAGTAATAAATTTGACACGTGAAATGATTTTAGGTGGTCCCATTCAATGTGGATGTGTGTTTACGGAAGGAGGCTTCGATCATTGAAACGAATGATCATAAACAAGGTAAAAAACGAGGAGTCTATAGCTGAGTCTTATTTGGTAAATGAATTATCTAAACTATTGTATACTATATATTCCTACTAGTTTGGCTAACAATAATCGACTAGGCATATGCATGGTAGCGCCTCGTAGATTATTTGATAAAAGCAAGAAACGAAGGGTACTCACGGATGATGAGATTCCAATATTCACATGTATGTTTTGTTAGATTGTATAGAACTTCAGCATTTTGTTTGCTTGTATATACAAATTGTGTGTCCATATGATATTGATGCTTATGTAGATAGAGCCAAAGAGTAAGGGTTCGCTAAATGGCTCTCTAGACATGTAACTATGCCAATTTCAAAAAGTTCAAACCCTAATCCACATGTGTTATTATCTAATTAGTGTTTTTTTTTTTTTTTTATTTCGAGCACTCAATTTCAAACAAACCAAAAAAAAAAAAAAAAAAAAAAAAATCATTTTTCACATTTAAATACCGCTTAGCCAGAGGCCCATTGGTTTATGACACTAAATGCCTCGTAATCTTGTAAGATCATTTTTTTAGTTTCTTTCTCCTTGCGGGCTAGTGACTTGAAAAACAATCCAAATTAATGAGATCGTTATATATTTCGACAAAAAGAGATAAATCTTTGTTAAATGTACAAGGAGAGCATATGGATTTCAAAAAGTTTTGACAACAGAAACAATAAAAGTATATAATGATTTAAACTGGCTAAAAACTTTATTAAGCATCCATTTGTAAGAATTTAGGAAATCGAAAACAACTATAAGTTCACTGCGAATCCACTGTTCCACTAAGGTTCTAGAAAGATTACAAAATAAAAAATGTGTCAGAGAGGTTTAGGAATCCATTAGTAGTAATTAAGAATAAGAGTCCATATAAGATATCTCCTCAAGGCTTTTAAAAGTTTGTTGGTGAGGCCAAGATGGGACGGAGAATTTCCTTTGGTAATGTATCAGTAATTTAAAGTTAATATTCTCATAGCAAAGTTTTTCTAAAGAAGTTCATGTTCGGTTTTCAGAAAAATGTTTGTTCAATGGTTTGACGATCAGTAATCGTCGCCATAGTGTTTATAAATATGCACCCGCCTTCTAGTTTTAAACACACTCAATCATTTTCAGATGTATAAATATTGTGATATGTATTTATTCATTAAGTACCAATGCATACTTCGCATACCATATCATTGCGATAGAAGATGATGTTGATAGCTACACTCGAATGATATGATTTATACGAAAACATGGGTAGTAGAAGAATCTAGTCACGATCGTCAAACGAAAACCAAGTGTGAGATGGTACATCCTAGTAATGGGCTTGCTTGGAAACATTTCAACTAAGACAATCCTAACTTTATAGAAGAAGTATGAAATGTTCGTATATGGTTATTTGCTTGAATTAATGGAATGCCTAGTAATAAATTTGACACGTGAAATGATTTTAGGTGGTCCCATTCAATGTGGATGTGTGTTTACGGAGGAGGCTTCGATCATTGAAACGAATGATCATAAACAAGGAAAAAACGAGGAGTCTATAGCTGAGTCTTATTTGGTAAATGAATTATCTAAACTATTGTATACTATATATTCTACTAGTTTGGCTAACAATAATCGACTAGGCATATGCATGGTAGCGCCTCGTGATTATTTGATAAAAGCAGAAACGAAGGGTACTCACGGATGATGAGATTCCATATTCACATGTATGTTTTGTTAGATTGTATAGAACTTCAGCATTTTGTTTGCTTGTATGAAGAATATTCAAATTGTGTGTCCATATGATATGATGCTTATGTAGATAGAGCCAAAGAGTAAGGGTTCGCTAAATGGCTCTCTAGACATGTAACTATGCCAATTTCAAAAGTTCAAACCCTAATCCACATGTGTTATTATCTAATTAGTGTGTTTTTTTTTTTTTATTTCTAGCTCAAACACTGGCAATCAAGACGAATGATCATGTAATCAAACTACAACGCAAACCTTCACGCTTTGTTCTATGGCATAAGGGATTATCTGTAACTGAATACAAGTTACATACCTAACACATGTTGTTATGAGGGTCATACATAATAGTAGCCTATGTGTGAGGGGGGCTTCTTAGGATGAGCTAGCATAATAACTATTAAGGATTCCATGAGACGTCTTAGTGGCAAAATAATACGTATTACGTAATTAGTCATTTTGTTGTCGTGATTTCAAATATGGTATTCATATGGTTAGAGTTGAATCAAATATGGTCTGGTCAGTATTAATTTCATATTAAGGCTAAAAACTAACGATTTGTTTATTCTAGCATCATAATCAAAACATGTAAAGTATACAAACTACATATTATTTGAAATATTGGTGGGTTTGTCAAAGACAAAATCAATGAGGATACATAGGGTAGGATGTGTCGTTATTAAATTCGTCAATGATGGTAACATAGATGATGAACAATTCTTTCAAATTAACAAAATGATAAACCATTTAACATCTATAAAAGTTAATGAGGATATCACCATTTGTCTTGTCACGTGCATTTAACTTTAGTAATTGTAATTTTATATAAACTAGGTACTTAACCCAATGAAATACAGAAAGAACTCTATATATTACAAAATAAAAAAAAAAGTTTACACTAATAATGGGTTTGATTAACATGCCAAAACGATAAAAAAACGTGTTTTATATTATTTGGTAGTCATTCACGTTGTTATGAAAATGAATGTCAAATCTTTCATTGCTTTAACGAAAAAAAAATAATACTAATAATAATAATAATACAATAATAAACATAATAATAATAATAATAATAATAATAATAATAATAATAATAATAATAATAATTAATAAATAGTAATAGTTATAATATGATAAAAAATGATATTAAAGAAAATTATAGTTAAAATTAATTACAATTAATAATACTAAAAGAGAATAAATAAAGCATCAAACATAATAATAATATTGATAATGATAACAAAAATAAAATTATAAACATACTAATAACAGGAAAAAAATAACAATAGAAAATAAGAAAAACAATAAAACTAATTAACGGGGGATCGAACGTGAGACCTCGTTTCTAAAGTTGTGGGCTTTGTCAATAATTAACAAAAAGTAAAATATGTAATTTGTAATGTACATGACAACATTTCATTAGTGAATTACTCTGCACACTATCGTAATTGTTAGTAATAGATAATTTCTAGAAATCATAACTTATTTTAATTTTCACAATGTGTGTTATTTTTAAAATTTATTTTATTGACGAATTATCAAGGAAAAAGTTGTAGGTAGAATTTGAAAAGATTCTCACACCTCTTGTCATATGTATTTACTTTTTTATATTTAAAAGGTTTTTACTTATTTTAAACATGTATTTGTTTTGTTTTCTGCAAGAGACAAACAAATTAAAAGTATGTCTATGGTAATCATAGATATATAAATATAATAAATCAAAAAAAATATTGCAAGAGGTGTGTGATGACGGTAGTATTCAGCTCTTGCCGTTTTTAATACATATAGTAACGTATTTATCCAAGAAAATGAGGCTATAAGCCTTTAAATCAGTACAAAACAACTCCTAGACATTTTGCAAGTACCTTTCTATTTTTTCACACATCAAAGAAACAAGTTGAGCCACTAGGCTACTGCACCACCATAAGCGAGGACCACGTAGAAGAGAAAGAAAAGAAATTCAAAGTCAAAGATAAGGAAAAAGAAAGGAATATGAAATAAAGTCTTACGACTTATAAAATATATTAGACATGATGTCCTTTAGTTGAATAAACATATTGGTTGCTCTATTTCTTTCTAATAGTCGTAGATTAAGGATAGAGCGAGAGAACAATTATGAAAATTAACCATAAAATTACTTGCACAAAATCAATTATATATATAAACTATATTTATATAGAAGGGTTTTAAGAAAACCATAATGTTATAAGAAAAACTAACAGAAAAAACCAATGAAACCGGTGACATAATTTATAAATTTTTTGTCACTACCCTCTATATATGTGTGTGAGTATATATAAATTATGGTATGGATCAAAAAAAACGTAGCATGGTTTTACATATACATCACACATAGGTTACGTATACGCAACCATTTTTCATTCGACATAGTTTACGTATACGTAAGACTCTTCATTCTCGTATGTATGCTCAACATATATGTACCGAATACTTAAATAACATTTTAACAATTAAAATAACAAAATATATGAATTATGTTATTGGTTCCGTGTTTTATTTGGTTTTCACATAACTATTGGTTTTCTCATAAATCATCCCTATTTATATATTTACATATTATTTGTATTATACATACGTCTCAAGGATATATGATATACATAATACATAACCTATGTAATGACTATATCAAAATACATAAACCTACATATATCTATACTACAATATAAAGTAAAACCTTGGGACACAAGTGTAATTTTATAAAAAAAAAAATTAAAGACACCTAATGCTACTTTTAGCATTAGGCATAATGTTTAATGCAATCATTTCTATTTTACCTCTCATTTAATAAACTTCTTTAAATTAATATTATTTAACAATGTGAAATTATTTATTCACTACATTAAATAATATATAATTTATAATATTTTAAATTAACTAAGTATTTCTTTTAATACTTAACTAAATACTTTTATATAATAATAATAATAATTAAATCTATAAATAAGTATTATCTTATTTGAATACATAAATATATAATTATTAAATACATTTATTATTATTATTTATTATTATTATTATTATTATTATTATTTTATTTATACATGTATTTAGTATTATCTTATTTATAATACTCTAAATTAATATTAAAAAATATATATTTTTTATTTATATTTTATAACTTAATAGTATTTGATTTAAGTATTATTTAATTTAGACTACTTAAATATATAATCATTAAATATTTACATAGTTATAATAATGAGTTTAAAACTTGTGGCTGTATTGGTATTATCGGGACGGGTTTCGACATTCTTCTTTTATGGTTTCGGTAAGCTGAGGTGATGATGATCAAAATCATGCGCGTAGTGAGGGTGAAACAACCAGTCTTCTTCTATGTATGTCATGCCCCAACCGAGGGTGGAATCATCAGGACGGACGAATGTAAATTGATTACTCATAGCATATATTGATAATTGCGTTGAAATAATATTAAGTGTCATTGTTATTGAATAATACAAATCAAACATTACGTTACATTTAAAAATAATTCAAATATATATAAAAAATTGTTTTTATTTTGACTAATTCAAACTTAGTGGCTGAATTAACTCTGTACGTAAACGAAGCCTTCTGAAATAATATGTGAATCCGGTTCTTATCACCATTACAATTTTATACAGGGTGGGTTTGTCAAACCAATAGATCTACCATTGTTATCGTGATTGCATGAATTAATGATTGTGTTATCATCTAGTTTATCTAACTATGAATATATCTTTAAAAGTAATAACATATCACGTTTTGAATTAAATTTTAAAATACAGTTACAATAATTAACAATGATTGAATATTAATCATGATTTCTCTAAAATATAAAACACGTGTAAATGAGCCATGAATACTCAAATTGATAGATGTGATTTGAATTCTAATATGCTAGATTTAGACATCAACGGTTTTCTCATATTAACCTAAAGAATGGTATCTTGATGTTAAAATCATAACATGATTTAAGGACTATGAATGGATTAGGGTTTTCAATTGGGATTTAGGTTTAACTAATAGTTTAAGAAAATAATGTAACCAATAATATATTGATAAATAAAAATAGAATATTTTAATTAAATAATTAAGTTTGAAATGATAATGAATCGTTAGTGATATAGAGTAATTAATATTATTTAAATATTTAATTATAAAAATTGATTAAATAAAAATTAAGTATTAAAGTGTGAGAGAAATAATTAAGTTAGTAATTAATTATTAATTTTGGTAAAAAAATAATTAATTGAATAATTAATTATTTATATGATTTACAAAATATTAGTTTAAATTAAGTTGAAATAATATATATTAGATTTAAAGTAATTTTTTTAAGTTTAAACTTATAAATAAGTTTTTAATATTTTATTAAATTTACCCCCTTAAGAATTAAATAAAATATGAAATTATAATTTTAAAAATTTTAAAAATTAATAAGTAACTCCTAAATTAGTATTTTAATAAAAATAATGTTTATAAGAAATTAGTAATATATTATGATTTCTTGAATTAAACTTTGTTAAAAAAATCTAGTTTAAAATAAATATTGGGGTGCCCGGGGTCGAACCTGGTCCCATGTGGACATGTAAGAGCTTTAACTGGTTGGGCTAGCACCCAGATTTGCTTAGATCTTGGTGGAAATAATTAAAATCGAAAGATTATAATTATTCCCATTTATGTAAACCTTAGAACTTGATGATCCAAATTGAAACCCAAATTGATGTTGATAATCAAATTGAATATGGAGCTTTGATTCCCCGTATCGTAACAAGTATAAGAATGCATCTAATTACCTGATTAGAAAATGGTATCATGTTTAAAAGAAGAAGAACCATCGTGACAGAGTCTGAAATCAATCGATAAATTATGACGATTTTAATCTAATTGTTGGGATGTGAAGCTTCTGGTTTGATGATGATTTTAATCTAAAAGTTTGATGCAAGTCGCAATAAATGTGAGAATCGAATACGATGTTTGTGTAGGTTTTATATGAAATTGAGAATTGAAAGAGTTTAGAAAGATCGAGCTGAGGGTTTCCCTCAATTACATTATGGTCAATTGAAATTCTTTCAACTTGAATGAATTAATGGTCTGAGTCGGGCATTTCTACTCGAATTGTTGAATAATTAGTCTTTTACGAGTGAAATTGATTGTGTGCTTGAACCAGATTTGATTAGTTAGCGTTTCTGTACAACTAATTTGAATCATTAAGTTGAAACTGAAATGAATAAATATTAAAATAAATAAAATGATAAATTAATGAATTTGATTTTCAAAATTGACCTAAACGAGTTCTGGTTTACATCACAAATGAGTCTAATGTTACAAAGTAGCGCGGGAGAAGAACTAGTTTACTACTAGAAAATTGTTCCTAATGCAACCTTTTTAAAGCAATGCTTAAAAATGATTGTATTTGCTTATAAAATATTGCATTTTCTGAAAAAAAGTTGTATTATATAACAAAAAAGTTGTTTTAGATTTAATGCAACTTCACCTAATGAAGCTTTTGGTAAAAAGGTTGCTTTAGGCTAATACACTATTTTAAAGCCTAATATAATTTTGTAAAAATCTAATGCAATACATTACAAGAGTTGCATTACTTGTTTTAACTTCATTTTGTTTATAATTATTAGTAACAATATTTTTTTATATTAATATACTTGATCAAATATTGTTATTTCTTTTAATAATAATTGTTATCATTTCTTATTTTATGATATCTTAATAAGACATAAATCTAAAGTGATAATCTGACAAGACAATTTTTTTAGTTTCTTTAACTAGCTAAGGACTTAAAAATTGATATTAATCTTTCTAATCTAATAAAAAAAATATCTATAAGGGACACTTGCTATCATCACATTCATTATTATAAAAAAAATTCGTTTCTCTCTCCTATTAAATATTTATATTAATTACTAATAATATTATTTAATTATTAGATCTAAATTAATTTTATAAGTAAATAAATAAATATATCTTTTATTAGTGTTAACTTTTCAAAAACACCAAACTTTTTTAATATATTTTATAACGGTTTGTTTTGAAACAAAATGTCTATTTTATTTTGGGAAAAAACAAAAAAAAAGTTTAAAAAGTTAATATAATTGTTTTATTCTTATAGTCCTTAACCATATCTCATATTAAAATATATAGTTTTATAATAATAATTTTTTATTCTATACAATATTTTATTTGATCAACCTGTGTAATACACGTGTTTACAAAGCTAGTCATTCTTATATATGAAGAAAATGTTGTTTTAATATGATTTTGAGATTATGGGTTTGGGGGAGAGTTCCTGAAAAACCAATAGTTATGTGAAAACCAAAGAAAATCACAGAAACCATTAACATAATTCAAATTTTTTTTGTTATTTTAATTGTTAAAATGTTATTTAGGTATTTGCTATATATATGTTGAGCATACATACAAGAATGAAGAATTTTACGTATACGTAACACTATGTCGAATAAAAAATAGTTACGTATGCGTAACCTAGGTATGACGTATATGTAAAACAATGTTACGGTTTTCATTTGATCTCTCCTCTATGGGTTTAAGGCGTAAAAATAATTTACTGTACAAACTATAGGGTATGTGTACATACATCAAATAGTAAACCAATCCAGCCATTTCCCAGTCTCCGCATAAAGCAAAAAATAAGTCAAGAAACCGATACTTATTTATTTTAGATTTTAATTTGAAGAAAAAGAACATAATTGTTTCTAACCGACCTCAAAATTTTCATAATCTCATATAAAGATTTCTTTGGTGAGTTTTTTTTCTCCTTACGAGCTAAGGATTTATTTAAAAAAATCATATGAATTGTACATATATCTAAAGAAAATGGATAAATAAAAATAAATGAAAATACTTATACAAAAGACTTATATAGTCGTCGACATCATATATTTATAGTCACTTAATCGTCGACATCATTCAGTTTATATATTTAAAGGCATTTATTTTTTTAACAGCATGTCGACATCATTTAGTAAGTTTTTTCTAATTGTTGTACAGTTTAATCTTCATTGCCATCTTAGTCTATTATATTAATATTCACTAAGTTTGTTATTCTCTAAGTTCAACCAAAATTCAATCTAAAAACCGAAACTTTAAGCAAAATTAATATGTTCAAGTGTTCAACAACTTGAAATGTAAGCAAAATCAATATGATAAAAACTCAAAATTTGAGCAATGAGCCTATATAGCCCTAAATATTTGAATGACTTTTACATATTTAAATGTTGAACTATAGTAATAAATGATGCAACATTTTTAAATTTGAGCATTGTTCATAGTACGTATATATGCAACCCCTTTTATCATTAGGTATTCAAAATTAATTACTTATCGATCGTTTACACTTACTAATTATCTCCACGTATGTTTCACATTTTACATTTTGATCTTTATATTATTTCGATCGTGTTTACATTGTTATTATTATAATAAACTAAAATGAAACAAATTCGCCCCACTTATACATGCATTCTATAACTTATTTCAAAATGATATATTTTATTTTATAATTGCATTTACATTAATTACTTAATTTATTATCTACCTATTTTCAAATTTTTGTTTGTTGTTGATTTGACTTTAAGAAAGGTCTTGAGTGTTTGTTATTGATTTGTCATTTAATTCCTTTATAATTATTAATACCTAACAAAATGTGTCCTTTTTCATTTTAGTTATTAGAATACGTAAATAAATAACGTGTTTCCTACAGATGACATATGGTTTATTGCTCATGTCGGTTAACATATAAAAGGAATCTCTGAAATAAATCAATTACGAAGCCGTGAAGTCAAAAGTGGATTCTATCATTTTATATAATTGTATTTATTAGTTGTACTTAAATCTTAAAAAAAAACATATTTTAACAGCTTATGTATTTTAACATATTAAAGTTATGTGTGTGTGTTTATTCATTTATTTTCTTATATGTAAGAACATATAATATATTAAATAAGTACATCACTAAACGATTTTATTAGCGCAATTAAACTTAAAACGAACCTAATATTAGCGCAGTTAAAATATAAACTGTTTAAAAGCCTCACCTAATTCATTTATCACATGTTATCAATGATATGTACATAAATATATCATTGAGTTTGTACACATACACGTTTTTGGTTTTTAAAAAAGTCAACAATTCAAGAATGAATATAAGTTCTCATTATATAATATTCTCAAATTATCTGAAAATATACCTTAAAAAATTGTAATATTAATTCTTATTATTAAACTTATATTAAAAATGGACAAATAGAACAAGAATGTGATAACCAAGTATTGACTTATAAATAAAGAATGATTGTATTTAGTTAGAACATTGTATTATTAGGAAATAAACAAGGGTGTTATACATAAGGTGTAAATAGCAAACATCCAGTTTGTTGTTTTGTGGTTTATAGTCTAGTAATATTAATGACAGTTTATCACAAATATATTAAAGGTTTTAAAGCATTCTCAACATGTTTCGTATTCTTCATCCTCACCCTTAAATTTTAGCAAAATCATCAAAACACACTCTATCTCATTTCCTGTCCTATGACCCATCCCCCATCTTTTTTTTAGAGGATAGTAACCTCATGCTCTAATATAGGGGCTCACCATTCGTCCATCGTATCTTTTTTTAATATTTTTTTATAAAAAGATGTGAGCATAAGAAAAAAAAGAATATTAAAAAAGAATAAAATAGTATTATTTAATTAAGATATGAATATATATGAGAAAAATGTGAAAGGTTTTAAAACAAAATAAGAAAATTTATAAAATAATGCTTTATTTGTAAATTATAAGAATGTGAATAGGAAACATATTATGATGCTCTAACTCCTACATATGCAAAGTTAGATGAAATTAAGAGTAAAAAAAAATTGTTGTTAAAAGTAGGAACACCACATATTAATAATTGTCATATAAGAGTAAAGTGAGATTAAATTCCTGTAAATACAAATTAACTAGATGGGATTTAAGAATAAAAAAGTTTTGTGAAAAACATTGCAAACCCCGATTTAAACATTGACTTTATGAAGACGTAAAAAGTCTTACGGACCCTTTCTGAACAAAGAGGCTGGTAGCACAAAAATCAACGGGCTCATTAATAACATCAAGTAAAAGCATAAAAATGATTTTTTTTTATGATCCGGTTATTGAGATACTTTCAAAAGCAAAAGTCGGTAGAATCGGTCGGTCCCTGCGCGGAACGTCGAACGAAATAGGTGGCCAGGTTTACGAGATAGTCTTATACATGTCGTACAAATTTTAAATCAGAATCTCACATTTTTATGTGATTTGTATAGCCTTATACATGTCGTACAAATGGTCGTATAACTCTATATGGGGCGTATAACCCCTTAACAGACCCCTGAATTTTTCTCGTAATCAATTTCGAAGTTTGCTATAAGCGTCGGATTGGTCTATGTGTCGTATAGGGGGTCGTATAAGGTTATATGAGGCGTATAACCCTCTGATAGCCCCTTTGAACTTTTTTCGTTTTAAGTGTGTTCGACCTTATACACTTCATATAGTGTTATTCGAGTCGTATAGGCGGGTGTCGATTAATAATAATAGGTGTTTTAATATTAGGAACATTTTTATACTATATAATAAAAAAGAGTTATGTGTATTACGTGTAATGAAAGTGAGATGTTTAAAGGAACTTTTTAGTTTTAACTATCATTATGGATGTTTATGGTATGGTTTAATTGGTTTTAACGAGATTTGTGGGCAAACGGATGGGCATAAAAACCGGGTCCGAACCCGACCCGGTGGACCGGGTACGGGTAGTACCCGATGGGGAGGTGTACCCGGGTGGACCCGTTTGAAACCGTAGGGTTGGAACCGGTTTTAGATTTTGAGTTTTTTAGTGAACCGACCCGAACCCGGTTTCGGACCCGACCCGGTTGAACCCGGTTTTGGACCCGATTTGAACCCGGTTTTGGACCCGATTTGAACCCGGTTTTGGGGACACACACAAGAAAAGAGAAGAAGAAGAAAAAAAAAAAAAAAAAACTAAACCCGATTTGAACCCGGTTTTGGACCCGACCCGGACCGACCGACCCGGACCCGACCCGACCCGACCTACCTGGGTATGCCGGGTAGGGTTTTGCATTAGGTGAACCCGACCCGGGTTCGAACCCGGTTCACCAAAACCGGTACGAAAAAACCGGTTGGGCCCAACCCGGTTTCAACCCGGTTTCGGGTATTGGGCGGACCCGATTTGCCCACCTAACCATAATTACTAAACCAAACATGTGGGGGTTGGATGGGTCGGTCGGACCTTAGAAAACTGAGTGGTTATATAATTACCACGATTTGTTTCAAAAGTTTATCAAAATGATAACCTTAAAAAAAGAGTGAATGTTTTACCTTTTAATTATAAAAATAAAAATAAATAAATAAAAAAAACTCTTGGGAAAGAAATCAGTATAATTAATAGTCTATTTGTATTATAATTGAAAATACTTAATATAGTTGTTACTTGTTAGTTTTACACACATGAAAAAAAATTCATTTTTCCCTAATGTTATAAAGGTACAGAGAAAAAAATAGATTTTTACTAATGAAAAATAGATTTTTATAAAGAAATCGTATTTTTATTAGTTGCTTTCGATGTTGAAAGAAAATAAAAAAGCTTACCTACAAAACATAATAGTCATAGGTACCTCCTTTGGGACTCATACTTATCATTATTCCTCACCACTGAAAATGACATGAAAGTGTGACACTATTTAGGAATTAACAAATGCTTACACACACACACACACACACACACACATATATATATATATATAAGGGAGGGATCAAATGAAAATCATGTTTATAATTAAAAATCGTGAAAACCAAGAGTTACATATATGTAAGTATGTGTTGTAAAGTGTACAAGTAAGAGTTACGTACATGTATATGTTATGTATATGTAAATATGTGCTAACAAGTGTACCACTAAGAGTTACGTACATATAGCTCCTACATATATATATATATGTATATGTATATGTATGTGTATATATTATATAGGGGGTGGTTATTAAGAAAACTATGAGTTATAAGAAAACCATAAAAACCACTTTTAAACCATTGATTACTTGAGATCAATGGTTAAGATTAAAAATGGCATAATTGTAATTATGTAGTAAAATATTTGACAGATTTTAATAGAACAGGGGCAAATTAGGGAAAACACATACATGCATCAAAAGGTAACTACCAACTATAATCAATTGGAATAACAAAATCTATATATATATATATATATGTATATCTCAATCGCAGTAGATTGTAGAAGATATTCAGAGCAAGCATACCAATTGATTCGATTTCTGTTAAATGTTAGGTTAATAAAACTCAGGATCAGATGTGAAGGCCAGTGTAGGATCAAAATACTTGGGATCAGGAGACAAGAAAGAAAAAGAGGTATAAGAGCTTGATTGATTAATCCTTTGTTAATTTGTTCCAAAAAATTTGAGAAAGTAACATTTTTGTGTTCAAATGGTTGTTCAAATCGTTGGTTAAGTTGTTCCAAAAAATTATTATTTTCTATTTTTGCAATTTTGTGAGCATATGCTGTTGTAAGATTTAAAATTGATACATAACTTGGACAAAACTGCGTATATGTAAACAATAAGAAAACAAACAATAACACATGTTAATTGATACATCAAAATGATGAAACTTACAGATATGTAAACAATCAAAAAACAAACACAATCTAGCAGTATGTTAACTGTTACATTAAAATGGTCAAACTTACGTATATGTAAACATACATAAAAAAATACGTTGTGACATTTGATACATTAACTTCATGCCACTTACATATACGTAATCACTTATTGAAAGGGAAAAAATTATTCATGTTCTGAAAAAACAAATAGACATTAAGAAATACTTTGACTTTAAACACCGATAAGATATATAACTCTATTTGCTTGATTTATTGGATATTGGATGGGATATAAGTATTGTTGATCTCTATTTTTATTCATCTCTTGTGTCCAGAATATCAATCTTATTAATCTTTGTTTTAGGAGTTGCATGAGCAAACAGGTCAATTTCCATATCACTTGCAATGAGCATTGCGAAAGAATTGTGGTTATCCATCCTAAATGGGGAAATCAGAAAACAAAATAAACAGAGATGCAATCGCTTAATCAATAAAAAAAATGACTATCACCTTCTTGAATATATGAATGTTGAAATTGATTAAAATTTCTTGAAAATCGCTATGTAGAAACAATTGAAGCATCGAATGGGGAAGCAACAATGGTGGAAAAAGTCCATTATATGAAGAACAAAATTATCGATGAATTTATTTCTTTAAAGTAGTTTACTCATTTGTTCAATCCTGTGGAGAAAATTCAGGGATTTAGTCAATGATGATTAATTTCTAAGAATAAGTTATGTAGACAATTACTAAAATACCATTTGAAAATTAAAAAATAAATAAATAATAAAAATTTTGATTGGTTAGAATTTGTTTTCTTAAAACTAGTTGGTTTTCTTAGTATCACACACACACACACACACACACACACACACACACATATATATATATATATATATAGGGGAGAGATCAAATGAAAACCACTATTTTAATAGAAAACCAAGAAAACCAATTACAACCAATCAAATAATTTCTTTATTTTGTTTTTTATTAATTCAACAAGGGTATATTAGTAAGATTACATATCTTTAGATATGGTAATTTTAATAATTTAAATATAATCCATGATTTACGTTTGACTATAACAAAGTTTCCATATTGTTAATCATTACACACTTTTATCAAAATCAAAATCAAAGCTAGTAGAATTCCTTTCATCTTATATCTTCATCAAAACCTAAATTCAAACTTTATTTTATGGAGTCTATACTCGGATCGAGCACCATTTCATCTTCAAAAGCAACGACCAAAAAATCCACTCGTTAAACCTATCGAAACATTGGGTTATTCACTGGTTACGATTTACAATCCGGATTGATTGAAATATGTTTCAAAGGTAGGATTGTTTGAGGTTGAAGATAGCGACATGAAGGAGGGTAGATGAATAATTTCTACTTGATATCGTTGAACTGAAAATAGGTAAAAGTCTGGTATACTGAGTGAAAAATAAAGATATTTAGAAGAAGATGCCTACGAATCATGTAATCTTTATTATATTACAATTTGTATGTTCTGTTCATTTTCATCTTCGTCGTGTTACATATACGTATGCAAGTTTACATACGTGCTTACGTATACGTATGCAGGTTACATATGGCCGCACATCTATATGCTGTAATTTTCTTTATATTCTAAAAATTCTGTTTACTGTTACGTATATGTAACTTTTCAAGTTAAACGTAACTTAATATACGTATAAATCAAGTTTCATATACGTAACCACGTCTACATATATGTATATTTTTGAGTTTAATAAATGTTATAGTAACATATACATGAATGAAAACGATCGTGTACACATAGTAAGAAATATCAACATGAATTAAATGGTTAGAAGATTTGAGATTCGATTTGATAGTTAAATTAGAGCTTGTTTGTGTAACATATATGTAACATAGTGCTTCATAAGTGCGTAACACAATCTTACATATACGAAACACATTGTTACGTATACGTAACACACTGTTATATATTGAAATTGTAAGTTGTTTAACGTGATTACATATATGTAACTCAACTAGTGTTCATTGTTTTTGTTCTTAATCAATTTATGTTTAAACCTGCACTATAAAAATTAGTATAATGTGGTGTTTAAATTTTTTATAAATTGTTGATGAAATAAAATAGAAGAGTAAGTTACAAATGTTGGTGTAAATATAAAGAGGGGAGAGAGTGTGAGAGATTTTAGGGATTTAATTAATTAAATAAAAGTTTCTATATAAATTATATATATGTTTTGCCTATTATACCCTTATGACTTTATAGTTAGATCCTCAAAATACCATTTATTTACCATCTTGCCCCTATATGATCTCAACCATTGATTATATAAATCAATGGTGGATTAGTGGTTTTTTGGTTTTCTAGTAAAACAAGGTTATATTATATATATATATATATATATATATATATATATATATATATATATATATATATATATGGATAGGATCTTTCAGAACTTGTAAATAATTTCAAAACCACGAGAACTAATCTAGACCTTTAGATCTATTTTTATCATTTGATCAATGGTGAAAAACAATCATGGCAAATATGTAAATAATTAGAAGATGGAGAATATTTAATTAAAAAGACTTGGGTATTATAGTAATTTTAATACAAACATTTCCTTAACCTCCCCTTTAGTTTCTCTTTTATTTGATTTGATTTTCCTAATTTAACTCTTTCTGTCTTTAAATTTAAATTGAAAATAATTCCATTTAGTTTTATCTTTTTCATCATTTCAAAGAATGAAGCACCGTGGTTTATTGATTTTTATTGGGAGGATGGATGCACACACACACACTAACATTCTTCGACCTCGGTTAAAATCCGATCTTAATTTCGTAGCTGCCATATAAAGGGTCAAAGCCTCACCAACTGCTTTTTTAAGTAAATTTGGTTAAACATTTGGTTTATGTGAATTCTTTATCCAGGTTTCTTTTATTTTTGTTTATCTATTGATTTTTGATGTTAATTGTTGCTTGTTTGTAATATTAAAGTCAAATGAAATCACAAATAACATATATATTAGTTTAAATTTTTATATTGTTTCACTTTTGGTTTTCGATGTCAGGTAACCAAAGTAGGTTTTTAATTCTTTTTCAATTTTAGTTCTAACAAATTTTGTTTCAATAAACATCACATTATTTGTGTTAATTTGTTTCAACAACATAGCATTCAAGTTGTTATATTAAATTTATTATTTTGATTATTATCTCCCTAATAAATCTTTTTGTCCATCACATTGATACGATTAATGTGAAGTGTAGATGAACATAGTGAAGACTTATACACATTTTTAGATGTGTGTTTTCATTTATTTTGATATAAACAATCTACTATTTGACTACCTCAATTTAAATAAGTTTTCTTCCTTAATCCCGTCTGTAGCTTTTGGTTTTTACAAATAGGTAACAATTTGTTTTTCTTTTAAAAAAATTCGTGAAAGTTTTGTGTTGGAATAATGAATAAAATTACATTGTGTTTGTTAGCCAAGTTCCTTTTACCGAATTTATTACAAACAAATTTAAAGAAAAATCATAGCTCGTGAAATGTATTTTTAACTAGTATTACAAAATACTGAACATGATTTGTAATGTTTCCATTTAGGTGTTTTTTATGTATATTTTATTTTATCTAGTGTTGAACAAATCATAAGATGAAGATGGTGATGTTTGTTGCAATATATATTAGTTGTTGAAATAATTAGGGTGAAGCAATGAAATGAAAGTAATGTTAATTAAATGAAAGTTCTAATTTGTATTGGTTTTGTATATAGCGTAGTGATGAAATGTTCATACCGTAAGCGATGAAATGTTCATACCGTAAGCGATGAATGAAATTCAATGCATGTATATTTTGAATGCATTTTGATTTACTAGAAAATTACATATACGTAAATTTGAAATAATTATACTTTTAACATGATTAAGTATATGTAAGTTCTAATTTGTATTGGTTTTATATAAGTAATGTAGCTAGATACTAGTTCGAGGATTCAATTTACATATACGTAAACGGTGTTCGATATTACATAAGGTTGGTTTATGTAACTCAACACTTGTATTTTTATGTTTAAGTATATGTAAATAGACGATGCGTTAGAATATTTACATATAAGTAAATAACGTGAGATTTGAAATGACACATATGTAAATAGTTATTAGTTAAAAAAAATCTTTGATGAATATAAATATTACATAAATGTATAAAAATTAAATTTTTGTATTTAAGATTGTCATTTGTAAAAACATGATAATATTGATGTTTAACATATATGTAAAAATATAAAAGTTAGATAAGAGAGCGGAGAGAGGAGAGAGAACAGAGGAGAGAAGAAAAATTAATGTTATTTAAAGTAAACATTTTTATTTAATTGGGAGAAGATAGAAAAAAATAATTAATTAAAGATTAGAGAGATAAGAAAAAATTAATTAATTGGAGAGATAATTATTTGAGTGATTATCATTATACCCTTTAAATTTAAATTTAAAATTTTGAGATCTAAAAAAATGAATGATGTAGATTAGTTCTTTGAGTTCTCAATAAAAATGAAGTTCTCATTTGAACCTAACCCTATATATATATATATTTAATACTTACATGCAAATGTGTATATTTATGTAAATAATACTCATCAAACTAAATTATTCATATGTTTTAAAATTTCTATTATTATCGATACATGAATATGCATGTTATATATATAAACGACATTTGTTCATGTTTTCTTTTGATCTACCATGAGAGATCAAATAAAGTTTTATATTGTTCAACAAAATTTAGATATTATTTTTCATCTTTTTTTTTTTCTTAAATGTGGTCGTATGTTCTTTTGGGAAACAAAAGGCAATTGGAAAATTCAATATTAGTGTACCCAAAGGGTGTTTCATCAACTACCATGCGGGATCACCATCAGAGAAAGTGGCGCTTACAAACGCAAATACAATTCTCCAACTAATAATGTAATAATTTTATATGCTTTGTTTGGTAGACCATTATAAAATAACCAAAAGTTACACCTAACAATTCAGTTTATAGAAATTACAAAAAATGTTTATTTAGCTAGAAAAAAGTTAACTTTTTGAAATGCTTTTCTTCAAATATTAGTAATAATTAAAGCGTATTATGTTGAAAGAATTTCACACTATGAAATGAAAGAATCAAAATGCTCCATTCTCATGTATGATGTTCTCTTGAAAATGTTAAACTGAAATCCACAAAGTGGACAAAAGTCAATAAAGTACTCTCTACGATTTCTTGTAAAACAAATAATTACTTTAGACTTGTCATAATCGCTCCTTGAAATAGTATTTGTTTAAAGGCTTTTAAAAACGTTCAAATAAAATCTCTGAAAAATATTAAAAATGATAAGACCATTAGTTAATAATTTTGTAATTTTTTTTCATGTATTATTTAATATTTTTTAGTTTTTTTAATATATTTTAAAAAAAGATCTTTGTTATTCTTAAAAATAATTTTTATAGAATAAGAAATTTTTACAAAAGATTAAACTTTTTTAAAATTAGTGTTTTTAAAAAGTTAATTTTTATAAACAAAAAATAAAATTTATAATAAGAAAATTTTTAAAAATGATATTTTTTAATACTGTTTGTTTTGAAACAAAATATTTATTATTTTTTTGAAAAAAAATTTAAACCAAAAGTTTAAAAAGTTGATATAATTGTTTTATTACATATTATTCTCAATATACGTAATTTGAATTATATTTATCGTAAAATATGGTTTTATACTTGATAATTTTTATTATATTTAATATTTTATTTGTTCAACCCGTTTAATACACGGGTTTACTAAAGCTAGTTACATATATATGCATATATACATACATGCTAAAAAGGAGATTCAATCTAAAAATATATTTAATTTAGAAAGTATAAGAATGATTTTGGAGTTTTTTCCTAAAAGAGTGTTGTTAAATGGGTGATTCTAAAATATTTACCAAAATGGTTATTTAAAAAAAAAAACCTTTTTTTCCTCACTCTTAATTGTATAGAATAAAAACATTTCTATTTAAAAATGTTCATTAAGAAATTAGAAGTGAAACGTGTTAAAAAATTTCCTAATTAATTTATCACTGTAAGATTTTTAAATTGTTTTTCATTATAAATTTCAACATCTGGCTTTAAATTTCGTAATCTAATCTTTTTCTAATAGTAAAAACTTTCTTTAGCTTTTATTAATCTAATATTGTTAAATGTTTTAATAAACTAACTTTTTAAATGTATTAACTGACTTAAATTATTAAATGATTTAATTAATTTCATAACATTTGGCTACAAAGAACTCCTTAAAAATATATATTTATTATTTTAATTCTAGATATTTGTTGATTTTAAGAGCTCCGGTACAACTAGAATTTATATAAAGTTTGATTTTGTTTTTTAATTTAAAAATAAAAATATTACTTGATATAAAGTTTTAAACGTAATTTCAAATTAAAAAATATATTGCCTGTTGCAATACATATCTCCAAGTTTTAATTTAAAATTGGAACAAGTGAACTTAAGGCGCTAGGGGCGGGATCACAAATGCAAGGTTTGATTCCAATTATATGTACATTGATATTAACCACACAAAAAAATCTATGTCTAAATGTGAAAAAGTTTTTGCACCAGAATATTGATAATATAATATAATAATTAATAAATTAACTACATAAAAAACTATTTTTAAATTTTTTAAATAATATTTCATTATTATTAAGACCATTTAAAAAATATAGGTTACTTAAAATATTTTAAAAAGGTTAATTTTAAAAATATTTAAAAACTAAATTTTAATATATTAGAAAAAAGTTGTAAGACTAAATTAAGAGTAGAAGACAAAATATTAAATTATATACAATTTAATGTTTTACGGCAGTGGATTAATACAAAAAGTTATTACCTTTCCCTTATGTTTTTCTTAAGAACATTTTTGTTTCAAAAATAGGTTTTTTTATTCAATTGAATTAGGAGTGAGAAAATTAAAAAAAACATCCATTTCAATAAATATTTTTCAAACTACCCATTTTGGTAAATAATTTTTCCATCAACACTATTTTGGAAAAAAACTCAATGATTTTGAACTTAACATGTGTTAATATATTGTTTCAAAGATAATGATATTTTTGTCATTGTGCATTTGTGCCCATCAATTCAATTTGTCTAATACGTCATGTTATCATGTCAAATATTTTTCATTATTTATTATATGTATTTCATTATTATGTTTTACATTTCATTTTCTTATCATATAATTTTATAATTACAGTACATAATGATATATCTTACTAAGTGTTTTTTAAAACTCATAATGTTCAGTATAACACTTTTAAATCTCTTTTTATTTTAACATTTTCATTCTTAATATTCACATTATAATATCTTAAATCAATCATTATTCATTATTCCTCTTTTATTTTACAATTCGTAGGTTCACATTTATTCACACGATTTCACATTTTTTATTTTTAAAACTTTGTCTCAGTAAAAATACTTATTCGTAATAAATATTTTAACCATCATTAATTAAGAATTAATAATTGTTATGCATTCATAATATTGTTCGAACTACATAAAAATAGTAACTCTAGAGATGTAGTAATACGTTAACAATCATAACAATAATAACTAGGAAATTCGGTCCGCGCGCGCTTTGCGGGGGTTTATGCTAGTCGAGCAGTTATAAAAGATAGAGGTAGTGCGGTTAAACCCGAATGCTACAATGGGGACACGTTCATTCGATATCGATTCAAATCATTATGACTCGTTAAAAATGAAAAGAAAAAAAAAATTAGAAATTTTATAAAAGACATTTGGTTATATTTTAAGATGATACAGGGGGACCTAAATGTTTTCAAATTTCAATACACCTGCTAAAGCAAATAAAAGAGAAAACCCAAAAGAAAATGGTCGTGATGTAAGCACAAGGAAATCAAGACGTGTTCATTTGTTTACTTTATTATGTAACGTCAAAACTCAAGTCACCAAACCGCATGACGGGTACCAAATAAAATTTAAAAGCTAAGAATATAACGTTTTTGGTTAACTTGTTGGTTAAAATATATGTTACATAAAAAAAAAAAAAAAAATTGATCATATGAACCAATGAAAATTTACTATTCACCATCTTCTAAATGCTATTATAATAAATATTATAATAATAGTAATAATAATAATAATAAACAACAACAACAATAATATTATAATAATAGTAATAATAATAATAATAATAAACAACAACAACAG
Organism: Flaveria robusta; assembly: GCA_025506415.1. NCBI lineage: Eukaryota > Viridiplantae > Streptophyta > Magnoliopsida > Asterales > Asteraceae > Flaveria > Flaveria robusta. The sequence goes on along the minus strand of CM046474.1, from coordinate 6,229,456 downwards.
CAGCAGCAGCAATAATAATATTTCTCTAAATATGCATATGAAAAATAACATTTATCTCTTACAACAATTCACAATTATTTTTCTACTCTAATAAAAAAGTAACTATGAGGGACGTGTCAGCACTATGTTTTCTAAAACATAAATTTTTTTTAAAAATACAAAATATTTTAATGTTAGTGTTTTAAGAAAATAAATTTTTTATATTCCAAAAAAATTAAAATCTTTATATAAGAAAATTTGTAAAAATAATATTTCTTTTAATATGGTTTGTTTTGAAACAAAATATTTACTTAATTTGAAAAAAAAATTAAAGGTTGATATTTTTGTTTTATTACTTATGGTTTTTACTCATACGTAATTTAATCATATTTTATCTTAAAATATCATTTCATAATTAATTAAATTTTATTATATTTAATATTTTATTTATTTAATATATGTAATATACGAATTTACTAAAGTTATTTTTAGAGTAAATTACACGGATGGTCTCTGTGATTTGGTTAAAATTTTGGATTTGATCCTTAAAGTTTTAAAATTACGAATATAATCCCTAATGTTATAGTTATCTTTTATCAATGGTCCCTACTATGTTAGTTCAGTTAGTGATATTAAATTTGTCAAAATAACTATTTTACTTGTAAGAATCATCAATGTAATTTAATTGTATTATAATCTTTTTATTATAAATATGTTTATTATTTAATACACTAATAAAAAAATATTTTAAAAAACGTCTTCTTTTAAATGTGGTTTATAATTTTTTTTAAACCAATACGCGGGTTTTTATTCAAACCACTATAACATGTCTTCTTTTATAAAGACGTTTAAAACTGATTTTTTTAAAATATGTTTAAAAAACTAAGAATTTGTTTAAGAAAAGATGTTTTAAAATATGAATGGATTAAAAAAATAACTTTAGAAAACCAACCAGTTTAAAAAATCAAAATTTTTTTGAATGACATATAAAAAATGAACGGTTAAAAAACCAAACATATTAAAAAACATGTTTTTAACAAGTTTTTTATTTGTGTATTTAAACGTATTTTATTAAATAATAATCTTATTAATAATGAAATTATAAAAATAAAAAATTTTGAAAAATAAAAATATAAAATTTTCTTAAATAAAATTAATAAAATAGTTTAAAAGGTAAATTAAATAGATGACTAATGCGAATGCTAATTTTTATAATATTTAACATCACTAACGATTAAATAACAGACCTAGGGATCATATATGAAAAATAAAAAAATATTAAAGATTATATTTAAAGATTTTAAACTTTAATGAACAAATCCAAAATTTTAAAATAACCACAGGACCATCCATGTAATTTACTCTTTTTTTTTATAATATAACCGTAAATCTTACCATAAATGCTCATAGTATCCACGTTAGTTCTTATTAAAAAATTTATATAATGTACAGCTGTACTATAAATGTTTTATGTGTATTAATAACTGGCACCAGTCAGATTCTTGATTTTGCCACCTTGTTAACAAGTCATAAATTTTAATGTATTTATATTTTGTTCGTGTGACAACGTAGAGAAGTCATATACGTCATCCTTCAAAGTCAAAACTATCAAATTAATTTAATAAATCAGGCAACTTTGTTTGTACTATTGCGACCGCCTTCCGACATCTAAGCTTAAAACAAAGTTTGAACCGCAAGTTACAGAAACTTATTTCTTTGACTTTGAGGCACCGTTACGTTGAAAAGAAGGAACATGATAAGAGGAAATCTAATTTTAACAACAAACAACTTAGGGGGTTTTTGTTTGCTTTTTAACCATTTAAAATTCTTAATGATTCAGCATTTAATGGTTTATAGTGTTCGTTTTGTGAGTAGATTTTTAAATGGTTAATCATTTTTGCCTCTAAATGGTTAATAGTTTTTATCTGAATTGGTCAGAAATTTATCTCTAAATAGTTAAGCAATATACTAGCTATTAATGATTTAGATCTCTTACTGGTTCAGCAATTAATGGTTCAGAACTTTTAATGATTCAGCACTTGTTTATTTAGAAGTTACCAAACAGCCCCTTAATCATAATATTATGCTTCTTGTTAAAAAAATTTTCCTCAAACCATAACCAAATGTTGAGTTATTGGTACAGGTGGTCTGTCACTACCATAATTAGCGTCAGTTTACCAATGGATTTTCTAATTTTCTAATTTTTATTAGTTTTTGGGATTTTGGTTGGTTCCGTCACAAATGAGTTTATATTATTGACAGATTCTGTCTTCAGTAATATCCGTCGTTGATGTTTAGTATTATGGTAGTGTACTAGTGTTTAATCATCTATAAACATACAATGAACACAATATACAAAGGATGTAATGAATGTACCATCTTATATAATCAACATTAACAAAAATGAGTAGAGTCGGCATTTGGGCTTTGCAGCCTCAATTCACGGATACGTAAGCTCAATTAAAATACCACATATCTTTTAAAGTAGTCATACATTTACCTTTAAAAAATTTTACTTTGAGAGATCACACCATTGGCCACAGGGAATTACTAGCATATGTCTATTTTTCTTTAATATATGGGCCTTATTAGTTTGAGGTCAAAAGAGAAGAGAATTAAATGTGGACTCATTAGTTTGGTGGCCCAATGGCATGAGCCTGACGTTAGGAACAATAAGGAACTTGCGTATTTAGATTTTAGGGTTTTGTATTTAGATTAACAATAGGGTTTTGTAAATTATATTATATGATGTATATCCAATCCAGCAAACGTAATTACCAACTTACGTTATTAAGCAATTTTCAATCCAAATGTGCAACATTGATAATCAATGACAATCTTTAGTCAATTGCCCATTCGATGCCTCGAGCTGTCATTACGTAAGTCTAAAATGTTAGAAAATTAAATTATGTTTAGACCTTCAAATTTGTTTATTGATTGATTACCCAACTTAAAACTCATGCGTTATTTGATAATAAATTTGAGATTAAACCTTTTTATTTGTTATTGTTTATACGAATTATTTCTAAAATCTCTTCACGTAGAAAGAGTAAAGAAGATTAAGAAAGGGTTGGGTTATACAAACACCCATTTATGTTATTGAGACACCCTATTGTCTCTATCTCTCTCCATGTATCTATATGTATGTATAGAAAGATATAGAGAGGATAAAATAAATTGGGTGTATCAATAACATACCCCTTAAGAAATAAGAAAGTTTCATGCTGTCCTCATATTTACTAGTCGTAAGGTCATCTGAAGACCTAAAGATGAACTACATTTACGATTTACCAATGATAAAAGTTGATCTTCGAAGCCTGATGTTCAATCATGCAGTTTGATCTTATACTGTTTATTATTTTTGAGTAACAATTCTTGGATTTTATAGAATAAATACATCACAACCTGCGTCATTCAGGATTTGAACTCACAACCTTTTGGTTGTGTGATACACCACTTAACAAGCCAAATGTACCCTTAAAGACTTTTATTTTTATTTGGTTCTAACCCGAGTTTAAAATTGAAAATTTTAATAAACCTAAACCAAAGATCTACCTACAGTAGAATTGTATTTAGTTCAGCCACGTTTCACTCACCTCGTTTGGGGTGGTCCGATTAGTTAGTTTTTGACGCGATCTCTTAACATTTGCAAAAGTAGTTCTAATATCAATATTGAGATTTGTATACGAGGTTATAAAATAATTAGCTTTAATACACCCGTATATTACACGGGTTAATAAAAAAATATTAAATATAATAAAAATTTATTAATTATATAATGACATTTTAAAATAAGATATGATTAAATTACGTATAAGTAATGACTATAAATAATAAAACAATAACATCAACTTTTTAAACTTTTATTTTTAAACCTTTTTTATTTTTTCAAAAAAAAAATAAATATTTCGTTTAAAAAATATTTAAAAATGTAATTTTTAAAAATTTCTTTTATTATAACTCATAATTTTAATTATTTTTGTTTTTAAAAATTTTACTTTTTAAAACCACTAATTTTAAATATTTCGTATTTTTAAAAGAGTTCGATGTATTAGAAAATTTTCTTATTTTATAAAAATTATTTCTTTAAAATTATTTATTAGAAAACTATTTTTAATCTAAAAAGTAGTTAAATAATATTATTAGTAATTAATGTAATTATTTAGTAGAAGAGATAAACGAAAAAATATTAGTGAGAAGGAATATGATATTGTCACGTGTGCTATTAATTACTTTTTTATTAGAGTAGATAGATTATTTAATAAGAAAGAATCAGGAAAATATTAAGAATAAAAACTATGGTACTGTCACGTGTCCTTTTAATTACTCTTTTATTAAAGTAGGTAGATTAACAACAGAATCAATAAATGTAAGTGACGATATTTTGTAAATTATAGAGATTGTAATTGCCAAAACAATCTTTTTGACTCATGTTTAGTCATAAGCAAAGTATTTTGACGATACTCTTGAAGTTTCAATTGGATATTTAAAAATTAATCAAGAATAAGAATGTATATTTTTGTTTTGAAACTTTTGCCCGAAATAGACCAAAGCTTTCATCTCGTAGTTGGAAACAATCACAGCATTTAGTTGATTGACACAATGCTTCGTGAAAGGCAGTTAGTTGTCGGTTAAAAGAATAACATTTTATTAGTAATAATTTAATTATTACTAATTATCCGATTATTGTTAATCGCACAGTTGTTATGGCACAGTTGCCACTGATCACATAATTATTGATTACTCAGTTGTTGATCCCTCGATAAACATTATTACTTGTTGATCACACAATTGCTGCTAATCCATCAGTTCCTACCGAAGACCAGACCCTACCAATGATTGCTACAGCCTACAAGCACTCGTATAAGAAGCAAATTTTAATGACTTTCAAGTATGAAATCAAATCATGGCTCTCCATAGGCGTTACTCGCTACCCTATTAGGGACTCTAACCCCAAGATTGGTGTCGAAAATTTGATCAATCTTGCAGGAGCATGCACTCAACACCTAACTAGTAAATGATATTTTACTATTTGTTTGGTTCTAAAGTATATCTCAAATAACAAAAATGTGTTGATGATGGTAAAACCATCAACATTTTAAAAACTTTTTATAATCTCCCACCAAGTATCAGTTTGCAAAGAACATTAGCAACCAAAAGAACAAACTTATTGTGTTTAAAAACTACAACCTATTTGTTTCCCTTTGTATTTATCCACACCAAACATATGATGGTTTAAACCTAACAACTCTGTCTTTTTTCCCCGTGTATTTGCATGCAATATTTATCTCTTCAAAAATGGACACGTATACATATTGAGTGAGCAAAAAACATAAGCAGATTTTCATAGATAATAACCAAAATCTGAAACAACAACTGAGTTGCTTTAAAACAAAATAGATGTATATCCTTCAAACAAAAGCAAAGAAAGTGGATTAAAGAAGTTCTGTGAGCCACTTTCTGCCAAAGTGCCAAAACCTCTTTTATTCTCGAGGAAATAACGAAATAGTTTTGCATTTTTTTTAAAACAACTCCTAATCTACTTCTATTAACCACCTATCCCTACATTTCAAAATTTAAACCCTCAACCTCTTTAATAAAACGAAGACACCTTACTAGAGTGTCTCTTGGTGACAACAATTAGAAATGGCTACTCGTATTTTTCAAACCTTGAAAATTTTCTTTTGAGGGAAAATGTTACAGAATAGTAATCAAGTTTCAAAAACGTTTCAATTTGGTCACTCATGCATATTTTTCCCAAATTGGACCAAACCATCAAATCGAGTCACCATCGACTTTTCTTATGTCAACAAAGTAATGAAGGAGAAGACGTGGAGGTTGGAATTTTTAATATATAAAATCATATTAAAAAATAAAAAAATTTAATTAGATTAAAAAAATAAAAAAAAGTACCAAAAATTCACAACACCATTCCCCATCAGTACAAACAAAAAAAAAATATTTCCTAATTGAAACAAAAAGTTGGTTACTATTTTACAAATTTACCCCTTATTTTTTTATCGTAGTGTCGTTGATCGCATAGTTGCTGATGAAAATACAATTGTTATTTATGATTACAATTGCTCAGTTGATGTTGAACATCGAGTTATTAATGATTACTCTTTCATTTGGTAACTTAGTTATTGTTGATGGTATAGTTGTTAACTCGTGGCTGATTACTCTGCCTTTTTAAAAACTATCTTGGACTTGGGAGATGATGATTATTGATAAGTGACTAAGTGTCAAGAACATTTTTGGGCCAGTTTAGCAAACCCAATAGAATAATAAAGTAGATTTAAGCCCATTACTGGCCCTAAATATGCAACATGTTATTAAAGATAGAAAATATAAAATCATAATTCACAAGCATGTAGGCATTTGGTTATTTGGTTCTCGGTTCCAATTGGTTCCGGTTTGGGTCTAGCCGATCGCACACCCATACTCGTCACTATGTCTTTAGTGTAGTAGTTCATCGTATTTTTTCCTTTGTTATTGTGTTTTTTAGAATACTATTGTGTTTTCTAAAATGATGAGTTCTAAAAAATATAATATTGAAATAATATTGTTGTATGTCTTTAATATGTAAAACAATGATAAATTAACAACGAATCTATATCTATATCTATATCTATACTATATAATAAGAATAAAGATAAAGAATAAAGAAGTAATAATAAAGAAGTAATTTTCGTGACACGTGTCAGCTTTCTAGAGCTCTATTTTCTAATTTTCCCGCTCAAAAATGGTGCTATATTAAGAAACTATTTTTAACAATTAATTAGAATATTAAGAAACTACAATATTAGGAAACTCCATTTTAACAATTAATTTCTATTTATTTCACCTATATATATGGCTATATGATAATGTGTATTATTATTAGACTTATTATTACAACAAATATTAATACTACTAGACTTATTATTACAACAAATATTTGTACAAAAATCTTTCAATCCTCCTAAATGGATAATAAAAAGTAATCATAATAATCAACTTAATTGATTGATCAAACAAGTAATAAAATTAAAATTAAAAATCAATTAATAAAGTTATCCAACAATAATTATATTCTCCGATTAATAATACAAGTAATAAAATTAAAAGTTAAAAATTAAAAATCAAGTAATAAAATTAAAAAAAAACATTATATTCTTTGGTTAATTATTAAAGTAAGTTTCATTTCGGAAAAAATAATTGAAAATATTAAATAATTAATTGATTAAATGATCAAATTAAGAAATGTGTTTAAAACATTAAATGCTCAAATTAGGAATTTGTACATGTATAAATTACTAAATTACATCTAAATTTCATCTATACGCTCCCATTATAAAGCTTTCTTTCAAACATCAAAACATAATATGAAAATCATACTATTTTTCATATTATCTGCAAATCAATTTGAGAAAATTGTTAACATTAATTTAAAATCTTGAGTATATTAGCTTGCAATTAAAAAACAAATCAACTATAAAGTTTACTTGCTTTCTTTACTATTCATAAGCACATTTCCCAAATTTATGCATGTACTTTTGTAGTATAACTATCGTGATTTCTTTTATATTTATAATACATACATATATTTTTTAACGATTTCTAATCAACTTTTTTTATTTAATTTTAACTAGGGCACAAATTGTAGAACTTAGATTCGAAAAGGTTATATATTTCTCTTAATTTTAATCTTCCATTATTGTATAATGCTAAGATTGTGTATGATGAATAGTTAAAACATACTTAATCTCATTCAATTCTTTTATAATCTTGCTAATTTGGTTGTGTATTAAGTTAATACAATAAAAAGTTGAGAGCCTAGGTTTCGAGGAATGTGAATTAGAAATGAAATATTACATTCACTTTTAGTGCAGGTCAAAAGTTCGTTAACCAGTAACACAAAATAGGTTTATTTTATTGATATGTGATAAAACGTTCACATTTAGCAAATACGATAATTTAAAGTTTCATAATGATCACAGTGAAGTTCACAATAACTATATTATTTTAAATTAATTTGATTTGTTGTACTTACTGTGTGTTTTGCAATGAAAATAAGTAAGAGTTAAGAACAATCACTATTAAAGGTTAGTTTGATTTCAAGGCAACCAATTTCACGTGTGGTCAACTCTATGTTGCATTATCTAGAGTTAAAATCAAAGAAGTACTAGATATATTAATATTAGATAAAGATTGTAAACTTAGTAGCATGACATCAATTGTTGTATATAAAGACATGTTTGAATATTTATGATATTTTCAATGTTATAGGTTTATAACTTAAGCTTTTATTTATATGTAATTTAATTAATAAAATAGTTCCGCAGAGCTAAGAGCGTATACAATATAAACTACTAATATTAAATTAAAATCCTATTATAACAAATAAAACATAAAATTTTTGGACGAACAAGTGTTTATAGAATTATAATATATTATTTTTTATTTTATAATTTTTATTTACTTAAACCGCGTAGTACACGGGTTACTAACCTAGTTAAGCTAATATATTAATACAATGACAAAATAACACAATGACTCATTTTGTTATTTGATCATCATTGTGTTATCATGAACACTATAAGTTTTGAAAAAAACATTGATGAAATAACATTATTCTGTAGTTTTAATTGTAAACACAATGATAGAAAACAACCAGTTCATATAAACTACAAAAGACAATGATAAAATTAATATATTGTGTTAAGTTTTAAAATATACAATGATAAAACACGTGGTAGCACCACATTACTACTCATCAAATTTTCCGCTTCTCTCATTTATTTAATAGTTACTATAATTACTATAACATTATCTAATCTTTATAGACTAAATATACTTTTTAATAAATTAAAAAATTTCTTTTTTTTAATGTTATTTATAAAAAAGTTTTTAATAGTTACTATAATTACTATAAGAAGTTTTTTAATAGTTACTATAATTACTATAAGAAGTTTTTGATACATCAAGAGTTTTTTAAAAATATATAATATTTTAAATTTAATGTTTTAAAAAGTAAAATATATATAGATAAAAAATAACTTGGAGTTATAACAATGAAATTTTTTTAAATGGTCTGTTTTGAAATAAAATATTTACTTTTTTAAACAAAAAAATTTAAAAAATTAATACCACTGTTTTATTTCTTATGTTTTTACTCACACGTAATTTTAAGTAATATTTATCTTATAATATCATTTAAAAACTAATAAAATTTTATTATGTTTAATATTTTACATGCTCTAATAATAATAATAATATTATGCGAATAATAACCTCTTTGTGTCATACCGTCCCCCCACCACCTATAATCCACACCTCAATTATAGACCCCTCTGAAATTATTATTCCCCATGGATTCCTCAAGCACCACCGCCGCCACAGCTCCGCCACCAGCCACCGCTCCCCTCCGAACGCCGATTCTCAACTCCACGAGATCCACTCCCCTCTCCGAGCCGACTCACCCTCCGCTCCGACGACATCTCCCCGCTTCCACCGCCATCGTCCCCCCCTTCAGATCTCCCTCTCTCCAACAACCAATAACCTTCTCACGCCGTCAATGTACGCCCATGGCGAAGGATCAATCTCCCGCCGTGACCTATACACGGCCGGCGAAGAGCGCCCGTCACCGGCGGTAAGGACATCTCCGGCGGCGGCGGTGACGGAGGAGCCTAGTGGTGGAGAACGCCGGTGACGTCGATTGGTCGGAGGTCGAGAAGCGAATTGACGATAGAGAGAGTTACGTTAGGGTTTAGGTTTGTGAGATGATATTGAGTTTGATCGCGTTCTCTGTATGGCTTCTGATAAAACTCAAGGATGGAGTGGTGATCATTCGATCGATACAGAGAGTACAGGTATTGTAAATTGTAATATACTAATATGTATGAATTTTGATCCAATGCAGTTCTAATTAGCTTCAGTGTTGACTATTTGACTTTTGATGTATCATGAGGTATTTGGTAGAGTGAATGCTATTGCTTTCTCATATGCAGCATTTCAAGCCATTGATCACACATACCTGTTAGTTTATGAGAAACACATTGTCTCGTATTCTCTTCGTAGTCATTTCGATTTTCTGTTAGATCAGGCAAGTGCTGTTAACTTGTTAATTGTTATAAGTTTATAATAATCAATGTTGAATTAGAATACGCGATTATGCGGTTTTAATCTGATATTGAGTGTTAATTGTGACAGATACTGGCTTATCTATTGATGTCATCATCATCTTCAGCAGCCACAAGGGTTGAAGATTGGGTGTTGAATTGGGGGAAAGATGAGTTCACAAAGATGGCTACTGCATCTGTGGTGAGTCTTTCTTGACCTTTCTTGCATTTGCATTTAGCTCTGTTATATCTGGTTATAATCTTTGTGATCAGAATCCTATTTGATTTGATTTGATATGAATCTTTTAGTTTTTGTGATGATAATGGTGTTTGTAGAGGTGAACTGTAAATGAGTTGTACAGACAAATAGGTGAATCTGATAGAGGGATCAAGGTAGCACCTTTTTTTGGTTTGAGTCGAATAAATGATCATCAATGCTATCATTTGCTTGTTTCAGATTCTTCTTTGATTTTGGTTACTTTACTTCCCTTTCATGGTATTTATATTGTTAACTTTTAAACACCATAATACAAGACATCTTCATCATAATCCCTAGTCAGATTCGTTCTATAGCATATGGATGCTTAATGAATCTTGTGTGCTTAATTTGTTCTATAGCATATTAGTTATAAAGTGTGTTAGAAAGTTGTATGTTAGAAACTAGTAGCTTGTAAGCTAGGGTTGAATGTAAAGCTTTTTTATTCTTAGTAGCGAGGCTTAAATTTCTGAGTGATATAACTGATCTACACAGATGAGTAGGCTTATGTCTTCAAGGATGTGTTACTGTTTTATAAAGGTCGATTAATGATTCCCGGGTTCACCATTTTGACACAAACTTACTCTTGAAATATCATACATTAGTTATCGCTTCGTCTCAATGTCATTACAAATGATCATCTGCTATTTGATGCTGAATTCGGGCTGGTTGCTTGTCAGATTCATTGCAATGGCCATGTCAGAAATCTTCTAGCCTTTTAGCATCTTTGTGTATATGAACATGTAGAGCGTGTGTGTGGAGTCGGGTATGAGAATTTGTTAGGATCTTAACGTTTCTTCCCGCCTCATGCCCGGTAAATCTTCTCCCACCATTGCTCTAAACAAAATTCCTATGTGTTCTAATACCTTACTGTAATCTTCCAATTAGCACACACTACAAGATCAAAGGTAAACATTACAAAATTAAAAATTCCAGTTATTAAACATGAGGTCATTTAAACTCAATTAATCCCTTGTGTCGCCATTGATACAAAATGAGTTGGCTGTTGTAATTTAGCCCTTTTCAACTAAGGGGTAACACTAAAACATTTAAAAATTAGTAAACATTTTTATGTTCGTCTATTTCAAATCCATAAGTGTGATCATTGAGCGAATAGTAGGGATAACTGTATTTTTTTTAAATCTATAAATGAAAGTTGAAATTTTAACTCTACTGAAGTAGATTTTATGTCATCTCTCTATGAATTGATTGTTTTATTTTTATATTATATTTTATATAATTATTATATTAAATATTATATAATATGTAATTTGAACATAGTTTAATAGTATGATATATTTAAATGCGTTTTAAAGCATGGAAGGAGTATAATTTTCAAAATAACAAATATAAATTAATTTGTTTGAAAACAAGTTTTTGTTTACTAAGAAGTAGCAAGCATGCTCGAGCAAACGAAGGGTCATACGTGTTACTGTTACGCTACAAACGCCAATTGTGCAGTAAAGTATAAACTCATGATATCTGAGTTTTTTTCAAAAATAGTGTAGATGTAAAAATTATTTATCAAAATAGTGTAGTTGAAAAAATATTTACCCACACTAGTGTATTTTTGAAATCTTTTGTTTCTCTCTTCTATTCTTATTAGATATTTACAAAGGATTTTTTTAATGTTTTTAATTATTTTAAGGATGATTTTTTACATTATACAGAAACTTTTTTTTTAGTTTTCTGGATTTTTTTATTTCTAAATGTTTTATTAAATTGTTTTTATAATGTTTGATTGTGATATTAAAATTGAAATCTTTATTTTTAAATTGAATACTTTTTTTTTATATTAAAAAGCTTTGAATATAAATCTTATATTGTTTTACTCGACTTGCAAACAGATCACATTTTGAGGAACCAGGTTTGTTTTTTTTTTAGTTTAGTGTTAAAAGTTTTATAGAAAATTTTTTTACTTCAACGATTTACCAAAATGACATTAAAGAAATTCGGTTTTTGGTCGTACATTAAACTGAATACCTTAAGAAAGAACTTGAATAAAATTAATTCAAAAGCATCGGATTATAAAACGAAAACGTAAACTGAACTAAACCTTACAGTCTCTCAAAACGCAATCCAACCGAACCGTCAAGTTACAAACCAGCTAAGCCAACCAAACTTTTTCGGTACGTTCTAGTTCGATCAGTTAATGACCACCCTAAATAAATCATCAAAATGAAAAATGCATTTTTTAAGAAATATTTTAATAAATATCACAATAAATTTAACATATGTTTTTAAAACTAGTTACAAAAGTGAAGAAAACTTATGTTCAAATCCGACTTAAATAGGTTGAAGAAATCAAAAGCAATTTTAGCAAAACGGAGTTGCAGTATATCACGATTAAAATTTTTGAAAAATCATTATTATAGAACATTTCAAAGAAAATAAACAATATTGCGCAAAAACTAAAAAAAAAAAAATCATCCTTAAAATAATTAGATACATTAGAAAAAATCCTTTGTAAAGTATCTAATAAGAATAGGAGAGAGAAACAAAAGATTTCAAAATACACTATATTGGTAAATAATTTTCAACTATACTATTTGGTAAATAATTTTTACATCTATACTATTTTGGAAAAAAACTCCATGATATTTATCAAAACCATCATTTTTAATTATAAAATCATAACTAAAACACATTTTAGATCTTCTATGTAATTATCGTAACGAAACAATATATGATTCCTAACTCATGACCCACTTGAAAGGATAAACTAAAAATGAAAGAGATTAATAAGTTAGAACAACAAATATAATTGCATACCTACCAATCAATCGAACCGACAATCATTGAAGATTTGCGTATCATAAATTAAATATCTTTCCTATAATTGAAAAACATGTATAGAATGATATAATATAAATCTCTACTCTATTAAAAGGTTAATTAAAGAGAACGTGTGGAATCGTCATATTTTTTTTTCACTAAATTTTTTTAGTTTATCTCTTTTATTTAATACTTACTATAATTATCGATAATATTATTTAATTATTTTATATACTAAAAATACTTTTTAATAATTAAAAGTTTTTTATTAATGTTATTTATAAGAATTAATTTTTAATACAAGAAGAATTTTTTTTTAAAACATTAAAATATTTTAAATTGTATTTTTAAAATAAAATGTTTATGATTAAAATAATTAAAATTGGGAGTTATAATAATGAATTTTAAAAAGATTTGTTTTGAAACAAAAAGTTTAGTTTTTTAAGCAAAAAGTTTAAAAGTTAATATAATTGTTTTATTACTTATATCCTTACTAATACGTAATTTCAATTATATCTTATCTTAAAATATCTTTTTATAATTAATAAATTTTATTCTATTTAATATTTTATTATTTAACCTGTGTAATATACGGATTTATGGTGTTACAACATATCATAGCAACCTATTTTTAAGACATGTATTGATTTAATTAGAAGTGTTACAATTTATTTTTTTTCGATCCTGCTTATTTATTTATTAACCAGTGTAATACACGGGTTAAAAAATACAAATATTTTAGAATTATTGTTTTTAAAAGTAATAAAAAATAATTAAAATGAAAGTTATAGTAATAAAAGTTTTAAAAGTTATATTTTTTAGAATGATTTGTTTTCAAAAAAATTTTACTTTTTTTTCCAAAAAAAAAAATTTAAAAATAATATCATTGTTTTATTACTTATAGTTTTTACTCATATGTAATTTCAATCATATGTTATCTTAAGTTATCATTTTATAATCAATAAATTTTCATTATATTTAATATTTTATTTATTTAGCCATGTATACACGAGCTTTCTAAAAGTGGTATAATTATAAAGAGATCACGAAGTATAAAGATTGAAGTGCATTTATTTAATTATAAAAAATTGGTTTTTATAATCTAACTATTAACTATTGGTGAATATTAATCTCAACTAGTAATTTAACCAGTATTAATCTTAATTCTTAATTTTGTTACTAATAATTTTCACAAGCAACTGTTCTTTGGTTTTTTATGTCGTATCATGATGTGGCTCTTGACGTGATGTGATGTATAACATAATTATAAATAAAAATATAATATATTACTTAACGCTTTATTTATAAATGATCATTTTTGAAGTTAAAAGCTTTTGTTGCTGGTTAAATAGCTTGGACAAAGAAGCGTAAAATTGAGTGATATTTATAATATTTGTTATAATTACGTGATACGCCATGTTACATGTAATGTCACGTGATACGTCATAAAACTAATGGAATTAATGAACTGTTAGGTTGAAACAGTTATTAGTAACAAAATCAAAAGTTATGATTAATATGATCAAATTGTTAGTTGTGATTATAATTGGTCAATAGTCAATATTTAGATTATTAATTTTAATTTTTCTTTACTTAATGCATGTCCAAGTTGTTGATTAAGTGAAAGAGTTCGTTTCCAAAAAGACAACATCATGGTAAGATATTTCTTCACTGTATAACACCACCCAAAAAGTTAAAAGTTCAATTCCTATAAGATAAAATACATATGATTTTGTAGAGTAAATTACGAGGCGTTTAAAGACAAAATGAAAAAAAAGTTCGCAGAGAGTTTCAAAGATACTTGTATTCGAATCGTACTAAAAATAGAAAGTCACTATGCTCAAGTTGTATTCATTCAATTTATTAATACTGACTAAATGGTACAATCAATAGAGATATGATGTGAGCGTTACCATGATATTTTGTATTTACAAGTACAAAAGAAAAGAAAAGGTTTATTCACTTTCCAAACCAGCTAAATGTATTTCTCTTTCATGTATCTTACATAAAAATAATATGAGTTATTATGTATCATATTAGTTATAACTTTTGTGTAGATACGTATTATAGTATTCTTTAGTCCAAAAGATGACATGTTCATTAAATTTACAGAAGAAGGATCGAAAGCAATAAATTGCAACACTCCTATTAAATCAATACACATCTTAAAAGAGATTGCTATGATATGGTTTGTAACACCGTAACCCTAATTTATAATTGACTTAAAAGAGATTGCATAGTAATTTTGTCAGCCTCTAAGTCTAAAATTTTATTTTTATAGAATTGGGTTTGCTATTCAAAAGGGGTCGCGGCGCAACTTGTTGCTTGTTTCCTGTCATTTTATTGTAAACACTTTATTTGGTTTGTTTAATTAAAAAGTAGTATGTATACTACCATTTGTTTACTTAAGACCCTAGTAACAATTTGGACGATCCACATCTCCATCTTATAAATGTTCAATATATATTGGGTGTATAATTACATCTTTTTCGTACCCATTGTTGAAATAGATTTAAGTTTTCTAATTGGTTCTCTAATATATGTTATGGACCAATTAATAAGTGTTTGTAACTACATTCCAACAGTGTGAAATGGTCTTGATCGAAAGATATATTCCAAAACACATTGTATTTTTCGATGTAGATCATATGAGTTATAAAATGATTGAAATATAAAGATGTTTAGATCTCTATTTATTCTTCTCATATACATGTACAACGAAGAATTGAAATAATTTGTATATAAAGAATTACAAAACATAAAAATACAAAAATATTAAATTCTCTTAGCTAATTATCTAGGTCGACATTTAATAAGTAGTGGGTTCATACTTTATTATTTTTATTTATGTATGCACTATTATCAATTTATTTATTCATTTATCCTGATACAATCATGTATTAACTATTAAGGATACATACGTGCACACCTTCTTGTGACAAAGTCAACCATTGCTTTAATAACGTAAATATAACAATAATTTTTTTTATCCTATAACATCTTATATAGATTTAATAATTTGTCATCACTATATAGAAGAATAATAATTAAAATTAAAAAAAACTTATAATTATAAAAGAAATAGTTGGTCATGTTAATGTGCAAATAAATCCACTATTCCAATGAGGTTGGAATTTAATGAGACACATTTGAACTTTAAAGTAAAGTAAATAGATATTGCCCACCTAGTGAATATATCTCTCATGTTCAAATCACATGAAATGTTATTCCTCCTTAATCACAAACACTTTCTTTTCAAAAGTTTCATAAACCATAAAAGGCTGGTATCTTCATATCTTCACACCCATGTCTACTTTAAGACTACCATTCCACAAGCACTCACGATCTTTATAAATCTTGTGTCTTCCGGGAAATCAGGTCGCATCTCCTCAAACGGTCTCACAAGGATGATTTGCACTTAAGGCCTCTAATCTAATTGGTCTTGGTAAAAAGAATATAAAGTCCAACACTCCAACATATGTTTGCACCATATGCAAAGTAATCTTATTGTGGACTATGACCTTGTGTCTACCTTTCAACATTCTACCCAACAAGAGTAGTAAAACAACATCCCACTTCCACAAAGGGCAAATCGGTCATTTACATGCTGGAAACTTCTATATCTAGGAATCCCATAAACAAACAGAAGACAAATCGGCGGGTTGGCAGAAGACTTTCATCTCTGACATTCCACCCCTACACCACTAGCAAAATCCATCTAAATTACCATTGTACCCCTGGATCTTTTCTGTAATTCCCATCCTACCCTTTCTTCTTCCTCAACTTGTCACAGGTACAATACACCAATCACCTCAAAGATAAATTCTTCACCCGTTTCTTTATAATACCCTCAAAAAACCTAACAATCTTTAAAATTCTTTCACGGGTGGTCGCCAAAGGTATGATTTTTTTCAAGATTCTTGATGTTATTGACTTTCACAAAGTCAACTCTGCATAAAGTTTCAATCTTTTCATGATGTTTTGATCAATTTCATCTGGGTTTTGTGCCTTTTAGTCGTTAATGGAGTAATGTATCGTATAAGATAAGATCTGAATAGTATCGTCTATGTAACAGTATTTTTGTTGTTGTGTGTTGTTATAATCTTGAATTGTTTATATTTAGAAAGAAAATTTAAGATATATAGCGCATACTACTTTTGAAAAGATCAAATCTTTGTGGGTCTAATGTTATCCTTTTTGTTTAATTATTATAGAAAGATATTGGGAATGTTAAAGGAATTAAACTTTTGCTGTTTCATTTTAAAATTTGAACTGTTTTACCCTTTCGATTGATTTCCCCTTTTTGTCAATATTATCTTTGAATATGTCAAATCTTTATCTAGATCGGATGTTGGGATTTAGGTGTTTTAAATCTTGTTTGCAATAAAGTTTATGTTACTTTTTGGTATTTTGTTGACAGATAATAGTGTATTTGTTTGCAAATTGAGTGATGCCTGGGTTGGCTATGGATGAAAATGTTGAACACAAGGTGTTCGATGAAATGCCTGAGAATGGGATTTTGTCAAAGAATAAGGAGAATTTGGAGTTGACCAAGTCACCAAACGACGTCGGTCATGTTCAAACGAATCTTGGTAACGTGGGTGCTTCTGGGGCGGTGGTTGAGCCGTCTATTGAAGAGCTTTATGATAACGTGTGTGATATGCAAAGTTCTGATCAGTCGGTATCGAGGCTTAGCTATGGATCAGATGGTGAGGAGTCAAGAATTGATTCTGAATTAAGGCATTTGGTTGGAGGTGAGATGAAGGAAGTTGAGATTCTAAAAGAAAATGAAGAGAGTTTTAAGCAAAATGAAGAAGAAAGCTTGAACTCCCAAGCGCTAAAAAACTCAACGAAAGGACCACAATCGCGTTTGGAGTCAGAAGCAAGTTCTATATCGAGTCCTAAGAGCAAAAGCCATCAAACAAACAGTCCTTTAGCCAAGAAAACCAATAAGAAGTTAAGGAACCGGTTGTTGGTGCTGATAGTCCCAACCAAAGTGATAAAGACTCAGATCGTGGGCCGTATTTACTTAAGCAAGCAAGAGATTTAATGTCATCAGGTTCTAATCCCCGTAAAGCACTTGATTTAGCTCTGCAAGCAGCATCTTGTTTCAAGAAGTCATCAAATGGTAAACTGACTTTAGACATTGTAATGTGTCTACATGTTACAGCAGCAATATACTGTAGTTTAGGCCAGTACAATGAAGCTATACCAGTTCTTGAAGAGTCTATTGAAATCCCAATGGTCAACGAAAGTCAAGATCACGCTCTTGCTAAATTTTCTGGTTTAATGCAATTGGGTGATACTTATTCTATGCTGGGTCAACTTGAAAATTCCTTAAAGTGTTACAAATTCGGTTTGGAAGTACAACGAGAGGTTTTGGGTGACTCTGATCCAAGAATCGGTGAAACATGTAGGTATCTTTCAGAAGCTTATGTTCAAGCACTTGACTTTAAAGAAGCTGAGAGCTTTTGTAGAATGGCGATTGACATCCATTTAAAGAACAGTTTGCAGGCAGAAGAAGCAGCTGATAGGCGGCTCATGGGTCTTATATGTGAATCAAGAGGTGACCATGAGGGTGCACTCGAGCATTTAGTTCTGGCTAGTATGACCATGGTGGCTATTGGGCAAGAAAGTGAGGTATCATTAGTAGATTTAAGCATTGGAGACACATACTTATCATTATCTAAATATGATGAAGCTATTTTCGCGTATCAAAAAGCACTCACGTCTCTTAAATCATCCAAAGGAGAAAACCATCCGTCTGTTGCTTCAGTTTTTGCCCGTTTGGCTGATTTATGTAACAAAACTGGGAAATTTAAAGAATCAAAATCATACTGCGAAAATGCACTTCGTATATATGAAAACCCCATTTCAGGCATCCCATTAGAGGAAATTGCTTGCGGTTTCACCAACGTTTCTGCTATATATGAGTCTATGAATGAGATTAATCGGGCGCTCGAGTTACTATACAAAGCTTTAAAAATATACAACGACGTTCCTGGTCAGCAAAGCACGATTGCAGGAATTGAAGCCCAAATGGGAGTTATGTATTACGTGTTAGGAAAATACTCAGAATCATATGATTCTTTCAGAGACGCCATTTTTAAGCTCCGTGTAAGTAGTGAGAAGAAATCTAGTTTCTATGGTATTGCACTCAATCAGATGGGACTCACCTGTGTGCAACGGTATGCGATAAACGAAGCTATAGAATGCTTTGAAGAAGCTAGAGTCGTTTTGGAACAAGAGTGTGGTGCTTTTCACCCTGATACCCTCGCGGTTTATAGCAATCTTGCAGGCACTTATGACGCAGTTGGCAGGTATGAACTTATGCATTTCATATTTATCTATATCTTTCGGTTACACAACTGAAATTCAAACCGACTAATAGATCATTCCGTTTTCTACAATGGGTAGATATGTACTTCTGATATGAAAACTTTTCATAAAAGGAGAGTTTTCAAATTTCAAAATCTTGAACAAAGGGGTGCCCCCATATAGTATATAAACAGGTGCATATCTTGAAAATGATCTTTATCCTCTCAAAATGTGATCTTTTTGCAGGTTGGATGATGCAATCAAGATATTGGAACATATAGTTGAGACTAGGGAGGAAAAGCTCGGGACTGCAGGTTTTGACGTGGAGGAAGAGAAGAAACGATTAGCGGAGTTATTAAGAGAGGCTGGGAAAGTTAGAAGCCGAAAAGCTAGATCGTTAGAGACCCTTTTTGATTCAAATGATCAATCAAAAACCAACAATGATATTATTGAGGTATGATATATGATGATGGTTATTTGATCTTGAGAACAATGTATTATATATGTTTATAGACATATAATCTGTCTTTGAAGATTGGTTGTTTGATGTATTTTGTATTTATACAGGTTTTATGAGTTCTTGATTACTGTAATTATTTGTATATGATGGGATGGTCTTATATGGTATACACAATCATGACATTATCTTCAAGATTATTGTGTTTTTATTGGAGATAGAACTTGTTTTGTAGTAGTGTAAATTGGTATAAGCTTCTGTGACAGTATGTTAAACTTGTTAGATACAAGGTAAGTTATATTGTATAATATAATACGTTGGACAGGTTGCCATAATTTGAAAAAACGAAAGAAAATGGCTTATGCTTTTATTGGGGTGATGGAGAATAAGCTTTATCTAGAGAGTTATCAAGAAGTTTATACGTTGGACTGTTTTTTAGTAATGTTTTTAAGAATGCCTTTTACATACCATACAAAGTAAAACAAAGAAAAACAACATAAATAAAGTGTTAGTGAATTATAAATTGGTGACTTGATTCCGGTTTCCTTTTTCCGCTACTATCGTTTTGGACGCAATCATAATTATTTACTTTCTTTAGTTAGAGGCAAATTAGTGGAGCAATTGGTGTTTTAATTTCTATATAAATCCACCGATTGTAATGATGAAAGAAATTGTTAAGAAGAAAAAAACCTCTCCAAATTTGAAATGGTATCAGAGCGGGTCTCTGTACCGCTCGAAAAATCAACCACAAATCCCAATCTTTTCTAGCCAACGACCATGACAAGAGGTTTATCAACCGGTTATCGTTCTGGTCCTCAAAATGGTGAAGCGAATGCAGAAGCTGCTGCCTTTCAAGCGTGTATTTCAAAACGAGACGGCGGTTTCGGTTCCGATCCTCAAGGTAGTAAGCACAAAGCAACCAATGTTGAATCCAACTCAGATGGCAGCCCCATTCCAGGTTTAAGTATCGAACAATACTATGCTCTTTTAAACCATCTCGCAGAGAAATCAAACCAAGGTGATTACTGGATTGTTGATTCTGGCTGCACCGAGCACATAACACACCGAGTTGAATGGTTAGAAAGTAAAGTGGTATCGAAACACGAATGCCCGGTTATCATACCAAATGGAGATTCGATACCCGTAGAGGGTAGAGGGACATGCCAGCTACCAAACGGAACCACCGTAAAAGGGGTTTTACATGTTCCGAAATTCAAATGAAACCTTTTATCTGTTAGTCGTTTGTCAAAAGACCTTCAAAGTTCTATAACCTTTTATCCAGAATTCTGTTTTATGCAGGACCTAAAGACGAGGGAATTGATTGGAGTGGGTAAACACAAGCACGGGCTTTATCGAATGGAGATGGTAGATAATAGAAGAAAGGCCATGATGTCAACAGTGGAGGTATGGCATAAAAGATTAGGTCATACTTCTAGTGACAAGCTTTCTCGTTTTGATTTTGTTAAGAATGTTTCATTCAAAACTGTGGACTGTGATTCATGTGCAAAAGCTAAACTCACCCGATTACCTTTTCCTATTAGTTCCATTAAAACACAAGAGTGTTTTGAACTATTGCATTGTGACATATGGGGAAGGTATAGAGAACCTTCACTAACAGGGGCAAGTTATTTTTTAACAATCGTCGACGATTATAGTCGTTCAGTTTGGGTTTTCCTTCTAAAACATAAATTTGAAGCCTCTGACCGTTTAATTGATTTTCACAAAATGGTCAAAACTCAATTTGGCAAACTAATTAAAAGAATTCGTTGTGACAACGGAGGAGAATTTGTCTCTAACCGAATGAATGGTTTTATAATGAACAAGGGATAATTCTTGAAACCACTTGTCCACACACGCCACAACAAAACGGCGTCGTTGAGCGCAAGCATAGGCACCTTCTTGAAACCGCACGAGCCCTCCGATTTGAGGCAAATTTGCCAAAAAGGTTTTGGGGCGAGTGTGTCATGACGGCCGCCTACATAATCAATCGCCTTCCATCAAAAACCATCAACAACAAAACACCATTTGAAATTCTTTCTAGACGAAAACCTGAATACGAGCACATGAGAGTTTTTGGGTGTTTGGCTTATTTCTGGAATACCGATACGAAGGGAGATAAATTCGAATTAAGGGGGAAGCCTGGTGTATTTTTGGGTTACCCATCGAGAACAAAGTGGTATAAACTCTATGACATGGAACAAAACAAAATTATGTTATCAAGAGATGTTAAGTTTGTTGAAAATAATTTTCCATTTGGTAATGGCAAACCTAATGATAAACAAGAAAACAAAAATCTTTTTAGTTTTCCGCCGTGGTATTATGAACAAGTTGATGACACCTCTCAAATGGTGGACAAAAACAACAACCCAGATGTTAAAATCAGACTTCCACCACATAGTGGGCCTGTTACCACTGAGGCCCAAACAGAAATACATAATGAAACCCAATCTCAGCCTATTAACAATGATGATCCCCAAGAAAATAAACCTACTGTTGACTCTGAGCCCAATGACAAAATAGGGCCAGAAACTAAAGCCCACTTGAACCATCAGGAAACAGAGCCACATAATACAACAGTCCATGAAACCACTGAGTCCATCGGGCAACCGAGAAATAGAAGTCGCCCTAAGAAACTTGATGACTTCATCTTTGATCTACCACCATCAATTGAGCAAACTTTACTCACGTCCGATCAAGATCCCTCGTCAACCACGGTACACCCTATAGCTCATTATGTTTCTTATGAAAAATTTACTAAATCTCATAAGGCATTTTTGGCGGCCATCAGTTCAAAAGATGAGCCAAAATTTTTTAAACAAGCCGTGCAGGATGAACATTGGAGGAAAGCGATGGAAAAAGAAATACAAGCCTTGGAAGAAAATGGCACATGGACCCTTGAAAAATTACCAAAAGGCAAACGAGCTATAGATTCAAAATGGGTCTATAAAATAAAATACAAGTCCAATGGTGAGATTGAACGATATAAAGCAAGACTCGTAGCAAAAGGATTCACTCAAATGGAAGGGATCGATTTCCATGACACGTTCGCTCCGGTCGCCAAACTCGTGACGGTTCGGACCCTTCTTGCAGTCGCAGTTAAAAAAAATTGGCTCATCCATCAACTTGACGTTAACAACGCGTTCTTGCATGGAGAGCTTCATGAAGAAGTCTACATGAAAATTCCACAAGGTTTTGATAAAGGAAGGGACAACAAAGTTTGCCGGTTAAGAAAGTCCTTGTACGGATTGAAACAAGCCTCCCGAAATTGGTATCAAAAGTTTACTTAAGCTCTTTGGGCGCTTAACTACAAACAGTCAAAGGCGGATCATTCTCTCTTTATTTGCAAAGAAGGAAACACTTTTGTTGCCGCCCTCATTTACGTTGACGATGTTATCGTTGTTGGTGATAACCCCTTAAAAATTCATGACACGAAGAGTTATCTCAACCAGAAGTTAGCATTAAAGACCTAGGAAACTTAAAATATTTTCTAGGTATTGAGGTGGCTCGAACAAAAGAGGGGTTAGTCCTTAGCCAACGGAAATATACCCTTGATATTCTAAAGGATTGTGCTGTTCTAGGGTCTCGACCTAGTGCTTTTCACATGGAACAAAATCTTAAATTCGGTAAAGATGATGAAGGAGCTCGAGTGGATGCCAATCAATATAGGCGTCTCGTGGGAAGACTACTTTATTTGCAAGCCACGCGACCGGATATTGTTTACTCTATTAACGTTTTGAGCCAATTCATCTCAGATCCCCGTCAAAGTCACATGGAAGCGGCCATTAGAATCCTAAGATACTTAAAAACAACCCCGGGACAAGGAATTTTGTTGCCAAAGGAAGGTGGAGTCAACCTCACCACGTATACTGATTCTGATTGGCTTGGATGTCCCTTCTCACGAAGATCGAGAACCGGTTACTTGCTTCTTTTAGGAGGAGCCCCTATCACTTGGAAATCCAAAAAGCAATCCGTTGTGTCGCGTTCCTCGGCGGAGGCGGAATATCGAGCCATGGCGACAACGGTTAGTGAAGTTTTGTGGTTACGTTGGCTTTTAAAAGAACTTGGGATACCCAAGATCAACCGACCCCTCTCTTTTGTGACAACCAAGCCGCAAGACATATTGCTAACAATCCGGTTTATCATGAACGCACAAAACACGTCGAAATGGATTATTTTTTCGTACGCGAACGGGTAGACTCCAAAGAGATTCAGCCAAGAGCCATAGACACAAAGCAACAAATAGCAGATCTATTCACCAAACCCCTTGGCTCGCAACAGTTACAGTATCTTCTTGGCAAGTTGGGCGTTCGTGACTTACACGCTCCAACTTGCGGGGGAATATAAATTGGTGACTTGATTCCGGTTTCCTTTTTCCGCTACTATCGTTTCGGACGCAATCATAATTATTTACTTTCTTTATTTAGAGGCAAATTAGTGGAGCAATTGGTGTTTTAATTTCTTTATAAAACCACCGATTGTAATGATGAAAGAAATTGTTAAGAAGAAAAAAACCTCTCCAAATTTGAAATAGTCTAGGCACCTTCGGCAAGGTGCCTAGGGTAGATCGGGTGTTTCGGCAACACTATCGCCGCTCATTCAGGTAGGGACATCGGGTAGGTGATTTTGGGTGGTAGAAGCCGAGGGTTTGGGATGTGTTGTGTTAGACATGAAGCTTGAATTTAAAAGAAAATAATAATTTTGATAGTTTAAGTTGTGTCTCTATCAATTTGGGTAGTTTTTAGGATGATTTAAAAATAAGATTTTACTTAGTTATTAACTGTAACTAGCAAAAGTACCTAGTGTTGTAATGGAAACATTGTCCCATTTTAAATAAAATTAAATTTTACATCAAAATTTAGAATTAAATAAAACATTAAAGGAAAACTAAACAGAATCTAAAAATAAAAGAAAAAGTATATTATAAGACCTACCCCAATTTAATATGATTTAATTATTATAAAAAATAACGCAGCCTTACAAATGTTATAAAGATGTTATTCCGGTAAAAAAGTTAAAGAAATAACTAAAAGAAAAAAAGTAAAGTTAAATAAGTCTGTTGTATAGAAATAGAATAAAAACAAAATAAAGTTAAACAAAATATAAAAATATTAATATAGAAGAAAAAGATTAAATTAAAAAAATAGAATAAATGTGTCCCTTTTATCTTTGTTTTTAATAATCTGAAATTACAATAAATATAAATATGAAATAAAATAAGCAAACACTAAAATTGTTTTTAAAATGCAAGCACCATACAAATGTAATAAACCAATGGAGGCCATGGTGTGTGTTAAATTTTAAAAGCATAAAACCCCTGTGGTATGTTTTGAAAAGGAAAAATGTTTACCATTAACGCAAAACTTTCAAATCTATAACATATAATAAAAGAATATTTTTTAAAACACGTGTCATCATTTTAGCATATCAACTGACACGTATGATCATTCTAGCATATCAAAAAAATTATCTCTCGCTTCTCTTTCATAATAAATACAAAATTATAACAACAATCAATTTGACTTTATTTTCTTATTATATTTGTGTTTCTTGTCTCTCTCATATTAAATGATAATTATTTTAAATAAGTAAATTAAACTATTAAACATTTAGAATATAAATATTTTTATTTTAATAACATATCAATACATACTAAATTATATGATTTCAGACATATTTATCTTTTAATATAAGCGTAATAATTTCTAATTTTATTAGATATTTATTATATATTTTATATCACCAATATCTAATAACATATTGAAAATAAAATATTCATAAAACGAATGATTTTAACATGTTTTATTTTTTCACCCATGTAATACATGAACTCTAACCTAGTGTTATTATATAAATTTGAGTAGTTTGGATACTTTAAGTTGTGCCCTATTAACTTATATACTTACACAGTTACACATATCTTGCTCCTTAGCATTTTTCTACTCATATACAACTTTTCCCTCTTACTAGTCGATGAATTAATAAATAAATAAATAAATATTATATTGTAACTTTCTTCTAATAATTATTAACTTTTATACCCATTTACACCTTCAATTTTTGAAATTATATAATTTAATTATACCTAAAAGTGTATTAATCAATCAATAGCACCCACTCTCTTCATACTAATCACACATTTATACTTTTATTAGGGCACAGAGTGAGACTCGGTAAAACCACTCTCCTAGTCGGTTAGTTTTGTCATCAAATGGTAATGCCAACCCCTCGATTTCAAGGGGTTGAAAACACTTACCAACTTGCCCTCCATTATCGATCTCCTCATTGAAAAACCTTAAACTCTTTTTCTTTTCTTTTTTATGTTGTAGCCAATTAAAATTTACAAAAAAAAAAAAAAAACCCTATTTAATGAAATTAGAGAAATTAATAATTTCCCTAAAATATGGCAAAATTAAAGAATATTAGACTTGAGTAATACCTCGTGAGGGAAGCGAGACTATGGCCATATGGGCAGGTCATGCCCGCACTGCACCTCATGAGCGGGGCCTGAGGGGCTAGAGAGTCTATGCAAGTCAAATAGTTAAAAAAAAAAAAAACAAAGATTGAATATAAATTGTACGATTGATACATGTCACACGTAAAGTTTTTAAGTAAACAAAATCTATTTACATCTTCAGACATTCAAAATACAGCAAATTTAAAGATACTGTTTAAATTAAAAATTTTGGTGACCACTTAAAGTTGTGTAAATCTTATAAAACTAATTTATATAACTTACATTGGTAAGAACACTTGAACAAATTTGGAAAACATCTTTTTTAAATGGTGAAAGCATCAAAATGCTTTCTTAATTTACAAACCAACCTACCAATTAGTTTTCTTATTCAACTATAATTGATTTGGTAAAAGAATATTTCCCAAATGTTATAAGTTACATTTATCAATATGGAAAAAATGTGAGTGGTGTTTTGTACAAAATGCAACACGTTTATTTGCAAAGAAAAAGTGTTAATCTTTTTTCAACTTGGTGGTTCTGTCTTGTTATTCTTCAGGTGGACTGCTTTTAATGTCGCTTTATTTTTCTACTTAAGCAACCATTTCACCACTAATTGAACCACACCTATTGTAAATGTAATTTTTCAACTTTCATATACGTTTGTAAGTAACTTATAGTTCTTATTTTTTAAACGCTTTTCACACTAGAAGTGAGATCATAGTTTAATATAAGAATGTGTG
This sequence comes from Flaveria robusta, assembly GCA_025506415.1. Classification (NCBI taxonomy): domain Eukaryota; kingdom Viridiplantae; phylum Streptophyta; class Magnoliopsida; order Asterales; family Asteraceae; genus Flaveria; species Flaveria robusta. The sequence goes on along the minus strand of CM046474.1, from coordinate 6,202,377 downwards.
TTTATTAAGTCCAGTTCTAATATTATTTTAAATTATTTGTGTGTTTTTTTATACCAAGATTAAAAAGAAGTTGTAAAGAGAATCCATATCTCAATTATAGAAAAATAATGGCGTTCATTACTGAGATCATATAGAAGTTGCAAAAATAATCTCTACCTCCATTAAGGGAGGTTATTGACGGTTTCTATCATATTAAGAAGAAGATCACGATAATGATCTCTACCAATTGAGGAAATAATAAAGAAAAATCTCAATGTAAGTTTTTAAACTAACCCTAAATTATAAATTCACACTCCTTATACGGTTCTATGATCCCTATAAATGCTACAACTCGTATTAACTATGACCTTTGTACCACATTGAAAATTAGACATGTCTGATCAAACTAGTAAAAAATAAAGCTACAAATTTGGTTTATTAGACAATAGACCACATGATTTTGAGAAAACGAGAACAACTCGGGTGGAAGATAATTGATTTTACTCTTATCTTTTTAAATGAGACTGACTTGTGTAACAAATTACGGTTGATCTATTTTTTAAAACATTAGCTATAAGGATATATTCTACAATAATATTGTATTTCCTATAACATAATGTGTGGTACTCTTTTGACTACCTCATGTTTCTTTAATTTATTTATTTTCTTAATGGAAGTCAGAATAATATCACAGCATCACTTGTAAGAAAATTAAACATGTACAAGGTTCCTTTTGATGGTCAAGATATGCCTGCTACTAACTAGTATCTTTATATTGCTAACTTTAGGTTAAGATATACGATCAATACCAATTAAATACTTTTAACTTATATAATAATATTTGGTATGGTATTAAGATTAGCAAAACATCACTTTACAGCCGCAGCATATTATTTAATTCTCCATCTTTAATTAATTTAACCTTAGGAAAATTAAAGCAAAAACTATTTGTATTAAACTAGTATAAGCATCTCGTGCTACATGACGAGGATTGCATATTTTTCCTTACCTATAGTCGTAAACTGCAGGTATATACTATGGAATGTGGATACGGCGGCGGTGGGGGTTTTTAAAATTCGTAAACGGTGGTAATCAGCTAATGCAATTGCCAGTGTAACGATTAACGCAAAGCCTAAAGTTAATTAAATAAAAAAAGAAAATATGTTTTTTTTTTGGGAGGGGGGTTCTCAATATCAAGCTCGGTTCACTTGTGAATTAACTTGAAGTAATTGTATATTACTATACTAAACCGGATTTAAAAGAAAAAGAAATGATAGCAGCCTATCAAGTGGTAGATCCTGATTGGCCGGCTGCTAAAACCATAAGGTAGAGTTTGCTACGCAGGAATGAAGGACGGAATGGAATGAACCATTACGGGTGAATAAATAAATACATGTTTGGTTGGTAAAGATAATGGAATGAACCATTACATAGTTGATTACATTCCCTCAAATTCATTCCATCCATCCCCCCTTCTTTTTTTTCATTCCATCTCTTCTTTCATCATTAATCAACAACGCCACCCACTCACCCACTGCCATCGACCACCACCGCCGCCAACGCCAACCACCGGGCACCACCGCCACCAACCGCCGCCGGCCACCACCATCGCCGGCCACCACCGCCGCCGGAAACCACCACCGGCCACCACCATTGTCGGCCAACACCGTTGTCGGAAACCACCACCACCGGCCGGCCACCACCATCGGCTAGCATCCACCACCGCCGGAAACCACCACCGGCCACCACCATCACCTGCCACCACCGCCGCCGGAAACCACCATCGGTTAGCATCCACCACCGCCGGAAACCACCACCGGCCACCACCATCACTAGCCACCACCGCCGCCAGAAACCACCGCCGCCGCCGGAAACCACCAGCGGCCACCACCGCCGCCTGAAACCACCATCGGCCACCACCGGAAACCACCACCTGCCACCACCATCGCCGGCCACCACTACTGCCGAAAACCACCACCGGCCACCGTCGCCCGCCACCGCAGGTCGCCACCACCACCCGCTATCACCACCATAACTACTTTTATATTTCATTCTTTCGTTTTTTTATATCTAACAAACAAAACAAAGTAATGATTCAGGGTAACCAAACAAGACAATGGAATGTAATGATTCATTTCATTCCATCATCCATTCCATTCCCTCATTCATTCTATTCTCTCGTTCATTCCATTACCTTATACCAAATAGACGTGTGAATTTGTTGTTCGTCTCATTTATTTTGGTAATACCAAATAGTATTACTAATTCAAAACACATTAAAAACATTTTTAGCAATCATATTTGAATATTAATTGAAAATGTAAGATGAGAATATGATTTTCATTTGATTTTTTCACAACGATGATCATGAATGGAATGAAAAAAATATACAATTATAATCAAGTGTAAAATAAATGCAACCTTAGGTTCAAATCCTGAATACATGTTTAGTGATTTTTGAAATAAAGTAAATATGAGTAAAAATATGTTTAAGTTGATAAAAGTATATTGGATTTAATTTGATCATGTGACAAATGATAAAAAACAAATTTACAGAAAGAGCATGTTATATTGTTACCACATATGAGAAAAAAAATATTTACAGCTAAAACATATAAAATGGCACCTATGGATTAACAAACCGTTCCCCTACTTTTCTAAAAAAACTATTTGATTTCTTACATATATAATTTTACTTGATTTCTTATATATATACAGAAGTAAATAAGAAGAATAAACCCAAAATCATTAAAACTTTATCAACAATTACCCTATATATTTAAAAAGAAGTGGAAAGGAATAGAGATATTTATGTTCTTTAGATACTTGCCACTAAAGTTTCGTGTTTTGCATTTTGCCCCTTCCTTATACCTTTATAACACAATTTTACTTTTGTGGGTTGTGGGTTCCAACGTATTTTACGAAAGAGGTTTAAGGGTTTCCAGCCATGGAGGTGGTGACCTCTCTGGCTTGCTCGAAATCCAACGCCGACGTGTGGTGCATGTGATGGATCCGGTGTGTGGTAGCCGGCAATAGTCGTGTGGATGCGTTGGGGTTTCCGGCTTGACCATTTTCCGTTGGCGTTTCCGACTTGACCATTTTCCGTTCCAACGTATTTTTTTGGTCTTCCCGTTTCCTTCGCTGTTTTTCCTAAAATCGACGCCGACCGCCGGCCGTGGTGCTTGCTATGTTTCCTATTTCTCTAAAAAAAAGGTGGAAAGAAATAAAGAACGTAATGTTCTTTTGATACTAGGCAAAATCTATGATTTGTGTGGGATTTGCAGTCACAACAACTAAATGAAACTGAGGCACTGTTTTTTGGTTAGGAGTTGGAAGTAGTGTTGACTTCGGTTACTTTGTGGCTATGATGATTCAACGAAACTGGTGTTGGTTGTCTCTGTTTGGCAGCCATTTCTAGTTTGCAGCCGCAACTTTCCATCGGTTATGTGCCAACCTTTAATATACATAAACGGCGTCGATTGCATTGGTTCGGTTGTCACTTTTAGTGTTCAGTTGCACCCAACAAAAAATCTGGTTTTTCGACGCGCAACGCGCTTCGCTGATAAATACTAGTTCATATTTATTAAACATTATGCTTCTCATGTATACATACGTATGCTATGTACAACAACATAATCTTTTTTTTTAATGATTTTATGCATATACTAAAAAATAACGACCACCACCCCTGAATTACTAACGAACACCAATTTTCAGCTGCATATATGTGCTTCTCCTATTTCCTCTTCGTAAACAATCCCCTCACAATTCATCAATCCATCACTATCTAACTAAACGTTTGCAAATCACAATTTCACTACTGCAATTCAACCAACAACAATGGCTTTAAACCTTCTATCTCCTCCACAAACCCATCGAATCACCTTCTCCGACACCTGCAAATCCCCAACCCACCTCCTCAAGCTCCAAGGTACGTCTTTCACCAATTCAATCTCATAATAATAATAATAATAATAATTTAGTATACCCAGATGTTAATTTTGTGTTTTTGGGGGTGTTCTCAGGTGGGTTTTGCTTCAAGAGGAAAGATGTTAAGGTAACGATCGGAAAAGGGGTTCGGTGTTCGGCGGAGGCTCCGCCGCCGCCGGCGTGGCCGGGGACGGCGGCTGTTGACGCCGGAGTTAAGAATTGGGATGGACCTAAGCCTATTTCGATTGTGGGGTCTACTGGTTCGATTGGGACTCAGGTGAATTTCGTCGAACAGTTGGTGGGCGTTGAAAGATGTGCATGAATTGGGGGTTTTTGGATTTGGTTTTGGTGTGCTAGTGTATGGTTTGTTGATTGTTTGAATTTTGTGACTTGCAGACGCTTGATATTGTTGCTGAGAACCCCGATAAGTTTCGAGTTGTGGCGCTTGCTGCCGGCTCGAATGTGACTCTTCTTGCTGAACAGGTGATTGTTTTGTAACTTTTGTTTTTCAGATACAAAAAGAGGGGTTAAAGTTGATTATTTATTAAAAAGGAATGCAAAGGAACACAAGTTTAAAGTGAATAGAACTTGTAATATCATAGGATCCTATGAACACAAATTCAATGTGAATAGAATTTGGAATATCGTAGGATTATGCAAATGAACACAAATTTAAAGGTTTAGAAATGGTTAGAAGTGAATCTGGATGTTCTTGTTGGAAAGTTTTCATATTCAACCTTCAAAGGGTGGTGCAGTGGAAAGCACCCGATTCCCCTCTAAAAGAAGTCTTAGGTTCGAATCTTGCCTCCACTGGTTTCTTACCATAACCTTTTGAAGGCTACCTGCTCGGCGCAAGCTGCGATTTACCTGATCTCATTGGTTGGCAAAGTACTGATGGGTCATGTGAATTAAATAAAGTTTCATTTTCAGATTGCCTTTTTGCTGGTTATATTGTTCTATTTTGTGAATATCATTTGGTATTGTAATAATTTGTCAAAAAGTCAAACAATTTCTTTGTTTCATTATGTAGGTAAAGGCATTCAAACCTCAGTTAGTTTCTATTAGGAATGAATCTTTAGTTGGTGAACTTAAAGATGCTTTAGCTGATTCTGATTATATGCCCGAAATCATTCCTGGGGAGCAAGGCATAATTGAGGTCAATATTTTCAATTCATCACGTTTTAAATTCATCGTTTTTAATGAATTTGAATTTAAACTATACGCGTTTTGTGCTCTACTTTAGGTCGCCCGCCATCCTGATTGTGTCACTGTAGTCACAGGCATAGTTGGTTGTGCTGGTTTGAAGGTATATATTTACATTCTTGATTCCCCTTTGAGAATTTTGCTTATTGTTTTAAAATTCTTTTTGGTTTCCAACTTTAAATCAATCATTGAATTTTCGTTCATAGCCTACGGTTGCTGCCATTGAAGCAGGGAAAAACATAGCATTAGCTAATAAGGAAACACTAATCGCTGGCGGTCCGTTTGTCCTTCCTCTTGCACATAAACATAATGTAAAGATTCTTCCTGCGGATTCAGAACATTCTGCTATATTCCAGGTAATCCAATGAAATAAAAACCATTCATCATCAAATTTATGATAATTGAAGGAAATTATAATAGTAATAATATTCTTGTTTCATTTCTTCAGTGTATTCAAGGTTTTCCTGAAGGTGCTCTGAGGCGCATAATCTTAACCGCTTCTGGTGGTGCTTTTAGGTATTAATATCATGATTCTTTAAATTTCCACCCTCAAATATAGCACCCGTTTATGTATTTTTGGCAATTTAAACTTTTTTGTAATGAAATTTGGTTTTTTCTTCGGTTACAATAGAGATTTACCTGTCGAAAAACTAAAAGATGTTAAAGTAGCGGACGCATTAAAGCATCCTAACTGGAGCATGGGGAAAAAGATCACAGTGGATTCAGCAACACTTTTCAACAAGGGTCTTGAAGTTATAGAAGCTCATTATCTTTATGGATCTGATTATGATAATATTGAAATCGTTATTCACCCTCAATCCATCATACACTCCATGGTTGAGACACAGGTTTGATTCCCACATACCTATTTGCTCTCTTATGAGTTATGACAACTCCATTTATACAAGCCCGTTAGATAAGTCATTTCTGTTTTATACTTTTTGCAGGACTCTTCAGTCCTGGCCCAATTAGGTTGGCCTGACATGCGTTTGCCAATTCTTTACACGTTATCTTGGCCAGATAGAGTACCCTGCTCTGAAATTACATGGCCTCGCCTCGACCTTTGCAAGTATGTAACATGATCTTTTTCATTAATGTGATCAATGAATACTTATAACAAAAAAACTTGAATTTATGATTAATAAATGTATTCGCCAACGAATGTGATGCAGGCTGGGATCATTAACATTCAAAGCTCCTGATAATGTGAAATACCCGTCGATGGATTTGGCTTATGCTGCTGGGCGAGCTGGTGGCACGATGACCGGAGTTCTCAGTGCCGCTAACGAGAAAGCCGTTGAGATGTTCATTGATGAAAAGTAAGCTACTTTTTAGTAACATGTTATAATCTCCTTTAGGTATTGAAAAGAACAACTCATGAATCCTTAATTACTGATTACTGCTGTTATCCAGGATTAAGTACTTGGACATATTTAAAGTCGTTGAGCTAACATGTGAGAAGCATCAATCAGAACTAGTTGCAGCACCTTCGCTCGAAGAAATTGTACATTATGACCTGTGGGCCCGGGAATACGCTGCTAGCTTGAAGTCAACGCTTGGTTTGTCCCCGTTAGCTGCTGTATAAGAATACATTGGATGCTGCAGTTAACATGTGATACTGCGCAAGCCTGTTGTAATAATAAAGTTAAATTTGAAATGGTAACACTCTTTGCAAGTTCTTTTACTTAAAGTTTATTATCCAAAACTATCAACTATCGTTGACCTACTAACGTTTGGGCCATATGAACCATGAGCCTCGAAGTTCTGCAAGACGGACATCCGGACCATGAGCTCCGGAACAACGCATCACTAAACTACATTAGACGGTCACTTTTAAAACTAATCACAAACACCCCATATGCTTGTAATTGTGAAGAATGAAACTGTTTGCGTGGGTAGGACTGTGGTACGGTGCAGTGCTGGAGCGGCACAGAGGAGCAGCACCGGTTTGTTATCCGGAACCAAATCCAATATTGAAACTGCTTTGGCAAAAAATGGTTAAGAAACGGCCCAACCTGCCGGTTTGGGACCGGTTTGGAACCGAGTTTTTAGGAATCAATATGGACCGCTGGAACCTTTTTTTGACAATTATCTATGGCTTTATAACCGTTATTTGACCATTTATGAACATTCTCTTAAAAAAATTTTACTCTTTTGTCTCGGATGTGTTAGTGAAAATATGTATTAAATGTATTAGTTTATTCATAAAACTTAAAGACGTCTTTTTTATTAACTTCTACAGTAGCATCGGAATTTATCTTTACCGTTAGTGGTAGGGTTATATATATTTGAGAACAAAGTTGCCTCCTATATGAATTCAAATGGGTAATTATTTAAAAAACAGCATAGAAGGGGCAGAACGAGTACAAGTATTATAGGATTATCAAATCTATGTTTACTTTATATTTGATAAATAGGGTGAATTCATTTTTCGTCTTTTAATTAGTATATAAAACTTCAATAATTACAAAGGTAATCCTTTATTCTTTATGTTTAAAGTTTGTCATATTTTTATCATTTTCACTACGTAGTGTCAAAAACTTCTGATAGCATTTTAGAAAAAACTCTTTCGCCATAACTTTTAAAGGAAAAAATTTGTAATTCTTATAATTATTTCTTATTTTTTTTCTTTGTTTTACTTTCTTAAACTAAGTATTTAGATTTTTTTTAAAACAATAAACAGCAAGTTATTAAAGAAAAATTAAATTAAATGTTAAATAATACTACAACTTTAAATGCACAATGTACACCCACCAAAACATATCTAATTTTGATACACACATAGTCATAATATGACAATATCTAATTTGGTCCTCGAGTCAATGGTCAAGTCTCCTCTCCTTTTTGGGCCTTACTTAAAATGCCCCAAAGTTTGATCCACAAGTAATTATATTATAGGATTATCAAATCTATGTTTACTTTATATATGATAAATAGGATAATTAGCATTTTTCGTCTTTTATTTAGTATATAAAACTTCAATAACTACAAAGATCATCCTTTATGTTTAAAGTTTGTCATATATTTATCATTTCTACTATATAGTGTCAAAAACTTCTGTTAGCCTAAAAAAGAACTTTTTCGTCATAACTATTAAATGAGAATTTTGTAATTCTTATGATTATTTTTTATTTTTTTTCTTTGTTTTACTTTCTTAAACAAAGTATTTAGATTTTTCTCAAAACAATAAACAGCAAGTTAATAAAGAAAAATTAAATTAAATGTTAATTAATACTACAACTTTAAATGCACAATGTACACCCACCAAAACATATCTAGTTATGATCCACACATAAGCATAATATGACAATATCAAATTTGGTCCTCGAGAGTCGAGTCAATCGTCAAGTCTCCTCTCCTTTTTGGGCCTTACTTAAAATGTCCCAAAGTTTGATCCACAAGTAATTAATAAGGAAATTAGCAGTGGGCTTTTTATTCCCAAAAGGGGGATCCATCGGCTAGCCTTCAAGTAAGAAACTAACATGTTCCAATTCTGATTATGATACATAGGGCCATAGGGCCCAAACATCTCCAACATATTTGACGATTGGCATCCATTAGAAAAAAGGTATTTTCTAACAAATGTTGAAAGAGCTCCATTTCAAACTTTTGGACCGATCACCGACAACCTACCCGTTACAAATTCACTCTTACCAGAAAAGTCGAACGTGAAATCTCATTTCAAATTTAAATCTTATAAATATGTCAGTAATTATTGACGGATTAACTATTAGTCCCACAAATATTTTGTTTTTGAGTAAAGCATCATCTGTCGGCGATCTGTTAATGAATTGTGACTAACTATTGACAGACTTCAAAAATATAATTATTCTTTTGTGGATTATGTTTTTGTTTGGTTAGTCGGTGATGAAAGTATGTTTTCTAGAAGTGTGATTGTAACTTGCATGCCTTGGTCTAGAATCACTTGTCGTAATCCTAAAAGGTTATTGGATTTTAATAACATTAACTTTTATTTATTATCCAAGATTAATACCAACTCAGTAAATGTTTACATACACTCTCAATTATGAGTTTATTTTCCTCCAACGATCCTTAATAATTGAGAGTTAACACCCGTTAGTTTTTTTTTTTTTTTGATGAAATAGAGCCAACTTTGAGCCATTTTCAACTCCGCCACTCCCAAGCCATTTTCATCACATGAAATCTACCTCTAACGAGTAAAGTGGTTCAGAATAGGAGGTGAATATTAATGGGTTTTAAGTTGCAGAAGTTTCAGTTTGACGAACCTGATGTTAAATTTTAACTTTATGCTTAGTGTTTTGACCACATAAGTAGTTCACGTCATCAAAGTTAATTAGTAAAGGATCGTTCGAGAAAGTAAGCTTAAAGTTCAGAGTTACTACAAACATTTCCTGAGTTGGAATTAATCCTGCCCAACTAATGAAAATTAAATTATTAATTCCAATAACCCAATACTAAATAACAACTTTAGTTCCTTCCTATAGAAAATTTGACAATTATGATCAACTAAGATTGTTAAATGCTAATTGACTTAATTTTATACCTTCGATCATATTAAACAAACATGTTGTAATATAATTTATAAATTGTACGCTCTATCTAATATTCTCTTCAAAAAGAATATATATATATATCATGATCTTAATTTAACGGGTCTAATACATCTGATCTCTTCATTTTTAATTTTTTATTAAAAATAAAAGCTGTATTCTTTTAAACAATATCATGATTTTATACTAACTAATTGTTTAGGAAAAAGAAAAGAAAAGAAAATAGATAATGTCACAAATAAAAATTGATAAAGATGGGCATCTAAAATAAAGGATGCATGTGACATTGCACCCATTGACATCGACTTAGAACTATTCATGCAACATATATGGCCACCTTTCTTTTCCACTTATCATCAAATTTCGACCCACATCCCTTCATTATGCCTACTTGTGTTTGCACCAATATAACTACAATATTTCACACATACATATGTATGTGCGTGGCAGCGATGGATCTAGCCCGAAATTTCAGGGATTTTCTAAAAAATTTTGCGGTACATTTATTTAATAATAAAATTTTATTTTATTTTTGCAATACATTCATTCAATAATAAAATATTTTTGCTAATAATAATTTGTTTAGAATGATGTTTTATCTTTAGTGGTGTACTTGAAAATTTTTATATCGGGTTGGAAAGTTTTAAAAGTCTGTCATCTATCGCTAATTATTAAATCTTTTTGATACCAGCCCGATTCAGGTCCGGATCACACAACAAGAAGACAAAAAAATCAAATTAAAACAAATAACATTCAACACTAGGGGTGTAAATTAGACAATCGAAGTTGTGAGTTACTTGGGATCGGCTCGTCAAAATCTTGGATCAAACCGAGTTTAAACAAACTCGAGCTCGAGCTTATACAATTTACCATTTAATAAAAGAGCTTGAGTCAGAGTTTCACGTATCAGGTTCTCTCGAAATAAACTTTTTTATATAACTTTTACTTAATATATTAAATATAATTATATACATAATTGTTATTATATAGAAAACAATGATCATAATTAAATTATGAACAAGGAATCTTAATTAAGCCAAGTTGGAGTTTAAAAAATTCCGAAATAAAAAAACCTCCAGTATTAAAATTAAAATTTTACATGAGACAAGCTCAAGCCTTACAATTACATTCTACATGAGCCGAGTTAGGGCACGAGATCGAGCTCTCTTATGTCAAAACAATCTTAGACTCCGCACGACTTGTCTATACCCCTATTTAACAATCATGGTAACATTCAATTAATCAAGTATTCAAACAAATAATCAACTAAATAAATCAAATAATCTAATATAGCAATCTATTAATCAACAAGCTAATAATTAATCTATCAAATAATCAGTTAATAAGATAAATGACTTGGTTATTTAAAATAATTATTCTATATTTCTTACTTATTTTTTTGGGGTCGTTTCATTATAATTAGTTGGTCTCAAAATTTTTTAGGGGTTGTATAAACTTATTTTCAGAGTTGGGCTTTTAATTTTATATTAATTTAGGATTTTTAAATTTGAGAGGTATTCCAATATATACAACCATAAAAAATAATAATAATAATAATTGCACTTCGAAACATAAATACAATGGATCTTATATGTGTAACAACTTCTAAGTAATATATTTTATATAAATAACAACTAACCTATTATATTTCAAATATATCGGTATTATGCCCCGTCAAGTTGAACATTGATTTCAAGCTTGAAATAAATGACTGAATATAAAAATAGTTAAAATTTAAAAAACGTTGAACATTGATTTTTATTGATGTTCTTATATTATCTTCTATCTCTATTGATCTTCATTTGTCTTGATTAGTGATTGATTTAAATTTGTTCTCGGCTTTAAAATTCAGAATCGTTGCTTCAATTGAATTGGATTCGGTTTTAAAGATTAAAGGCCGGTGTTTGATATGAATTTGTTCTGGATTTTTAAAATCAAAAAAGTAGTCACACAAAAGGAACGAATGAACAATGTATAAAGAGAGAAGATTACCGACGAATAGTTAGCAATAGAAGCGTTGGAAAAATGTAAATGGAGGAGAGAAAAGAAGCCACCAAGAAACATACATATATTATTGTGTACTAACATTTTCAAGCATTAAAAGCAATAAGATAATGTTATGGACTTGATTTTGTATTAGTAAAGTTCTTTCAAGGAACACAACTTTTAAGATAGCATTTTGCTTTATAATGGTGAAAGCAAGAGAAATTGAGTTTCACATTATTTCTTACATCCAAAAAGTTGTGGATGGGTGGTACCTTTTGAAAGAACAGCTCCTTAAATATTTGTTTGTTCATCTTTGGACAATTAGGTTAAAGATATTAATCATTTGTTACACATTATATGCTGAATGTATTATTTTTTGTTAGTTTTGAAAATTAGGTATTAGACATTGTGACAACACTAAAACAACGGCAACTACCTTCATCTATTTGCCTTAAATATACATTGTTTTCTAGATATCATATGAAACATTCTAGAATATCCTACTACATATTTTATAAAACAAAATGTTGTTAGTTAGGTTATTCATCATACATATAATTCCATTTATATTACTCTTTATGTAATAAAATTTTAAGTGAACATAATAGTTTTTGCTTTAATAATGTCTGCATCGCAAAATACCATACAAAATTTTCCATCTTACATTATTGTTAAAGGAATTGGTAAGTTTGTTTTTCATACAAGGGTTATACATTTTATATAGAGTAAACTTATATATGTTGTGAAATTAAGAGACGGTAGATTGATAAGAACTGGTATGACTAGGGGTGATAAATGCAAACATGACCCAAAACATGACAAAAAAAAGATCTGAGTTGTTATATCTAACTCGTTTAAAGTCAGGTCGTATTTGGGTTGATCTGTTTCTTAAATGGATCATGTTTGGGTTGACCTATTTAACATGTTTAGTTAAACAAGTTAACCCGCCAACCTGTTTAGTGAAACATGTCGACCCCTAACATGTTTATGACCTGTTTAACCAAAAACCCAAGTAAAATGTCTCTAAAATTAATTTTACCTGCCAACCCACCAACCTGTTTGGCACATATAGATACATGGGTTAAGCGAGTCGTGTTCAGGTTACACTTCAAGTGTACGCGGGTGAGGGTTGATGTTTTGACACAGAAAAATATAAGTCGTGTTCAACTTGAGCAATTCAACCTGTCAACCCACAAGCCGTCTATTCATCAAGCTGACATGATTGACACCCTTAGTTAAAACTCAAATACCATTAATGTGATTTGGACGCATTAACTATAAATGAGAGAAAAACTTTATATTTAAGCATTCATTGATGAAGTAATTCTAAATGTATATGATCTTTTAAAAGCGAACAATGTTGATTGATATAAAAGATCAAGTGTTACAAAAATATCCAGTTAAAATTAGTTCTGTATTTGACATATATCTCAAATTGTACCATGGAAACATATAAGTTGATGTTTGACGTATAAAACACAAAATAAGTTGCGCTGGATATAAATTATGATAAGAATAACTCTATATTCATAGCTAGTTTTTTATGTTCGTAATTTGTATCAGTAATGATATAACATTCATTCATTTTTTTTTGAATGGCAACATTTGATCACTTGACACGTCCCTCAAAGAGAGTAATTTGTACATCAGATGCACCACCTAGTTCCATTAATTCTAGAGGAAAAACTAGGGGTGCAAACGAGTCGAGCCGCTCGTGAGCTACTCTAGATCGGATCGATAAAAAGCTCGAAACGAGCCGAGCTTTATCGAGCCCGAGCTGAGCTCGAGCTTGGAAAAAAAACTCATTTAATTATCGAGCCCGAGCCCGAGCTTCACGTATCGAACTCGATCCGGCTCGCAAGCCTAAACGAGCTTTTTATTTATATATTTTTATTTAATTTATTTAATATATTATATAAATAATATCTATTATATATAAAGTTATGATAAAAAAAAACAATTAAATAATATGAATAATGTTCTATATAAATTATATAATTATAAATATATACATCAAAATTAAATATAAAAATATAAAAAATAATATTTAAATAAAATAAACGAGCCGAGCCCGAGCCGAACCCGAGCTTGAAAAAGTATTGTCAAACCGAGCTCGAGCTTTAAAAATAAAGCTCGAAACGAGCTCGAGCTCTCCTAAGTTTTCACGAGCCGAGCTCGAGCCCATACGAGCTCGGGCTCGGCTCGGCTCGGCTCGTTTGCACCCCTAGGAAAAACTATGATAAAACCAACCCGAGATAATCAAATCCATAACCTTAAAGGCTCTGAGCTCCATCCCTTATGCATTCGTTCATATAATTTTACATTTTTCATAAAAATACATAAAACTATTTAATAAAAAAATAAATGTATAAGTTGCAGAAATTTTTGTACGGAAGAGGACGCCCCTCCCGTGAATCTCGCCAACTTTAGGCCTTATCGTTGAATTATGTAAAAAAAAAATAAAACATAACGTGAAATTGTAATTGTAATTTTTATTCTTAGTGACATAGTTTTTTTTTCTCATTTAATTGACATATAGAGAAACAATATTATTTATACTTTTAAAATTTTTAAACAAATAAGGCAAAGCTGATTTTTTTTTTTTTAATTTTTTTTTTTTTTACGATTTCAGAAACTAAAAATACAAACTGTTGGTTAGTAATAATTAGATACTTATTATCTTATATTTTAAATAAAAAGGTGATATTTACACCCCATGACAAAGCAATATTAGTGGACTTAAGGTGAACATATTGAGAGAGACGAGAGAAAATAAGCTTGTAATATTATCAATGGAGGTCACTAGCATCGAGCTTCTCATTGTTCCATTATCAAACACACTAGCACCCAAACTCATATACACAGAAATACAAATGTAAACGAAATTGTAAATCATAGATAGAAATCAAGGCAACTCGATAATAATAATTAGACACACGAACACATATGTAAAACCATCTCAATCACATAATATTCAAACTCAATCTCTAGCTTAGCTCGTGAACTGCCTATTTACGATAGGTTTTCTAATAATTCTTCTTCTCTTTGTTACTTTGTAGATCACTACAATCTTTAGTGTTGTATCTGTAGTTAGTTGATTCTATTCCTCCGTCTTTCATTCCTCTGTATCACTCTTCATCAACTAACGTTTGATGTTTGATGTAAATATAAGAATTAATTAAATTTATTTTACTTTTAATCTGTATAGTTCTTTTAACTAAAATGATAAAAGAGTTATTTCACATCTATTTAATAAATTTTTTAACGTCAGTAAGTGTTTAACAAATATTTTAACGTCACTAAGTGGCTAACCACCGAATATATTACAATATGACAAGATGTTAACACTAAACCATTTAAAAATAAGGACTTAATCCATAGTATATTATGACTTAGTGTTACGTCTTTGTCTTTGACTAATACATCTCATATCTTATATTATGACTTAGTGTTATTTTTTGTCTTTTCAAATCTTGATTTAATGAAAGGTACAATCCTTTAGCACGAAAGATCATTGTAATTAATTTTACTCTAATAAATTAAACTATGGAAAAGAATAATGAAAAGAAGTTTGATTTAGTCTTAAAAGCAATTAACTTTTGACATTGGATGCATAACAACTTAATTACGAAATAATCAACTTATGTTAAACTCCAACACACATTGAAACCTACATTTCAACCCATTAACCCATACAAAAAGACATAATTACCCCCACAAATATAGTGTGATCAGACCTACCCCTCACTCCTTTCCCATGCTCCGTAATCCTCAATACCCCTTTCACTTTTCCAACTTTGCAGATACACCCTTTAACTTTTCCAGTTTTGCAGATACACCCTTTAACTTTTCACTAAAGCCACTTCTAGTCCCCGCACAAAACACCACCCTCTGCCACCGCCGGCGAGTCGCCGGCGCCGGTGATACCAGTAAATCCACCGGAAAACACTCCACACCGGCGAAATGATGTAACGAAGTAAATAAGTGTTACGTGTATATACATATTATTACACCCCGATCTGATCTTTCTTATACCGGAGATATGATCGGAGACGATGAACGCCTTTGTTAGTTCCGTTTGCAGAGGTGATCTCATCCGTCACCGGCGTTAATTCGCCATCGTCGTCGGCTCCGGCGACTTTCGCCGTTTTATCGACCTTTTTCACCTTTTCAGATCTCTTCTTCGTCGGCGTTAAATCACTCAAATCGACCACCGGAGCTTTCTTACCGACGGCGATATTCCCGTCGCTATGACTCCGTTGCAGAAGGTTCCGAAACTTCCACCGTTTCGACGAATTGCCGGTGGAATTGCTCTTCTTACACTTTTCCGGCGACTCTACCTTCGGTTTCCAGATGCAGTACGTCTCCGGCGCCGCTCGGGCGAGATTATCAACCTCCGGCGACGACGAACACGACGCCGTTTCCCTCTCCTCTCTGAAAAGCTTCCCCAACGAATGCCGTACAACAACCGGCGACACTTTCTCCGGCGTCAAATTAGCTTCCGATTCACCAACAACATCGTCTAACAACAAACTCCGATCAAACAGAGGATACCGCGGAACGATCTCACCGTTTGAAAACATCTCATCAGCTGACACAGGTGACAAATTAGGGTTTCTGCACACAACAGCAAACTCAAATTCACCATCATCATCCTCTTCCTCCTCATTCTCCTTCAAATTTCCCACACAATCACCTCCAAATTGACCTTCTACACGATCATAAACGTGATTACTATCATCAATCAAGTTGTAGATGTCATCATCGTCATGGTGACCGTTTTCGTTGCGGATTTCTTCAATCACTCTAGCGGCAATATCTGCAAGGTTGTTAGAAGAGTTCCCGGTGAAACTGGGGGATATAGAGTTCATTGAAGTGAACTGCATGGTTAACTCCGGCGAGATGACGGTGGTTTTCCGGTGACCTGAAAATGTTCAACGGGAAGGTGTTTGAAAGTTTATATAGGAGAAGGGGTAACGCGGTTGTAGTGGGAACGGTGCTATTCCTGGGGCAAAGGATTCTGTTATGACTTTTACTTTTATATAATAAATAATAATAATAATAATAATAATAATAATAATAATAATAAGAATAAGAATTTTAAAATTTGGAATATGAACGGGATGAAAGCAATTATAACTTGTTTCTATAGAACTTTTGCTATTAAATATTATTTATTTCTACCAAACTTAGGTAGCATTGATGCATTATTTTATAATATATGTTACTTAATGTGAATACGAAATAATAATCAGTTTTGAAACGGACAGAAGTAGTTTAAGGAAATATGTTTGGTGTTCAGATGATCAAATGAGTGTTTAAAGGAACAATGTGGTCTAGATCTTGCCCTTGTGTGGAACTTAATATGGATAGCTGAGACGGATGTAGTGTGTTTGTGCTAGTGTGGAGGATTATATATTAACCATGATTGTTATCTGGCATGGTCAAGCAGTGGCGGAGTTTGAACACTTCTGTATGGATGGCGGGGGACGAAATTAAATTTTTTTAATGGAGGGCGAACTCGATATATATAAAAAAATTTATATTACCGGACCAAAAATTAACACTATTAGAACAAAAATTAACATTATCGGAACAAAAATTAACATGACTGACGAAAAAAAGGGGGGGGGGGGGCACCCTTATTATCCTTCACCCCTGTGGTCAAGCATGTGTTGAGATGCTCTTAGCCGTTATATTAATTGCGTTGAATGGTTGAGTGGTGGAGTGATTAAGTCCTTTAATTGTAAATATTTTGATCAAGTGACGAAACCATGATTTTTTTTATTCTTATAGTGGCTGTATTTTTCAGTGCTCGAATTTCTAGCAACCTGATGTTATAATTTTCGGATCTAGTTGGGTCGGTTCACCGTATTTCCGTGCCGGGGTCAGGTCACATAACCAGAGTTTGCTGAATTTGCTTCTAAAAATCATTCTTTTATCCCTAAAATTCAAGTTTTGATGAGAACAACTCTAACCAACAATGTCTTATTTTATTTTTTTACATTTTTTTAACATATAATTCTACACACAACTAATTTACACTACACCCTTGACCTTTAGGCGACCTTCATCACTCTAACTTCAAATGAGTTGGAACTTGAAACTAATAGTTAAAGTTGTATAATTTTCCTAAAGTTTTGTATAATTTTTTCCTTTAGAAAGAAAAATATGGTTTAATTATAAAACCGCCAATTGGAGATGGGGCCATAATTACTTTTCACAAAACCAATGGTGTCAATCATTAAAAAAGATTGGTGCCGTTCGAAATTCTAGTGTTATACATTTATTTAAAGCTGAAAAAAATGATATCAGTTGACCCCAATGGTGTCTTTATACCTTCGCCAATACTTTGATCTAAAGGTGAGCATACGCACACTTGAGAGAACATAATAGTATAAATTTCAAACATATGGTCTAGACTTCGGCCTCGTGAATAACCTAGCATATATGTACCTTTAATCACAAGTGAAATACAACTTTAATAATCTCCTTGATTCAATGGCAGAAGACACAAAAATAAAAGTTTATGATATAAACATTATCTATTAATACTAGCACTTACATTTAATTATTTAATTATATATTTTTAATAGACAAACGCATTGATACTTTATTTTTAAAATTATTACACGTAAAATCTTTAAAATTTAATTTTATAATCATTTAGTCACAGGGTACATTACTTTATAAAAAAATTCCAACAATTATGTATTTAAGTATATAAAGGAAGCTTTAGTATACAAAAAGGTAGTTTAGTATCTGCTTTATAGCATTATTTCCGCGGCAACTAACAAAAAGATATTATATCCAAATATCCAATCCACTCTAATATCATGTGTTGTCATCTTTAACGTCACAGCTACGGAATGAATTTTTCTAGGGTCCTAATATAGAGACACCTACCCAGATAAATCGACACCCCCCTATACGCCGCGTATGGGTTCATACGCGCCGTATAGGGTCGAATACACTGAAAACAAGGAAAATTCAGGGGGGCTGTCAGAGAGCTATACGCCCCATATAGCCCTATAAGACCCCCCTATACGACACATATAGGGCTATACGACGCGTATAACGAATTTCAACACTGACTACGATGAAAAATTCAGGGGGCTGTCAGATGGCTATACAACACATACAGCCCCATACGACACATATAGCCCTATACAACCCATCCATATACAACGCGTATGGGGCTATACGACACGTATAGAAATTTTGGGGTGTTGATTTAAAATATTGGGGTGTCTATTTAACCGAACCCTTTTTCTAATCAAAGTTCAACTATTTATGACACTATATATGTTTTTGGTAATATATTATCATTATTTATTTAAAATGAATACTAAAAGTAGAAAAAAAGTGTAAGAGGACCGCCTTTAGAAGCATTCACTTTGTTAGGGTGAAGCCTTCTCGCTAAAGTCACTATCCTAAAACTCTATTAATTAACTGTCACGTTATTTTTACCCTAAACTATTTGAAACATCAAAATCATTGGGAATGGAACCTTGGACTATCCTAGAATTTTTTTTTTATTTTATAAATAAATTATATATAAAAAATACAAATAAAAAAAACTTTCATTAACATAATATTACATAACTGAAATAATGAAGAAAACAAGTAAATCACAACGCCATCGTATGGACCAGGTTGTGTAAAATTTTTTTGTTGTTGATACAATTGTGATTGTGGTGGTTGCGGTCTATACCCTTGCTGTGAATATCCGTAATGTCATCGATTTGGCTACCCGAGGTGGAGGCGGCAATGTTGCCGATCAAGTTTAGTACCCAGATACGACATTTGAAAGTTTAGTACAAACTTTGGGTTTACAAGCGAAAAAGGCATTTGAAAGTTCCTAAAGCCATTCACCCAATATTGGTAGTTTATGATTAAAGAAAAGTCGAAAACACACACTGATTTGTACACATATTTTACTATATTTACATGTAAAGTAACGCGAATGAGTTATTATACCTTTCACATCCTTTGGTATGATTTTGCTGTGGTCTTGTAAATATAATGTTGATGTTAAAAAATTCATATCATATCAATAGACCATATTACCACCGCAAATCACGATTCTTCACTTGAAGAATATTGCAAACTTTCCATAATTACAATCAACCCTAGGTCTCCTGATGATGTTATAATGGGTTTTGTTTCAAAATAAGCTTATACGAGTAAAGTTTTGTCGCTTCAGGTTGAAGGGTTGATGCGTTTCATGTTTAATGATTGACGGGTAAGCATGCAACCATATACATTTATTCGTGTGAAACACAACAACCACAACCTAAACACTTAATTAAAATCAAATCGTATTTGTGTCAAGAATTGTTATCCCTAAACTTACAACAAATAATGAGGGTGCATACATACCTAACAATGGGAGAATTTTACATATGCATTTCATGTTTATGTGAAACATGAAGTGTGACTGAGAAAATTTAAACAACCAATGATTTCAATATAAACATTTTTCTTTTTGATAGTTAATGCATTTTTAATTGTTATTGTTTCTTATTTCTCATTTTTAATACAAACTTACGTTTATGTTTAAATGTTATGTCAATGGTAGTCATCCTATTTTTCATATTTTTCCCAGTTGACACATTAACATCACATGGCTTTTCTCATTTTTGATAGTTTTTTTTTTCGTTTTACAAGGTGTTATTTCTGGTTTTCCCCGTTTCTATGTTTTTTTAAGTGGAGTGGCAAGTTGGGTGACGACGTTGGTGTAACCTGGTGAATTTTTATCGGGCATTGGTGCAAAAAGAAATCACAGGTTTGAGGGTTTGGTGTTCTCACCCGGGGCCAAGAATTCCCCACCCTCTCTCGACTCGACACTAACTCACCTTACAAGAGATACTAGAAGTAACGAATGGAGAAGTGCTAATATAAGTAGTTGAAAATGGAAATCAATACTTCGTGAAAACTTAAATAGAGAAAAGCAAACACCAAACTATCGAACTTTTAGATGCTAACAGTTTTTAAATAAACATCTCAAAATATCTAAAAAATTTTAAGACCCTTTAAACTTAAACGAGTTAACACATAAATTCATTTATTAAAGGCTCTTTCAATCTACGTACATGTGGGAGCATATAAATGATCAAAGTTTCATTGGCAGTTGTGCCATATCCGTTAAAGAGAGCCGATTAAAATAATAAAATTGCCAGCTAGCTAACACAGCTAGAGGATTAAACGTAGGGGTTTGGGATAATCCACCATATACACGTGGTGTGATTATACCCGTTAGTTTTGTGTTGTCTATGGTGTAGCCGTTAGGATTAAGCCGACAATTTTGAGGCCAATATGAGACACATGTGTGATACAAGTAGTTTTCTTTGTAAACCCATTGTACTTCACAGTGATTAATTTGACGATTGAGTTCTTGTAACCTTATATGCATAAGAAGTATATGGTAAAATATGACTGACTCGCTTGAAACTATTTAGTTTAAGTGGATAATATTCAATGTAAATTTTTGCAACAAAACATGGTCTAACATATAGATTTTAATGGTTTTCCCTTTTTAATGTTTCTGTGTAAAATAAAAATGTTATGCATATAAATAAACCCCCAAACCAAAAAGACCTAGAGCCAAGTGAAAAAAGATCATAATTAAACATATTTTGTCTTAAACTATAAAACTACGTACATCATGCATAATAAAGTTTATGTTTAAATAGTTACAACAGTGTTGATGCTAGTTTATACTCCTTACATGTGTACGAAGTGAAAAATATAATGGTTACAGAAATAAATTTGAGGGAAGCAAATGCAAATGAAGCTCAATCTTAGAAAACCCGAACATGACATACGTAACCGTTGTGTCTTGTGCTAAATTAAAGATGAATGATACGAATTAAACCATATCTTTTTGAAATAAACTAAATTTGACAAGTCACTAGCTTATATTTTTTATTTGTTAAAAAAGTATAAATTAGTTGTCAAATACGCAACTACAATATGAGTACACACTGTGATTGGCCGACCAAATACTTCTACTCTGTTTAAGTTATATTTTATTAAAAGAAAAGTAAACTATATAATCATGTTTGGTCATCAAACCATTTATTTTCTAACTCACGCAACCACAAAACAAATGGAGTTGTGCATTTTAAATCCGGAGTAATGTTGCGTATTTTATAGTTTACTAAATTGCTAATTTATTGGGTAATAGTTGAACAAAAAATTAGAATTTTTAGATGTTATGAGATGAAAAGTTTGATTGGTTAATCTTTTTAAGTTTTAACAACCCTAATTTACTCCTACATAATTTTAAATAGTGTTGTTTTTATCAATTAAGAATGAGAGATGCATTTTTACCATTAGGCTAGTGGTTGTTTTTGATCAATTAAATAGTGCTGTTTTGAACAACTAGGTATTATAACCCCGGAAACGATCTTAAAATTTTAAAGCACGATGAACTTGATATTTTTACAATTAATTACAGATGTTAGTTATATAAAAATCATATAAATCTTTGTTTTTTTCATTTCAGCGTTTTCCTATCTTTATATTTATTTTCTTTAAAATTATGTTACTACTAGTTTGTTTTCTCTATTATAATACATACATATATAATACCGATAAAATATATAAATGTTATATAAATAATAACTAGTTTTTATATACAAGTATATATAAAAACATAAATAATAATAGATAGTAATTATTTTATGTTATAATTAGCTTGTTAAACATAAAAACTAGAAGGATTTACTTGAAGATAAATGTTTTTATCGCCTCATATGCGAGTTTCGTCATCTAGATACATATTCATGTTTGTTTAATTGAAACATTTAATTTGTGGTGAGTTTTAGACATCATGTATTGTTCTTCTAATAATATTTTTATAAAATGGTTACCATATACAACAACACTAAAATAATAATAAGTAACACTGACAAAACCCATCAAACCTATTAAAAAGAAATAGAAAATAAAAAAGTAAAACACACGTAGGTAATTTGTCGATGATAATCAGTGGAAACCATAACCTAAATTGTTGAAATAATTCCTGATAAACCATTGACACTAGCTAGAATATCTATAATCAGTTGTGGGAAAAGCTTTCCGACGAATGTCCGTTTGTAGTCTAGAGGCTATTTGAATGATAAGATTCTCGTAGGTTACATTAGTTTTTCTATGAGGAAGTTTCCTATGGATACATCATCGGTATAGGTTTCTACATATAGTAACACAAGCTTGCAATAAATGATAACTAGTCATAATCTTTCTCAAACTTGACTATTAATGGTAAATGGTTGATGTACCTAAATATAGTAACAAATACTTGCTATAAGTAGGAAGAGGTGGTTGTTTGATGAAGGAATAAGTAGAATCAAAATTAAACATGCCCCGATCATGGTTGTTTGATGTTCTTATTGCTTGTTGGAGTTGGTGTATGGAAATTGAAATCAAACCAAATTAATGATGATGGACTCTCATCTTTGTATGTTGAAATTAATGGGCTCGAATAAAATTAAAATCAAACATTGGTGGTTAAATAATTGTTCTCATATATAAATTAGTGTTACCAACAATTTGCAAAGGTGATGACTTGCATTCTAATTACATAGTTGTTTGAAGCAATCTCGTAACTCTTCTACTTTTTCTCTTTTCTTCAACCTTCTATTTTTGAAATCAAAGCTTTGAAGATATACAATTGCTTGTTTTAACCTATTTTCCCTTCATATAACCGAAACAATTCACCAACATATTACAATATCATTAGCATACGACTCATTGCACGTATCTTTTTCCAACATATTATAATATCATTAGTATACGACTCATTGCACATATCTTTTTAACAACACGATGACTTATTAAGAACTACTATGACTTTATATATGTAACCTAAAGCCACCTACTTACACATTATAAGACCCACTAGTATATCAATCATCAGCATCATCTTGCAATAACTTCCATCATGGATATCAGCGACTCGTAGGTGTGAGATGATCGAGACGATACGTATTACTTTAATTTAATACATATATTTTTATACTAATTTATGATTACTTTTCATGATAGGTGTGACCTGTGGGACGCCTAGAGGTGGAAGGTGAAGTCAAAGTACAGAAGACAAATCGGTCATTATTCTTTTTATTATTGTTAGTGTTATTAGTACTGGTATTACTACTTAGATTACTATTAGTATTATGTAAATTAACTTTATAGAATTATGTAAATTAACGTTATTTTTAAATTATTTTATCCTTTTATGTGTCGATCGAGTATCTAAAAGTCACTTTTATTAAATAAAGGTTAGGTATTTTTATATAATCTTAAATTTATGTACTTATAAAAATAATAATTATTTACAAAATTATATAATATTAAGATAATCAAATCGCTATAACAATTTATTTGAATGTTCAAGTTATATATTTTAAGAAAAATCCATTGTTACACTTGTAAAGTGGAAAAGATGAAAAAGTAAAGTTGAGTAGAACGAAAAAGTATAAAAAAAAAAATAAAAAAGAAAGACATTATTTTATATTTTAGATAGTTACAATAAAAAAAAGTTATAATGTGCAACATAGTTTAGAACCCTTTTTTGTAATTATATTTGTTTGTGGAAGGGCATGATGCATTAGAAGAATTTATTTAAACAATGGATATTGGTGACACAGTATTGTGTAGACGTGTCGTCACTAATCAATGTCTTTCGACATTTTTTTTTGGAATATTTGAATAATCGCATTAAAATACAAATAGAATAAATAGAAATATAAAGTATAAACACAATGAATGGCACAAAAAGTGAACCGCTATAAACTCCACAGATCCAATCCTGCATGTCTATAATAGGTAGAAATAGTGATATGTAGTATGTTCAGTTTGAACTTTTAATAAATGTTGTAAAAAACGGCCTAGTTAGCTCATTAACCTGTGATCTATCGCTAGTTGGCTGATAACCTTGGTGATTTCATATAATCGGTAGATAAAATCGGTAATTGGTCAAAATCGGTCCTAATCGGCCAAAATCGATTCTAATCAGCCCCTTATTGGTGGCTAGATTCAGGAGACATTTTGACCAGATTCCAGCCAAATGTTGGAAATTCTGGTCAAACCTTGAAAATTTTGATCAAATGTGTGTAAACTTTGGTAAAATGTGTCTGTATATATAAATCTGAATATTTTTATATAATTACATATAAAAATATGTGTGTCTATGTATATGTATACTAGGTTATAGTCCCGTGTATTACACGAGGCTTTACAATAAAAATTATATAATTTTATAATATGCAACGGATAAATATATCTGAACTACAAGCAAACAAAAAAAAAAGAATTGTAAGCTTTTAATTTATTTAAATCCATGTCTAAAAAACTCATATTTTAAGTAGGAAACACAAATAAACAAAAGTTTTGTCTCACACTATGCACTTATACATACAACTATACATTATCATAACATATGATAGATAGCTTAAAAAACCACTACTATTTTATGCTCTAACAAACCATCTGAATTTAGTATTTTAACAATCAAAACGTGACCATTAATTCAATATATCAAAAGTTTAAAAATGCATTTTGTTTAAAAAAACAGCTTCGTTTTAAATAACATTTACATCATATCATTTATATAAAAGTTATAAAGAAAACTACTATATTTTTTGTTTAAGTTAATGAATAAATGTTATTTACGAAAATTTTAATTAAAATGTTTAATGCAATATTATAATAAAAAATAAAAAATAAAAAATATAAAAATTTTGTTGTCATATTTTTGTTGATTGAATCATTTAAATATGAAGTTTTTCTAAATTGAGATTTTGGTTTCAATTATTGAGATATTTTTGCAACAGCATGTGAGATTTATTTGTAAGAGGTTCAAAAGATATTTTGATGAATTTTAAAGTTAAAGGTCATATTAGTAATCCTAAGTGGTCAAATAGTTAGTTTGATAATTACCATTTAGTTTAATAGGTAATATAAAATTTGGGCGGGAAAACATTTTTGTGGTTAAATGTGGTATTGACACGTGTTACAAATTATAATCATTTATTAGTATGGATATATATATATATAAAACTATAAATTACATATAAAAATTTCAATCCGATTAATCACGATTAATCTGGAGTAATCCCAATAAGCGCTAGTCGGTACTTAGCCGCCCGACTAGTGGCTAACAATTTTTATAACACTGCTTTTAATACGTTTATTAAACACATATTGTTTTTTAATATAGTTAGCCTGTTTATTTAACGAATCTATTTAAATAGAATACAAAATACAAGGTTTGTAAGATTAATATCTTTATCAACCGTTCAACTTTTTATTGCCATCTTTTAATCCTTTTATGATTCATTTAACCAAGTGTTACACAAATATTTGTTTGCAAAAGATGAAGTGGTTAAAGTGATATGTTTTAACAAATAAAGAAATATTCATCAAGTTCGCATGCTTTTATGATTACAATTAGCATAGAATGATTTTACAATCGCTTGTGACTGAAGAATTGCCATAAAATTTTTAAATATTTATAGAACACTCAAACATGATTTTTTGAAATTTTCTTCTTCTATTATTCAATCAATTTTTGTTATTACCTTAAAGGCTGAAAAACATCTTTAACTATTTCATATCGGGATAGTTAATTTAGAGGATGAGGCCACGAGTATAGAACTATAGACTGAACTAGATTTAATTTGTAAACTCGTGTATTACACGGGTTTAATAAATAAAATATTAAATATAATAAATTTTAATAGTTATAAAACGATATTATAAGATAAAATATTATTAAAATTATGTACAGGTAAGGATTATGAATAATAAAATAATGATATCAACTTTTTAAATTTTTTTTTCTTAAAAAAAATTTAAAAACTTTATTTTCAAAACAAACATTTTAAAAAATGTAATTTTTTGAAACACATTTATTATAGCTCGTAATTTTAATTAATTTTTGTTTATAAAAATTTAACTTAAAAACATCAATTTTAGATATTTAATAGTTTTAAAAAAGTTTGATGTTTTAGAAAAAATTCTTATTATATAAAATATTTATTTCTTTAGAAACAATATTAATAAAAAGATACATTTCTTAATTTATTATTAGTAATTAATGTGATATTAATAGTTGAGAGAAGCGGTGAAATTTTGGTGAGGTGAAATGTGATAATAACATGTGTCCATCATAGTTACTTTTTTATTAGAGTAGAAAGATTTTTAACTGCACTAGTTCTTATCTTTTCTTTTTTAAAACGACATCTATAAACTTATCTTATTAAACACTTATGTTATATAATATGCAAAATAGTACTATTTTTAATTGTAATGCAACTAAAGTGGAACAAAAGTAGATATCAACTCACAAATTTGTGTAAACTAATATAAAACTAGGATGTGAAAGGTTTAAACAATGTTTTCATATATGTATTTTAATTTTGTTTTTTGTTTCTTATACCCTTGTTATATATGTGTTTCGGGAAGTGTTATATACAATAATAAATATTGCAAGAATACTCGTTACAAAATAAATCATTAATTCTTTTTAATCTTAAAGTTTTTGAAATAAAAGAAATCGATAAAAACACAATGTTTATTCCCTCGTTAAGAAATTAAAAAAATACGAACAAAATATATATAACCTACACGTGTATAATTAATTAAAGATTAAACGTTTAAAAACATATGAAAAAACTCAATTTTACAAGTTCTCATGTACAAAAAATGCAATTTGTATATTAAAAATGTAAAATTTAAAAGTATATATTATCTTTAGGTTTTTTTTTTCGTGATAATTTAGTATAATGTGATGGAATCTCATAATCAATGTATATTTGCTATCACTATTATTATTTGTTAGGACTTATAAAACGTAGTGATAGGTGTGCTTAGTTTCTTCAATCTAATCATCACATGGTGAAATCTTTTATT
The DNA here is from genome assembly GCA_025506415.1 of Flaveria robusta. Classification (NCBI taxonomy): domain Eukaryota; kingdom Viridiplantae; phylum Streptophyta; class Magnoliopsida; order Asterales; family Asteraceae; genus Flaveria; species Flaveria robusta. The sequence continues at coordinate 6,174,829 of CM046474.1, read as the reverse complement.
GTTGGTTAATTTTTTGCATAATCATTAAACAAAGGAATGTTATGACATGGTTATTATCATTATAAGAAGTAGACTTCAAGAGGAATATTAGGCAAGTGTTGGTGGTTCCATCATTTGGTATTTCACATTTTCAAAAATGATAAATTAAAAAAAATAACAAATAGATATTTTAAGCCACCTAGGTGTCACTGCTCATCAATGAATTGAACACTTTTCGAACGACATTCGAGGCAGAGTTTGCGGTATAGACACCCAGCCAAGCACCTGACTTATCGGATAACAAGAGGATGTGACCTATGAGGGTGAGGTTATGCATATTCAACTATATAATATTTTACCATCACTTATCTCGTTTCTGAAACATCTCATATAAATCTACAATGATAAAAATAAACAAAAAACATCATAATGTAACATGGTCTGTTTGGTGATATAAATGATGTCTGTTTGATCTTACTCGGAAATATAATTACTGAACCAGAACAAGTCGAAAATGACTTGTACAGGTAAGACACATAGAAACCAGTAGCAAAGAAAACTTTATACAAAGACTTCTATGAAACAATTTTGTTGAACTAAAGTTGAACTAATTTTGTTTTGGTATTTATTTGTTAAAAAAACGTTGAATTTTTTTTATCATAATCCAAAATTAAATCACGACTTGATCAACGCTCTTCTTGCCAAACGTGTAAAACAAACGTTGAATAAAATGTTTAAATGCGTGATTTGATACGGGCAGCCTTTTTTTCTTAATAACAATTATCATTCGAGATTTTTACTCAGAAAAGATTTAAATCTAGGATCATAAAAAAAATATTTAGTTGTGTTGGTTTGGTATGAGTAGTTAGGGTTATATTGAAAAAAAATAGGTTTAATTTTGATTTTGTTAGTAGTTAGTGTCCTCTGTTAAATACAAACTTATATTTACAATTGTTTGAGCATTCACATTAGATTTTTTATTTTTATTCTTATAATTACACTAAAAAATACTATTTTTCTTTTTACTTTTTAATTAAATAATATTTTTTTATACTTTTATTATTACTGTTTCTCTTTCTTATACTCACAATCATTTCAAATGTATTAAAAAAATTACAAGGGTTGAACAGTGATTCTTCAAATATACAAATTAAATAGTAACTTTTCTCTCCCTTTCACTCATAACCATTTACAACTATTTCTTAAAATATAAAAAACATACTCACATAAATATAACGAACCTACTGTGAATGGTTTTAATTTTGAAAGTGATATTGCATATGTTAGCTTTTGTTTATGGTGGTAAAATAGCGAATAACTCAAACTTGAGGGAGTAATATTTCCAACGTGATTTAACACCAAAATGTTAAATTATCGTCCATCAATATTAGTTATATCTACAGCTTATCTTCTATGCTTATGTGTTTGTGACACGCTCTATTTTAGTTTCTTTTTTTCTCCTATAAACCTTAAAATATGAGGTTTTATAAAATTCTGAATCTATCGTTTCGCCATATGTTTTAGTATAAATTTCATTCAAATAAAGTTGTATAACTGTTTGATTTTTTCTGTTAAAACATGTTTGTTTTTATCTACGTTTTGACGTTAATTTTTTAAAATTTATATTCCACATATTATCAATGGTCTTATAGGAACCACACGAATCTCTTGTTTCGTTTTTCTTAAATTCAACGCCTTCAATGTTAATTTTTTCATAGTTTTATGCCACTCACAAAACAAAGGTGTTACTACTAGTTTTAGTAAAGAAAAAAACATTTTAAACGTCTATCAACCAGTTTGACCACTTCGAACCTTCGATTGTATGTGACCATGTCCTTCAATTTAATTATTTCTATTGAATATGCTCGGTTTTTTATAGATATAATATAACCCACTTAGGTCAACGTTGGTTTTTTATAGATATAATATAACCCACTTAGGTCAACGTTGAAAAACAAAAATGGTGACCATAGTTTAAGCTAGAGATTTTCATACGATAGATTACCTCCAAATCCAGTCACTCTCTTCTTAAAATTTGACAATGGTCGAATCTGAATTTAGAACTGATAATTCGATTTTTAGATTTTTTTGATCTTTTGGGTTCGGTTAAAATTGATTTGGTTGGTTTGGTTGTTAGAAAAAATGGATTGTAAAAATTTGTTAATCCTAATTTTGCATGTCCATATATGATTTAGGCTTATTTTATTAAGGGTTAATGGATTTAAATACTACAAACTATTGGGAATTGGCCGCTGTCACCCCCAAGTATCGTTTTGGCGAATATAACTCCCAAGTAAACACTTCGGTGTCTGTATCACCCGCCGTTTGTCAAAACCCTAACAAATGAGCTGATTTATTTTGGTCATTGTGTCAAATAAATCAGCTCATTGTGTCATATACGTTCATTGTGCCATATATTTTATATAATTTGTTAGGGTTTTGATAAACGGCGGGTGATACAGACACCGAAGTGTTTAATTGGGAGTTATATTCGTCAAAATGATACTTGGAGGTGGCAGCGGCCAATTCTCAATAGTTGGGAGTATTTAAATCCATTAACCCTTTTATTAATGAATCAAATTTTGTTTATATAAAATATAAACATACTTGTTAATTTAACATCGCTATATTAATATGGTAATCAGAATAACGTAGCTCGAGTTAAATAAAGAAAGCTACTTAAACAAACTAAAATCCTACTACACTATCAGTATACATATTATTTTACACGTAAGATTTAAACCACCAACGACTTGTAGAGCAACATTTTTCTAACACATATTGGTACCATTAAGTTAAAAAGCTTTTTGGTAACTAAAGTAACTTCTTGTACCAATGATCCTTAGTAGTTTAAATGAGATATTCAAGATATATAAATACAAATAGAATTTGGGTTTGAGTTTCATTTTAAACAAAAATGCTTAGGGTTAAACCAGAGGGTTTTCTCAATGGATTTCCTCCTGAGAGGTTGAGGGTGCCGTCTTGGCTGGGTTACGGATAAATAGCCTGATTAAGATAAACTCTATCCTTCGAAACAATATTGAATATTTGCCGTTAAAAAAAACCAGTAACTTCTTATCCTGGTTTCAATTACCCAAAGTTAAAGAATTTAATCACGGAAAACTAACATATCTTTTGATATCAAAATAAAAGTATGTTTGGTAAATTATTAAAAACCGTATTTATTTTAAAATACCGTTATCTATATATATAACGAGGAAGTGCAATTAACACTTGGGCTGATATCATTAACCGTGCTAACCTTGATATGGAAGTTATGCATGAACGTAATGCTCAAAATTCTCCTCTAGACTTAGCTGCTATTGAAGCTCCATCTACAAATGGATACAACTTTGATCTAATTGTATTGGAGAAGGCTTTGTCACGAGTTGGATTCGAACCGACACCTCTGCTAAAGTGCAAATATAAGCGGCATCACTACTATTATTCTGATCGTGACTTTGTTTACCCGGTTCCTCACGCTACCCAAGAGACCTCTTGTAGTATTAATCACTCGTTCATCTGCCGAACCATCTCTGCCTTGGTCTTCCCTCTGACTCTGTCTTCGCTCGCTCGGCTCGGCTCGGTATCCTCTCAGAAGAATACACACTCTCCTTTGTTCGATAAAAGTATGTTTCCGGCACTGAACGGGTTTTAGTAGGGGTATTAAACAAGACCTAGGATGGGTTTCATATGAACTTGCTAACAGGATTAGTTAAACATGTCATGTTTAGATCAACATAACATATTGATAGGTAGGCTTGTTTAACCTGTTTATTCTTAGTCATTTTTAAAATTGTAAAAACTAAAAGTTAATATAGAAGTTGACTTATGATTTTTGTAATCAAAATGGAACTTTTTTATATACAACTGTACTTTTTATTGTAAAAATATAATTTTGAAATATTAATATGAGAAATATTAAAAATATCTAGCTTAAAGAGTTGTGTTCATTTCAACCCGTATTCGTATCATTTTCGCGTTTACATGACTGACATGATTTTCAAGTTCGTGTTACGTTGGAGTTTGTGTCTAAGTTTGAATCGGGGACCCACAAAAACACCCCACCGCTGTGGTCGGGACGTCGTGCGGATATGTGCCATTACCAGCCCATAACGAGAAGATAATCCAAATTCCAACAAGCCCACCAAGTTGGATTTTTAGTCCACAACACATGACCCAGCCCACCATTTTTACAAGAATCCCAAAAACAAAGCCCATATCATGAGCCTTGTTAGAAACGATTGCTAGTATTTCAATGGAAATAAATCAAGAGGAAAAATTATGGTTGCAAATCTCAATTTTGGTATTGAAATAGGGGAAGGAGTGGAAGCGGCAAGGTAGCAGCAACAAGATCAAGTGGAAAAGAAGTATCTCGTGGGGATATTGCAACACCTTCGGCGGTATAGCTGTGTATACAAAAGATAAAGGGGCATCTCAGTGTCACATTACACTTAATCTAAGTACTTCAACAAGTATATATAATTTGAAAAAACTTATTGCCACTATATTCAAACTTGGAGAAACATACTACTTCACACGCGTGATAATATGACTTTTAGATCAGTGCCAAACTAAATTTTCAATATATATCACAAATAAGTAAAAGTATCATGTAAATTTTAAAAGTTAGAGTTCGAGTATATTGCAAATATGCTAGTCTCAAAAGAATGATCGGACAAGATAGGTCTATATTCACGTCTTGAATCATCATATGTGCCTTCAGGTTCTTCTTCTGCGTCGCTAGCATGTCACTGTCATTATTAACAAATTTGATGGCATCGTTTACAACGATACAAATAGGTATGATAGCATCATCCCCTGCCAGAGATATTGAATAATTTACACTTTTGTTGATTTGAAAGAATTGTTCTTCACTTAAATTATTATCTCACTCGACTTCATTAACACATTGTGCTACCTCATATACCCCCATTTGTATCATCTTGAAAACAACCCATCAATGTTCCAAAACTTTTTTCATCTAACGATATACTGTATGATACACTTATTCAACTATGATGTGAGAATGAACACGTAGTTAGTTTTTAGCCTTGGTTTAGACTGATGTTGACCAAATCACCTTTTGGATCAATCCTTACCCCTTAGCTAACATACAACTATATACACTTGAATTGTACAACAGCACAACGCCTCATGCCATAATGTTTCCCCTATAACCTCATTAAGTAATCCTAATAGTTGTACTTTAACTCACTCCAAGAAACTCCCCTCACACTTAATGCCATTATTGACTCTGCCCATAACATACCCTTAAGTGTGAAATATGGATACATTTACAAAAATATCCTTTATGCGACCAACGTGTACTTGGCTTAGCCATTCTTCAAAGATGCAAAGAAAAAGTTGAACCCCTTTACAATTTAACAAGACGTGTGTAGCTTCTTATTCGTGAACAGTCTCTGTTTCACATTCTTATCAGATAGCCTATGAGACGATACTTTGAATATTCTTAGTCCGTCATCGATACCCAAATAAGTAGAAATGTTGGGACCAAAATTTCTTGACACATGATTATGCCTTGTTTCTATGTGTGTATTTTAAGTATAACGAGCAATGGTTTGATAGTTTATTAACCAGATAGGACTCCAGTATCACTCCCGACCTATGCCATGTAACAAACCGTTCTCTTTAACAACCCACGGTTCCTAATATCAAGTGTTGAAATACATTTTAGTGATTACAATATGTTTTGAATTTGATATCTCAATTAGAATGGAATGGTAGTTCGATTGAGAAATTCAAAAACCGAATTTATAAACAAAATTTGAATTAATAAAGATGAAACGAATTTAACTAGTCAACTAACATTACTAACTTAGATTACTTTTTCCAATTAAATTTTAGTAATCTAACGTAATTTTATTCTCATTTGTCAACTATATATGAGAATTATTATTGGGTATTTGGGGATGAAATCTTGGGTAGGTATATATTACAAAGAGACAAGAATGAGAGGCTTGGACCCACGAGGCCATATAGTCCAAAGACGCACACCCGACCCAATTTGTTTATCACACACAAATAGATCTTGTCCACCGACCCACCCAGATTTCATTTTGCCCAATATTATTGACTCTCATTTATGACTAAAATCCAAAGTTAAATTTTTTAGAGAGAAATATGTCTTGAACAATAAATTTGTAACGTATCATATAGATTTAAAGTTTAATAAAAAGTTATAAATAAAATAAATATGAAATATATCTATATCTATAGCATCTAATAAAACAATGTTTTTTTTTCTCACTTGTCCTTCTATTATCTCACTCTTTTACCACTTGTTATTTTTCTAGACATTCACACATCAATTTTTCATCCAAAAATGCATTATAGTAATTTAAATATTCATACAAATTTCTCTCTTTTATTAAAAATAAATGTTATTAATTGCTATATTTCTCTCTCTTATCTAAATTTCCTTTAAAATCAAACTATTTTTTTTAAAATAGATTTTATTAAAGAAATTTGAAATCAAATCTTTTAATTAAAATCTAAATAATAAAAAAACTAAAATTTTATATAATATGAAATTTTCTAAAACACTAAATATTTTTAATAAAATATTTTAAATTGTTTTGTTTTTAAAAAGCGTTAAGCTGCTAAAATTTGTTAAAAACTGTCTTATTAAAACAACCAGAATCATTTCAAACAAGCATTTTTAAAAAACAATATTTTTATAAAAAAAATATTTATAAAAAAAATCTTAAAACAAATGTTTAAAAATGAAACTATTTAGATAAGAGAGTTAAAATAGTATAATTGTTTTATTTCTTGAACTATTACGTATATATAACTTTAATTATATTTTATATTAAAATATTATACTGTAACTTTTCGTCTTTATGATTAACTATAATACATTTTATTAATGGTTTTTAGACTATCCATCTATCTATAAAAAAAACTAAAATAAGCGTGAAACAATTGTAAGACTTATTAGACTTATTATATTGTTAATTATAATAATATTTAATAAATTAAAAACCTATTTTTTATTAAAAACACACTTTTTAAAAACAAAAATTTTATAAAATACAAAATAGGATGAACTTTTTTTAATCATTTTCTTAAAACAAAATATTTAGAAATCATAATTTTATATAAAACAAAAGTTTAAGAAAAATACATAATTGTTTATTTACTTAAAGTAGTAGTTTGTATGAAATTATAATCATATTTTATCTTCAAGCATTATTTTATAATGCATAAATTTTTAGTACTAATTATTTGATATTTTATTTAGTCAATACGTGTAATACACGGGGACTAACCTAGTCTATATTAATAAAAGAAGGTTTTTGTATGTCACTTGTTATAATTTTTAGCTCCTAAATTCTCTCCTAATAAATATCACATTAAATACAAATAATATTATTTAATTATTTTCATATTGAAAATATTTTTTATTAATTAAAACAATAGATCTTTCTACAAATGCAATTTGTTTTTTTCAAAAAAAATATCAAACTTTTAAAAAACACAATATATTTTAAAACATGTAGCTTTTACAAAATAATATTCTTATGAAACGAAAATAATTAAATTTCAAAGTTATAATAAAGAAATTATTAAAAATGGTACTTTTTTAAAAACGCTTTGTTTTGAAACAATTTGTTTAAAAACCAATTTTTTTTGAAAAAAAAAATAAAACAAAAATTTTAAAAATGATATCATTCTTTTATCATTTGTATGTAATGTCAATCATATCTTATATCAAAAGGTCGTTTTATAACTTTTTTAATTTTTATTAATAATTATTTAACATTTTATTTATTCAACACGTGTTATACATGGGTACTAACCTAGTCAGATTATAAACGACGCTAGGAATTATGTTTAACAGAATTGATTGTTTACATAATTAAATTATAAGAATTTTATTTATAATTATAATAACCATAAAAATGAAGTTATAATCTAACTAATTTATGATATTTATAATTATTAGACTATATTATTTTTACAGTTTAGTATTAATTATTATTAAGGTTGAGCCCTCGGGTTCGGTTTAGGTTTCTAGAGTTTCTTATAAACTCTATATAATGTAACCATAACCAATCAATAATAATCAATACTAAACTCTAATAATAATATAGTTTAACAATAATCAATATTATTTAGTTTCCTTTTTTATTTAATCATATAATTAACAAATGTGTAAAACATAATTAAGTTAGTTAGATTCATAAAGCTTGACAACCATCAATACTTGCTACATATTTGCATATGTTGATGACATCACTATTAATCCGAGCCCCTTAGCATTTGTGGTTGATTTGATGGATTACTTACATTAACTCAAAGCTTTAGGTTCACTGAGTTATTTTTTTAGGATGCATTCATCTTTTCAAACGATGTAATTCATATTTCCTAACATCGACAGTTACCTGATCTCTTATAGCGTACATGTCCCGGTCAGTGATGACTTTTGTCTACACCTATAAAACTAGAACTCTCATGATATTTGAATGTGCCTCTAGAGGGTTCTTTATTATATCATAGCACTGCAATGGAGTAAACTTTTTTTTCCTCACACTCCCGTTTAGCAAGCGACTTAAATATGTAGTTTTAAACTTATCTTAGATGTAAGTTTTCCTAAATCATCATGATTAAATGCCTTTTAGCATTGTATAATGTTGAACTTTAACTTTGTTCTAGTCCCGGTTTTTGAGGTAGTTTGGATTCTTCAATCCTAACTTTCATGCGTATATAGTCAAATTGAAATCTAATTATTAATATTGTAATTTAATATGTGGAAGTTGATCTAATTTCCATTAAAACACCAAACATCTTATCCCATCTTACTCTTAAAATGTTAAATCAATCTCATTATACGTCATAAAACACAAACCTTTAAGATTATATAATAAATAATATCTCACTATATTACAAACCATAGCATCGTCCTATAAGCCATCGGTTGTGGAAGTTGATGTAGTATGATTGGCATGAAGATCACATACCATCATGATACCATGTGAACGCATGAGGGGGACCCAGTAGAATCAGTTTGACTGCACGGACACCGAGGTAAGTAAAGTTTGACGACCACATGCATCATCATATCATGATGTGGACCACATCATCCATCATCCACCATATCCATCCGGTCTTGTCTCCCGGTTTAATCGCTCCCTAAATCCACTTTTCCCGGCAACAATTCTTCTCATAAAGCAACCCTAATTCTCATACCTTAATATTATAATCACTAATGTTATTATATATTTTTAAACATTTCAATCCACATGACAATCACGTTAATATGGTTGGATTATTATGGTTTTAATAAGATGTACTTTTTTACATAAAATAAGAATAATAGTTTTAAGTAGTTTTTATTACTAAAAATTTCACACGAATTTGATGATTGCGAGTGGACAAAGCTAAATGAATAACACTGTCATTAAGTGTAAAATAAAGGAATTTCATTTTAAATGTAGCAAAATTGTTATACCAATATTATTATCCTTATTGCTATCAGAAAATAGATCATTTAAAATAACATTGACAAAAATATGTAGTATGTTGTTAACTAAAACATGAAACTTAACCTTGCAAAATATAAGTGTAGATAAGCTAGTGTAAAGTAAATATCTAAATCATTTAAATTAGTGTGATTTTATTTACAATAAATCCTCACAATTACTATCTAAATGTTTCATTATTAAAATTACAATTATATTTTAGTTACATCAAAAAATAATTTCATTCACTTATTGGTTATAAAAGTATAAAGATACAATAGGTTTGTAAATGGGATTGAAAATATAAATAGATTTAGAAGTAATAACGAAGAAAAGATACAATTATCCAAAATATTGTTTGTTTAAACCTTGTTTGTTCAAATTTAAAGTGGTATGAGAATTTGAATTATAATCAATTATTATTTTAAATAAAAAAATAACAGAGAAATGGAAAGGAGGATGAGAGGTGGTCCACCAATTTATCTAGACCCACCAAAACCCACCACTATTACTTGTTTTTTTTATATTAATATCAACTTTTTGGATTTTATAATTTAGCATCACAACTCAAAACACATGTTATCACTTTCATTGTAAACCATCAAATCAAGCTCACCAATCATAACAGAACTTCAATTATATAACATCATCTTTCGTAAACTATTCAAAGTGTGACATCATCACAACTTCAACATCTATTTTCTTCTTCTACAATAAAAGCCATAGATTAAAAAGACATGAAAAGGTTAAGGTTTTGATTTAGTTATATGTGATTAATCGGTTTATATGTAAATATTAGTAAGAGACTCAGATGGGAAGCAAATAAAAGTTAAAATTATAAAATTATGTTATTAACGCATATGCTTCAATTTGACATTTGAACAACCTGGGCCGTTCCCTTGCGAGCAAATAGAATAACAAGTGAAAGATAATTTTATAGTCTTTAACTTATTTGTACTCACTTAAACCTTTATCGATGCTCATATATGAATCGACTTAATCAAACATAAATTAGCACTTAATTCTAAAGTTTCATCATTTTAAAACTCCTTTTTTATTTTATGTGAGATGGTAATTAACCATATATATATCAAAGGGAGTTGTAAATATATTTTGAAACTTTCTTCAGACCTAAAGTCATTTTAAATGAAAAAAGATTTAAAAAGCAACGTTGCATTATAAATATCCCTATATCAGCCATATTTCTTTAGTCCAGTAAACAACAAAATATTATAGATTTATATTTTTGTCATGTAAAAATATAATTAGAGATGCTACGAACGTTATGAAGCAAACATTAATCACTCAAAAGAGTATTTGTATACATTAGCAGCAGACTCAAGATTGTCATTTTACCGCCGTCATTATTTGAAAATATTAAGTGAATCGATGCCACTCAATAAGCACGTACATTTAGTCTATCACACATAAAAAAGTATCACATATTATATAACATATTAAGACTGTTTATTTTGTGTTTATAATCATCGATGGACAATTATAAAACAAACACATACACATATGTATGTATGTTATTCGAGAATTCTGTGTTCAAGAAGTTTCTCTATATATGCTAAAAATCATCGTGAAGCAAACATTGTATGAGTACATTTACTCGCCATAGTAATGGTCCTTACCCACATATCCAATTTGGGGTCCATTTTCTTTTGTCTTGTTTGTTATTTGTATTTTTGGAATATAAAAAGATAGAGTTATCCTAAAGAAGAGAGAACAAAAGAAAGAGAAGAATAACATTTATGAATGATCATTATCAAAGTAAATTTTGGGGTTTTTGGATCAAAATCGCCAACTTTTTTTTGAGGGTGAGTGGGGTAGGGTGGGGTGGGTGGGTGGGGAGGGGGTTGCATTTCATTTTGAACCCTAAAAAAGCACAAGGAAACAAGCTTGTAGATCAAGATTCTTAACCTCTATTAGGGTTTTGTTTCTTTTGACAGGAAAATAAAGATGGGGTGGTTAAAATTTAAAGAGGGCATGCATGTCAAACACTAATGAATAAAGAAGGTTGATCTCTTTGCTTTTTCAGGATACATAGTGATACACTTGGTACTCTAGGAGTCTAGCATGTTACTAGGCCATGGATATTATGTACAGATTTACTGTTGGAAGTGGAATGTATTACTCACTAGGAACTTATTCGAAAATTTTAATTTAGATCCTAAATTGAACGGATTTTAATTTATAGGATCTTGATCCTATTAGAATAATTTAAGAAGCACTTAAAAAGTTGGATATGTATAAATATAAGAACTTGTATAATGCGGATTAGGATGTGATAAATCTGTGAAGGACGTCTGTATAATGTGGAGGAGATATAAAAGGTGTGTCTATCAATATGAATGCCATCTATGAAGACTATGAGAGGGGGAGGAGGGGTGCGAGTTGGTGTTCTTGAATCGAAAATGAGAAAAATCCAAGCAGGTAAACCAAGTAGCTCTATTATGGAGAGAAGAGATGTCCGTAAGTCTTTTGTTAAAAATGGCCTAAGTAGCAAATGAACAGATTGGTTAGCAAGAAAATATATATATTTCTTAATGTACATGAGTTGGTTTAAGATGTAATAACTTGACCCATAATCGTTTCTCATTCACTTTGTACGTAATGTGTTAAACCATCTACCATAGGACGCCATTAGGCGTCCGTAGATTGACATGCACGGCTCGTGGGAGGGGCGCCATTAGACACTAACGCTCATAGATGAAACACCCTTGAACATGGGGCAGGGATAGAACGTACAAGAGGGTGGGGCCGAGTGGTTTTTTTAAATTTTTTGTTTTCTCCTCACATGTATGTACACATTGATGTCATATTAAAGATGTTAAATCAAGCTGTAAACAACAAATGTTAAAAGAGTCATATTTCCTTTAGCTAGCTATGCAATTAGGGTGTCAAACAACAAAGATTTAATGGTTAGTAATGTTGTTAAAATAAATTAAACTAAAGATGTATTCTGAAATTGCCTTTCAAAAATTAATATTGTTATACTGAAAACTTGAAATCAAGTTGTAAACAATAATTTAAAATAGATCACTCTAAAGTTCAAAATAACTACCACAATATGCAACAAAATAACTACCAACATCAAATTCACATAGACATATAATGGATAATAATTAATTGTGACGCAAGTACAAGAACTTGCATCTGATTATGTTGACTTGATTGATCTAAACCAACTAAAAAAATAATTAAGATGCTAATTTAGTAATCACCAATTCAATCTAGAATATTCAATCACTATCAATTGTTAATAATGCAAGAAAACCAAAAATAATAAACTCATACTTGAAGTCACAAATTGAACTATGTTAGTCACATAAAATAAGATTCACAAATGTTTACAATCGTATGTTTACAAAAAATCTACGTCAATAAAAGGTAAAACATAATATTGAACATAGCAGTTTTACTAACCTTATATCCGTAGATGATTACGGTTGGTTTAACTTGACATATTCAAGTAACGATCTTCAAATCTTGATTTGAGAAATGAAATCATCAATATGATGATTGATTCTTGCTTCAAGAATTGCTTATTTTCATCTAAAAATGGCCAAAGAAGAATGTCTCATGAAAAACCCTAATTATTCCTCTTATAGTCGGCCAAAAATTAATAATTCATGCGAAAACATGCAACTGGCGTATAGTAAGCTATCTTGAGCAATTAACAATGTCACCCCTACCTTTCGCCACCATAAAACCATTCATTAGGCCATCGGCGTAGCCTATGGCAAAGTCAGCGTAAGGTACATTGGACGTCTTTTTTCCATCTCCTTCATCATGTCATCTAACTTTCTATATTTTGCACTTTCAACCCTTCATCTTTTGTATATGACCTGCAATCACCCAAATACTTTAAAGTAGTGATGTTTAACACAAGAAACTCCCTAATTAATCATGTCTATGTATGTGTATGTGAATGAATATCATGTTTATGTATCTGTATACGTCTATTTGTATGTTTGTCATATTTATGCATGTGCATACGAGTATGTTAACTCAAGAATAACTCTTTAAAAAATACTCATTTAAAATTTATGTAAAAGATATAAATTTTAGATTGTCCTCTTGCAATTGTTTTTTGAATATTTATCTAATCTAAGATATGTATACGTTTTAACGAGTTGAATATTAATTAGAAAAATTTGTAGCTATTTCTCCTACAATTCTGAGTTTGCGTTTTGTGAGCATATTTGGGGAGTTTGACCAACATTTAGCGTAAATGGGTTAAAATCATCCAAACATATTTTAATAGACTTAATATCACTAACAATTTGTTTAAATGGGTTGAAATCCCACCAAACACATTTTGATAAATTTAAAGGCATCAACTTTAGTTTTAATGTGTCAAAATCAGCTAAACACATGTCAATAGACTAATACTTGGATACTATTGCTAGTACTATTGGTTTATTGAAACTTGGGATTTGATAACTTTTATTATTTTTGATTGTACATGTTGGTTTTACAATACAATAGTTATGCTGTTGATTTTAGTAAAAATATAAATGATTATTTATTTTGTTGTTTATTGATATAGGTAAAAACTAAATATCAATATATTCAAATGGAAATAAAGACGGGTGAGCCATGAGTAAATGGGATGGAATGTTTGAAACTCACCCTAGGACAAAGACGTGATTGTATGATGGGCGTTAGGCGAAACGTAATGACATATCTTGTTATAAACCGTCAAGTAGATCGTCATTGGTGTGTATTTAAGCAACAAATTTATGAAATACAAGAACAGATGCAAGAATTTAAAAGAAGAAAATTAAATCCCGATAATGATGAAGATGATCAACATGATGACAATTAGATAGATAGTTTTTGTAACAATTTAAACGATTTGTACATTGGTAGTTTCGTTTGTATGTGTAAATTGGCTTTCTTTTAGATATTCATATTATGAGCTTCATTTTAGTATATAAATACATTTAAAAAATGACCTGTAAAAATTTGAAAAACTAAAAAAATAAATAAAAATTGAAAATAAAACGAAAGGATCATGTCGTCGCCATAGGCTTACCATAATTTTATCTTTTTAATTTTTTTATTTATCATTAAAGTTTTAAAAATTTCTACAGGACCTATGGTGACGAGTCGTCATAGCCTGCAACATGATTTTACATCAAATTAATCTAATATTCTTACTCTAATAAAAAGTTAAATAGAGATGACATATGTTATCATCATATTCATTATCAGCAAATTTTTCTCGTCTCTGTCTCTTATTAAATAATCATATTAATTACTAATGTTATTTAATTCTCTTTTATTTTAAAATAATTTATAATAAATTAAGAAAAATATTTTTCTATTAATATTATTTCTAAAGAAATAAATTTTTATAAAATAAGAAATTTTTTTAAAAAATCAAACTTTTTTAAAAATACAAAATATTTAAAATTGATGCTTTTTAAAAAGTAAAATTTTTATAAAATAATTAAAATTAGGAGTTATAATAAGAAAGTTTTTTATAAATGATATTTTTTAAAAAATTTAAAAAAAATACTTTTTTCTTTTATTATAGTAGAAAGATTTCTATCATATCTTATATTAAAATATTAAATTGTTATTAATAAATTTTAATTCTATTTAATATTTTAATTATTCAACCTGTGTAATAAACGAGTTTAATAAAGCTAGAACTATATAATAATAATATAGTTTCGAGGAACACGTGACAACTTATCGTGAAACCTAAATTTTCTTCTTATATAATAAATTATTAAAATATATTAAATTATATGATTTCAATTATTTCATATCTTAAAATATAATTTTATATTTCTTGATTTTTATTATTTTTATTTATAATTTCTTATATTTTTATTATTTATAATTTCATTAATGATTAATGACATGTAATATATAAAATATAAATAAAGTCTAATAACTTTAATATGTTGAATTTTTTCTACGAATGTAATACATACGTTTCTTTTTTTTTTTTTTTTTTTTGAACGGCAAATCTATTCTACTCATACTCCTAAACTACTCCATATTACACCATGCCTGAATTTGAACTCAAGACCTCCACTCTAAGAGGCAAAGCCTCTACCAAGTGGGGTAGCCCCACATTGGCTAATACATACGTTTCTAACCTAGTTTTTAATATGAAAAAACTTTTGCCTACAGGTCTTTTGCAACGACTTATCATCGGGATAGAGCTTTCTGGTGACAAAAGTTTTGGTGACGGCAAAAATATAGCCTTTAGCGACAAAACTCTGATGACCAAGTCGTCGCTATCGTCGCCTTAGCCAAAGACAACGACATTAGGAGTCTATCACAATGGCTTTAGTCATCGTCTCATAACTCTAGTGTTTTTTTGTAGTGATGGTAAATTCTCTCATGTTAAATTAAAGTTTTAAACTTTAAACTTCTGAACTCTTATAGTCATATATATTTTATTTTTATATAGAATTAAGAAATCACTTTTTTTCCTATGCACACATTGTATGAAATATGGTTCTTATAAAATGAGATTCATACCTAATATCATTAAATATATTTTCCTTATTTTATATTAATTTTCATATAATTTGTCTATTAGTTAAACTAGGTTAGATACCCGTGTAATACACGGGTTGAAAATATAAAAACTATATAACTTATAAATGTATAAATATTTCGTATGATTAAGTTACGTATTACGTAAAAAAACAAAAAACAAAAAGTTATACTTTTGAGTTATATATATTCGAATACTTCTTTAGGTAATATAAAATACAATTGACCCGTGTAAAATAAAAAAAATATTTATCTTAAATTGACACTAACCCATAATATATAAGTATATCAATAAATGTTTTTCTTTAATTTTTTTCAATTAAATCTTATTTTACTATAAAATAATGTATAATTCAAAATAACATATGATTACATAATTTAGTTTATAATATAAAAAAATTAAATTAAAAACAAAATAAATTATTAATTTAGTTTCTTAAAATAAAAAATTTAACTAAAATAATATATTAATTTAGGCGGGAAATATTTTTTAAGGAATAACACGAGAGTGTCATGTGGCATCTTAGTTACTATTTTATTATATACTATAGATTCTACGATAAAATTTGATTGAAATTACGTATGAGTAAGAACAATATGTAATAAAATAATTATATCAACTTTTTAAACTTTTGTTATAAATTTTTTTTTTAAATAAAAATTTTGTTTCAAAACAAGCCGTATTAAAAAATAGAATTTTAGAAAAAATTATTATAATTTTTAATTTTAATTATTATTTGTTTATAAAAAATTTACTTTTTAAAAGCACTAATTTTAAAAAGTTTGATGATTTATAAAATTTCTTATTTTATAAAAATTATTTTTTAGAAAAAACATAAATAAGAAGATCTTTTCTAAATTTATTAAAAAAACTATTTTTATTCTAAAAAATTAAATAATATAATTGGTAATTAAGTTAATTATTTAATAGGAGAGAGAAACGGTAAAATTTTGGTGAGGATGAATGTGGTGATTTTATGTGTCACCCCATGATACTATTTTATTAAAGTCAAAAGATTTCTATAGTTTTTGTTGATAAATTATATGAAGAAAGAAAAAATATCCGGTTTGATTTAATTTTTAAAAAAAGATATGCTTTAATTTAGGGTTAAATTTTAAAATTTTTCCTAAATATCTCTTGTATCAAAAGTTGACTTTTATTTAAATGAACCTAGACTAACACTAAAAACAGATATATATTTAAGTGGGAATTAAAAAAATAAAGGCTTAAAAGAATGATACGTGTCATTAAAGTTATTTTTTTATTAATAAGTATAGATTATTTAAGAAAAAAAATTAAAATTGTACGTACGCAAGAATTTGAATTTGCATGATTGAAGTCATGAACTATTAATGATGTCCTACAAGAATTCTTGATTTATCATTGAGTTGTCTTTTAATGATGAAACACTCTTTATGTGTAAAGAAAGAACAAAGTGTCAATTTTAGACTTAGAATGTCATCATTACCAAAACTCACAGATCCTCTTAATTGTTTCATGAGTAGTACAACTCTAAAAATAAATAATAATCATAAAAGATAAAAATAAGGACCCGTAATAGACACCCCATGATTTTAAATCAACACCCCAAAATTTCTATACGTGTCGTATAGCCCCATACGCGTCGTATAGGGGGGAGTCGTATAGGGCTATATGTGTCGTATAGGGCTATATGTGTCGTATAGGGCTATATGTGTCGTTTAGGGCTATATCTTAGTTATTATGATTTAAATAATAATAGTTTTAAATTTCTCAAGAATTTTGACATGCTATAACTTTATCCTCTTTCTACTTTGAACAGTACTCTTTCTTAATATATACACGGTGTACATGTTATCAGCTTGTTCTTTTAAAAGATGATATTTTTATTTTTTGATTTTCTTGGAAATTAGTAATTATAACTAGATCGGATTTGATAAGTATTTTAATTCCAATTTTGTCATATGAACCAAAACAAATCTGTTGGTTTCCAACTATGATTTAGTTTACTAAAACAACTATGGTAGATAAAGGTTAATTGACATATTGCTAGATTCATCTATAATTTTAAACGTTTTTATGTTTTGAATATATTATTTGTTTTTGTTGCATTTATCATAATTGTGTATTTGTCTGATGTACGTAAATATGATTTAACATAACATAACATAATATGATCCTAGAGCAAAATATGAAGTTTCTCCGAGTTAACAATCTTTTAACGTTCTTCCCACCATCTTCCACTAATCCACTTCTTTATTCGTGCTTGTCTTTTGTCAATGACACTTCTTTATCCTTATATTTCTTCTTGGTAAGTTTTACTTTTGTTAGCCATCTACGAGTACTCGTTAGTATTGATTGTGGACCTGAACATACCGAAACCAAAAATCGAATCACCTGTGTGATGAAGTTTTAATTTGCTCGGGCTAGTTTGATTAATATAATCATGATATCAATACCATACAAATTAAAACATTAAACTTCTTTTAATGCTTGTACGTATTCACACAATCTTAATATATGATTATACAAAATCATGCATTCTTACTTGAAAGTAAATGTTTCCAACTTGAGAGGGTAAAACATACACTGTGCAGCGGGTTATTAACAGCTAGTGTACCATACTTCACTAACACAATATCCACGTGGACACCAGTCATTACGACACGTCACCTAAAAGAATTTATGCCTTGCGTGTTACAAGCAACCAAGTGGGCCCACACACAGACAATCTTAGCCCCACAAAGCAGATAGATCTTTCGGTTTTAACAAAATAAAACTACATACTGTCACCATCAGTCAGATGTCCCACAGATCCAACGGTCAAGATCACACAACACAAAAGCACACATAAGATCTCAACCGTTAGTTCATGCTATTAAGGACACCGTGTAGGACCCACATCGAGAATATGTCACCGACGGGGCGACGGCAGATGTGGGTCCCCTGCCACCCGACCCCACCGTGACCCACCACCGGTTACTTTTTCTTCCTTCTTATTTACATCCACCAACACCACCATAGTCCTCATTGCATACTTCACATTTACGCTCTCACACCCTCAAAAACACACACACACACACTCCTACACACTTAGTGTGTGTTAGGGTTTTGGTTCTATATTTATAGCATCATTTCACTTGTTTGTAGCTTTGAATATCGAATGGGTTTAACGTCGCTTCAAGTTTGCATGGACTCACCCGACTGGTTTCAGGTACTAACTTCATGTTAATTAGATCCATTGTTATAGTTATGTACCTAAGTTAATTTGTATGTGAAACTTCTTCAAATTATGTTAATTTGGTTATTTTACATGAAAAATATATTGTTTTAGTTCGATCTACATGCTATTTCACCTAATTTACTTTGCATATATGTCAAAATTTCTTTGGTTCATAGTGTTGCTCATAGCACGCCTCTTGTTTATATGGTAGTGATATGAACTTTTCGAGTTCATAAAACACTCTGAACGAAAGAAGTTTTGATGCAAAGAGTAGGATTAAGATAAGTAGTTTTATGGTATTTAACTAAAATATTATAGTTCGATATTGATTAATTAATTAAAATGACAT
Organism: Flaveria robusta; assembly: GCA_025506415.1. Taxonomy (NCBI): domain Eukaryota; kingdom Viridiplantae; phylum Streptophyta; class Magnoliopsida; order Asterales; family Asteraceae; genus Flaveria; species Flaveria robusta. The sequence continues at coordinate 6,155,279 of CM046474.1, read as the reverse complement.
AATTTTAAGAGATTTCATGCTTGGCTTAGGTCTATAACAACATCATATTTACAGTGTTTGCCGGAGCTAGAATGTACAAAAGTGAAGACTTGTTTTAGTCCAAGTTAATTAGACTCCATTTCCAACATTTTAAACGTCTAATATAAAAAAATAAACTATAAAAAAACACTTATTTTGTAAAATATATTAAAAAATACTACAATTTACAAAAACTTAATATTGGGTTTCTTGGGCATTTACAGTTTTACACTTCCACAATATTCCCATAACATAAACTCATTTCTATTTCAAAATTCAAAATATAACATTTTCTTTTTACATTTTCAAAATAATATAATCAAATTTCTGAATGTAATAATAATAATAATATAATAAACTAATAATAAGAATGCATGTCTTTATCTTTCAGTACCTTCTGAATGAATGTTCTGAAAGTACAACTCCTGACACAGATTCTACTGAAACCACCATTATCATCATCACCCTCATCATCATCAATAACAATAATAATATTATTATTATCATTTGTAGGGCACAATGGCGGAGGAAGGAGCAATGGAGTCATCATCTCCATCAGCCATCACCGACCCAATGCTAGCATGCTCCCGACCCTTGATGGAACGGCGGCTCCGGCCACCGCACGATCAAGCCCTCAAGTGCCCACGCTGCGACTCCACCCACACCAAATTCTGCTACTACAACAACTACTCACTCACCCAGCCTCGCTACTTCTGCAAAACTTGCCGCCGATACTGGACCAAGGGTGGCACCCTCCGTAACATCCCCGTCGGCGGTGGCTGCCGGAAAAACAAGAAAGTCTCATCCGCCACCAAGAAGACCACCACCACCACCACTGTTAACACCACCAACAATAATGATCATAACATCCACCATAACAGCCATCAGCCGAACTCACATTTGATTAACATCAACACTCACACTCACACTCACACTCACAGTACTCATGTCCCTCATCATCAGTTGATTATGAACTCCACTGATCTTCAACTGTCGTATCCCGAATCGTCTTTGCAGTTTTCTGGGAGCAATTTGTTTGGGATTGGGAATTCGAGTGGTGGGAATATTCCGAGTTTTATGTTTGAGAATTTGAATGGTGGTGTCACTAGGGCTATTGATTTTATGGAGAATGGTGGTGGTGTAGGTGGTGTTGGTGTTGGTGGTGGTGGTGGTGGGTTGATGGGGATAATGGGTAGCGGCGGTTATGCGGCCGAGATGGGTGGTGGTGGTGGTGGTGTGAATATGATGGGGCAAAGCTACCATGGTGGCAATCTTTGCTCACCCTTTGGAGGGATGACTCTTGATTCGATTAATAATCCCTTTATGGAAAGAGGTTTGATTGCATACAATCATGAAGGAAATGATGTTAATGAGGATGCTATAAGTTCTCTTGATGTAAAGCCAAAGCTTTTGGCTTTAGAATGGCAAGATCAAACCGGTGGTGGTGCAACTTCCGGTGGCGGTGGCGGTGGCGGCGGCGGTGGTGCGTACTTGACGGGACTTGGGTCATCTTGGGGTGGGTTGATGAATGGGTATGGACCATCGACTACGAACCCATTGGTGTAGTGGGTTCGGTGGCTAGGGTTCGAAGTGGTTAGTATGAATGGAGACCAAAAATGACTGCTTTGGTGGAATTTGGATCTTGGGTTTTAATATTATTATTATGTTTAGTGGTGTTGGTGAATGTGTTTTAAATGACATTCAGGATCGATGGTAGGATTTTGTGACATATCGAGAAAGCTAATTAGTGTGTTTTTTAATTGATGTTTTTGTTTTCTTTTTAAACTAAAATATGCAAGTAATATTTGATCTTTTTAAGATTCTATCAAGAGAATGTCTTTTTCGATCGTTGTGTTTTTCTAGATGAATATTTGTCTTGACTGTGTTTTGTCGACTACTTTACTTTCAGAAACAACAATATTTGATCACATCTAAATGTTGGTTGATGTATCTATGACTTTTGGAATGTAGGATTTTTATAAAGAACGTATCACGTCTCTATGAAAGGGTTTTATTTTTTAATTTGAATCTCACATCAATGGTATGATTGTACTACATAACATAACGTGGAACAGATGTGTAATACAAAATATATGAATTATATGTCATGGAAGATGAAATAGTTGTTAGCCTCTCCTAGCTTTATCACAACCTTAAAGTGATGTTAAAATAATAATCTTAACTTAACCTTTATAAGAGCATTCACAGTATGTTTCCTATATTTATGTGAGTGTGTTCCTTATATTGTAAGAAATAATTGTAAGTGGTTGTGAGTAGAGGATAGAGAAAAGTTACAGTTCATCTGTATATTTGGGGAATCACTGTTTAATCCTTATAAATTTTTTAATATTTTTAAAAATGGTTGTGAATGAAAGAGATAGAAAAATTAATGATAAAAGTATTAAAAATATTATTTAATTGAGAAGGAAAGATAAAATTTAGTAATTTTTAATGTAATTATAAGAATAAAGATAGAAAACCTGATGTTAATGCCCTAAGGGTGGTGTGATGGTAGCACTTAATTCCTATCTAACAGAGATCCTGATTTAAATTTTATTTAAACTACTTTTTTGTCATAACCTTTTAAAGCTGGTTTGCCGGTGAAAGTTATGATTTATCTAATTTTGTTTGTTAGCAAGGTATTAAGCAATTTCATGAGTTTATTGAGATTCTCATGTCTCCAAAAGAAATCTTAGTTCATAAGATGTTATAAGGTTAATGGCATGAATTTGTTCAATGCAATGTTATTATACTGCATTATTTATTATGAATTTTATACGGTATAGATTAACAAGTTATGTATGGACCAATCAAAGTTTATCTACTTAGCATTTGAAAGTATGGCATGCTGGTAAATGCTTTCATTTTTATAGTATATATATCTTAAATTCAAATCCAGCTTTCGTTGATTTCTAAGTTTAACCACCTAAAGATTATCTTTTCTAGTAAAAATTGCATTTTACCTTATCAACAGTTGAAAATTATATTTTCTTGTATTTTCTAATAACAAGATTCATTTTATAAAATGGAAAATTAAGATATTAAAGGAATAGAAAATTGGAAAAGTAAAAGGGAAGGGTGATGAAAGCAAAGCCAAAATTGTCTTGAGATGTGCGTTCTCATTAGCATTTGACTCATATGTCTCTTCGTGTTTTGACGGCTCTCGGAATTCCATAAACAATCAAACATTTGAATTCTTTAATCATTAATACAGACAAAAAAGATAATAGTTGTTAAAGATAACATTTCGGAACACGATCATCGAACGATGAACCGAGCGTTTTATCGATCCAACCCCCTTTCAACTGGTTCGGTTTTTGGTCTGACAACACGTTTAACCGGTTCGATCATCAGTTCAAAGTTAAAACGGTTTTAAACACATTGAACCGGACCGGATTGACGTCCGGTTCCCTGTCCAACCGGTCAGGCCGCCGGTCCGGTCCGATTTCAAAACAATGGTTAAAGGACTCTTTGATTGAAGGTTTTAGAACGTATCATTATATATTAAAGATTGAAAAAAAATAAAAGATACAAAAGATAAAAAGTTATAAGAGAATTAACAGTAGCTTCACATCTTTATATCTCATAATTAACAAAAAGAAAACGTAATTTTGTAAAAATTTTATTCATTTTCTAAAAGAGTCTCAAATTAGCTTCATTATATCTATTCTTATTTTAATTAAATAATACTTGATTATTCATTTATTATTATTTTTCTTTTTCTTTCCATTCACAATCACTTATGAAAAATATAAAGTAATAGATTTGGAGGATGGATGGTGTATTAGAGACCTCCAAATATGAGGTATTATTATGGTTTTTTTTTTTTTTTAATTATAAGATATGAAGATGAATATATAAAACTTGATGTAAGTGCAAAATTACATATATTTTAAGTTTTCCTATAATTTAGAGATAAAGTTATAAACATGAATGTTGATGCATGTGAATGTTCTCAATGAACGTTTTTTTCAAAATATATGTCCTATATTTCACGTCTACTATCATATTAGATTTCGACTGTTTTTTTTTTTTTTTTTTTTTTTTTTTTAATATTAGTTTATTGTTTTTATGTTACGTCCTTGTTTCAATCGACTTCTTATTTCTACATAATCACATATCATATACTTTTATTTTTAAACTAAATTTATTTTCAAGAAACTATTTATATTCATATAAATAAATTAATAGAATGCATTTAAAAATTAAAACTTACATAAATTTCATAATTCGACATTACATTGGTCAAAAAAGATTTTGCATAAACTTAATTAACATTACACAAAATAAACCTTATGTGAAACGGCTCATCTTAAGTTTAGTTCTAGGTTAGCACCCCGTGTATAACACGGGTTGAATAAATACAATATTAAATAGTTATTAATAAAAATTAAAAAATTATAAAAGGATATTTTGATATAAGATATGATTGACATTACGTACGAGTTATAAAATGACGATATCATTTTTTAAATTTTTGTTTAATTTTTTTTTGTTTTTTTTTCAAAAAAAGTTGGTTTTTAAACAAATTGTTTCAAAACAAACCGTTTTTAAAAAAGTGTCATTTTTAATAGTTTCTTTATTATAACTTTGAAATTTAATTATTTTTGTTTCATAAGAATTTTATTTTTTAAAAGCCACAGGTTTTAAAATATATTACGTTTTTTAAAATTTTGATATTTTTTTTGAAAAAATTTCTTATTTTATAAAACCATTATTTCTATACAAATTGCATTTGTAGAAAGATCTATTTTTTAATTTAAATAAAAAATATTTTCAATATGAAAAAAATAAAATAATATCATTTGTATATAATGTGATATTTACTAGGTTAGTACCCCGTGTATTACAAGGGTTGAATAAATAAAATACAAAATAATTAATAATAAAAATTTATAACATATAAACCCATATTTGAAGATAAAATATGATTATAATTGCATTTAGCTACTTTAAGTAAATAAACAATAATGTATTTTTCTTAAACTTTTATTTTATAAAAAAATATGGCTTTTAAATATTTTATTTTAAGAAAAATGAATTTATTTGAAAAAAAATTATTGTAGTCTGTATTTTATAAAACTTTTGTTTTTAAAAAGTGTGTTTTAAATAAAAAATAGGTTATAATTTATTAAGTTATACAATTTTTAATTTGAAAATGATATGAGTAATATTATTTGTATTTACTATTATTTATAATAATAAAGAGAAATGAAAAAATTAATATGATAAAACTTACAACTGTGTCAAGTTTTATTTAATTTTTTTTTTGTTATACGTAGATAGATATACAGATAAATAGATAGGCTAGAAACGCATTTATTAAATGGATTATTGTTTGTAATAAACACGAAGAGTTATAGTACGATATTTTAATATAAAGTATGATTAAAATTATATATACGTAATAGTTCAAGAAATAAAACAATTATACTATTTTTTAACTCTCTTATCTAAATAGTTTTATTTTTAAATATTCGTGTTAAAATTTTTTTTATAAAAACTGTATTGTTTGTAAAAAAAGTTTTTTATTAAAAACTCGGGTTTCTAATTATTCTAGTTATTTTAGTAAAATTGCTTTTAGAAAATTTCATATTCTTTATAATTTTTTTAAAAAGGGACCGATTTAAAATATTTTGTTTCAAAAAGGTTTAGTGTTTTAGAAAATTTCATATCATATAAAAAATTTGTTTTTTTTATGATTTCTATGTTAATAAAAAGATGTGATTTTTGATTTTCTTAATAAAGTTTAATTTTAAAATACACAACTTGATTTTAAAAAATTTAGATGAGAGAGAAATGTATCAATTAATAAATTTGATTTTTATTAAGAGAAAGAAATTAGTTTGAATGTTTAAATTACTATAATATCCTTTTGGAGTGAAAATAAAGTGAGTTTGTTTAAAATAATAACAAGTGTCAAAATGATGGTTTAAGAGAGTGATAAGTGGCAAAGAAAAACATTCTTTTATTAGATATTATAGATTAGGAGAGAGAAGTGGGAAAATAAAATTTAGAAGCTCTAGAATTGTAACAAGTGGCAAACAAAAATCTTTTTTTATTAATATAGATAGATTTCCGACATAATTTATGTAAGAATTTAATTTATACATTAGTTTCAAATAAAAATTGAATAGCATTAATTTATACATTTATTTTATATAAAAATTGAATAGTGATTGATCTCATTTGAGTTAGAAACCGAAAGTTGTCTCAAGTATACTATACGATTTTACGATCAGGATTTTGTGATTACTTAATTAGAGTTCGTTTTGTTCACCATAATATGTTGTAAAGGAATTGAAAATGAAATTAAAATTACAGTAGAATCTTGTTAAAATTTATAAGGTGTTTGGTTGGTAATTTTTTTTAATGTAACTGAAATGGTAGTGGTTCACCATAATGTGTTGTAAAAGAATTGAAAATAAAATTAGATTTGCAATGAAATCTTGTTAAAATTTATAAGATGTTTGGTTGACAAATATTTTTAATGGAATTAAAATGTTAATTTTGAACATTTCATAGGTAAGTGAAAGAAAAGTGAATTTTAATGAATGTGATAAAAAAAAAATTTTCAATTCCAATTTTATCTGGTGACCAACCAAATATGATTTTAAATTTCAATCCCAGTGAATTCTTTGAACCAAACGCGACCTTATAAAATCAGTTTTAGCGGCAGAAGAATAAAACACGAATCATCTTTGATCTAACACAAAAGAATGTCCCATCAAGACCCAAGTTCCAAAACTAAAAGAGAACCCAAAGAAGTAGAAGAATGCTAAAAAGTAATACTTCTTACCTTGATCTTGTTAGAATGAATGGATGATCACTATTAAGGATATCCACAACGCACAATAACTAGGGTGCTAGCCAATATGTACATCACCAAGTTCTTCAATCACCAAAACGAATGAAGCATGTGACTTCTCCTTTTTGCTAGAAATAAGCTGAAACCAGAAAAGCAGGGGGCAAATTTTATTCTACTCACCATCACGAATGGTGCCACTTGATTGTGTCGTAATTAATGACGCACATTCAATCATCCCATGCGTTGTACATTCGTGAGTATTAGAGTGCAAAAGTAATAACATGTTTTAACAGTGGTCAGACATGCTTTATATCAGAGAATTGTGATGACAAAAGAAAATTTTATCATATAATATCTCTTGTAATTTGAATTCAAATATTCTGAATATGATATTAAGATGGAAACAATTTGGATTTTGGACTTTGGAGTAATGTTGCTTGGATCATTTAATAAGAGGTGAAAAAAAAAAAGTTTGAAAGTATTTTATAAAGCCCGCAAGTTATTGGGCTTGCAACTTCAGCTTAAAACCCATTTACTATATCAACATATTGATTGCTAATTTGTTCCATCTCAGAAACATGAAGTTCCTAAATTGTCAAAAAACAAACTACAAGGGCCAAAAGTACAACTAATTTCCAATTTTGCAAATACACTGATTGTTGCGGATTCTGATTTCATAGGCGGCGACTCTCCTTTAAGCTTCAAAAACCTGAATGTTTTCGATTCAACAGAGGTTCAAGATTCATCGAATCACGGTGCGTCGAATGATTCAATCTCTTTCGACATTTGTTACTGTTTTAAATTTGGGCTTTTTTTCTTGTTCTTTTTGACGACATCTCTTGTTACAAGTTGTTGTGTCAATTTGATTGTTGATAAAGATTATGTTTTTTGGTATATATATGTTTGTATTGGGTTCTTGTGTAGATATAAGTATGAAATCTGTGATATGGAGCTGACCCTTTTGAGATCTTTGGTGTCATTTGAGATATGCACTCCACGTGCTCGATGAAATGTCTTGTATTAGGCTCAATCGAATTTGGGTTTACTTGTGTGGATAGATTAATGTATGGCTGTCATCATATGTGAATTTCAATACCTCTGCATAAACTATGTATAGTTAAATTTGATTTTTGATTTTTGATTTTTGATTTTTGATTTTTTATAGGTATATGGTTTTATGTACAGGCATATTAGATGGTGCTATTATTTAGTCGGGGTCTCATTGAGGAGCAGTCACTTTTACCTTAGTGTCTTCTCTAATCTCACTCTCTCTAGACCCTATTCTTTGTGAGCGAATTTACGGGGTATGTTTGTTTGTTTGTATATTAGATGGTGCTCGTTCTTTATGGTTTTGGAGCTGTTTGAGATGCACTCCATTTGTTCAATGTAAGAGCATTTACAATGGATTCGTCAGCTCTATCTCTATCATCAAAATTTAAAGAAATGGATAAAAACGCCTCTATTGGATTCATCATCCGTAAACTCTATCATCATATTATAAAAGATTGCAATAGTAACCCATCAAATTTAAGGGGGTACTATTCATCTTTCATCAAATTCTTTTGAGTGTATTAAAAAGAGAAAAAATAATAAAATAGGTGTTTGTGATTAACATACAGATAGAGATAGGGAATGGGATGCGGGAGGTTTTTGAAAAATGAGATATAAATTTAGTAGGTGGTGATTTTTAGTATAATTATGAAGATAGGGATGGTGAATCCACTTTGAATAGATTAATGCCTCATTTCTTGCTTATTGGATTTGGAATCACTTTTTGTTTGGTGACAAAATAGATTAATGAAAGATTGTGTGCACAATATGTGAAATATGATTCTTTTAGAGAGAATAGTTACACGAAAATTTGAACTTAATGGTACTAAATTTATTAAAAAGGTTTTCTGTTTGCTTGTAGCTCCAGGTAAAATATGTTTGGATGTTTGTTTTTTTCAGGTGTAAGAAGATTGAGACCAGGGTCATGCAGTTCAAGTTCATCCTAGAGTTATAAAGCCTGAACATTTGCTCTCGAAAAAACTGCATTGTATGAGTCTTCTTTTATACTAACACCATCCAACACCATGAAATCTTTAACCCTCCTTAGATCCATTCGCATTCTGGCCACTCAGCGTGATATAATGGGGCCTCTGCAATCACGTTCTTTTCAACATGATTTTGTGCCTGCAGATCCCAAAGCCAAACCGAAAAAATACAAATTACCCCCATTTTATGACCCATATGGCCCGAGACCACCACCTTCTGATAAAATCATTCAACTAGCTGAAAAAATCGCAGCCCTGCCCCCTGAAGAACGTATGCAAATAGGCCCCACTCTTAGAGAAAGATTAAGGCACCCTAAGATGCAGTCGGTTTCAGTTGATGGAGTTGACTTGAGTTCCCAAGGTGGGGCTGGGGCCGGGTCTGCCAAGACTGAGGAAAAGGTTGAGAAAACAGTGTTTGATATCAAGTTGGAGAAATTTGATGCAGCTGCTAAAATTAAGGTGATCAAAGAGGTGCGCGCTTTCACAAATCTTGGGTTAAAGGAAGCTAAAGATATGGTGGAGAAGGTACCTGTTTTAATAAAACAAGGGGTCACGAAAGAAGAGGCCAATGAGATAATAGAGAAGATTAAGGCTGTTGGTGGTGTTGCTGTGATGGAGTGATGTTATGAAACTGTGTTGATTTTGTTTGTGTTTCTTAAATGGCAAGATTTAGAATTGAATCAAAACATTGTTTGCCAGAACTATGTTTTGTTAAAGATTTTGAATTAGGGATACCAGGAACTAGTTATGTTTGTAATAATGTTTGTAACTTTTATCCCATTAAATCTTTTGGATTTATGCAGAATCTTATGTGGGCAAGTTTCTGAGTTTCAGGTGAAGTACTTTAAAAATTTTATCATTGTTTTTGTTATAATTTGTTTACATCACGTTTAGGACTTTTTTATTTTCTTTTCTTTAGAACAGGTAACCCATAGATCTACACCAATACCCTCTGAACCTAAAACTAAATCAACACCAATGTCATCATGATACTAGAATCTTCAACCACTTAAAGAGAAACACATTTATCATGTATCTTGACTCTACCGAATATCAAACTACAAGTCACTTTGGTTTTTTGGTGTTTGAATGCATGTGTATATAAAGTGATCATGGTGATATCAGACAGTTTAAATCAATTTTAAACTTTTGATGGAAACAAATTATGGTTATTAATTTGTGGTTTACAATAATCAGTTTTAGAGTGACAACATAAGAAAACTAATAAATTTAGGGTATCCACTACTCAACTCCATATTATAGGGAATTGCTGAATTAGACTAAGGGGCTGTTTGTTTGCCTTTTAACCATTCAGATTTGTTAATAATTCAGCACTTAATGGTTCAGAGTATTTGTTTTCATGAGCAAATTTTTAAATGGTTAAACACTTTTGCCTCTAAATGGTTAAGCATTATACTGAATCTTAATGGTTAAGAGCTTTTATCTAAATTGATCAGACATTTACCTTTAAATAGTTAAAACAATATACTACTTTAATGATTCAGGCCTCTTACTGGTTAAACATTTAATGGTTTAAATTCTTAATAATTCACCACTTACCCATTCAAAAATTACCAAACAACCCCTAAGAGGTGTATACAACCATAGTCATTTTTAACAAGCCAATCTCAAACAGCTTATGCCAATCTCAAAGAGCTCATAAATAGCTTATGTCAATCTCAAGCAGCTCATAAAATTAAAAGCCAATCTCAAATTGGTTATGCCAATCTCAAACACCTCAAAAGCTAAGCTTGTTTGCGCCCTAACTTCATGAAAAGAAAAAAAAATCACTTCTAGAATGATGAAAAAAGTCATTTGAATTCATTATGATTCTCACAATCATATCGCAGAAGCACAAGACATGCAACATAATCCCTTCAAGACACTTATGTTCTCTCAATGCAATACAAAACAATTACAAAGAGAGATCAAACCCAAGATTACAAAAGGGCCCCAAAGTTTCATATCTTTATTCTTTAGCCCACCAACCAAAATACATCAAAATAAAATAAAAAACATCCTAACAAAAGATCACCAATCATAGACAAGAGGAAGAAGAAGAACCACCCATAGCACTCACTTTGTTCATCAGCCCTTTGATTTCACTCTCCAACTTCCTTCTCATCTCTGGTGACAAACTATCCCCAGATTTCTCCAACATTAAATTCATCATTTCAAGATTTCTTTTAAGAGCCCCAAGATCTTGAGGTGGTTTCACCTCTAAAGGTACATTCACCGGGTGTTTAACCCGAACCACAGATTGAACATTGTATAATTGATGAACCCGATAACTTAACAGGGCCGATCCAAAAGGTCGGTCTTTTTCCAATCTAGGGATCGCGCCTCCAGCAGTAGACGGGTTCACGAATACAACTTGACCTGTGAAACTTTGAGCTGATACCTGAGTCTCGGATTCATTCAATTCCCCGTATTTACAGAATACCAAATTTAAATCTTGAGAACTAGGTAATGGATGATTTGGAGAGAATTTTAAAAGAAGAGCTGTCCCTGTAACCTCTTCATTACCCTGATGAACTTTACTGTAACTGAGATAATTATCATTAGATGGTGGTTGGATCTCTTTAGGTGGTAGTCGAATCTCTTCAATCGTATTACTTCTTTTCAAGATTTGAACTTCAGTTGAATTTGTGTTCAAATCTGGTATCATGGTTGGATGAATGATAGCTTTTGAATCCATTGGTTTGGGCCCGGATGGACTCTTGATAGGAGTCTTGAATGGGACCATAGATTCAGAACCCGCGAGATGCTGAATCCTGTAATTAACAAGAGCTGGCCCAAACGGTTTTTCGTTTTGTAAACCCCAAAATGCCCCTCCAGCACTAGCAGAATCAAGAAACACAACTTGACCACTTAGATTTTCAGTCGACACTAAGGTTTCAGATTCAATCAATTCACCAAACTTTGAAAATGCTGAATTTAAATCTTGATTAGATGGTAAAGGATAATCTGATGAAAACTTTAACAGAAAAGCAGTACCTTTAACTTCTACATTATCCTGCTGTACTTTGGTATAACTGAGATCGATACATGGTACCCCAACTTCTCTACTTTTTTTAGCTCTCTTATGTTTTTTCAGGCCCATGATATCTTCATTCAAATTTGGGATTATGATTGAACCAGGGTTAGCCTGCAAGTCTAAGGTTGAACCAGGGTTACCCTGCAAGTATATGTCTGAACCAGGGTTCGCCTGCGAGTATATGTTTATACTAGGGTTCGCCTGTGCGTATTTGGTTAAACCAGGGTTCGCCTGCGAGTATATGGTTAAACCAGGGTTGGCCTGCGAGTATATGGTTGAACCAGGGTTCGCCTGTGAGTATATGGTTGAACCAGGGTTACCCGGCAAGCCTATGGTTGAACCAGGGTTACCCAGCAAGCCTATGGTTGAACCAGGGTTCGCCAGCAATCCTATGGTTGAACCATGGTTCGTCTGCAAGTCTGTGGTTGAACCAGCGTTGGCCTGCAAGTGTGTGGATAAACCAGGGTTGCCCGACAAGTTCATGGTTGAACTAGGGTTGCCCTGCGAGTCTATGGTTGGACCAGGGTTGGCCTGCAAGTGTATGGTTGAACCAGGGTTGGCCTGCAAGTGTATGGTCGAACCAGGGTTGGCCTGCAAGTCTCTGTTTTTCCTCTTTCTCCCTCTTTTCTTGGGCAAACAGATCAAACCAGTTGGAACAGGACCCCCTGGTGGTTCACCATAATTTCCTGTAAAATACGGCGGGATTGACCCAAATGCATTTGGGAAGTTAAACAGGGGAGCTTGATATAAAACTCCCATGTGGTTAACTATTGGAAGAGTGCTGATGTTAGCATTCCAGGTCTGCACAGAAGGAACACCTTCTGCAGTTTTCTTTTGTCTTTTAGGCTCGAGTTTACAGAGTTGTGGTTGGGTAGGCGGTAGATATCCAAAATTAAAGATGGGGGCTTGATTGGCTGGCCATTCTGTTCTCTTGTTTGCCATCGGTTGAGCCTCAAGATTAAATGACCCAACATTCTGGAAATCTAGAATCCTTTGACCATTATTCAAATCATTTCCTAATGCTGGTGAAATGACAGATTTGTCCTTCTTTTTCACCTTCTTGGGTAAAGTTTCTTGCATGATTTGGTGATTTAGCCCCTCAACGGGGATTTCACTCGAGAAATCATTGAATGCCCATTTCCTGAATCCAGATATAAACCGTTGAACAGAATCAATGTTCTTACTTTCACATTGTGATAGACAATCTTTGGCTGCAAACTGAAGCTGGGAAAGCACCTCAGACAAACATACATTCGATTGTACCGCTTTATTCTTTCTAGTCCACTTCTTTCGGGGCTTCTTCACTGGTTGACTTTGACCATTACCTATATTCAAGTCAACTCCATTTACATCCACATTTGACCCTTCAATTCCATATTCACCTGGATATGACAAAAACATGCTCTTTCTTCTTTCTCTTGATTCAGTAACATCACCAACATACCCGTTCTCCTCTTCGATCTTTATCTTTAATGGAGTCCCGTTTGCTGGCTTTAGTTGATTCATGGGAATTTGAAGATGCCCTAATGACCGATAAAAAGCATATAAGCAATTCTGCTTGACAACATAGTCAATCTTGTGAGGCATCAAATTACTTTTTCCAAGATCATTTATGTAATCAAGAAACATTGCTGGTTCAAACCGTGCTACTGAAAGATCACCAATATTACCTGTTTTCTCTATTTTCACCTTAGATGAACAAGAACAAGTGAACTCTGTTTGTACACGATGACCAAGCTCAGTTACAGCTATCTCTAAGGCATCAAGAAACTTTTTAGCATTACTTTGATTAGGTAACTGATCAAAATACCCAACAAATGGCTTCACTTCATAAGAGGAACACCAAAAAAAGTTCCCATTACCGAAACATCTAACCAAAATATCATCTTCTCTTGTCGGATCATTTGCAGTTTCTTTCGGTGCATTAGCAGCATCACAAACAACTCCAGGCCACCATGATTGTTTCACCTGTTTCTTGATTATAGCCCACACAACATCCCCAACATTGAACTCAGATTCCTGTTGACCAACATCAACCTTAACCCGATTTTCATACAATAAATTACTTTCAACATCGCGTACGCTTTCCGCATCTGGTTTATTTGCGACACCACCCGTTAATTCTACGAAAAGGGAAATACCTTTTATAGGAACATCTCCATGACTACTTGAATCAACACCCTTGACTTTACAAGAGTCAATGCAATGACTTTCTGCAACTGGTGCAAGTGCAGATTCAACACATTTCACTTTCCCCAAATCAAACGGCTGTGGGACTCCCGAAAACGTTTCCCCAAATAAACTCCCACTATCATCAACCTTAGATGCTACTAAACCCTCAATTAGGGCTTCTGAAGTTTCTAGGGTTTCCATATGAACACCATTAAACAAAATCAAACACTTCCTAACCCTAATTCAGTGTCAGAACTAGCGTCGTCTTCACAACTGAACGAAATCACATACAAAAACATTAGCATTTTGCAATCAAAAACAAAAAAGATTCAATCTTTTTTTGTAATCAGAGACGAGAAACATCGGATTACCCGAAAGAAAGCAAGTATGTGTTACGATGTTACATTTTGAACGCATATGAAATTAAAAGATTCCGAAATTAAGAACGGTTATTAAAAAGATCGAATGAACAAGTACCTGAAGATCAATTTGCATTTGCAAAGATGATGAAGATGAATTCAGAAATTAGGGTTTTGATCGAAGAGAAAGATTCGATAATTTTGTTATTGAAGAGGGCGAGTGGGGGATTTTGAGTTTGCATTCGAGTTGGAAACTCGATCTATACCTGCATTGTATTTGCATACGGTGTATTTTGCAACTAAACTCATTTTTTATTTTTATTTTTTAATTTTCTTTAAAAAACTATATATAAATGTCTTATTGTTATTACATTACCATGTAATAATATAAATATAAAAACGTATCTATTGTTTGACCTAGTTTCATTTTGCATAGGGTCCGAAAGTGACGGTTCACGATGCGATGTACGTCATTTTATCATATAATATATATAAAAGTAGTTTATCATGATTTGAACCCACAACTTTAAAGTAATAAAGCAGTAACGTTACTAGTTGTTTCAATGTTACTTGGGTTTAATTATTCTATTAAGAATAAATCTCAAAAGAGTGTATAATATGTATCTTTTTTATATTTGAAAATATTAATACGTGTTAATATATTTAAATTTACTTAATAACATGTTAATACCAAGTAGATTTTCCTTAAAAGACTCATACCCAATTAAGTGTAACATAAGTTAAAAGGTTAAAAGTACAAGTACTTATTTCTTCTTTTGGCAAGACATTAGTTTTTGTTTATACATTAACCTTATGCTATCTTCTCACAAATTCCCTTTGGCTTTCTCCTTACAAATTTTCTATAACTCAAATAGATTCAACCTACACATTGCAAGTCTTAAAATTAGAAAACATATAAAAAAATTTATTTTAATGGATTTTTATGTGCATATCACCCATTGTATGTGGGAAACTAAATTTCTTTAAAAAAAAACCAACCAATAGTAGAAAAAAATGAATGATTTAAGGTTATTCTTGTAATAATTTAGTGTTTTGAAACTAAATCTACCCTATAATTGGTATGCAAAAACTGCCACATGCATCTCAAAACACTGTTCGTTAACTAAACATCAATCTATTTTATATATCTTTCTAATGATCCAAATATTGCAAGTTGGGTTGACCCATTTAGACCTTTTATCATCTTCTTTATGAACAAGGTGAGCTGCCTAACCAAAGATCACTTCTGTAAACCTTAGCCAGGTGATTGTATAAATTAACAAATATTTTTAAATCACTTGCAAAAAAAGGATTAAAAAAACTACAAGACATTTTTCATAAATATTTTTTATATAAGAACATTTTTTTGAGCCCTACTATCAGCAACCCTTGGAACACTACTAAAACTCCACGAACATACAAAAGTGGATATTATTTATAATATTTTATTAGTATAAAAATCCGTGGTGTTTACAAAATGAAGTCCCCGTCCAAGAATTGGCAAACTCCTCATATGACTGCTCATTGCGGATGTTTATAAACTGTTGAAAGCAACAAAACCATTTAAACCAAAGCAAGTCTTTTAGTTTGTGATATAAATTTATAAAACGATTTGGCATAGAGTTTTCGTTAAATTAGTTTAACCAAAGCATGAGTACCCTTTTGAGTTTGTAACAACAATGTTGTTTGAGTTGACTTTTCTTGTATCCATGGTTTATACCTTCTAATGGGAATTTATTTCGATAGGATTAGAGAAAACTTCAAAAGGTGTCAAAATTTGTATTTTGTTTGAGTAATTAGTTTCTTTGTTACAAATAAATTTTCATTTTATAAAAAAAAGCATCACATACTGAGAAAATATACAATTTGGAAAGAAAATGACTATTCTCACATCTATACTTTTATAACATATTCAAAATTAATTTTCTGTGATTTATAGTACCTTTTAACATTTTAATAACAATTAATTGAAAAGGAAGCGTATGTTTCGCTTGAAGGATTAAATCCAATTTTAACAACTTTTCTTGACCCAAATATAGCCCAAATCACACACAATTTGATGGGCCAACTTACATTTTTATTTCCTAACCCAACTTGCAAATCCAAGGGCCCAATATATGAAGCTGCCTAAAAGGATCAAGGGAAGTAGGGAACAATGAGCATAACCTTTTCAAGTTGGTGACTTTTACTTCAGACATGTATACCTGATTTTCTAGAAATAAATATATCATTAAATTTAGATTAAAGTACTAGAGATAATTTTTAACAAACTACATGGATCATCATCTATTACTCTTAAGTTTATCAACAGTAACTAAAACACCGTTTATTAATAAGAACAAGATAGCTAAAACACCGTTTATTAATAAGCCAATTACTGTTTTCGTCCATATGGTTTCATAAGATTTGACACTTTAATACAATTTCTTTATTCTTCTTTGTTTTGTGCATGGGAGATATTGTGGTTTCCGACCTTTTCTAGTAGCCTAAGGCCATTCACATATTCTGTTTAACCTTCCCCATGAGCATCCACGGGGAAGGTATAGCCAGTTGTTTAGGTCCTTTTATAAATTATAATTCTATATACACCTAGTTACATTATTGTGTTGAAAAATAAATAAATATAAAAATTTTGTGAAATGAAACTATAATACTTTCGACTTAGATTAAAGAAATATACATGTATGTAACTATATTAAACCCATTGATACCTAATTTTGTTACAGACTTATAGTTGATAGTTATTTGGCACCCAAATAATAAGAAAATAAAAAATAATAATAAAAAAATTGATTTATTAGAGCATTCACAGTAGGTTCCTTATATTTATGTGAGTGTGTTTCTTATATTTTAAGGAATGGTTGTAAATGGTTATGAGTGGAGGAGAGAGAAAAGTTACTGTTCAATTTGTATATTTGAGGAATCACTGTTCAACCCTTATAAATTTTTTAATATTTTTGAAAGTGGTTGTGAGTAGAAGAGAGAGAAAAGGTAATGATAAAAGTAGAAAAATATATATATTATTTAATTGAGAAGAAGAGAGAAATAGTAGTGTTTTTTAGTGTAATTATAAGGATAAAAATATGATAGCTGATGTGAATGCTCTTAGTAATATATAATATACAAGTTTGCATCCTTTTCTACGGTAAAATATAACTAATGCAACCATAATAATATAATACATTAATTATCAAAAAAGTTGTATCAAAGATTGCATTATCTTGCATAAAGTAAATTGCTAACTTTTTTTTGCTAAATGTAATATCAGGTAAAATTGCATTACTAGTAAAGTAATCTTTATATTAGCAAATGCAATCATTTTGCTATCAAATTCAATATTTTTTATTAGAAAGTGTAACATTTTTTAAACAATTGTTTTTAAAAAATTATATTAAGCTCTAAAAGGTTGTATTAATATTTTTTTATAATGCTTGCATTACTAGTCTTATGTAACATTATAGTACCATACAATAAATAACTAATTAAACAATAAAATATGCATCGACAAATAAAATGAATATCGTATTGATCTAACCAATGGCTAGAAACAAATAGTGTATTAAAGGAGCTTGGGCATCTCATTTCATTCATTCCTTGATGTTAGCCTTCAACTTGTGGCTACTTAGAGAGTATATATTACATATACACTAATCGTAATGCTAACTGATTATATACGAGTTAAACACTAAATTTCACACCAAAACATCCTTAAGAAAATATATTCTAAAAAAAAGAAATACATGACTATATGAAAACAACTTAGTGTTGGCATAGCATGATTCATGAGCTCATCATGCATGATATGATCTTAGTTGAATTTGTTTGTTCACAATAAATTCTAGTTGAAGATATAAGCAAAGGGTTAGCAATAGGATGGTAGAATCTAAATTCAATAGGATGGAAAATATAAGCAAAAAGTTAGCAAAACACATAGTGCATTCGTCGACTAATAGGATGAAATAAAAGTCTAAGATCTCTTATCGTTTTTCACTTCTATTACAATGCATGGTAGAATCTAAATTCAATGTGGATTACATGTATAGATCTGAACGCATGTGATATTCTATCTTAATGTATTTGTTTAGACATTTATGCATAACGTTTATTTTTATCTTTCGAAAAATTGCATGACGTTTGCAAAAATAAAAGAAATATCTATGTGACTATGAAGTTTACCCACTTCAAGAAGGCTGGATTTGACTTCTATATACTCTAAGAGGATAATGAGACAATACTCCTAAATAGTCAACATGAGTGTCAAATTATGTGCATATATTTAAGTGTGTAGAAAGGGTTCACTCCATGGGAAAACTCTAATGTTTAAATACTTTGAAATGTGTAATATATATCAAGATTATGTTAGTATCTCGTGTATTACACGGGTTAAATAAATAAAATATTAAATAATTAGTAATAAAATTTTATGAATTATAAAACCATGTTTGAACATAAAATATGATTATAATTACATATAAATAGCTACTTTAAGTTAATAAACAGTAATATATTTTTCTTAAACTTTTATTTTATAAAAGATATGTGGGTTTTAAATATTTTATTTTAAAAAAATGAATTTATTTTAAAAAAAAAAGTTTGTTGTATTTTGTATTTTATAAAACTTTTGTTTTAAAAGTGTGTTTTTAATAAAAAATAGGTTTTAATGTATTAAATTATATAATTTTTAATTTAAAAATGGTATGAGTAAAATTAGTATTTAATATTATTAATAATAATAAAAATAAATGAGAAAGTTAGTATGATAAAACTTATAATTGTGTCAAGTTTTATTTCAAGTTTTTTTTTTTTTTTGTTATAGATAGATAGATATATAGATAAATAGATAGGCTAGAACCCATTTATTAAACTGATAATAGTTGGTAATAAACACAAAGAGTTACTATATGATGTTTTAATATAAGATATGATTAAAATTATGTATACGTAATAGTTAAGAAATAAAACAATTATACTATTTTTTAAACTCTCTTATCTAAATAGTTTTATTTTTAAACATTCATTTTTAGATTTTTTTATAAAAAAATTATTGTTTATAAAATTCTTGTTTATTAGAAACTCAGGTTTCTAATTGCTCTGGTTGTTTTAATAAAACTACTTTTAGAAATTTTCATATTTCTTATAGTTTTTTTAAAAAAGGATCAATTTAAAATATTTTGTTTCAAAAAGGTTTAGTGTTTTAGAAAATTTCAATTATATAAAAATTTTGTTTTTTATTATTTATATTTTAATAAAAAGATGTGATTTTTAATTTTTTTAATAAAATTTATTTTTAAAACATAGTTTGAATTTAAAAAATCTAGATGAGAGAGGGAATTGTATCAATTAATAAAATTGATTTTTATTAAAAGAGAGAAATTAGTTTGATTGTTTAAATTGTTATAATATCCTTTTGGAGGGAAAATAAAGTAAGCATGTTTAATAAAATGACAAATGTCAAAAAGATAATTTAATATAATGACAAGTGGCAAAAGAAATCTTTTTTTATTGGGTACTATAGATATAAATAATTAAATATAAATGAAAGTTCAATCTCTTTAAAGCATTGTCAATTACGTCCGCATAAGTTTCTACTAAAGTTATGATTAGTTTAAGTAAGTCAATGGGTTACAGTAATATAGGAAGGAATGTTAGAAATTTTGTTATCAAACCATTTTAGTTCGTTGGATTTGCTCAAGACTAGAATGGTAGTTAAACAAAAGTCATACGAGTTATGAGCCTATAGTACACACTTGTTATGAATTCCCACGCCTACGAATCATGGAGGGGTACAAGGGGGCAAATTCCCCTAAAGTCCTAAACCATAAAAATGTAACCACTGACATACCAATTCTTAACAATAACTTACTACTAAATGAGTTCTTGGTGACAAACCAATCCTTAATAAAAGTGAGTATTGATTGTTATTAAATAACCACCAATGATTTAAACAACCACCAAACATATTTTTAATGAAAAGTTGTATTGTTTCAATTTTCAACACGGTAGTTTTGGTCTAGTTCTGGTATGTAATCTTATAACAAAACTAGCATAGTTGTTCCTTTTTTTTTTATAAATTATCTGCCTGATATTTCGGAAATATTTGAATCTAAAAGTTAATACACATGATTTAGAAAGATACACAAGCCATTGTTGAAAAAAGAGACCTACAAATTCACTTTTTAATAGTGTTGCCTTTCTTTTAACTTTATGGTGTGGATTTTCTACCATTTCTAGATAACTCATTTTATCTTTGTAATATAACTACCTTTATTAACTGGTGTATTACATTGATAGAATAAATGTAATATTAAATAAAATAAAATTAATTAATTATAAAATAATATTCTAAGATATGATATTATTGAAATTACTTATAAGTAATTATAAGTAATAAAACACAAAAATCAACTTTTTAAACTTATGTTCTTAAACTTTTTTTTTAAAAAAAAATTAAACATTTTGTTTCAAAGCGAATATCTCTTTTGAACCGAGGAACAAAACAAGATCATTTCGCTCCATTTTTAGTCAAATAGTGAAGGATATTCGATTAGTAATGAAAAAAGGGGTGGAGGGGATCCGTATATGTTGTTCAGGTTGATCAGAAGGTGCAGAAATAGCTAGAACTGAATGTAAAAATTATGGAAAAACATCTAGTAATGTATTTAACCAGAAAATAGATTATGCTCCTGCGGAAGTATCTATCGTGGGCACGTTCCTCTCTGGGTCGGTCTGGTATAATACCTCTTTATGTACCAAAGTAGTCAACATTAAAAATATACCAGCAAAACTCGAACAAAGGAGAGTGTGTATTCTTCCGGGAGGATACCGAGCCGAGCCAAGCGAGCGAAGACAGAGACAGAGGGAAGACGTATTAAAAAATGTCATTTTCAAAATTTACTTATTATAACTACCAATTTTAATTATTTTTTGTTTATAAAAATATTACTTTCTAAAAACATCAATTTTTCATATTTTTAAGTAAGTTTGATGTTTAAAAAAAATTTCTTATCTTATAAAAAAAAATTTAGAAATAAAATTAATAAAAATATTTCTTTCTTAATTTATTAAAAAACTAGTTTTAATCTAAAAAAAATTATATTATATTATTAGTAATTAATATAATTATTTAATAGTATAGAAAAACATGAAAATTTTGATGAGAAGAAAATATGTTGCTGCAACGTGTCTGCATTAGTTATTCTATTATTAGAGGAGGAAGATATCACCTTTTTAAACTTTTATTTTTATCTTCTTTGTTTTTTGCAAAAAAATTTAAACATTTTATTTTAAAGCAAACTGTTACATTCCCTTGTTATAACTTTCAATTTAAGATGGTTTATAAAAATTTTAATTTAAAAAAAAAACACTAGTTATAAAAATATTTCATATTTTAAAAAAGTTTGATGTTTTAGCAAAATTTCTTATTTTATAAAATCTGTTTCTTTAGAATAAAATGAATAAAAAATCTATTTCTTAATTTAATAAAAAAATATTTTTAATCTAAAGAATAATTAAATAATATTATTAGTAATTAGTGTAATTAATGTAATTAGTTAATAAGATCTCCCTACTCTAATAAAAAGATATTTAGGAGCGACACATGTCAACATCATATTCCTCCTCAATAATTTTTTTCCGCTTTTCTCTCCTATTTAATAATCACATTAATTACTAATAATATTATTTATTTTTTTAGATTAAAATAGTTTTTAATAAATTAAGTAAAAGATATTTTTACTAATGTTATTTCTAAGAAAATAATTATTCATAAAATTAGAAAAATTTTAAAACATCAAACTTTTTAAAAAATATAAAATATTTTATATTTGGTGTTTTAAAATGTAAATTTTTTATAAACAAAAAATAATTATTGAGAGTTATGAGAAAAAAGTTTTAATTATGACATTTTTTAAAACATTTGTTTTGAAATAAAAATTTTATTTTATTTATTATAAGAAACATTTCAGTCATATTTTATTTTAGAATGTCGATTTATAATTAATAAATTTTTATTCTATTTAATTTTTTTTATTCAATCTGTGTAATACACGTGTTTACTAAATCTAGTAGAGAAATAGAAAAATTTTAGTAATGTGAAATGTGATTCTGACACATGTCCCCATTAATTATTTTTTTTATTAGAATAGAATTTTAGTTTTACATGTTCATATGAGCCTATGAGGTGGGCATTTCTTGACATCTACAAACATATAAAGACTTGCTAACTAATCTTTGTAGAGGTTGGAACATTTATGTTTGAAGGCATTCCCTTGTAAGAGTGAAAGAAAAATCGAAGATAATATAAATTTTTTTTGAAATGTTTAATCTTTAAAACTTTGTTGTATTTCCCATTTTGATCTTTTGATTGAACGGAAACAAAACAATTATATGGGATAAAAATTACAAAAAATATTTTTTAAGTTTATATAAAATTACAGGTATCATCATTTATATTTAAAAAGTACCCTAAACATACTTTACGTTAATATTTTGTAACATATTTCGTCTTTTAAACTAACTATTGTTAATTTTTTCTATTAAGTCAAGGGCAGTTTGGTCTTTTTACCTCTAAATGACTATTAATGTAATTTCTTCTAAACATAAAGTGTTTTTTTCGACTTTTATATCTTTTACTTAATTAATGTATTTTTAGAATTATACATATAAATATGATTTTTTATATAACATAATATATATTATTTAGTTACTTTCATCCACTTATTATGTTTAAATAAAAATTATATAAATAATTAAATAATACAATGGTGTTTAGAGTTGAATAAATTAAATAATTTATATTTATATATAATACGTTGATAAATATAAATATATATTATTTCTTTCATCCACGTATTATATATAAATATATATAATATAAATAATTAAATATATTATTATTTTCATCGGCAAATTATATTTATATATAAAAATTATGTAATTACATATATTATTGTTTTTATTCATGTATTTTAAATTATATAAAGTATATAAATAATTAAATAATATAATTTATATTCATATATAATACTTGGATAAAAGTAATTAAATAATATATATTATGTTATATGAAACAATCATATGTGTATATATAATTGTAATAATACATAAATTAAATAAAAGATAAAAATTTTTTGTAGAAAACATAGTTTATGTTTGGAAAAAGTTACATTAACAGTATTTTACAGAAAAAAGATCAAATTGCATTTAACAAAAAAACTTAACGACAGTTAGTTTAAATGACGAAATATGTTACAAAAATATAAACATAAATGATGTTTATAGTACTTTTTAGAGATAAAAAATTATATCTGTAACTTTTATATAAACTTAAAGAACGTTTTTTGTAATTTTGTCTTCCTTTAATAAGACACGCTATTAGAATTACATAACCAATGTGTGAAAAACAAATAGAATGTACAAGACACTTTGGCTTGAACATCCATCTAATGATATTTACATCTTATACTTAGAGAAAATTACATAAATAGTCACTGTGGTTTGATCAAATTACATAACTGGTCACTAGACTTTGAAATTACAAAGTTAGTCCAAACTTTTATGTAATCATTACAAATTTGGTCCCCAAATTTACAAAAGTGCAAAGTTAAAACTTTTATGTGAGTTTTACACTTTTTAGTCTCTAAAATTAGATTTACAAGTTAGTTTATATTTTATAATATGCATAAAAGATAAATGAATTTAGTGCTAGAGACTAAACATGCAATGATTACACAAAAATTTAAACTATCTTTACAATTTTTAAAGTTTGGAGATCAAACATGCAATTTGATTAAACCACAGGGACCATATATACAATTTTCTCTTATATTTATACAAACCTAATTTTAAAATCTCAACCTAAAGCATTAATTATGATTGAAGGTTTGCCCAACATTTGGCTAAAATAAAAACATAAATGAGCCTAAATAAAAGATCGATGGAGTTGAATAAATAAATATAAGTTTTTCCTATGTCAAAAAATTGTTTAACCATATGAACCACACAATAGAACCAACCAACACTTCTATAACTGAAAACAACTTTAACTGAACCGATTCTCGTAATCAACATCTTAGCTTATGAGTTAATTAGAAGCTAAAATCGACCCATGCACACCCCTAAAAAAATGTTGTATTTTTTTTGTTGGAAATGGTTTTCTCTAGTTTTGGACCCCAATATATAAGTGACATTTATATAATCATCCTTTAGTGGGTTTGTTTTCTCCACAAGGGTGGCTCAACATATTTTAGGGCCTGAAACGAACTATAAAATCGAGGTCCTTTTTGTGAAAGAAAAACACGTTTCTTTTTTATTATATAAAAAAACTATAAAAAGTTATATCAAACATGAATAAATATGTATAAATATATTATCTTTTCCTATAACACATTCTTCTTTTCCAATAACACTTTCTTTCATTTAAAAATATTACAAGAATACCATAAGTTAACCTTCAATTAATTTGTTTTTTTTTAAATTTTATCTATAAACAGAAAAATTGATAGATTATTATATATATTTTCAGTTTATAATAATATAAATGAAAATTATTTTTTTTTCCAAAATTGGGGACCCTGCGGTTGGTTGTTTCTCCATCATCACCTAAAACCAAACATTATTCAAAATAAAACACAAATGAATAAAATATCGAAACTCAAAATATAATATATTTTAAAATGAAAGCTCTGTGAGAAATTAAACGAGAACTTATCCAATATAGAAGAATAAATAATGGTTAAATTGGTTTATAAGGATCCAACATACTAATATGTTTTACTCCAACTCCTAAATATGTGCGGTGGGGTGCGATATTTGGTTTAAATGTCCAAAAATATTTTAACTTTTGCATGCGCAAAGTTAAATTTATCGTAGCATGGATTTCAAATTGGGTTTTGCCAACGTCAAGGATCTATGGATCTCTGTGTTTCTCTAGTCTGAATATATAATATGTAGCGTATCTTTTGACTGTATAGTGTATAGTATATACTATATGTAAGTCAGATTTGTACACAATGTAATAACAAGTCTGTAATTAATAGTAACATTGTTTTTATTGTTTGGTGTATGTTCGGTAAACTCTTTAAATTGTTATTAGAGACATTTAAAATAATTAAAATTTCTCTACATGATTTTATATTTCTCTTTTGACATTATTATAGAACTTTTCTATCTGAAGTTCAATACACCATCAAATAATGAAATATAGATAAACAAGGTGAATTTCATGTATATCTCTATAAAATTTTAAAATATCATATATACCCACACGAAATTCAAAATATCATATATATACCCTCAGAAGCTTCCTAAATATCATATACATCCTTAAAAAAATTTCAAATATCATATACGCAAACCAATATTATAATATCATATATAGCTTTGAAAAACATCTTAAATATCATAGGTACCTACAAATAACTTCTTAATATATCATATATACTCAAACTAAAAATAATATATATATATAGTGGATGGTTCAAATGAAAACCATGAGAAATTGTATAAACCAATAAACCAAATCTTCACCTTTGATGTATTAAAATCAATGGCTCAGATTTTTTTTAATAAAAAAATCAAAAGTTTGTACTTTTGTGGGATCATGTGTTGAAAAAGTCAAACAAATCTAAGCCATTGATCTTAAACATCAAAGATGAAAATTTGGTTTATTGGTTTAAACAATTTCATTTGGTTTACAAAAGAACTCATCCCTATATATATATATATATATCACTATAATCTTGCTATTCTCTCCACTCTATAATCTTAACCATCAATCTTCTTAATCAATAGTTAAGATCAAGTTATAGAAAAAAGTTTGTTAGATAGGTATATTAGGAATAGCACTTTTATTGACTTTTAACAGGTTTCCTATTTTTTAAACGTTCATAACTTTTATATACGACATTATTTTTTTATAAAAATTACACCATATAAACGAGCGTTTTTTATCTTTAAAACGAATACAGTATTATTAAATAAAATAATAATAATTTTTTTACGTTTATAAACTAATATCTCATCATTATGTCTTTAATGCAGTTCATTGTGTTTTTTGTTATTTATTGTGTTTTCCTGAATACTATTGTGTTTTTCTAAAATGATAAAAAAAATAATGGTGGAATAATATAACACACCAAATTTTTTTTTGAATACTTTTTCAACTTGTATCAGAGTTTTGGTCCCACTTTACATCAAAACTTGTCACTCGTGGTGACATGTCATTTCTTAACATATGTAAAAGTATTACATGGAAAATAAACATTTTACACTTTTTCTACAACATTTATTATATTAAATATTAAACAAAAGTAGGTTTCCTTCGTCAGTCCAGTCACATCCGTAAAGCTTTAACCATCTAGGGGTACTTTTCCTGAAAACATTTAAAACAGATTTTTATTAGCTTTCGCTAAGTAAGTACACATTTTTATTTCAAAACTTATTTTATTTCATCGGGATTTAAATCCTAAAATCTTTTAAAATTTAATCCTCATTACTTCTTGGGAATTCAACACCCGAATTCCTTGTGGGTTTATTTTTAATCCTTGAGGATTATTAACTCCTTTTTTTTTAATATGTGAAGTTCAACACCCGAACCCCTTGGGATTTTAACACCCGAAATCCTTACATATATTTAACTCCCCTTTTTACATATATGTGGAGTTCAACACCCGAACCCCTTGGGAATTTAACAACCGAAATCCTTACATATATTTAACTCCCCTTTTTAAACTATCAATACACATATTTGAACACGTAATCTTATAATCATCTTCCATCATAATCATGTTTATTATAATAAATAAACACATATCACATGTAATTGAACATATTTCATCTCCACATAATCTATGCAAACTTACAATAGACAAAACATATAACATGTAATTAAACAGATAATATGATTTAGTTACGGTCAGTGAACTTACCTATTAAATTTATTGACAATACAATTCAAGACTTGAAATCACTGCTGGTCGGTGCCGGATATTAATTAATAAACCACCTTGCTTCCTCTCAATTTTCTTTAACTCCTCTAGACTTCTACTCTTGTTATGTTTATATATGTACCTTTTAGTGCCATTCATATCTTCATGTGGAAGATTCATATAAATGTGATGAAAACACCTGTAGTCTTCTCTCAACGTGGCTAACATTGAAGTTCATTCTTCACACATATTTACTATACATTTATTAATTTTCTAATTTCAGTATTATCCTTTCTTTCTCTTGTATATTATTATACTTTTGATTGAATAAAATAAAAACATCAAACGTGCATTTTATCTTTGTTATTATTATTATTAGACAAAATCCACACTCGTTTAAACGTTTTATAATTCAATAGTAATTTGACCCGAAACTTAATCGCTTAATAATATATGAAATATACATTTTAAATATTTTATTTTCATTCATAAAACGGGATGTTACAAATAAAATTGTTGTGTATCTCTAATATGTAAAACACAATAATAAATAGCACAAAGTCTCATTGTGCCTTTTGATCATTATTGTACGTTATCTTGAACGCTATGAGTTTTGAAAATTACATTGGTAAAATAACATCATTGTTTACTTCTAATTGTCAAACACAATGATAGATGACAACAACTTTATATAAACTATAAAAAAGAATGACAAAAATAACACACTATGTTATCTTCAACACCATAAGTTAAAAAAAATACATTGGTGAAAGTATATCATTGCTGTGTACTTCCAATTGTAAAATGCAATGATAGATAACAAGTTTATATAATCTATATTAACAATGACAATAATAACCGAAAATTATCTAAAACGTAAAACACAATTATGGATGCATATAACAAATGATGTAAAATATATGACTTAAAAACACAATGAACATATAAAATACAATGGGATGACGTATTTAATGCAATGACTAAAATGCCATCGTCTTTAAAATAATAGAATGACACATGTCAAGCTAACAATCCTTCTTAGACTTTTTAAATAAAATATCATTTTTATTATAACCCTAATCTTCTTTAATCCTTCTTAGACTTTTTAAATAACATATATACATAAAAGATGTATTTAAACATAGAGAATAAACTATGCAACGTTCTTTACATGCTATTAATTTATGATACGTAATGACATGGAATGGTTCTTCCCCGGGAATGGCCAAATGAAAAGGAAAGAATAGGGGAGCAAGTCTTTAATAGAAGAAGATGATTCTTAAAGATTATATGCTTTGTATAATGATAACTTTTATAAAAGTAAACTAGTTTTTTAATAAACAAGATTAAAGATTAGACAGAGATTTTTATAAAATCAATATATATTAGGGTTGACAATCATGTCGGGTGGATGAGTTGATGATTATGGACTGACGGGTTGAATTGTTCAACCTAAAGCGACCCATATTTTTAATCATGTCAAAAAAACAACTTTGGCCCGCACACACTTAAGATTATGTAACCCAAACATGACTCGCATAACTTGTTTATCTAAATGTCCCAAACGTGATTGTGGGTTGGTGGTGATAATCAAGTTTAAGCGTGTTAATTGAGTTGTCAAAAAATAATTTAAATGGGCTAGTGGGTCAACACTAAATGAGTTAAACAAGTCAACCAAAACAAAATAGGTCAACATGAACACAACTTGTTTTCAAACAAGTTAGATAACAAAAAACATGATTTACTCGTGTAGTGTATTGGTCATGTTGAAGATATATATTATTCGTGTAGTGTATCGGGTCGTGTTGGAAATACACACACACACACACACATCCTAACATTTTTTGAAAATTTTGTAAAATATCACTTTGACCCTCTTAAGTTTCTAAAGTTCAAGGTTTACCCTAGTATAAATTTTTTAAAAAATAATTTCTTATTAAATATGATATTTGATTATAGAATGTTTATTGAATTTAACTCTTTTTTTAAAGAGTCGGGTCAACGTTCAATAGTATAAATTCGTGTTATTTTACGTTTCAATATAAATTTAGTCTGGAAACAAGTCGAGTTGATTGTTAATATATACTTTATCATGTTACGTACCATGTCGCTGTAACGCGCGGCAGGTAAAAAAAAACAAGTTTCATAAATTGGATAAATTCCTTTAAATCATAATATAGTCTAAACTGAGTACAAAGGGTTTAGTTTATACATTATAGCAAATAAAGTTTGTTTGAATATAATTATAAAGAATTACTTCTATACTAACTTAATGTAACCTTTAAATGTACACAACATAATTTTAAATTTGTTTTTAAAATACTTAACCACATGTTCCATATCATTGTCTGTGTTTTTTTAGGTTTAAGGTCGACTCACGTTTTCATCCACTTTCTATGAATCAAGCACTCTTTTAGTTCACTTTTGCTATTTTGTTTGGATGCCCATTGTCTTGAGCTTGATGCTTATGCCATGTTAAAGCATTCATGATATTTAAAGTATCTCATGTTTCTCTTTTATAAAACTCAGAAGGATTTGTAAGCTTTAACAAAATTAATGGGTTGTCATATCAACATTCATATATATGAATTTTAGAATAGACACATCATAACGTGTAGTAAATATGTTCTCCCCTAAATGTTTGACGGTCTAGTTTATAGTGAGCATTTATGTATATCTAAAGTTAGTATCAGAGAATGGGTGAATTAGGGGCTGTTTGATATATCTTACCCGGTCAGAAGGTGGTGACCGGGTAAGAGGTTGTTTCAAAACTGACCGGGTAAGTGAAAAAATAAGCATGGGTCAGTGATGTCGGACCGGGTCAAACGCGAAAGAGTGCAAATCAAACACGCTGACCGGCCAAAATGTCTGACCGGGTCAGTGGGTCGGACATTTTGACCCAGTCAGAAGTAAATCAAACAGCCCCTTAGCCATTCAAGAAAATCAATTTTTTTCATAGCCATGTTGTAGAGCCTGTCTCACTTGTTGGGTTGTTTTTAAGAAAATAAATGAAGTCATAAATAATTATAATTACTAAAAGAAAAAGAAACCACATTATAGTTTGGAGTGAATTTGTGATGAATATTTTATCTTTTGGTGTAAAATTATAGTGTTAACAAAATTTGGATGGTAACAATGAAGATCTAGCCCTAAAAGTAAACTTTTTCGAATGGAGAGCGGCAATAAACTGATCATCGACTTAGGGGGAGCTAGCTAGAAGAGAAGTAAATGTAGAACCAGTGAGACAATGTTTCATCTACCAGTTTCTTGTCGATCGGGTTGGTCAAAAAATATGGGATGAAGTGACAAAGTAGTATAAAGTTCCAAGAATTACATGTGACTCCTCAAACTAACGCTTGCTAGATCATCCAAAGGAGTGGTCTTCATTGGCTGGTGGTAGGAGATTTGGGTTGATGGTCTAGTGACACAGACTTTGTCCTTAAAAGCATCATTATAAAAATATTTAAAGTTTAAACTTTGACAAATGTATTTAATATATATATGTGAGACGTAGTTTAGAAATTAGAGTAGGTAGATTTGCCGTTTTAATAAAATGAAAATCATTCCAAACTTGTACTCTTAAATTCTAACAACAGTTTATATATCATCTTTCTCTAACATCTTGCTTGTTTATATAATGAATTAAATTTTATCGCTAAAACAATTTGGAATTAAACGTCGAATAAACAAAACATGGAGACTAGTATTTTAAATGAATTTGTAATGGGATTTTAAAAGAAAAATAAAATAAAATAAAAAATCTAACATAGGTCCAATTACTCTTCCGGTTCACTCTTCAGGTTCAACGGTTCTACCGATCGTTACCATAATATACATTTAACCAGACCAGCTATGTAGACGGTTCTTGATCTGTCCTGTCCATCTGATTCATTTCTTAGATAGTAATTATCCTTTTCTTATACATATATAAATTGTTTTCACTTATGCCTTTATATTAATAGGTAAAATATAAATCAAATCGATCATTTTGTTTGTTTTAAAAAAATCTTGACCTTAAAGTTATAAAATCAAACTTATTTAATATATTTTTCTTATAATTATAATTATCGATTGATTGATTTATTATTTTAAAATATCATATTTTTTCACATCTTAATTTATTTATCATTTGATGCTATTTTAGGTTTTTTAAATTAGTTAAAAATTAAATAGAAAAGTTTACATGTTATAAATAAGTGAAATTAATAAGGTTTACGTGCATTTAATAAGGGTAAAATTAAAAGATATTATTTTCATGCATTGATAAATTATACTTTATACATTAAATCTTGTGCTAGGTGTCTTAAATATTTTGTGAAATTATAATTTATGATTAAAAAATATAATAAAACATAGATTATAGATTATAGATAATGGTAAGGTTCATTTTTTAACCATTGTTTATTGCGATACCCCGTTAACCCTAATGTAACAAACACTTATACCACAGTTATATAATGTAATTAACTTTACACCGTATTACACCACTAATGTAATGATTTTCTCATCATTTTTATGATTTTCTCATCATTTTTAAAATTTTCCTCTATTTAAAAAAAACTTCACCTATTTTTTAAAAATATTCTTAACTTTTTTATATGATGTTTATTTTTAAAATAAATTACATCATTAAATATATCGTTTTAATATCTTTAACTTAAGTATATTCTTGAAATATTAAAAAAAAATAATGTTTGTCATGAACCACTAATTTTATCACTGTAACTCTAACTTACAATGGTGACGTGGCTTGCTGTGAACTACTAGTTGGGTTAATTGATTATCGCAATAAATAACGGTTAACATTTGATTTCTATCCTATAGATAATTAAAGAAAAGGAAAAATATCACAGAATAATAACCAAGTTTCAAAAGTATTCTAATTTAGTCACTCATGCGTGTTTTTCTTAAATTGGACCACTAAACGATCAAATCGAGTTATAATCAAATTTTCTTATGTCAAGAAAGTAACAGTGGTGAAGACGTGTGGGTTAGAATTTTCAATATATAAAATTATATTAAAAAATAAAAAAACATGTTAATTATGAAAAAAATAAAAAAGTACCTAAAATTTACGTCAACTATTCATTTCAGCATCAAAAGATAGAAAAAATATTTTCTAACTGAAACAAAAAGTATGAAATGCTAAAAAACATGTTAAGGCTTTTAATTTATATAAAATATGAAAACTGAGTGACCTAATTTGAACACTTTTAAAACTTGAGTTACCTAATTGGAACACTTTTGAAAATTGGTTACTATTTTACAAAGTTACCCTTAAGAAAAATAATACATAAATAAATTAAAGATAATACATATGTAAAATAAGTGGGACCTACCACTTCATCATCTTAAACCTAAACCACCACCTCTTTTATAAATCAATGTTGCCAAATTACATTAGTTGACTAACCACACCCCATAACAAACATCACATGATTTCAATTCATAGATTCATCCGACAATTAGATCATGCATTAACACACCCTAATTAACAATAACACACATGATCACCATTCATCATTAGCATTTCAAGATTCTTCAATTCCCACCCCTAAAACATTTATAAATTACCAAGCATGTCCAAACCCATCACATGGTCATAAGATCTTAACCATCATGTATATATACTTTATTTGGAAGGCAACTTAAGTTCTTAACCATCATGTAAACCAACATTATGCGCATACAAATCATAACGTAATCACATAACATTATCATGCACTTAATCCCATTATATATCTTAATTTCACGTTTCACATAAACCACTGCTCACACCCATACGTACTCATCACAATCAAATCCATGCAGGTAATCATAACACATATTACCATATATTTAACCTGTGTGATTAACTGTTTAATCATACCATAACCCATTGGACACTAAATTAGACCCTGAATAATTTTAAATCAATGTTTAACACACACCATCCTACTCATTACGAACTAATTAACATACCCTATATGCATATTCCAATATAAGCACACAATTTATCACACACAAGTATGCAACCAACATAATCAAAACTATAACATACATAATTAGCAACCGTATCTGATGCACAAATATAAACATAACACTACTAACAAATAACATAAACTCACATAATGATGAATTTAACATGTAACACGAAATCTAAGATCTGCACATTATTAATTAACCTTAATCCTTCGCGAACCCTAGTTAATTGCATTATGAAATTTAATTCACATTTAATTTAACCAAAACAAACCTAAAGGCCATTAAAAACACTTGGTTTCATCTTACATAACACACATTCACGTGTTGAATCTGTATAAAAGCATTTCAAAATCTTTATACAAGAATCAGCTCCAAGATCACTTAAAACTAAGGCTGTAAATAAATCAAACGTTCAATAAACAGTTCATGAACCGTTCTACGGGATGTTAGTTTATGTTTGTTCATTTAATAAATGAACGAACACGGGCAAGAATATTTCATTCGTTTAGTTAAGCGAACGAACATGAACAGAGGTTACAATCTTTCATTTATGTTTGTACGGTACGGTGTTCATCTACGTTTATTTGTGATAATTATGTTAAGTATTTAGTTATCTTCGGTGAATATTACATAATGTTTGTGATTGTAATTATAAATTCAATATATCATGGTTTGTATTTATTTGTTTAGAAATTTATGTTTGTGTTCATTAATGTTCATGAATATTTATGTGTGTTCACTTGCTTTCGTTTGTTTTTGTTTGTGTTCGATAAGTGCTCGTGAATAGTTCATGAATAGATTTATTTTCTTAATGAACAAACACGAACAAGAAAATCTTGTTCGGTAATCGTTCGTGAACAGTTTATGAACAAGTTATTTTTTTAATGAACAAACAAGAACAAAGCCTCATTCATGTTTGTTCCGTTTAATTGTTTGCATCCCTACTTAAAACCATTAAAATAGAGAACATGGAACTCACCTTCTTCAATTAAATGTTTAGCTAGCTTTTATCTCATTCGTCTGGACCTAATATCGCCCAAATAACAAATGGTTGTTGCCACCAGCTATTGTTGTTGGACTCGTTGACCGTGAACCACCACCAACCATCACCTTAGGCCTTGTGGCCTAGTGGTGTCATGGTGAACATCTTTAAATGGATGAGGGTTCTATTTCGATAGTGGATATTAGTGTAAAGATTACGAGTAAGTTGGGAGTAGTATGTGAGTTTCAATTCTAAAAATAAAGTAAGTTGGGAGTAGTATGTGAGTTTCAATTCTAAAAATAATCACTTATAGAATTAGTTACATGGATAGTCCTTATGGTTTGCTCAAATTAGCAACACCTTCGATAGAATTGGTGTTGGATTTGTAGTAGGAAAAACGAGGAAGTCAAGGGGTGGGTGAGAGGTAGTCTGGTTTAGGAAGACAATGGTGGGTGGCTATTGGTTTTCTATCTAAGTTGGTCTCTCTTCTGAGTGCCTTTTATTTTTAATGAATTGTGGTCCATAAAGGCGTAATTTCTTTTTTTTTTTTTTGTTAATTTATATTAAGAGTAATTTGGTTGTTTCACACACATTTAATAAAAAAAAGTTAACATCCATCTACTAGTAGATGATTATTCTTGTTACCTTATGCCAACTGTCAGTCTAAATGTGTAATTTATTAAAGTTAAGGATCAAAACCTTAATTTAAGCAAACTATAAGTATCATTTGTATAATTAATCTTACTTATATTCTGGAGGGTATTGTTGCGAGAACAAGGATGAGAAGGTGAGTTGAAATTTTAGTCCGAGGGAACCCCATCCCATTTGTGCGGCTTTGCGTAAAGGATGGGGAGTAACGACCTTCGATCACCGATTATATTGTTCAGCAATAGTAATGTAAATCCCTCAACTATTGGAAACTAAAGTATATTAATTTTCTTTAAATATCTATACGACCAAATAAATTATTACTTAGTACCCCTTAAAAATTTAATACTTTTCTTCA
This sequence comes from Flaveria robusta, assembly GCA_025506415.1. NCBI lineage: Eukaryota > Viridiplantae > Streptophyta > Magnoliopsida > Asterales > Asteraceae > Flaveria > Flaveria robusta. Next base: position 6,119,971 of record CM046474.1, on the reverse strand, counting down.
ATTCTAAAAAAAATGGACACATCATCATCATATCATTTTGACGAAGGCTGTCTTTATGGTCCCATCATATTCAAAGGAAGTTATCAAATGATAAAAAGTTCGGATCAAACTCTCCCCAAAGCAGGTAGGTGAGAAGGGCTTGGCTCCATGCAGGTCTTTCACCAACGGCTGGCACTGAATTGGAAGAAGCTGCAGCGGCACCTCACGAACTTCTTACTGGAGCAGTACTATAGGCATTTTCGAGTGTTTGGATGCACGTATTTTGTTCATATTCCTGCGCAGTATTTAGGATTCTAGATGACATGGAAAGGAAATATCCATTTTTTAGGGTATGTTGGGATGGTATAGGTAAACAACCTTTCACCTTGTTATAGAATTGTAAATCGATTATATGCCAACTTGCTCACACGACAATTTCTAACACGTGTGATTAATACCTGAAGATGTCTAAAAGAGTTTCACATAAATCTCTTAACCTCTTTTGTGCCAGTATTATTCAAGCGTGTGGGGGTGAATATTTGTATAAACTAACAACAAGACACGTACAATGTTATACATTGCACATGAATTAATGCATGGTTTTCGGCTGGGAAGTATCGATTATACACACTACAATTGGAGAAATTGTGCAACGAAATGATAGGGTTAATTTATGAGAGGTGATCACCCAGACCCTACGATTATACTCGAGGACGTAGCATCTCAAGATTTATGGTTTTGGCATACATTATTTGGTGTCGCGTATTCCAACAAAGACATTAACGTTTATAATCAATTGTCATTAAACAATATTGTGCTCGGTAAAATCACATTTGATTGTTCATTTCATGTAAACGAATAACAATACAAACATGAATATTATCTTGTCAATGGGATTAGGGATGAGCATTTGGTACCCGGTACCCAGTACCCGTACCGTTACCTGTACCGTACCGGTACCGGTACCCAATTGGTACTGAAAATATGTATAAGGTACCGGTACCGGTACTTGATTTTCTTATATTTCGGGATCGGTACCCACCGGTACCGGTACCGGTATTTTACCCAAAAGTCCCGTATAGTCCCGCTAGTACCCGAATACGAATATATTATTTTGGAATATTTTGTTTTGTAATATTTTTCACCCCGTCAACTAGTATTCTATTTTGACTTTTGAAGGTAATTATTATTATGTTTTTAATATCATTCTTTTTACTTCACTACAATATCAAGAGATATATTATTTATGATTTTAATAGAAATGAATGGTGTACTAGTGTATGAATTGAGTTAGAAGAAAATAATAAAAGTAAATAAACTATCATTTTATTTGAATACTTTTTTGATATTTTACTTTGTTTAGTTATTATAAACTTTTTGAGGTATCGGGTACCAAACATATACTGGGTAACAGGTATAAAAACAGGTACTAGGTACTGTAACCAAACATACACCATGTAGTAAGCTTAAAAAATAATGTTGTGTAGGAAACGGGTACCAAAGAGGTATTGGGTACCGAAATACCGGTACCGGTACCTGTACCCATATACCAAATTCGGTACCGGTACCGGTACTCGTTTTTTATAAAATTCGGGACCGGGTACTTTCGGTAACGGTACCGGTTCGGTACGGGTACGGTACCGAGCTCATCCCTAAATGGGACATAGCCAAACACGGCTTATTTTGTGAAAATTACCATTTTGTTTCCAAACACTGATAAACAAAAAAGATTAAAGAAAGCATAAGAAGCGACTCGGAAGGACGTGCAACATGCCTTTGGCGTGTTCAAAATTCGATGGGGTATACTCAAGACTAGGCACGACCAACACATCATGCAAAATTTAGAATGCTCATGTACTATTGCATTATGTTACATAATATAATCTTACTAGATAACGGTCATGTTTTATGTTCATTTCATGAAGACGAGCTCCCCCCATTCAAGATGGTCTATAAGAAAATGCCGAGACCATTAAAGAATGGTGTTCCTAAGAAATCTTTCACAAAATCCGAGTGGATCTTGTTGAGCATATTTTAAAAGTCCGCATACATGCGCTCGACGGATAGTTTGTATTTTCTTTGAAACATAAAATTTTGTTATCTTTTCTTTCATTTTGTAGCGTATATTATTAACGAAATGCATTTTCTTATTAAATTACATTTGTATTATAAATAAGTTTATTTTTATTATCTATTAAAAATAGATTAGAAAATTAAAAAAATCTACGAAATAATTGACTCAAATAGATGTTTTGGAAAAGTAAAGTAAGATATTAATAAAGGCAATGTAATGGCACAAAAGAAAGTGATAGGGTAGGAAGTTGAGTTCTTCGAAATCATATGCCTAAAATAAAGGCAATGTAATGACATGAAAGAAAGTGATAGGGTAGGAAGTAGAGTTCTTCGAAATCATATGCCTAAAATTTAGATATTTAAATTTCAGATTTGAGTTTTTAAATAGTTGATTTTAGCATCTGAATTTGTATTCAAAACTTCGAAAACAAAAACCAACTATCTAAATTTAGAGGGGAGGTCTTGGGTTCAAACTCAAACAATGGTGTAATTTGGTGTAGTGTAGTAGTAGAGTAGATTTGCCGTTAAAAAAAAACAACTATCTAAATTTCTAAAAGTAATAGGGATTAAATGTTAACTCTTGTTTATTACGATAACCCATTAACTCAACTAGTAGTCCACAGCAACCCAGGTCACTACTGTAAGTTAGAGTTACAATGATAAAATTAATGGTACATGACGAACGTTAAATTTTTTTTAATAAAAATATTGCAAGAATATAATCAAATTAAAGATATTAAAACGATCTATTTAATTGTGTAATTTGTTTTAAAAATTATCATCATATATAAAACGTTAAGAAAGTTTTAGAAAATGGGTGAAGTTTTTTTAAAAAGAGCGAGAAATTTTGAAAATAATAGTAAAAACGTTACATCAGTGGTGTAACGCGATATAAAAATTAGTTACACTGTATAATTGTAGTATAAGTGTTTACTACATTAGGTTAACAGTTTATCGTAATAAACAAATGTTAACAAAAAAAACCTTACCCATAATAAGTATCATATTTTAGATATTCAATTCATATTTGTCTTTTTAATATAAAAGTTTTATTTAAAATTATGTTTCATAAAATGAGAGGGGGGACCGAAATTGAAAGATGAAAGTATTATATATTTAATTCATATCTGTCTTTTTGGTATAAAGCAATATAATAAGTATTATATTTCGAATATCTAAACTAACTAAATTTCTTTAAAATATACGATAATTTTTTTGAAAATTTCAGTTTTTTATTGTGATGTCCGGGTTTGATTAATTTTTTTGAACGACAAATGTATAACACTGTTTCAAAATAATTGTTATTTTAATCAGACTCATCTGTCGTTCCCGGTCAAAACCACGGCTCCAATTCGTTCAAAAAATAACCTATAACCGAAAAAACTCCTATGCTTAGCCCCGCACGCACCCTTGTATTCAAACCACTTAGAGCATTCACAGTAGGTTTGGTATATTTATGTGAATGTGTTTCTTATAATTTAAAAAATGGTTGTAAATGGTTGTGAGTGGAGGAGAGAGAAAAGTTACTGTTTATTTTGTATATTTGAGGAATTACTGTTCAACCCTTATAAATTTTTTAATATTTTTTAAAGTGGTTGTGAGTAGAAGAGAGAGAAAAAGTAATGATAAAAGTATAAAAAAATATTATTTAATTGAGAAGGAGAAAGAAGTAATAGTGTTTTTAGTGTAATTATAAGAATAAAGATACGAAACCTGATGTGAATCTTATAAAGATATGAAACCTGATGTGAATGTGACTAGCATAACTAATTTTGACCCCCTCCATCTTCTTCTCCAATCAATTTCTCCATCGCCATTGTTCTTCCTCTTTTCTCCAGTTAAACTGTCATACGATGATACTACTTTTTAACTCAAATCTGTAACTTTCTCTCTAACTTTTACACACTCTCTCTCTCTCCCCCCTAAATTATGCGTGTTGGGTTTGTGTTCTGTGTTCAACAGGAGCATGCCCAAGTGTTTATTTATATATTCACTCATCACTCACCTCACAATATCTCTGTCTCCCTCTCTTTCACGCCAGAAATTTCGCAAGAGTTTCTTCCCCAAACGAATTGCTCTCTCTTCTTTCCAATCTTTCTTATTGCCATTATTCAATCGATTTGGGTTTCTTCCGAATTCATGTAAATTCAAGGTTGTGTAAGCACGTGTTCTTCTGCTGAACAATTTCAATTCATCATCTTCTTGTGATTATAATGTAAAAGCAAAGTAATCATTACTCGTTTAGCTAATGTTCATTTGGTCTGCACTCTTCTGAATCTTGAATTTCACGTTTTTAAGCATGTATTCTCGCTAATTTCGCATAAAGATCAAGAATTTGCTTGAATTTGATTGAATTCTTGTTTTTAGTAAATGGGGTTTCGTTAGTGTTTCTATCTCTTCTTTGCTCTACCTTCCAGCATTTCTTTGAGTACTTCACACATATCTTGAAAATTTCATAGCATGTAATTGTTCTTGTGATTTCATTGCACTCCAACTGTTTGATGAAATTCCCTTGTTTTTACTCTATCAAAGAAGTGTAATGAGGTGATGGGTCTGCTCTTTGATCAAGTCAACCGTTAGTAGAGGGATCTTAATAGATGGAGAGTACTTTGATATTCCGTTAATTTATCGAGTTATCAGTTTCCAATGAATTCATTTCGTTGATTATTTTATCACTTGATCATGAAGTTTAGAGAAGAACAGCTTCATTTGGTTCAAATTCATTACTTGATTCTTTGATTATTATATGTACTCATTGATTCTTTACTGATCTCCTGAGATGTAATGAACTAATGATCAGCAATTGCAGATATTAGAACTTTCATGGATCTCATGGGGATCATTATATAATAAACACAAATGACACATAAATACTTCAATAATCACTCTTCTAGTGATGTAATAAAAATCCTTGTATTTCTGCCCATTTCTACACATATCTTCTGTATGCCCGTTTTAATTTCTGTGTTTCTCGCCTCTCAAGTGTTTTAATATCCTTCCTATTTCAAAACGGTTTGTCGAATAATAAGAACATCCAACACATATTTAAAGAGTCTATAAAGTGTGATATAACCAAAATATTTCATATTTATGGAAGAAACATTCGTTCCATTTCGTGGAATCAGTAATGATCTCAAAGGAAGATTACTGTGCTACAAACAAGACTGGACTGGTGGCATCCGGGCTGGTATCAGGTTCATGATTCTTTCATAATTGGAATTTCAATTGAATTTTCTTAATACAAAATTGTGTTAATTATGCTTGTCGCCATGTGATTCTGTTTTCTTTATTAGGATTCTGGCTCCAACGACATATATATTCTTTGCTTCAGCAATACCGGTTATATCTTTTGGGGAGCAACTAGAAAGAGATACTGGTTAGAAACTTTATTAAGTGTCAATATGTTCACATTCTCACTTGTTATATCATATACTGGTTAAGAAAACTGAAGTTTAATATTTATTTGATACAGAGGGAAGTCTAACTGCAGTCCAAACTCTAGCTTCAACTGCACTTTGTGGGATTATTCACTCTATAATTGGAGGGCAGCCACTTCTTATATTAGGTGTTGCTGAACCAACAGTGTTAATGTACACTTTTATGTTTAATTTTGCTAAGGATCAAAAGCACTTAGGGAAACCTCTTTTCTTAGCCTGGACCGCATGGTATTTTATTAACATTCTTGGCTTAAAACTAGAGGAAGAAAAATGAGTGGGCCGTTGGGTTGACCAGAAAACCCTCGTTGTCCACTTTTTCTTTATAATAAATAATTTTATGAAAGTTATATTATTACAATATTATTATTATTATTTGCATAAATGATTTGGGACGTTGTATGCATTAGAAATAGGCTCGATAGTGGTAAAAACTAGCTAACTTTCAACAATTTGGTGGTTTAACTCACCTTTTTTTGGTGGTGGTTTCGGCACTTAACTTTTGTTTTTCAGTTATTCAAACCTATATATATATAGGGTTTATATTGGATTTAACCAACCAACTTTCAGTATTTTTATAGATCGAGTTACCTAACAAATTTTCGTTGTGGCGTCCTAAAGTTTTTTGTTCTTTGTAGTGGTTCGTTCACTATTTTGTTTTGTTTAATTTAGTTTAAAATAATTAACAAGTCATGAAAAGTTAAGGGACGAAACCACTGTGGAAAAAGTTCAAGGTTTAAACTGCCAAAATGTTGAAAGTTGGTTGGTCCCTTAAAGTACACTTTAGGTGACTTTCAACCTGTTTTGCCATCTACATTGATTCTTTTGATATGTTCATTTGACATGTTAGTAATAATAAATGGGTTGAAATTGTCACCTCTGCTTAAACTAACGAATTCTTGAGAATGCACGGTTTTAAGAAAGTTATTATTGTTTCAACGAGAACAGGGTTTGTGTGTGGACGGCTTTTCTGTTGATCTTGTTGTCTATTTTGGGTGCTTGCTCAATCATCAATAGATTCACACGAGTAGCTGGGGAATTATTCGGTCTTTTAATTGCAATGCTCTTTATGCAGCAAGCTATTAAAGTAAGTACAATTACCTTCCATTTTGAGTTTAATGAAACTTAGTAAACCAATGGTTGATTAAGGTGATTTTGCAACACCGGGTGGTAAGTGTTACCCACCACAAAATTTTATTTTGAGGCTGATTAATGCAACTTGAATATTCATAATAAGATTATGAAACACTCAAATTTAAAAAATTCTAATTTCATAGGGAGTTGTGGAGGAGTTTGGTATACCAAAAAGTGAAAACCCTAATCAACCTGCTTTGCAATCTTCATGGCGTTTTGGAAATGGAATGTTTGCTTTGGTTTTATCTTTTGGCCTTCTTCTTACATCTTTAAAAAGCCGTAAAGCAAGATCCTGGCGTTATGGAACAGGTTTGTGTCTCAGCTCTCGTCTTTGTGACTAAGGGGGTGTTTGGATTCGTGTTTAAAAAGTGGTTATTTGATATCATATAATCCTTGTAAAATGATCAGCACTAATAAAACAGGTTGTAGTAGATAGTGTTTGGATGTGCTTTTGATGTTTGATGTTGTAATAACAATCAAGTATAATTAGATGTTCGAGTGTCTGACAACATCTAATTATTTCATATGTTGAAAAAAAGACCAAAAAAGTTTATTTTTAGCTAAAAGTGAGAAAGCCAGTAGAATAGGCAATTTAATCTACCCTTTGAATATCACTTTTGTATCATCCATTATCTAAAACTGATTAAATGAATAGATTATCAGAAGCAGTCTGTTTAATTGTGTATCTAAAACTGATTGAAATTTGATCGTTGTGAGTCTAAACACCCCTTTAAAATGAATTCAAAACTTTTGTTAGCTGTTGATCTTAATGAAGTGAAAGCATTTGTTGACTTCTGATTCTTAATTCAAAGGGTGGCTGAGGGGATTTATTGCTGATTATGGGGTACCACTTATGGTAGTTGTTTGGACCGGTGTGTCATACATACCTACTAATAGTGTCCCGGAAGGAATACCAAGACGGCTTTTCAGTCCAAATCCTTGGTCTCCTGGTGCTTATTCAAATTGGACCATTGCAAAGGTGTTCTTTTATGCTTCTAACTTACATTAATATGAACACGTTTTTTTTTTTTTTTTTTTTTTTTTTTAATTCTTTAATATCGTATTTCTTGCAGGATATGTTAAATGTCCCACTTGTTTATATAATTGGAGCTGTTGTTCCGGCCACCATGATTGCAGTTCTTTATTATTTTGATCATAGTGTTGCATCTCAACTTGCACAACAAAAAGAGTTTAATTTAAAGAAACCGCCTTCATATCATTATGACCTTCTTCTTTTAGGTTTTTTGGTTAGTGATCTTTCATGGGATTTTACTCCTATTTTTTCTTATAATATATTATTTATTATGTTTTTCTTTTTACTTGAACAGACCTTACTATGTGGGCTAATTGGCATTCCTCCTGCCAATGGAGTTATTCCACAATCTCCTATGCACACAAAGAGCTTAGCCACCTTGAAACATCAGGTATTTTATTCATGATAAGTTGAGATATTTTCCCTCTTATTTTATAGCAACAGGGTGATGCTCTGTTATTAAATTAATTGCTTAAATTAATGTGTTGTGTTATTGTTAATGGACATGCATATATGTGCAATATTTTTTTAAGGTTATTTTGTACACATCTAGGCCATTCTTCTCCTTTACAACACTTACGCCCGACCATGACGTCATAACAATTTATAAATAACAAGCTAGGACTCCCTTTTTGGTCCCCAAAAGAGCCCACTTCTGATATTAATGATTCAAAAATAGCATCATTTAGTTTTTTCTTATTTTTCAATTCATTTTTGTACCTTACATAGTTCAATTTGCCATTATATTAAAGTTCAAAATAGCTTATTTGACACTTAAAAGTCAACTGTCTACTCTTTCATTGGGTTAGGTAGTTTATATTATCTTCATTTGTCTGTTTCCTTTCCAACTACTTCCTTTTTCTATGCTATAAACTATCTTATCCTACTTGACGGCTAATTTATATACTTATCTGAAATTAGTGATTAATAAATCATATTTTTTTATGCTAGAAATAACCAACTATATAATTGTTTTGGGGAAACTAGTGTAAATGCTCCCAAAAAGATATTTACACTATTTAAAAATGTTTACAAACACGTGCAAGTCTATAATCTTTTATTCCAATGATGTGTAACTATTAAAATTTTTATTTTCTTTATGCTTTTTTGTAACGAAAGAACTTTCTTTTTTATAACAGCTACTACGAAATAAACTTGTATCGACAGCTAGAAGAAGTATCCGTGAAAACTCAAACTTGGGTGATTTATACCGAAACATGCAACGAGCATACAATGAAATGCAGACTCCACTCGTTTATCAAAACTCATCGACTCTGGTACATAACTAAATAACTTAAATCTATATTTAAACTTCAGTTTGCTATATTTATCTAAATAATTTTCTTCTAAACAGGGACTAAAAGAGCTAAAAGAAACAACAATACAACAAGCTACTAGTGGTGGTTACATTGATGCACCCATTGATGAAACCGTCTTTGATGTGAATAAAGATGTCGATGATTTGTTAAATGTTGAAGTGAAGGAGCAGCGTTTGAGTAATCTGTTACAAGCATTAATGGTTGGTGGTTGTGTTGCTGCCATGCCTGTTCTTAAAAAGATTCCCACTTCGGTTCTTTGGGGTTATTTTGCTTTTATGGCAATTGAGAGCTTGCGGGGTAATCAATTTTGGGATAGAATATTATTACTTTTTACAGCTCCAAGTCGAAGATACAAGTAAGTTCTCAGCTCCAATTGCATTCAAAAAAGTTGATACGGGCGGGCCATGTAATGGGGCGTCGCAAGTAATTGTTTTGCGCATGCAAAAATCATCTTTTGTCCCAAAATATTTTTGTGTCAAAAAGTTTCAAAGTTTGTAGATTTCACTAGAAAATATATTATTTCAATAACAATAAGGATAATTGAGTAAATTAACTTAACAGGGTTTATGCTTAAAGGTGCACCTCAGGCGTTTTTCAACCCATTAAATTCGTTTTTTCTACCCTTTTTAGTTTACTTGTTTTACTGGTTAGAGATAAAACATAACGTGGAATTGACAAGTTAGAGAGATAAAACATAAAATGGAATTGATCCATTCATAAAAAAATGGATTGAAATAGTCACCTCTACTTGTTAGAGATTCAAGCCTAGAAGTTTATAAATTCAAATAAAAAATGGGTCAATTTTCTTTTTTGCTTTGCTTCTTTATTTCTAATGTGTTGACTTCCTACTATGATGTGGGCCATAAGCATGCTAGATGCCTACCAATCACTCAATCTGTATGAGAAGAAAATATAATATTACTGAGTAAGTTCTACTTGTACAATAAGATGAATTATAAGGACATCTTCCATATTTGACAGACTTGGAATTCCTACAAAATCAAAATCATACCCCTACAAAATAAGTTGACCTATTAACTTTTTCACAGCTCATATGAAACTAAGTATTCAAAACCGTTTATTCGAACTTTAAAAACTGATTGTTGTGACTGCAAGTTCCATTGATATGTATATATGTATCTTATATGTTATTATCTTTTGTTGATGCCATTCTGATCAGGGTTCTTGAAGAAAATCATGCTACTTTTGTGGAAACTGTGCCTTTCAAGACGGTTGCATTTTTCACGGTTTTCCAAACGATTTACTTGCTTGCTTGTTTTGGCATAACTTGGATCCCAATTGCTAGTGTTCTTTTCCCACTTTTGATCATGCTTCTTGTTCCTGCAAGACAATATTTGCTTCCCAAATTTTTCAAAGGTGCACATCTTCAAGATTTGGATGCTGCTGAATATGAAGAAGCACCTCCCACAACCTACAATATGGCATTTGGTGTAAGTAAACCATTTTCTCTTCTAACACCTATAAAATAAAACAAAAAAGCAGTAATTGATTGATACATGATTATATTCTAGCAAACGACAAAACACATGCTTTGGGAGAGGGAAAAATGTATTTTTTTAATAATCTTTTTAAGCATGTGGTGTGTCGTTTTAGAGGATAATGCTACCTTCTTTATAAGGGTTTAGCTAAAATTTTGTTACTGTATTAATTGGATTCATGAATAGGAAGAAGTTGAAACATAAGAGCGGAAATTCATAAACACATCTGTGAGTTCATTGATCAAGTATTGTTGCTTATGTAGCTTGATTACTACTGAATAGGAGTAATTAGTTAGTTATGGTTGTTAAAACCTTGTTTACAATTTAATCCCTCTACATAGGAAAAATACTTTAGGGGCTTATTTGAACTAATTAAACTACCCACAACAAAGTTCAAAATTTGAAATACCATAACCAAACCCAATAAATCTCATCAATAGTCAAGCTACTGATGAGATCCGGAGAGGGTAGGATGTAAGCAAACCTTACCTCAACCACAATCAATAGAAAGTCTATTTCCAAAGAGACCTCCGGTTCTAAAGCAATCAAAAGATAATATAGATGACACAGACCAGAGCAGAGCACAAGGACCATATAGTAGATCATCAAAAGCACATTATATACCAAAAATATAAATAAGGAAAAAGCATACAACACATAGTAAGTGATCAATATACATTCAACAACAACAAACATAGATCATATGTCATCCCTACCCAATACACATTAAGAAGTACATATCCACGGAATCATACATCATCCATACACAAATACACTAGTCAAGAAGTAGTATATACTGGTAGTAGCCCAGTAGGTGATGAAGTGATATCAAGGAAAATGATCACTTGCAACAGCTTCTTGAAATCATTGCAATAGTTAGGGGCTCCTTTTGTAGATTTTATGGCTCAAAACTCTTTTATAATGTGTGCACTTGCAGGAAGATGATGTTTATTCAAGACCATCTCCGATCGATAGTGGTGAAGTTCTTGATGGAATTATAACAAGAAGCCGAGGAGAGATCCGTCACTCCAGCAGTCCAAAAGTAACAAGCTCGACCCATACCCAACGAGAAATGCAGCCTTCATATAGCCCACGTGTATCACAACGCTCTTTTAGCCCACATTTGCATGATTTAAGGGTCGATAGGAGCCCTAGGTCACCTGGAAAAGGGCTAGAAATCAAGCAAACTCCAAGTCCTGGTCCACCAAATCTTGGTGAAATTAGTAGAGTTTCTTCCTCATGAAACTTTTGCAATTTCAATGGTGCTTGAGAGGTTTCTGTCATAATTGTGTGTTTAATGTTTCTTTTGTAATGTTTGTAAGGTGTCAACAATTGCTGCATGTTTTCATTTTATTGCATGTGTATGTTATGGGCAGAAAACAAGTGATCAAACTTGTAATGAAATAATGTTTCTTTTCTTTCTAATTTATTTGCGTTCACTAAGTTTTATTGACTCTCTATTTCCGAATTCATTGTAGTAAATTGGACGGGTCAAATTATGATAATCTGTTTGGTCAACAGATTAATAATGTTAAAATTAACTGTAACCTAAAATTATAAAATTAAAACATCCAAAATATATAGGTCTATATCTTTAGTATTTAAATATGAGTTTAAAAGATAAACTATAAAACTAATTCAATTAAAATATATACCTTTGTTTTTAGCATTTACATATAAGCTTAGAAAATAAATTTAAAAAAAAAAAAAAAAAAAAACTAGCACTCACTTGGTTTAAAACCTGATGTTTTTAGATAGGGAATACCCACTCAAGCTACCTTATATGCTTTCAGTTATTCAAGCAATATTTTTATGGGTTCATTTTCAAAAATCCTCTAAGGTCACTTCCATTACAATAGCATAAACACAATATATAAAGAAAATTTTGATGGGGTCACTTGATGCTATACTAGTATACTTATTAACATGCCTCCGCCCCTAGCTGCATGAACCCATTTAAAGCGGTTGGTTATAACCTGTTCTAATAGTTTTCATTTGAACCGCCAACTTCCTGTTCTCGGTCCAGCTGGACCGGTCTATTTTTCATAATATGGTTCCCATCCTCCTCTCTCTACTGATTTCTTTTTATTCTTAAAATGACATTTAAATAACAATTGAAATTTCACTCATGTACAATAGCTAAGTTTAGAGAAATGTGATATTTATAAGTTCAGAGACGTGTCAAATTATTCAACAAATTTGGTTGTGTTAGGCCTATAAATAAAAACATAACTTTAAAATAGAAACTAAAAACAAGTAAAAGTCATATACATACATATACACACACACACATTACTACTATACTTAAAAATATATTATTTTTTTTAAATCATCCTTAAAAGATTTATACATTATGCATCAAAACTTGTGTGTTAAGGCAAGATGATATTTTTACAAAGAGTGACTAAATATACCCCTTATGTATTGAGCATGCCCCTTTGAGAGAGGGATATTGTTTTTTTAAGGCTGTGTTCCACTTCATGAGAGAATCTACATGACTGATCTGGCAGTCCGGTTACTAGCGGAACATCGCCCCCTAAAGCCTAAAAGGGACATGGCCCTCCCTAGCGTCATTACACTCACGAGCATGAGCTCTCTACCACCTTCAAACCATTTATTTCTCCTCCCATCAAAACTCTCCCACTCACTAACCTATTACACATGTTTAATAAGTGTGAGCATGACCATACACATCGCGCACATGATTGCACTTTTTGATCACACTCACTAACATATAATAATACCCTAATGGATAAGGCCCATTATCAAGTGTGACAGTGTGTAAGAGGCTGTTTGGTAGCCCTTTAATGGTTATTAAGAGTCTATCTTTTAATGGTTCATAATCTTTTAATGGTTAAGAGGTAACCCTAATGCTAAATGGTTAAGATGTACAAGGTTAAATCTTAATAGTACATTTTAACCATTCGGCATTAAGGTTATCTCTTAACTATAAGAGGTTATGACTATGACTATTCAAAGATTGCCTTTTAATAACTATTAAAAAGCTATCAAACAGCCCCTAAGATGATGGTGATAGTTAGTAGCACCCTTATAATATACATGAAATTATTCTAATAATTTATCATATTATTATGCATAAATTTCTCAAGCATCCTTGTGAATATTATCGTACTAGGTTAGAAACCCCTGTATTACATGGGTATAAAAAAGTCAACATACTAAAATCATTAGGCTTTAATAATATATTGTATGCTACATGTCATTAGTCATTAATAAAGCAACAAATAATAAAGATTTAAGAAATTATAAATAACAAATAATAAAAGCCAAGAATTATAGATAATATATAACTGAAATCTACTAATTTAGCATGTTTTAATAATTTATTAGAATAAGAAGATTTATATTTTGGGTATTTAATTATTTAGTTTACTTAATTAAAAAATATTTTCATTTAATTGGATAGAGAGACGGAAAACAATAGTTTAGACTTCATTAGAAGTTGCCACGTATCCGTAAAAAACCTTCTTTTATTATATAGTATAGAAGTATAGATGTGCACATATGCAGGTTGAAATCTTCCTTTTAAAGGCAAATCTTGAGATCAATATAACACTAAGAGAAATATAGTCAACAAAGAAACATCCATTATAAGATCAAGGGCGGAGGATAGTGAGGGCCGGAAGGGGGCCGCCGACCCCCTTTTTTTTTCGTCAGTAGTGTTAAATTTTGGTCCGATAGTGTAAATTTTTGGCCCGGTAATGTAAATTTTTATATAAATATCGAGTGCGCCCCCCCCCCCCCCTTAAAAAATAATAATTTCGCCCCCCTCCCCCCCCCTATGGGGATGTTCAAGCTCCACCATTGTATAAGATCATAATAACAAATAATACAAAAGCCCCACGAAAAAAATCATGACAACTTATGTATATATCGATCGGTTCACCATCTTTAATATACTTGTTTTTATTACCACAATAAAATAATTTTTTTAACAGTTATCTAGTAATAAATGTAACTAAGTATCCAAACCTAAACCCGACGAGCATGATTAAATCCACTGGCAACAAAGAACCCGATTAGTCGTGGTTTAGCGGCTTAATTCGTGCAGCTGGTTTCAAAATATATGGGAATATATTTTTCAAATTTTGATTCATCAAATTACTTTTAGTTAAAATTATCATACAGTTTTGGAAAGGAATGTATTGTGGGCATTTTTTTTCTTTATTATGCTTTATTAGAAAAAAAAATTATAATGAATAAAAATAGGTTATTAAGTGTGTATTAAAGAAGATTTGGGTTGTGTGTCTTTAATTTATGAATTAATGGTCAAATGTAACTCTAGTATCATTTACTACTTGTTAATTAAAAGATAATTAATTCTTTATTCGACAATTGACCAATTTTTAACTTTCTCCCCCTCAACTAACAACCTAAATGATTTTTTTGGTAAATTATAGTTTTCTAAGAAGGTTAAGATATAAGAGTATTCACATGTCATTTTTTATATTTATGTGATTTTTATATTTATGTGAGTGTAATTTTTATATTATATGAAATGGATGGTTGTCAGTGGAGGAGGGATAAATGTTATCGTTCAATCTGTAAATTTAAAAAAATATAGTTCAGTCCTTATAATTTTTTTAATATTTTTAAAAATGGTTATGAGTGGTGGAGATAGAAAAAATAATGATAAAATTATAAAAAAATATTATTTAATTGAAAAGATGAAAGAAAAAATAATATTTTTAATATAATTATATGAATAATAATAAGAAATGAGTTGTAAATAAATACTATTGAATTAAAAACCCTTACAGAATGTTGCTCATGAAAATATTGTCATGATTTTTGTTTAAATTAACGGAAAAGTACGTGTTATGATTATTTATGTTCCTATTGTTGTCATTAAGCAACTTATATAGTTATATATATAACATGTTACATGCCCTTATTATTATAGATACTGGATATATGCCCTTATTATTATAGATTAGTTCAGACAATTATATATGCTAACTAATTTAAACAACAATTATAATTACTTTCTGGAATAAATAAGATTATAGTTATCTTTCTTTTTACTCTAATAAAAAAGTAAATAAATAGCATCACAACATTCATGTTCACCAAGTTTTTTCCGCCTCTCTCTCATATTAAATAACCATATTAATTACTCATATTATTTAATTCTTTTTTATATTACAATAATTTTAATAAGTTAAAAAAAGATTTTTTTATTAATGTTATTTCTAAATAAACAAATTTTAATAAAATAAGAAAAGTTTTTAAAACATCAAACTTTTTAAAAAATATGAATTATTTAAAATTGATGTTTCTAAAAAGTAAAATTTTTATAAAATAATTAAAATTAGAAGTTATAATCATATTCACTGTAAGGGGGGGGGGGGCGGGGGGGGCTTCGGGTGGCGTCTTTTTCCCGAAATTGGTGGTTGGTGGGCTTGGGTTACCCAGCGTTGTCTATGCTCGCGTGCGTATTGGGTGTCTTTTCATAATTGGGGTACCCATATAGTTGACTTTATTAGTTGGTCGTTCAAAATATAATATTATTATTTAATTCTCTTATATATTAATATAGTCTTTTAATAAATTAAGAAAAATATCTTTTTATTAATATTATTTCTAAAAAAATATATTATTATAAAATAAGAAATTTCTCTAAAACATCGAACTTTTTTTAAAATACAAAATATTTAAAATTGGTGTTTTTAAAAAGTAAAATTTTTATAAACAAAAAATAATTACAATTGAGAGTTATAATAAAAAAAGTTTTTAAAAATGAAAGTTTTTTACTCTTTTAAAATGTTTTTTTAACAAGATGTTTAATTTTTTTTGGAAAAAAAAAATTTTAAATTAAAAGATTAATAAGTTGATTACATTGTTTTATTATTATAATCCATATACGTAATTTCAATCATATTTTATTTTAAAATACCAATTTTTTTAATTTAGTAACCCGTGTAATACACGGGTTTATTAAATGTAGTAATATATAAATGCCGATAATATATTAGTATTGAACCAATAAAGTCCCGCTTGATTGTCTCCTAATATGAGAGGAATGTTATGTTTTGTTAAGATATATAAAAAAACATAGTATATTTATATATTTTTAATTACATTACAAAAATTTTTTGTTATTAATTACATATTTTTTAGGTAATTTCATCAAGTAATAGTAATAAAACTACCTGAATAACAATTTATCTTAACCAATTTGGTTAAAGTTGATAAAAGAATAATGTAACTGATGTGTTGTGAAATTATAATACATCATTATAAAAAATAAATAGAAAATTTTATGTCTCCAAGGAATGGTAAAACGTCTCCGACCTAATAGTTGTAGGTTTATATCCTACAAAATATACATGTGTACTTGTGTAGAGTATACCTAAAGTAGAGAGTTTTTGTTTATATGTAAAAAATAAAAAGTAAATTAAAATTTAATAAATAATAACATTTATATTGGTTTATTGCATTTGCATTTGTGTTCTAAGTTTTAATTCTTAAAGAAGAGATTTATAGAGTGTTTTGACCAGTTTAAAGTCTGGTCATAAACTAATCCTAACCATTGGATTACCATAAACATCATTAATGTGCACTCTTAATTAATTTTCAACCTATTAAATGACAACAAAATGAATAAATTCGAATTTAACATAAAAGAGAGAAGACCATATCACTTTCTCTAAGCTTTGTGTTATTCATAATCTCTCCCATGGATGTTGTTTATGAAAATTACTCAAAACCTGAAATAGAACCCGAATTCAAATTCGAAGATGATTTTCCAATCGACACGAAAGGAGTCTTTCAAGATCTACACCAACTCGTGGGTTCATCATTCAACCCGGAGTACACAACTCATGTTGTGGGATACGACCCGTTTGGCATGATGCCATACGGATTGGGTGGATTTGGTTCGAATGATGTTGATTTTTACGAGTTGAAGCCTATTGAACAAGTAAACCATGGTGGAATGGTGGTGAATTTAACCAACCAGAACAAAAATCATACTGGTTGGACACAAGTGGATTTATCAACCAATTTAGGGCTGATGGAACGCTCGCCCATCAGCCCGATTCTAAATCCAAAACCGATGAGTTTCTTCATCGCAGATGAAGGATCGTGTGTTACTGCTGACAATGAAACAAAGAAAAGTGATAGAAAAAGCAGCAAAGGGAAAACTAAGGCAAATTCATCAAAAGGGCAATGGACCAAAGAAGAAGACAGGTAATGTATTAAGTCATTAAATGAATCATGTCCAAAACTGAGATATGAGTGTGTTTAACATGTAGGGTTTTGAAAGAAATGGTGGAGAAATATGGCATGCGAAAATGGTCATATATTGCGCAAATGCTGAGAGGGCGGATTGGCAAGCAGTGCAGGGAGAGATGGCACAACCATCTTAGACCTGACATCAAGGTTTGTTTTCATTTTACTGGTATTACTCTTTGAAAATGTTCGATAAGTACAAAATATGTAGAACATAAAAAAAAAAACAGATATCTGACAATATAGCGATGATATCCATGACAATTTGTATATGTCCTTGATTAAATGAAAAAACGATCAACAGAAGGATTTCTGGACGGAGGAAGAAGACCGAATACTGATTGCAGCACACGCAGAGGTGGGAAACAAATGGTCAGAGATCGCAAAGAAACTTCCCGGAAGAACCGAAAACTCAACCAAAAACCACTGGAACGCCACCAAAAGGCGGCAATACACCAGGCGAAAATGCCGATCAAAATGGCCAAAACCAAGCCCTATTTTGCAAAACTACATAAAGAGCTTGAACTTACCAAGGGGAAGAATGAATTCAACTCGCAGTCACAGTCACAACACCACGGTGGTAAAATCACCGCCATCAGTGGTGGAGCAAGAAGATTTTGATTTTGGCGAGGTGCCAGAACTAGCAATGGATGAGAGGTTGCTGGAGTGGGATGATAATATTGAATCGTTGCTTGATGATTTACCTTGTAATAATGGCGGTGGTGAAGAGGCGGATTCATATCTGCAGGGTGAAATGAAGGAGATGGATCTGATGGAGATGATTTCACAGGTTAATCTTTAGATTTCCTCTTATATGTTTAATAAACATGAGTGCTTGTAAAAGAATAAAAGATTTGGAGGATTTTGAAAGCAATAAAGATTTCACATTGTGCTTCAAAAGTAGTACCTTCATAAAATAGAATTGAAGTCCCAAAAATCAAAATTTAGTAAAATACAGAAAAGATATCACCCGAAATCTCATTTTAAGAAGGCATATGATCAGCAGTTGGCGCAGCTTCAAGCCTTCTTTGGCTTTATGCGTTTCACCTGAGAGTATAGGAACACTCCGGCAAGGGCAACTCCGGTGCCTGAAGATCAAAAGTTACAACAATCATATCAATTACTTGGTTGAGTTACATGTATCAGATGATTTTTCAATACATGTCAAAGTATTCGGGTTAATAGAGTGGGCATGGTTCTGTTATTTTCAGTTTAATGGCTAAAACGGTTACTGAAAAAGATGATTAGGTTACTTTGGTTAAACATTCGTTATTTATATACATATAACCATGACCGAACCATAAAAGTTGGTTATAAGAAAATGATAACCGTTCCTCAATCAGTTTGTTATTTTGTTCAGTTTTTTCAGGTATTTTACTATTTTTGTTATGGTGTGGCTATTCGGTTTTTCTGCTTAACCTAGACATTCGAGAACACCTTGTGTGATTTTTTATCCATTTCAGTTATAGCTAATTTGTTTAATTGCTACAAGTTTGGCCTTTTAGAGATTTAAAGATGAACCCCAATCAAACCCCTTTATATATAGATGGGTTGAAATGAGGAGCTCTAGAAAAGATGTGGGATTATTGTAATTACCTATAGAATTAATAGGTGAAACAGGTGTCCGGAAGAACAGAACAGAGGTCACGATCACCACCACACGTTTCACACAGTTACCAACAGAGTGTGTGACTGGAGATACCCTTTGTAAAATCATATAGGAAACCTGCACAACACATTTGTGTTAGCTTGCTGAACTGTACTGTAAATTCCTATTATCTGAGGGTAAAATTGCTCAACGGTTAACTTCTAAATTCCATTCAATTAGAAAAGCCAACTCCTTAACTAGTTATCATGTACTGATACGCAGAGAAAATATTTAAAGATTACCTGCTGATAGGCATGGAAGCAGATTGCAGCAAGAAGAGACCTAACGTATATTTGTTGGACATTCAATCCCTGAAAAGAATATTAAAAAATCAGTCGCACCAAAATTAATTATTCTCAAAAATAACAAATTATGGCAGTTAACTTTAGGAAATACTCACAGCAGATTGGAGGTATGCAGGGGTAAGCCTCACTCCTTCAACTAAGAAAGCAACAGGAGCCAACAAGAAAAATGACATAATTGTTATAATTGAAAAGAGTGAAATGTTATCCAATGATTCCTGTAAGAACATCATTGTTATAAGAAAAATAATACATATAAAATCAATTGCACTTCATCGAGAAGTGTGATAATAATAATAAAAAGAAAAAAACTCTTTACTAAAGATACCTCTTTCTTAACCATAAATTTCTTGCTGAGAACATTACGCGATTGAAATGATACATTGGAAGCCATTGCACTCCAGAATCCAGCCCTGTTACCAAATGCAATGATCAGATTATAGAGATAATATATAACATTACAACAAACAAATATCACTAAATGATTACAAAAAAGTATTCTTTCTTGAATAAATATCACGAGAATATCAAAAATAATGAAATGAATATTATATATTCTATCTATACCAATTGAATGAGGCTTCAGTCATTGATGCAAGGGCCACTCCACCAGCAATCGGTAAAAGCGAAGCAACCACCCATGGTGTTGGCATCTATCAGAGTATCAGTAGACAGTAAATACCAAAATGAATTGAATTTGAAAAACATTTAAATGAAATCAGGAGCATAAAAATACAAGAATATAATGCTGTCCATGTGGATGATATGTATACCTCTCCTAGGAACATAGCAGACAATAAAACTGAGAAAAATGGTTCCATAGCTTTGATTGTGTGGGTAAATGAAACAGCAACTTTTCCAAGACTCATGTTTGTGAAAAGATTGCCCATGGTATGCACCATAGCCAATGGAAGGATTGCTAAAAGCTGCAAATTAGCAACGAATTAGCACGAAAAAAGAAAATATAAAGAGATAAATATGATCTCCATAACAAGGAAATACCTGTGCACCGCTAATTTTTGGTCGTTTGTGAAGATTTAATGTCCACATCAACAACACAATGATACTCCCAACACCAAACTGTACCGTAGTCATGGTTATTGGACTTGGGAAGACTTTCAAAACCTGCAGCATTGATCACGAGAAAATGAAATTACTTTTCAATTAAAATTTTCCAGCAGCCTAACACATCTTTTCCGCCTAAAGACTGTAAGAAGTTGTATCAAAACTCAATGCAGAAATTACTTTATGTATGTTGTCGCTTCATTTGGCAATATCTTACAACTAAAAGCACACCAAAAAGTTGCACACATATTCTACTCTGCCCGTAGTTTCATCACTAAAATTGTAAAGCTGTTAATTACATGTCAAGCAAATAACAAAATCATAAACAAATGAACACCAATGTTCTAAGGTTACACATTAGCAATTAAATCACCAAAAACCTCCAAACTAAGCCACTTCCCCTGTGATCTAAGGATCTATAAAGTCTATCAAACCATACATGAATTAGATCTACATAGTTACTAAACCTCTAACAGTATGCAAATCAAAACAAGCATATATATGATATATCACGGATACAGGCAGTAACAGCAACTGAGTTATCAAATTCACAAATGCACCGATTTACGCAACCTACTTCTTTAGCGCACCCTAATTCATTAAATTTCCACAAGTGTCTACAATCACAACAGTAAGCGATTCAAAACAAGCACATAAACATTACTACAAACACATACATAGAGAAATCCGCTACGAAACTGAACATAATTCACGTCAAACTCAAAATCAATAAACGAAGAACATCACAACGAACCTGCTTGTTATAGATATTGAAGTAGATGTTAAACAGGTACCAAAGCCCAAACAACGACCCAAGCAAAAGCGTCTCCACAAGCTTCGACTTCCCCAACGCCGCCGCGTCGCCACCATCAGCACTGTCGGGAACAGACGCCGCTCTGACCTCAAAACCATCGGATTCACGCTCCGGCACCGGCGACGGAGTGGAAATCCAGTCGCCTACCTTCTTCGGCGAAGACGAACAGCAGATTGAAGGCAACCTACGGCTCGAAACACCATCGATAGGGCGCAAATTGAGAGATGGTTTCAACGGTAGAGGATGATATGTAGTAGGATTGAGCCTGTGGCTTCGAGGCTTGAGATTTGAGATTGAAGATTGGAGATTGAAGGAGTATGTCTGCATATTTTGAGATCTCCGATGGGTGATCGGAGTAGGTAGATGGAAGGTGTCTTGGAGGCTCCGCCGATGCAGTGGGGAGGTGCTTTTGAAGTGTGAATTTGTTTGGTTTTTTGTTAAGTTTTATATCGTTTTTCCGGTGTTTTTTATATTGGGATATTCTTGGGATATCAGATTTGGCCTTACCAACCTAAGAATTATAGTCTAGTGGTATTTTGAAGTGTAATTGATATATCTTTGTTATACGTGGTGGGTTCGAGTTTTGTTGTAGACTATGGAGTAAAGTATGAGAGTAGATTTGATGAGCACGTGAGTCGTCGTTTAAAAAAATACTTAATTGTTTTGGGCATTTATTAGTTTGGGTTTCTGGTTTTTGGATTTTATTAGCTTGGCTTCGTTGATTTTATAAGGACTAAATTTTTAGCGATTTGTACAAGAAAATAAAAGGTTCATAGCCTGGTCGTATGACCGCAATCAAGTTTTTAAATATTTTACTAGAGTAATTTAAAGTTTTCTCACTTTAAGTTAATATTTAAAAACTTTAAATTAGTAAAATTTTAGATGAGTAATTAAATCGGTACGGTTGAAAGATAATTTTGGTTAAATTCGGTCTTCGGTGTAATCGGTTTGTAAATGATATTTGAAAACCTCTTCATACTACAACTTTTAATATCTCTCTACTCTAATAAAATATTAAATAAAGTGGATACGTGGCAGCACCACATTACTTCTTATCAAAATTTTCCTGCATATCTTTTCTAATTAATAGTTACTATAATTACAAATAATATTATTTATTTTTTATAAACCACAAATACTTTTAATAAATTAAATAAACATTCTTTTTGTTAATGTTATTTATAAAAATATTTTTTTATAAAATAATTTTTTTAACATTAAAATATTTTAAAATTAATGTTTTTAAAAATTAAAATATTTATAAATAAAAAATAATTAAAATTATTATAATGAAATTTTTTTAAAATGGTTTGTTTTGAAATAAAATGATTAGTTTTTTTCAAACAAAAAATTTAAAAAGTTAATATCATTGTTTTGTTACTTATATTCTTACTAATACGTAATTTCAATTATATATTATCTTAAAATATTATTTTATAATTAATAAAGTTTTATTTTATTTAATATTTTATTTATTTAATCCGTGCAACACATGGGTTACTAAAGCTAGTATTTTACTAAAATGTAACAAATTTGAAAAAAAAATCTATTTTAGGTAATTATATTTGCTTTATTATAAATTTCAATTTTTACATTCATGCCTTTAGAATTTTAGTTGTATTTAGGTATGTGTATCACGTATATTTATATATCTTCCTCTTTTAACATGTATAAAATAAATTTAATGCATTAAATAAAACCAATAAAAACATACGCTAAAAAAGACCTTCCCCAACTCCCCCCACCAAACTTTTCACCAACCCTCAACCTAGAAAATTCTTAACTCTTTCGTCACTAGATATCACAAGTTCACAACACGGTGGAGACCACCGGGCCTATTCTATTTATATAAGAAAAAAAATACATTTTGGTTGTGTTATAATAAATTTTCTAGATATTGACTGGTGTACCAAAGTTTACTCTCATTAATATGTATATTGTGGGATGCATGAATTACATCTAGTATGTCAAAATAAATTAACTACCAATCACATATCATAATGTTTTTTATTTTAAAATAAAGGTAAACACGTAAAATCTCCACACTCTAATAAAAAGATATCTAGGAGGGACACTTGTTAACACCATGTTACTACTCATTAATTTTTTTCGATTCTCTCTCCTATTTAATAATCACATTAATTACTAACAGTATTATTTAATTTGTTAGATTAAAATAATTTCTTAATAAATTAAGAAATAGATCTTTTTACTAATATTATTTTTAAGGAAATAACTTTTTATAAAATTAGAAAATTTTTTAAAACATCAAATTTTTTAAAAATACAAAATATTTTATGATTGGTATTTTTAAAAAGTAAATTTTAAATAAACAAAAATAATTAAAATTGAAAATTACAATAAGAAAGTTTTTAAGTATGACATTTTTTAAAACGTTTTGTGTTAAAATAAAACTTTTATTATTTATTATAAGAAAATTTTCAATCATATCTTATTCTATAATATCGATTTATAAATTATAAATTTTTATTCTATTTAATAATTTTTATTCAACCCGTGTAATACACAGGTTTACTAAAGCTAGTCTCAATATATAATAAAAGAAAGGGGTTAAGGCACGTAATGAGATTTTAAGTACTATGTTACTACAAGACAACTTTATAGCATACAATTATCACGTGCCATTTTATTAGCTATATAGTTTTAAAAAGAATCTTGTGTATTCTATTTAAACAGTATTTAATTTTTAATTAGATAGTATTCTAAAATTAAAATTTAAAAATTAATGGATGAAATAAAAATTTAAAAACTTCAAAATTTAAATTTAATCTACAATTCAATCCGAGATTTTATCTAAAAATAACGTAAAATGCTTTAGTATAATATTCGATGATACTCGCCTTATTACCTAAAACATACATACTTGTGTACAAGAAGTATCCCGTAAAATGCTGTTTTTATTTTATTTTATTTTTGCCTGAGAGATAGAGTAGTCAGTTAATCCATTAACTTTTTGTTTTTGTTTATAATTTTAATACATACTCACCAACATACGTATACACTTCTGAACATACAATCCAATTGAATAGTCGATTGAATGATGATGAACAACAATTGAGTGAAGATGTACAAACAATGATGACATACAATCCAATTGAATATTAATGAACAACAATTGAGTGAAGATGTACACACGATTAAATACCCTATTAATCAACCAAAAATGAGATTTTCGATGATGATGTTAGTGCTTTTCCAAATAAGATGAACAAAGAATTTGAAGAAATCAAAGATGTTCTACAACCTAATGAACATCGAAGTACCAAATCGAAGACTTGATATGTTTGTTTGAGTTTCTCATGTCGTACAACCACCCCTAAAATTTTATTCTTTTTAAAGCATTGACAACCCATCATGGTTCATGAATCTTCATGTCAAACCATCCGCAAAAACTCCACATACCTCAACAATCTTCACATGAGCTCTCATTTTGTCTCTCCATCACCTGTTATGAAAATCTCTTCTTTGCGTCCGAGTCTGTCTGTCTATACTTCTCTATACCGTATTTTCATCTATCTATACCTCTCACCCGCTTCTACTAGGGATGGACATTCTTTTTTATCAAGCACAGGTACAGCACCAATTCGGCATCGACTGAACCCCATCAGTACCATCACGATCGACACAATCGGTACCAGTACCAATATTTGTTTTTTTATGTTTTAAGAATCAGTATAATTTGGTTCAGTATTAGTGCGGATCTCATCCCTAACTTCCACGCCCTCACTACCATACCGAAACCCCGATTGAATGTGAAGCACACATTCGTTTAGTGGGTGTTTGGGATTGCTTATTTTCAAGTTACTTTTGACTTATTAACTTTTCAAAAGTTAATAAGTCAAAAAAAGTGTTTGGAAACTCAAAAGGATTTTTCAAACTGACTTTTCATATGGGGTAAAAAGGAGGTTTTGAAAAGTAAGTAGAAAGTTAATTATTAACTTTTGAAAATGACTTTTAGTCTAATTTGTAATTATACCCATTTACTAACTCCTATTAACTCCTCTCATTTTAAAAGTACGTCTCTTTTGGTCATTTTACGACATTTAAGTTTATAAGCTAATCCAAACATTTTTCTAAAAACTCATTCTGAAAAATCATAAGTTAATAAGTATTTTTTATCAAAAGTCTTTTTCAATCAAAATAAACGATCCCAAACATGGCGTTAGACGACCCACTAGAATATTATTCTCACACACACACACCATAAAGATCTAAAACGGATACCAATCAAGCTAATGGACACAGGTACGTGTGTGATTCAAGCCAAATATCTATTATCCACACATCATCCATATATTAATATCACCAAATCTTCCACCACATCTTCCCCATACTCAAATTCCCTCAGGTACTCAGGTTTCCCCCATCTCACCTGATCTTTGCCCTAATTAACAAACATTATCTTTCATTCTCCAAATAATCATTTGAATCAACGAAGGAATCGCACTGTTATCAGCAGAAATTGATCAATTATGCATTCGGTAAGCTTAAAGCTGTTTGTGGAATTCAATAACGTTGAATCACGGCACACGACGCCGGTTCGGGCGTGTTTCGGTGGCGGAGATGCTCCGGTCAGGTTGAATTGTTTAGATCGGAGGAGGAGGAATTGGAGAATAGTTGCTCGTGCGTCGGAGAGAGACGGTGGTGCCGGTGCCGGAGCTGAGGCCGGTGGAGCGGAGAGTCGGAGTCAGGAGAGTTCGAGTTCGTTTTTTGCGAGGAATCAGACTTATGCTTTGTTGAAACAGCAAATGGAACTTGCCGCCAAGTCTGAGGTTAGGACGTTAGGTTGAGATATTATTAGTTCGATTGATGCAAAGTGTGATTGATGCTTCATGTATTTTGTGTAAAACCTTGATTTTAATTGAATTCTGATGCGGAACGTAGTTTTAATCGATTTGGGGGTTACTGATACGTTTGGGGATACTGATACTGTTTATTGTCAATGTGATACTTATGTAGGATTACGAAGAGGCTGCTCGACTTCGTGATTCTTTGAGATCATTTGAAGAGGAGGAACCTGTTTTACGGCTTCGAGGTTTGATGAGGGAAGCGATTGCAAACGAGAAGTTTGAGGTACTATTTTCAACTAATTTACTGTTTGATTTACTCACAGAGCATTAAAGCAAGCATTACTAGTGTTCAGAAGCATCATTGTTCAAATGTAATCTTCCTTTTCAAAATTGAGAACTGTGGCATACCAATTTGGGTTGAAGTTGTTCATATTTGATGGTGTATTTGACTGTTTCTTGTATGTCATTTGTTGGAGTCATTTTCAGTACAATTGTTTTCCTGTTTTATAAACTGCACTACATGTTTCATTGGTGAGGGTTAATTGCTCATTGTTGTCTCCTTTTATGCCCTTTCAGGATGCAGCAAGATACCGTGATCAGATAAAAGAAATTGCTCCTCACTATCTACTGAAATGTTCAAGTGATGCAACAACCTTGGTATTATAACTATCTCCTCTTTATCATTTTCTTTGTTAGGTTCCTTTATGTACTCTTTACCTCTCACTCGTCCCTCTTCTCTCTCCTAAGTAGTGGCAGGGGCCGCATGGTTAATCATCTTTCTTCTTTTGTGTCTTGGAACATAACCAATTCTCATCTTTTTGCAAAATTGGACTAGAATATGAAGACTACTATGATGGAACATGGATTTCTCATTCTTTTAGGCTTAGTGTGTTGTTTGATGTCAAGTTAGTTTTTTCCCCTTAGTGAAATACCATTAAAAGATTCTGGAATTTAGTTTGTTAAAAGTGTTTAGTCTGTGGACATCTTAGGTAAATCCCATATCGTGCCGTCTAGAGGAGAGATATTGGGACGTAAGAAATAACCAGGCTCAAATACCACTAACACATTTTGGGCGTGTTTGTTCTGAATGAGAGGAGAACTCCACATATAAGTGTGCCATGGGGGTTTCCAAGATAGATGACCTCGTGAAAAGTCAACATAGCAAGGAGCTCCTTGTGGGTAATAGTATTGATTGGTATGAGAGGTCAGATGTTAAGTTTGTGTCTTGTTATGTGTGCATGATATGGCATGATATATGTATACATGGAAATGAAATCATACCTTTTGCCGTTCTTTTAAATAGTCTTTTGTAGTCGCATAGGGTTCCAATTTAATTCGTATAATTGTAACACATATTAACATATCAACACAAGGTAGTAGGTTCCCATCATACTATTCATCTAAGTTTACAGTAAAGCATTCAGTATGTGGTGATTTTGTATTCTTAATAAACTTGAGTTATATGTTTCTTTCTCAGTTACTAAAACCTTATAATTTGAAATCAGTTGATGAATTAACATAGAAAAATTATCATTGATTTTTAGGGGATCAGGGTTCAAGTTAGGAGTGTATACATTGAAGGGCGCAGTCAACCTCTGAGAGACCAATATTTCTTTGCATACCGAATACGAATTACTAATAATTCAAACCGTCCCGTTCAACTTCTCAAGAGACACTGGATAATCACCAATGCTAACGAGAAATCCGAGGATGTTTGGTATGATCTCTCTATACATTGCTGAGGTGTTTTTTTTTTCTTTTTCATTTTATGCAGGTTTTTTTTTTATATTTTTAATAAATGTTTTTATAGGGGTATTGGAGTTATTGGTGAACAACCAGTTATACTTCCTAATAATAGTTTTGAATATTCATCAGCATGTCCATTAACCACTCCTAGTGGAAGAATGGTGAGTATTCTAATTTTCTTGATCTCTATTATCATTGTTCTTTATCAATTAAACATTTTATGATATATTTTCGTCTAATTGTTTAATTAATTACATTTAGGAGGGTGACTTTGAAATGAAGCATATTGATAAAGTAGGGTCAAAGACATTTAATGTGGCTGTTGCCCCCTTTGCTCTTTCAACATTAGGGGATGCTACAGATAGCATTTGAGGTGTGTGTTTGTGTGTACATACACACACATGATGAATGATTATGCTCAACCATGTGCTACTTTACTCCAATTCTTGGAGAAGTTGATCATGTGAAGGTGGTGAAGATTGGCTTGTGTATTTGGTAAATGTCAGATAAAAGAATTTTGTTGAATATCTGTGGAAGGACGTGACTGTAGAGTTAAATATGTATAGATTTTCGAATTCCAAAGATATTCTGAATTTTGAAGTTTGATGATTTGTGTTCTATTAGTTAAGGTTGAATCAATAAGATGCTCAAGGATGATGCAATGTTTTTTCATAAATTTATAGGTACCTTCCACATTTGATTTCTCAACAAAATTGGCTTGAACCATTGCAAAGTATTGGACTCATTTCACATCGGTTGTATGGACAACTGATAAGAGGTTTATAGATTAAATGGGTTCCTTCACCCGCCAAACTAGTCTTTTAGGTTGAATTTTCATATTTGACTCGTAACAAACCACTAAATATTGAATCACAACTCAGTTATGTTGTAGTTTTGTTTGGTTTGATTTCATTTTGGTTTACGGAATTGTGAACCACAAGGTTTGATTTAATGCATGGTTTGCTAATACCAAACCAATCAAAAAATTCATACGCATGAAGTTCAATACAATACCACTTTAGTAAAGAGTCATAAGAACTATAACACTTATACATATTGTTATACATATATCTTTAACTATGTTACATAGTTAAATGAACCGATTATGTAATCACTTTGGTTTTAATAAGCACTAGGAGCTAGACGAGAGCTTTATACCCCAATCGTTGCTCTCAATGCTACCAAAAGTTACATCTTGCATGTCTCGTTTACAGATCAAGCTTTTACCCATTTTTTCATGAAGCAACACCTTAAGTTACATGTTGCTTTTCTCATTTACATATCAAAGCTTTTATCCTAATTGTACATGAAGCAATACCTCAAGCAACTCTCTCATAACATCCGACCTATATAAGCATTTGTCATTCTTACTGTTCTTAGAAGCGGTCTTGTATTGAACGTGCCCCTATATATTTATATAACTAAACCAACCTTTCTACACACACTTGCATGCTTGTATAGATCATAACTAATTTCAACAATTATTTTTGAGTGCGTGCTCATGGCATCATTTACAAACAAATGCTTCACAAGAATAAGAGTACAAAAGTTTCCCAAATACAAGTTGAATTCAAAATTTATAACATTTTTATCAAATACAAGTAAAATAATCAAAGTGAAGAGCTTGGTAAAGAACCCATTGGAATTACCGTATCATCATTGTCCTTAGGTCCCCAGAATTTTGAAGAACTAGCCTTCGACAACAGCCCTGAAAGGAACCCCATTGAAGACTTCGACTCCGTATCCTGACCCAAATAGTTTGGAGCGACCCGTACCTCATTCTGACTAACATTCGGGTTTCTGATAGGGCAAGTAGCCATCTTCTTGAAGCAAACCTTGTGGTAAACCAACTCACAAGATTTACATCTTTCAACCTCACCTTCCTGTAGAAACAAACATATCCATTTGTTAACATGGAATTCTCTTTCTTTTGGTGGTGTTTGAGGATGATGATGTCATTTTACTAGGTTATTTGTTAAAAGTTCTAGTTTATAAGTTTTAATTTTTACAATTGTGTAATTTATAAGGCAGCCTTTAAGCAGCATGTCGGCAACACATCAGAGAGTCAACTTGGTCAAAGAAACTGCCAAGTCATTATTTTGATCGGGTAACCGGGAGAGATGAGCCTAAATTAGAATTTTTGAAAGCTAGTGTTCTTTAATTAGAATATTCAAAAATCCGACCAAAAATCCGTTATTCTTTTTATTTAAAAACACCATGACAAAAAATCTAATGTTTTTGTTGACATGAAGGCGAAAGGATGAGGATAGATGCATAATTTTTTCAAACAAATAGATTTTTAAAAAGTAGTATTTAGTAAATTGTTTTACCTGAAAGGGGAAAATAAGAGAAGATGGATCATCACATGCTTGTCTAGCACCGCACGGGACACCCACATCATAGCATATTAAACATTCATCAGTAATATGATTCACAATTTTCTTGGAAATAGTTTCTACCATCACAGGCAGTGCTGCAGGAAAAATAAGAAAATCAAAAGTTAACAAGAAAGCACTTTTTGTCCAATATTAAAAGATTTTTTTAAATAAGTAACTAGTCTGATAAACATGACTTCAAAAACCATATTATTATAATAACTTCTAAACAGGACGAACAATTGAGAAGGTTGTATGTACTGAAAGCACATTTGGGAGAGTTTCAACCCTTTTGACATGTTTCCTTTTTAGCATCTTTTTAGATTTAATCCATCTGGCTCATTAAAGATAAACCATGACCCAACACAATCAGTTTATGAGTAAAACCTGAAAGAAAGTCAACATCATTTGTCCAATTTAAAATGCTTCTATAAATGAATTATTTTACCGCTGACTAGTGTTCTGTTGAGATATAGGGTTCCAACCTAGATATATTATGATCTATTAAATAAAGCCACATGAAACAAATTTTTGCACAATTACATATGCGTTAGACATTATCATTTGATCAAATCATTTGATATAATATATAATAAATTATACATACTGTATGACAATCGGCTACTAACCTGCAAATACCCCTTTGGAAAGATCAACAAGGTCTTTTAGAGCAAAAAAATCACTGCTTTCAAGAATATATCTCCTGGATCCAACTCCTTTGTATATGGACCTACGGTATGGGCAACGGACATATGGAAGCATTCTCCCAATTCTTTTTCGGACATTTACAACATATTGTAAGGGTGGAATTTTGGAAATTAGGAACGGGTTCACAGCGCTTACACAAAGCATCGGCTGAAAAAAAAAAGGAATAAACAAAATAAAAAAGAAAATTAAGCATATGTTTAAAGTAGGAAAAATGGACTATAGTTGAACCTGTAGAATAAGCAGACATAAACAAATGATTAAGATGTTACTAGGTTAATAGTTGAAGTTTACTTTTCTTTTTTCGTACTTTCTTCAATCATGTTATTTTATTTGTCATTTCTAACACCCAACCTTGATAACCTCTAAAACATAAGCATTTTGAAAAAATGAGCGAGAATGAAAAAGAAAAATGGGCAGACGTCACAAGTGATGCAGTGACATGGGCTGGTGATGACATACATTTGTTAGCTAATTAAAGTATTTTAGCATGAAATTATAATATTCTAGATACACCAAGCTATTAATTTCAGTTGACGTTCCTTTTTGCAATTAATATAATTTTTTCTCAACCAACGTGCTCATTTCATAAGTTTGATGCCATCAAAATTAAGTTCTCGGTACATTCACATTCATAAAAGTTTGTCCATTTCTATGCATACTTGCAACTGCAGTGGTTTTTCTTTGAATTTTAGAAAGTATCATGGCTGTTTAAAACCTAAAGGCAGAATACAACGGTTCAAATTGCCATTAACTCCTATTATGTCATCCTTCAAATTTGCACATCACACAGTTCTCTCTTTTTAGACACTTAGTACAGCAACAATTGTTTACATGCCTAAAATTATTTCGATTTTCTTTCCAAAATATATGTCTGTGTGGATGCATAGGTAAAGGAACTAATATTTAAACAAATACCTAAAATCAAGTGTTCCTATGGTGAGCTACATGTGCAATATTTTCAACAGGTGTCCATAGAAAAACAAGTATAGACAAAATGGGCAGGTTGGGTAACGGGTCAAAAACAGATAACTTCTGGTACAGGTTGACATGGAACATTTTCGTCCAAACTTCTATAAACAATAAACATGTCAAATATGACTACCAAAATTCTATTATTTCATTATAACCTCATTTTTTGAATAAAATGATTTATTGTTCGACACATTCAACCCACTGCTCCGTTCCCTTGCAATTTTTTTTTGTATGGTATACCCATTAGATATAGAATATAACCTGAACATCACCACCTCTAAGTAGAGCATATCAACATCCAAAGATAAGGTATGAATATTTAAAGATTTACCTTGTCATGAATAGAATCAAGATATGATTTAGCCAGCTGGGACACAGGATATTCTTTAAAATCCCACCAATGCAAAACCCTAGCAGGCAATATTGCGGTTTCATTTATATGGCAAGATGAACAAAAAACCTGACCGCTGTATTCACAAACACGAGGCTTGCCCCACCCAAATGTCTGTACAAATTCCCATAACCGAGTTTTCCCCTCATCAAAATATTTATGACAACCCGCACAAGAATATTGTTGACCTTCTAACATTTGTCTCATTGATTTATGAGGCCTAATTTCAACAATAAGTGATATCGACTGACCCAGTGTGTGCATAGGCTTGTTTCCAATTTGTGGCAAATTATCATTTTTTGGTGGGGCTAAGAACCATATAATTGAACTAGGAAGATTGGACGCAAATTTGGAGCGTAAAATAGATTGTAGGCATTCTTGTATAAGAGCACTTCTCTCTAAAACGACATCTGGAGATGAATTCCCAAAATATTTTCTTGACTCTCGCTCAACCATCGACCAAGGTGAAGGGAGGTCAAGACCTTTATTGGCAAATGATGATTTTAAACGGCGGTAAAGAGTAAAAAAATCACGGTATCGCCGTTCCACTTCCCATTGGTGGGTCCCACTCCATACACTTAGTTTGTAAACAGTGTATTCCTTAACTCCCACTAATCTTTCACCCAATGAGACATCCCCTTTCTTTTGTTTTGCACCAATTACTTCAACGCCATCAATTTTGTAAGGGTTTTCTATAAATGATTCATAGGCGTCGATACTAGAAGTTGAAGCAGTAGAGCCACCGTCCCTTGAAGGGAGAGAAACATGACTATGATGTTCCCTACGACGGGTGAATCTAGCTGCTGGAGACTCACCAGAATTAAGTAGTATATCTTCCATATCGAAAACAACTTCATCAAAGAATTCATTCAGTTCATAGTTTTCTGCCTGTGAAAATGTACATCGCAAGGTTACTATAATTTACTATTTTGAATTCATTCAGTTCATAGTTTTCTGCCAGTGAAAATGTACATAGCAAGGTTACTATAATGTACTATATGATAGTTCATTGCTCAAAGGAAAGACACAAAAAGGAACAAAAAGTAAAACTGACCTTACTTGCCATTTCAATATCTTCATGAATATTCAATGTAATTGGAGTAACATCTTTTCTTTGCTCTGCATTACTAATTGGCAATGACTGGAGCGAATATGCATCGTCTTCAGCATCTTGACTAAAATTTGATCGTACATGACCAAGCGTTATATTGTCTTTGGTTCCATTTAAAATTGTATTTCCAGGTTTTTTAGGCAATATATCTTGAGATACCTCTTCAGTCTTGAGTTGGCTAAAGACTTCTGCTTGTTTGGAAATGACAAATATATCGGTCACGTTTTCTTGTTTAAGTGGCATGCCAATACTTTCACACACCACGGTGGATTTTGAGGTGTGAACTTCACTTCCAATTTCATTTTGATTGTGTTTTGGAATTTCATCTTTGACGAATAAATCTGTCACTTTTTCTTGTTCATGTGGCATGTCAATTTTTTCACACACAACGGTGGATATTGAGGTGTGATCTTCACTTCCAACTTCATTTTGGTTGTGTTGTGGGATTTCATCTTTGACAAATAGTTTTGCAACTTTTTCTTGTTTATGCAGCATGTCAATTTTTTCACACACAACGGTGGATTTTGAGGTGTGATCTTCACTTCCAACTTCATTTTGGTTGTGTTTCAGAATTTCATCTTTGACAAATAAATCTTGAGGGTTTTCCACAGTTTCTTGCATGTAATCGTTCAAATCATCAGAACCATATGCTACTGTTGAAGTCATTAGCAATGAGTTCTCATGAATTTTGTTTTTTTCTTGTGAATAATTGGTGTAACCTCTAAAGGGCAAACCATTTGTTTCCTCATTATCTGTACCATAACCATACATAGAACCTTCTGATTCTGAATGTCCTAATTGTGATGAGGTTTCACCTTCATATACATGGTTGACCTCGTCAATACCTGCACAAGACTCGGAACCTTCTTCCCCCCTTACATTTACCAAATGCTCTTCCATTGTTTCTTTATTAGTAGAATTAAGTTGCATTCTACTGGAATTAACGTTGGATTTCCACGTAACCACACCCCCTCCATCTTCCAAATCTGATAAAGAGGTTTCAATTTCCATTTCATCATACGGGTTCATTTCATCTTCAATCACCACCGAACTTTGTTCTGGTTTTTCACTGGTTTTCTGACTATATTCACCTAATTTCCCCAATGCTAATGAATTTTTATTCTCAAACTTCCCACCCAAACTAAAATTCTCCAAACCACCTAAATCTCCAAATCTGGAACTTTTTACAGACCCAATATCAGACTCAGGGAAGTCATGAAATGTACCAACAGAACCACACAAACTAGGTGTACCCATTGCAGAATTAGCACTACAGTACCTATCAAACTCGGACTCACCACACGACGAGTAACGCGATGAAACCGGCGATGCCTCATTACTTCTATCATTCAACAACTTCACGTCTGAAACCTTCCAGTTTAACAACTCATCATCAAATTTACCACTCGAGGAGACAGTTTCACTACTCCCTTCTCCATTCATCATCCTATTGTAAACACATATTCACCAAAACATAAGTAAACAATCAAACTAAAAACACAACAGTTTCAATCAATATCATCAGAAAGCTAAAAGGTACCAACTGAACTAGAAAGTTCTATTCCTCACCAGGAAAGGAGATCGCACACCCTCGACCTTCTAACTCCAAAATATCAACGAATTCGTATCAACCTAACAAACGAATCAAACAAATACTAAAATTAAAAGCTGAATCTGGAGTATCAAATGATCCAAATCTAATGATCGTTAATCCACTGAACGAAACGATCTGATTTGACTTGCGAACTCGAAAACTCGATGATGATACAGTAGTTCAGTATTTTGATATCTATAAGTGAAATTACAATCAGAAATTAAAGGGAGTGCTGATTAGGAGGACTAGGGTTATGGAAACGTTGAAATCTATCGTGAATAATAGTGATAATTGAAAATTGATGGAGTTGAATAGTGAAATCGATAGAAAACTAACCTTATTATTGGTGAATCAAGTGATGGCAAAGTGAGAGTGAAACGGAGGAACTCAATCTGGGGTTCTTGGTGTTGAGATATGAACGATGTTATTGTAGGTGGATGTTGGCTGGTGTCTCACGAAAATTAAAATGATAATATTTTATTTGTCTTATAAAAACTTTATGAGTCTCTCATTTTTTTATAAAGTCATTATTTTTATTTATTTTTGTTAACTTAATTAATTATATTTGTTAAGTTAGAGGTATTTAAATTATTATAGAAATAAAAACCTAAATTTAATTTTATATAATGACTTGAATGTCCCTGACTCAACAAAAATAATTAACTAAGTTAACGAGTATTAATGAAAATGATATATTTTTACAAGGTCAGAGACCTAAAAGAGAAAAAAAATTGGATGGAAATGACAAAACAGATCACAATTCAGGGATGAAAATGATAATCAACTCTCTTATAAATTATCATATCTTTAAATGGTCATTTGAGCATAAAATGGATGGTCATGTTACATAAAATCTCATGGTCTCTTAAATTTTAAAAGGCCGTTTGAGTTTGTTATCAAGCATGTGTTGTCCGTTTGAGTTTGGGGAGACGTATTTAGCAGTAATGGTAGGATGATGGACATTGAAACAAAATATTAATTATACTTGTTGGTGATTTGATTCATACTAGCTTTGATATTTTTCTTTTAATTTTACAAACTTTAGTTCATATTTACTAAAATGCCCTAACACTAGTGTTTAAAAACTAGAATTGTTAGTTGCATATCTTATCAGTTCATTATCTCTAACACTAGATTATATCATATTTAACCAAAATTACAATTAAAAAAAAGCTAGGAAATGAAGTGCCCCCCCCCCCCCCCAACCCGTATCTTGTTCGTTCTAGAAACACATCTTTTTATTCCATTTCTTCTTGAATCTCTTTTAACGAAAGAAATAGAAACTCATAAACCAAAACCTAGTTCACTTGCTGAGTCTCTTTACATCTATGACTGAATGGTTAAAACGGCCAACGGGGAAAATTCGTAGGTTCGAATCCTGCTGAATGCACGTAAAATAACAACAAAAAAAAAAAGAAATAGAAACCAAGCGAGCAGGAGATGAAAAATAGCCCTTGAAGGATTGAACTAGGGTGAACTTTGTGAAAGCTTCATGCTTTATCCACTCAAGCCAAACAAACTTTTAATTTATGATTTGCGCTTTAAATTATTTAAAAAAGAAGAAATATTAAAAATAATTAACCACCATCGAAATTACTTTTTGAGTATAAGTATAATTGGCAATTTGGCATTCAAGAAATCAAAGTGGAGTGGATTGGTTTATATTATGGGAGCTAAGTGATGATTATATTTTCAAAAAGATTGCCTCTTGAATCCCTTTCATTTTGCTCATATTAAAAGGATATTTATACACAAAAGGATATTTATACACAAATATATTCCAAACCAAGCTCTTAACTTAATTGTTTGATCAATATTTAAGAGGAATCTTTATAAGAAATAAATAAATAAAAATTACAGTGATTAGGAAGAAAAAATTATACAGATTGTTTGGGATATCTTTTAGATTTAGATTTAATTGTTAAGTACGAGAAACTATACTTCTAATTTTAATATACTTATTTGTTAGTGTTTTGATTCTTAGTGTGGATAACTATTAATTTAAAACGCTATAAGTATAGTCTATAATAAAGAAGTTAATAAGAAAAAAAAACACCAATCCACCACACCCTTAGGTGTGAGAGGGTGTGGTTTAGGTTTTGGGACGGAGAGACTGTTAGGTAGTTGAGACTGTTAGGTAGTTGAGACTGTTAGGTTTTGTGAAACCTTTCCGTGTTAGATTTCACGCACCTCTTTCTTCCTCCCTCCCTCCCTCCCTCCGTCTCTTTGTTCTTTGTTGACAACCACTAACCTTCACCTCCTCGCGCCTTCACCTATGATCACAATCCTCACCAGAATCTCTTTCTACAAGGCCTTTGCTCCCTTGTAGCAGCCACTCATCCATCACCTTCACTGCTTCTTTCCATTCTAATTGATTTGTGTTTGTGAGTTTGAGTTTAATTTTGAAACTGATGAAGGCTTCAAATCAATATGCTTTTGGCTTTTGTAAACCGCATAATCACTTGGTAGGATGTTTGGTAATGGTTTGTAAATTCTGATTCCGATTTATGACAGAACAGTAGAACATATTTGGTGGGTCATGATCGAATGGACTCAGGTGTGACAATTTGTGTTACAATGACAATGGGTAACTGATGATGATCAAAAAACTTTAAGAGGAAGAACCATATTAACAGATATTAAAAGGGATGTGTTAAACACACCTCACAACTTTTACTTGATACACCATCTCAACTTTGAACTCACAGCAGATTTAACACCTAAAACAAATAGTTAAGAGCGAAATCTAAATATAAGCATACATAAGGAGACACCTTTTATTAAGAAAACAAGAACCAAATAGCAAAAGAAGCTGACATTAAATCTACACTCCTGAAGTATGTTAACCGCTTCCTCGTAGTTTAGTAAAAACCTTTTTCGTCATCAAACTTGACGTCATGTCCTATTTTACAATTTCAGAGTCGCCGCAGCACCACTATTGATCGCTCGTATTCCCTCCAAGACCTTTGATTGCAGCACTCACACTCGGCTTTGCTGTGTTACTTTCAGACAAAACCGGGGTCTGTTCATTTGCTTTCTCCACTAGTTTCAAATGAAGCCAACCTATCACCAAAATTTTTCACTTCTTATTTAAAGGGTCTAACTGTAATTTTATAGAAGTTAAGGGTCAAAGTGAATCACCTAAAGGGAAGCAAACTGCTGCACCTAAAACCGAACCCAACAGCACGTTTCTTCCACGCCAGACGAGTGACCCAGGCACTGAAAACATCAGCGAAAGAACATTAGTATTAATAATACTCAAACTTCCTATTATTTCAAGTCCACCGTGTATCAAGGGGTGTTTGGATGTGTGTTTTCAAAGTGATTATGTGAAATTAAATAATCAAGAATCAGATAATCTGCTATTAAGAGGGGTGTTTGGATGTTTGTTTCCAAAATGATTATGTGAAATTGAATAATCAAGAATCAGATAATCGGCTATTAAGGGGGTGTTCGGATATGTGTTTTCAAAGTGATTATGTGATGCTAAACAATCAAGAATTAAAAAAAAAAAGATATTAAGGGGGTGTTTGGATGTGTGTTTTTTAAAGTGATTATGTAATGCTGAATAAGCAGGAATAGGATAAGAAGCGACTAATAAGGGGGTGTTTGGATGTGCGCTTTTATAGAGTTAGGACATGCTTCTACAGCTACTTGAAGTTGTAATAATCACATAATTAAAAGTTTTTTTAGTGTTTTAGACAAATAGTCAAATAGAAACTGATTATTGCAACTTCAAATCACTGTATAGAACAGAAATCCAAAGATCGGCTGGAAAATTTGGCATTTTTTTAATATTAATTAAAACTTCTTACTGATTAGACCAAACGTAGCAGCAGTAGCAGAACCAGCTCCAACAACATTATAAACATCATGTACTCCTCTTTTATCAGCAAGAATATTTTGCAACCCGTAAAATGTAGCTGTAAATATTCCAAGGCGAACACCACCAACAATTGAACCACGTGTGATTCTAATGAACCTTTTTTCCATTGCATCTCTCATTAATCGATATTGTTCCCGTTTGTCGCTCGTACTCCCTAGTTTCAATGTTACTTCTGCATCCTTGCTCTGAAAATATTTGCAGAAATGCCACAGTTCATATCATTTCATCAAAAAATTTACATAAAAAGTACGGGGTATTCATTTTAAGGAAATTTTGACATTAGCTTATTAAAAGGTTGTGCTGGTTTATGTTTTACCAAAAAAGTCAACTAAAAAGGAACGGGCTAAACAGGTAGAAGGTTGCATTACGGAATACAACCTCCCATATAGCTTTCTTCAGCAATTTAGATCTTTATCATTACAAACTTATAATATTAACAAATTTAGCCGTTTGCAGGTCCATATGTTCAATTCAGCCTCCTGACCCCTAGTTATCAGACTGCAAGTCATTCTTAAGGGAATAAAAGTTGAGTATTTGAAGATATATGAAACACCTTAATTCCAAAAACAAAACATGTAATTAAATGAAAGATTATTTTCTGCACAAGCAAACTTACCACTGAAGCATTGGCTTCCTTCATGCCTCCATATAACATGCCAGCAAATACTCCAACTACAGTTGCTGTACCCCAATTGACAGTTCCAGCCACTTTTGATGTTGTCTGTGTTCATAGCGTAAAAAGTAACTTATGGTGACACATTAAGTTTAATCAATACACCTTGGACTGTCTTTGGATTATTAACATGTGTAGGTTATATGATGCTGAGTGAACTGATTTAATGTGAATGTGATCTAATATGGGCCTTGTGGTTAACCAAAAATTACATAACACTGTCTAGAAGTCTAGAACACAAGCATACGGCTCAAAAAAAGAGATACAACAATCCAGGTAACTTAGCCACAGAACTTTTAATGTTCTTTTCACTTGCCTACCTCCAAAAGAGTTACTAGGCTAGGTATTTACACACGATCACAATACAAAAAACTAAAGAACATGGGGATTTAACATGGTTCTGTCAAATGAAAGTCACTGCCTGTGAACTAACCGCTATGTACTTAGAAAAGAATACAAGTCTAGTCACTGCTAAATCCTTTTTTTAGGCATCCAAATATAACAACTATGAAAGCTGAATGTAACTTATCTATTTTCATTTTGATTTTATTCTGTTTCCTTTTCTCCCATGACTTACACCTACATAATCATAGTCTCCCCTCTCAATGCTACACAAAACTTTACATCCCCCATTGTTCCACTATGAAAACACACTTATCAACAAAGAACCAAATGAGAGCATAGCTAATATATATTGTGCAAATCAGAAAAGTAAGCCTTACATAAGGAATGTTTTCTTCTGGCTCTTTTTGGACTTCCATTGTCAAATATAAGTGATTATAGTCTCTGAAAATAAACTTTCCTGCAAACCAAGAAAATAATTCAATGGCTTAACTCATGAAAATGCAAATAAATCCAAACGTAAAGAAACACACATGTCTAACATAGATAGTTACGATAAACCAAAATCAACCAATTACCCATTTATTACAATTAGGCGATTAGCCGAGTAATGTGAAGTTGGATCACATAAAAGACACCAATTCACCTTGAAACTAGCAAGTGGTAGCATAATATAAGCATCGGCAGGTCCAAGAATTTTTGTTAGGGAAGCAAAAATGGATCAGGTAAAAAAAACCAGCAAATTGATGACAACTTAAAATGAAATGATTAAATATAATTTAAAAAGCATAGTCAATCAAATATATATGATAGTGACATAGGGTAACTAGATAGATTTGTAAATTGCACGCCTTCATATCTGTTAAGAATTTGTTTGCACCCTTTAGATATGTGAATTTGTCTCGAATTGCTTCGACACCAAGCATTCTATTTGGGTAAATTACTCTATGTTCATTACTGAATTGTCTCTTCAATATATACACATACAATACACCTAACATAAGTAAATGAGTAGCAAATTGTAGTGTTTATAATTCTAAGACAGCTCTCTCGTCATGTATTACACAAATTTGCATCAATAACTAGTTCAAATCATGACCATTTTGACCATAAACTATAAATATGCATCTAAAACTATGACTGAGAATCTGAAATTGACATAAAAAGGGCTTCATTTTAGCTAATCAAATTTCACATTTTCAAACTCCCAACCCCAACAGACACTTGACATAAAACCATAGTTCAAACTACGTACTACCACTCCTAGTTAAACAAACAAATATCAGCCAAAGTTTAATATTAGAAGAAAAAAGCTTACAAAATAAAGAACCAGTGAGCGAGACTATAGTTCAAACCGCCGTCTGCAGCGGCGATATGGCTGAGATGTAGGGTTTCAAATCCAGTCCCACGGATTAAACACTCCAATTTGCCTCTGAATTCAAGCAGCAGGAGAACTTAATTAGGTCTGTGAATTAGATTCAACAATATGAGATAAGATGATAACGAGATGGTTCGATTTTGATACCTGATTCGAGCTAGAAAAGATTCCGGCGGAGAAGAAGACGGTGAACCAGTGATCGACGAGATGATTCGATTTCGAGCAGGTGTTTAACGAAGAAGACGGTGCAATTTGGGGGATTTGGGCGAACCGCCAAAACCCAAGTTATGATCCGGATGACCCGTTTAGTCCGTATATTATGGCCCAAATAAGCCCATGAAAACTACAATGTTAGGAGTTGGGACTTAGTTCCTAGTGGGCTAGTGGTAAAAGGCAAAGTTTATTTAAAGCAGGCTTAATATTAAACATGATACAAAGTAGAGGTGCACATTTCGGGTTTTTTGGAATCGGTTCTGGGTATGAAACCGGGTATTACTAAATCAGGTAGGATAGGAACCGGATGTTATTCTGTATTAGAGGTGTGCAACCAGTTCGAATCGGCTGGAACCAAACCAGAACCGTAAACCGAATAGCCTGAATATGAAAATCGGAACCAAATCTTATGGTAACCTATTCGGTTCGGTTTCTAACCGAGAAAACCGGCTCTATTTTGTTGAAAACTAGTAACAAACCGGTTTTATTAAAAAACCTAAAATTATGACATGATATGATGATCTATTAAAAATAGCAAATAATGTTCAAATTAAACTATTATTTGGATCCACAAACCACAATAACAACCTAATGTTATGTCAATGAATATTGTTCTCCAATAGTGTATTTGGTCGGGTTTGTTTGTTTTAATTTATGAAGTTTTGAAATTGAATGGTGTAGTTGAAGTGAAAAATATGATTACAAGCCTTTTAGGTTAACTAGTTAGTAATTTTTTCTCCATAAATAAATTAGTATTTTATTAGCATTCAAACTTTTAATGACCTATCAGTTTTTAAGTACATATCCGGGTTTAGAACTAGAACCGAACAGGGAACCTTATACACATATCATAGGAATCAGTAATTGAACTCTATCAATACAACCGGTTCTGGTGGTTCCGATTGAAAAAAAGCCGGTTCTTGCTCACCCTTATTATGTATCTAGTAATATCGTTATATTTTTTTTTCTCTTAATTGTAATTTAAATAATTCAATAATAAAAACGGTCGTTTTGTTTTATAAAAGGTGCTTTTACACTTTCAGGATACAACTACAAGTCTACATGTGGATTATTTGTTACCACATTTTCCCTTTGGCTACCGTCTTTTCGAATATATTTAGGTGAAAAAAAACAAAAAGCAAACCCGTACGTACTATGACACCAACATATAGAAATAGCAAATGGTTTCATCAACATTGAATGTTTAAAGTAAGGCCTCTGGCTATTTGTAATCCATATATAGAAAAAGATAGTATACCTAATTGAATGGGGGTTTCTTATTTAGTGTTGTTTTGTTCAATAACGTCTTGTGTTTGCTTTTACCTTTTTCACTTGTCATGTTTTAGAGGAAACACGAGAATCTTTTATAATGTAAACGATAAATATGAAAGATATCATGATAGTATTTAGATGCGTCCAAATATGAAAATTTGGTCGACCATTAAAAAGACAATGAGTATTTTTTTTTCTTTTGAGATATGAAAAGTTTGAACGTACCAATATAATTAAGTTGTACAAGCAACGGTACCTCTAGCATTGT
The DNA here is from genome assembly GCA_025506415.1 of Flaveria robusta. Lineage (NCBI taxonomy): Eukaryota > Viridiplantae > Streptophyta > Magnoliopsida > Asterales > Asteraceae > Flaveria > Flaveria robusta. The sequence goes on along the minus strand of CM046474.1, from coordinate 6,076,677 downwards.
CTTTAAGCTAAGATCAGATTAAAGTATTGGGAATTTAATTTCCTCTGTTGATTTTCAAACTTTTATAGATCATGACTAGAAGTAACAATTACTAAAGAAAATTAAAATTAAAAATAAAAATAAAAATAAAAAAAAACATTTGATTCAAGTTATCAATTATTAGATGCAAGTGGACGTAAACTCGTGCGTTGAAATCATAGATAATATTTAAAACTTTATATATATAATGTGAAAAAATGCAAAAATCATTTAGGAAACGTTGGAAAAAAGCCATCGCAATGTGAAATCATAATTTAATAAAAAAAAATCATATTTTAAAAGTTCTTAGAATAAATCCAAAAAGTTGTAAAAAAATGAAACCTCGAACAACTTTGCAACTCTACTAACAAGTTGTCAATCTAAACAAAATTTACAACTTCTCAACAAAAAGATGGCATCTCATCCTTTTGTGCATAACTTTGTAGTTGCCTTATAATAAAATGCAACTATTTTAAAAATGTTATTTTTGAAATGTCGCATTGGCCACGTTTTTAACATTGATAAACGAGTGACAAATTAAACATTTGTTTTTTTGTATGTGATTTCTTTGTGTAGCCGATTACAAATTTGACATATATTATATTATATATATTGTTATGTATTCCAAAATTCAATCATTGAGGCAAAAACATTTTGGCCCTAAAGTTATGTGCAAAATATGAGACATATGATGTCGATTAGAGAAAAGGCAAAGTCCATATATCAGAGATATTATGTTGGAACTCAAACCATACTTCAAGATTTATAATGGATCCTGAAAACATGATTTTGGGGGCTGTCAAAGGGCTATAACACTTTATATAGCCTTATACGACACCCTATACGACACATATAGGACTATACGATGCGTATATCAAATTTTGACACTGACTACGAGAAAAAATTCAATGGGCTATCAGAGGGGTTATACTCCCCGTAAAAGGCTATATGCCCCCTATGCGACGCATATGACGATATATAACCCGTATAGAAATTCGGAATGTTGATTTATAATTAAGGGTGTTTCAATAACCACACGCTTTATAATATGCATGAATTAACATCTGATTACTCATCCATTGTACCTAACCTTAATTATTTGATAGTAAAAGGAAATCATAAATAATAATAAAATTGTGACTATTTTCCATACCAAACGAGTGATCTGAGGTAGATTGTAAGGTTGCTATCATTAAATATAATGTTTACTTTTTAAATAAAAAAGTATCCTAACAACATTAATTTTGATATGTTAAACTCAGATAAATTGTTTAAAATAAATGTATATCGCGTAAGTGGTCACTAGCACAATATTACTTGGTTATCTTTTTTTTTTTAGCGGCTAAAAGATCTCTGACGAGTCACTAACACATCCGATCATCTCCATATCTCGAGTATTAAATCGAGACCACCCTCAGAAGAAAATTCATCTTAGATGAGAAAACCACCTAGGCTAACCCGACAACTCTTTTTTTTGTCATATGTAAGATTTGAATCCAAGATAATCTTCTATTTTTATAAAGTTTTGAGATATATCACTTCTAACTATTTGAACTAAAATTCATTAGTATATGTAGAGGTTATTTAGATAGCTTTTTATTTACATGAATGTCATGTTGACCCTTTTGATGATGTAAAATACTAGCTTATAAATTTTTGAATGTGTATCCACAAATTTGTAGCGTCTTATGGTAAAAAAAAATACATTATTATATGTATGGAATGCTGCTTTATAAAATTTTAGACAAATGTTTATGAGATAACAAGTTTTCATTTTTATTTTTATCTTTTTACAATATTTTGCAGAAGTTTAAGAATTTTAATATATTAACCTTTAGGTTGACAGACATTTTTATATAAAATAGAAAAGTATGTTTTTTTGGTACCAACCCCTTAGTTAAATAAAATGAGAATGCATGCATCTAAGTTGATTTAATGGAAAAGTATATTAGCTTTTTATAAATTTATCTCTATTTTTTGTTTAACATCTCACACTCCGGCCATTCCTCACATATATCTTTATCACACTACAAACACTATTTTATTCCACTCACAAAATAAATATAGATTAATGAAAATGGATCTCTATATTTACAGAATTATAATTTATGAAAGGATAACTTTGTAAAACAATAACCAACTTTTAAACATATTCTAATTAGCTAACTCAAGTTTAAAAACTATTCTAATTAAATCATACAGCTTTTATGTTTTATTTAAATTATAAGTTTTAATATGTTTTTAGTGTGTTTTTCTTTTTGTTTCAATTAGAAAATATTTTTTTCTTTTTTTTTATAACTGATGTGCAGTGATGACGTGAATGGTACTTTTTTATTTTTAGAGTTAATTTCAATTTTACTCATTAAGTTTTGACAAAAGTAACCATTTTCATCCAAAAGATTAAAAACATCAATTTACCTTCAAAAGTTTCATAAGTTGTTTCAGTTTTAGTTCAAAAATTTTATTATTTTGTATTCAAGTTGAAACAATGATGAAACTTTTGGACTAAAATTAAAACAAATTATAAAACATTTGGAGGTAAATTGATGTTTTCAATCTTTTGGAGCAAAATGGTTATTTTTGTCAAACCTTAGGGAGCAAAAATGAACTTAACTCTTATTTTTAATATAATCAACATATTTTTTATTTTTTAATATAATTTTATATATTAAAAATTCTAACCCTCACGTCTTCTGCTTTATTACTTTCTTGACATAAGAAAGTTCGATGATGACTTAATTTGATGATTTAGTTGTTTAATTTGAAAAAAAAAATATATATGAGTGAACAAATTAAAACACTTTTGAAACTTGATTACTATTATGAAACAATTTTTCTTATAAAACTCTAAATTTAGATATAAAGATAGAAGATTTTAATAGAGACGCCAAATCAAAAAAATTATCCAAATAATATATATGAAGATGATTATGAAGACTGTTATAAATGCTATAAGTCAATTTAGCCATCACTAGTTGGTGGTTAATGGTTATAATCTAGAAATTCTAGGCCTCATCACCTTTAGTACCTACACTTTAATTGACATGGCATTAAACCATACATGAAGTTAGATAACTTCTACAAACTAATGAACTATATAGGGATAATTTCATGCATAATATACATTTACAGATTTACATATGTGATTGTTTATATACGTTTTATTTATTTTGTACCATTTATGCATATCTATATGTATTAAATACCAATAATCTCCTATTTGGACAGCCAACCATATGCTTACATGATTAAATGCTCTCTTTAAGAATCAATATAATTAATCAAGCTTGTACACGAACTCAAGAAATGTCACCTAAGTCCAAATTCTTACACCTAAAATAACTCTTCTTTCCAAATATAAAGGTCACACCCCAAAACATGCTCTTAGGGATGGTAATCAAATTAGAACAAGATGATAATACTTCAAACCTGAGACATCTAGGATGTCTATAAGATTGGGTAAGCGGATATTAGACCGGGTACGAGATTAATTTTTACTTTTTTTCCGCGGGATTGAAACGGGTATGGAATTGCATTATATACATGTTTACCCGACCGATTACGCAATTAAGCATATATGTTTACCTTATTATATATTCGCAATTAATTTTATTTTTTAATTTATATTACTTATAGTTTTATTATATATAATTATATCTTACTATTTTTTAACTTACTATTTTTTTCCTTGTTAACTATGCGTTGAATATAGACGACGAAGCTTTCTATCAATTGTATTATATAGTATCTTATAAAGTTACAACATAACTTGATATTTGTCTCTAAAATTAAAGAGTAGTAGATACGAAACACCAACAAAAAAATAATAAGAATTAACGAAAATATTATCTAGTACGTATAATGTAATTTTATATGATTTTCTAATTTCAATAGATACACGATAAGAATATCTAACGGGTAATTTATATAACTCTAACGGTTATACCCGATACATATCCGACGTGGTTTGGGCCGGGTATGAGACCTACTATTCTAATCAGGTGTGGGGTTGAGATTATACATATCCGTCCTAAACCAGACCCATTGACATCCCTACACGCTCTGTGATTTGTCGGTTACGCACCAAACCATAAAAAGCAAAAAAAAACTAATAGCAGAAGTCTTAAATAATAATCAAATGATTCAATCAACGACCTATGCTAAGAGACACTACATAACGTGTTGAATGCCTACGAGTTAAGTATGGCCTTTTTTATTGCTAGTTGAGGTCTCACAACATACATGACTTAAAAAATTCAGTTTATACTACTGAGTTTCAAGCTACATATTTTAAAATATCAAAAAATATTTACAAAAGTTCATGCATTACTTGTTTCCTATCACCAAACATGTAACATGTTTACTTAATTAGGTCACCGCAGTAGCCACTACACATTAGAATATCTCGCGTATACCATGCAACATTGATTAGGTGCAATTTAACCGCTCAAAGACCACGTAAAAAGCAAATATGCACACACCAGTAAACAAGTATTAGACACGACAATGTCAACAGACACCATTGTTAAATACACCAAAATCATGAAGCAACTAATCCACACCACTAACTACTAAATGCTATCAACTCAAAAAACATAACGTATAACTAACAAAAACATTTAAATATGACACAGAAACTCACCTAAACAAGCTGCAACATTAACCATGCTCTTGTGCCCATCGGAAGACAATGCATAACGTTTTGACCATGTCACTGAGACTTGTATCATATGAGTGACACCCTAAACACACACATGGTTGTATGACTAGACACATGCCAATAAGACTTTACTATCCACCCAAACACATTTAATTTTAAAGTTCAAGTATATACGTCCAACGTGCCCAAAAGACATTGTTTAGTTTAGTACTTTTTGGCATCTTTTTATGAGTCCAACATATCTGTCCAAGACCAATATTGAATTTTCCTAGAACGTACAATTGCGTTCACACGTGCTATGCTCTAACTACACCTAATTGTGGTCATAATTGTTGGAATTCTAGATACAAAATAATTATATTTATGTATTTGTCATATAAATAATTATTTATTTATTGGTTTAAGTTCTCGTTTTATAACAAACTATACCATGTCCAAACTAAAACTAAGATGAATTAGATATCGATGCTCGAAGTTGAGTGATCGGAATGAACAAAATGAAACTTGGGTGATTATAGTAGGAAATTGTTGAAATTTCTTACATAATGCTAATAAAGTCATGTATTAATTAACATGGATGTTTTATGTTTTGACCAAGTCTTTTAATAAATATTATGAATGTTTATTATGGTTTAAAATTGGCATTAAACATGTCATGAATGAAATAAGAGTTTTAATTTGGTCTTATAAAATATTTCATAAATCAAATGAAAGTTTTGGTTGTGAAACATAAAACTCACATTAATGTTAATTCTTTAGCATGAGTATATAAGAAATTTATTTTCTTTAGTGTCAACAAGTTTAATAGAAATTTAGAGATGAGCATTCTCTAAATTGTTCTTCCTACACCATCATCTTTAACCATTTTTCATATAATATCATAACACATATTCTACCACGTGATCTCTCGGGCCTGAGGCACTCTCCGGCAGTGCATACAGCTTTGGCTGTTGTACCCTGGGAGACAGACGCGTTGTCTTGAGTAGAGACGCGAAATCTGTTTTAAGGGACCCCTAACACGATCCCCGGCCACAACCGTCAATCTTTTGTTTGTTAATTGTTGCAGTCAAGAGGTGTAGTTAAAGATTCGAACGTGATGAAGACTCAAGTCAAGAATACTATATGAAAACTTGTTGGAGTATATATTAAAGATGGATGTTCGAATCAAGTTTGGTATATAAATATTGTTATATTTATTTTTCTAGTCGTATTTGTAAACGGTATTGTACTAAAATATTTCCCATGGCTAACGAGAGTATCATTAGAATTACTATCTTTTATTACAAAAGTAAACCTACTTCTTACAATAATTAAGTATATTTTCTTCGTCAATCCTAGTGAACGTTCTTAATTATTCTAGAAGACAAGTGATGCCTAATGGTTTTTATATTCAAGAAGCATTTACTGACTAGCTAAATTTTGTCACTTATACCTTTTACCTTAACTAATGATTGACTTGAGGTTAAACCATTCCTCTATATATATCCACTAAGTAATATAACATGTGCCGTTCCAAAAAAAAAAAATAATCTAACATGTTTGCTTATTTTTATTATTTCTTAAAACCACTTTTAATCATTTCCACTCATACCTTAATCCTAGGCACTCAATATATTTTAATGCATGATCAATATTATTATAGTAATATGATTTACAGTGTTTTAAATTGCAAAGTAGATTACTGTGGAATTAAATTTTAAATGATTAACTAACCAGTTAATTTATTATTAAACATCTAATTGGATCACTAATAAGCCACTAGCCAGTTAATTTAATTTATGAAAAACTATTTTAATCTAAAAAAAATCTCTCTAATCTAATAAAAGGATAAATGAGGAAGACACTTGTCATCACCACATTTCTTCTCACTAAATTTTTCTCGGCTCTCTCTCTTATTTAATAATAATTACTATAATTACTCATAATATTTTTTAGTTTTTATAGACTAAAAATACTTTTTAGTAAACTTAAGAAAAGTTCTTTATATTAATGTTATTTATAAAAAAATTATTTTATAATAAAAAAAATTAAAACATGGTGTTTTTAAAAACTAAAATATTTATAGATAAAAAACAATTAAAATTGAAAGTTATAATAATGAAATTTTTTTTTAACACAGTTTGTGTTGTAACAAAATGTGTAAGTTTTTTAAACAAAAAGTTTAAAAAGTTAATATCATTGTTTTATTACCTATATCCTTACTAATACGTAATTTCAATTTTATCTTATCTTAAAATATCGTTTTATAATTAATAAAATTTTATTTAATTTAATATTTTATTTATTTAACCCGTATAACATACGGGTTACTAAAACTAATTAATAATATTATTAGTAATTAATATGATTATTAAATAGGAGAGAGAAGCGGGAAAAAATTATTAAGACGAAGTATAATGTTCACATGTGTTCTTTCTAGATATCTTTTTATTAAAGTAGTGAGATATTTGTAAAGGGTGTTGTTTTTAAATGTTTAAGGATTCAAGTATTAGTGTAAACAAAATATGCACGATCTTGAATAAGATTTAGTGGGTATGTAAATTAGTTTCTCTCACACAAACTAATCTTTTAGAGTTAAATTTGACTTTGCAATGTCAATTTTGACAAAAATAATTTTTTTTCTTTAAAAAATATAAAATATTATTTTTAGCTCAAAAGTTTTATTATTTGTTTCAATTCTAATTCTAAAAGTTTTATCATTTGGATATAAATTGGGTTGTAACTAAAACAACTTATTAAACTTTTAGACTTACATTAACACAACTGATAAAAGTTTTTGATTAAAATTAAAACAAATAATAAAACTTTTATACGTAAATTGATAGTTTTAATTTTATAAAAAAATATATATTATTTTTGTCAAATGTCAAAGATCAAAACAAAATTTAACTCATTTTTTTTATCAAATGGAATTGGTCCAAAGATATCATTATACGATTAAGAGTTTAAGTTTTATTTTATATATATATATATATATAAGGAGAATTTAGTGGGTATATCTTTAGAAGGTGTTTTTACTACGAGGTTGAGGATTCTAGTTTCACTATAAACTTTAATCAGAGTGTGAGTTTTTTTAAGAATATCCAAATTGTTCGACGCTTGATACTCGATCGAAAAATACTCAAAAATTAAATCATTCGATTTTGGTTTAGTTGTAAACAAACCGAGCAGCTGGGTTCGGTTTATAAAAAGAACAACTTGCTCTCTTAAAAAAATATATATAGCAATTAAACTATTAATTAACCCGATTGGCTTTTATAACAAATAAACATGGTATCCATACCCTAACCTCCATTGGCTACATACGAACCACATCGAACGGACCACAGCTGAAACAACCCCACCTCTCGAATCAGGAAACAAACGCGCTGCGGGTGGCGCGTGAAACAGCCCAAAAAAGGAAGGATAGAAGTGAAAGAAGGTGCATTTGGTGCATGATGATGATCGATAAGACCAGACATTCAGGTGCTGCCGGGGCTTTCTTCTTCTTGTTTCTACGCTAAATTCTCCCTCCTTTTCCAATCATCTCATCATTCACATGTAACCGATGGAAGAGATGTACGGATTGATGAATCATGAGCAAGTTGCAGCGCCCGATGCGGATGCCGTTGGAGAGAGTTATCGCCGTGAGTTTGGTGATCAGTCGCCGGAGTTTCGACGCCAACGGAGGCTTCCGGCGGTGTTTGTTTCAGGCTCCGGTGATTGTAATAACAACGGTGGATTAGGTGATGAAGTGGATGAAGGTAATTTTGCAAGTGCGAATCGTGCGAAAATCGTTTCGCATCCGATGTACCCTAAGTTGCTTCAAGCTTACATCTCTTGCCAAAAGGTATGAATTATATCGCTATCACTGTATATGTGTGTGTGAAAGAGAGAGAAAGAGTAAGAGAGAGAGAGAGAGAGAGAGAGAGAGAGGTACTGATAGTTTCAGTTATGGTTGGATCTGCAATCAAAAACGCATAATATCTGCTTAACAATGTTACGAATTTGATGCGTAAGACGTTAATGATCATCATGAGTTTCTGTTATGAATTTAGTGATATTTTCGAGTTCTCGTAAGATCTTCAACCGCTGTTTAAGATCGAGTTGATCGAATTCATGTCTCTGGTGATCGAAATCGGTTATTTTAAGCCGATGTGTGTTGATTGTTAGCAGGTCGGAGCTCCACCGGATATAGCGAATCTGTTCGACGATATTTTCAGAGATAATGATTTCTGCCGGAGCTCCACCAGTTGTTCATGCTTAGGCGATGATCCAGAGCTTGATGAATTCATGGTCCGTCAAAATTGTTGTTCGTACTGTGCGTTTGTTTAATTTCTTCGATCATGTGCTATCGCTGATTATTGAATTTGTGCTTGTGTTGAAGGAAACTTACTGTGAGATGCTGGATAAATACAGATCGGATCTCGCTAGACCTTTCGATGAAGCAACAACGTTCTTGAACAATATGCATACTCAACTCACCGATCTGTGCAAAGGAGCTTCTGTAACTTACCACACAGGTGTCTCTTTATCTCTCTCTCTCTCCGTACTACTTTCGTCATGGATAATCGTGCTGTGCTGTGCGTGCGTGAGTTTCATCATCTTCTATGTCCCACCTTGATTTAATTATTATTTAATCATGCGTCTCATCGTCTGCTTCGTATTTTATTCCGTCGGAATTTCGTTTTTCGTATCGTTTTCGTCGCCGGAGGGACAGAAGACGGTGACGCCGGTGGCGGTGGTGGCGGAATTGAAGCTGCAGCCGCCGATCCGGTGGTTTAAATTGGGCGGTATAGAAGACGAATGGGGAATCCAAAGTTGAAACCCTAGGTTAGGTACTTTGAAAGTTGAAAGTTGAAACCCTAGGTGGTCATCCTTGATCTTTCACTCGAGTTCATACTCCGATCTGATCTGTTTTTATATTGCAAAGATTTGTCAAAACGCCTAGAAATCTTAATTTGCTCGAGGTGATTGATTTTAAACAATGTTTTCAGAACCGGTCGGACGTCGAACCGGACGCTTTATTGGTTTGGTGGTCGGACCGGATTTAAGAATCGGATGACGTCATAATCATATATATAGTATATTATATATATAGTTTTACATATAATTCAATATAAGTAATTTATATGTGTATTTTATAGTTATATATAAAACTTAACAATAATCTTATGTCCAACATACTAATTTATTATTCAACCCCTCGTTTTTATCCATTAAAATCCAAGAAAAAATTAAAAATCCGGTCCGACCACCGGTTCGGGACGAACCGGCCGGTCTAACCCCTCCAAAACGAATTGACCTGAACTGATTCGGCCCACCCTTCAATTCCCGGTCGGACCGGTTCAACCGGCCGGTCCGATCCGGTCTCAAAATCATTGATTTTAAAGGCAAATACTAACTAATAAAATATTCATTGAATTACCACAAGTTCATGACAAAAGGACAGGCATGTTTTCTAATTTTCCTACAGTATAAGATTTTTACGAGGTAGGCCCACCACACAGCAACAAGGTTGATGATGTGTAAACTTTAAGTATAGTAGGTAAAAACGAGTACATCATATTGCGAAACATTCCAACTCCTTCCCAGACTCACTATAAAATATTACTTCGTGAATACTATAAAATGAAAGGTAATTAACACTACTACATGTATGTAAAAAGTAAAGAACTATCTGATAACCTGATCTAACATAGTTTCTTACTAACAACCGTACACGATCAACTTAATATAACATTTGGTGAAACCAATTATAAAGACAATCTTTAAGAAAATAAGAACTTTAGAACTCAAGTTGTAGTTCATTAACAACCATCATAACTTCATTATGCACAAGATAAATTTTATAATTAAGGATGCATTCATAAAGCATCCAAGTATTAATAATTATTAAAATATAATATTAGTGAAAATATGTAGTCGAAAACATAATATACAAATGTTTAGAGATAATAAACCAGTAAAAAAGTACTGGCATTTATAATTAAGAATTTACAAAAGATGTGTCAAAATAATAGTTTCGAAAGTGTATCGAAAATATGGTGATTAATTATGGGTGTGGATATACCTTAGATTTCTATACGTGCTGTATAGTCCTATACACGCCGTATAGGGGGTCGTATAGCCCTATACGAGGCGTATAATCCCTCCGATAGCCTCCTGAATTTTTCCTTATAGTCAGTGTTGAAATTTGCTATACGAGTTGTATAGTCCTATTTGTGTCGTATAGGGGGTCGTATAAGATAATATGGGACGTATAGCCATCTAATAGTCCCCCTTGAATTTTTATCGTTTTCAGTGTCGTCGACCCTATACGCCATGTATGGCGCTATAAAAGGCATATATGGAGGTGTCGATTTATAATGTGGGGTGTTTGAATATTAGGAATCTTAATTATAAGTTTTAAAATTGTTACTAAATGTCATTTTGAAGTAGTAAAACTAGGTTTTGTTAACGAAAACTTTGCATTATAAGTTCGGGCTCATATTATGGTAATAGAGTCTAATTGCTTAGCAAAAAATCAGTTCCTTACATCGGAAATTTTAAAAATCGTTAAATTATATGTAATATAGGCCATCTCTTTTACTAAGCAACCAATCTCTATTGCATTTAATTATTTTAATTAACGTTATTGAGGCGGATACTTTTACCACAAAAAACGGGTTTCTATTTGTATGTTTAATGTTAGATTTTATTAAAAAACGGATAATATTTCAAAGGACACCCGTGATTTTGTAACAGTACTGTAACTTTTGTACAATTGTTATTTGACCCTTTCTATTGAAGCAGTTCGGTTATATAAAAAATAAGGTTAAGTACAAAACTACAAATCATCTACTTTAAGAAATGAATTAAATGGGTTAGAGGGTTGTAATATTGAGTTCAACGGTGATAAACAGGTTTGATGGTCATGATAAATAAGTTAAATGAGTCATGCAAATATGGGTTGATGGGTTGTATTAAATAAGTTAAACTACACGGGTTGGTAAGTTGGTTAAATGTCCTATATGTTAATATTATCCTCTTTGAATAAAACAAATAATCTTTTTAAATAATTGGCATTTTGATCTTCTAAGTTTATGATAGAATTGAAAAGATGTTTCAGTTGTAGGGCCACATTTTCTTTCATCTTTGTGGTGTTCTTTCTAGTTTGCTTGTTTATCAATTGCATGAAAAGATAGGGCACGAAATGCAGAAATCTGATGCAAAAATCTTGTACTCATAGGCAAAATCTTTTTCTATCATGTTTCCCTGCTTGTAAAAAAACACACACACACACAAAAACAAAAAGAATTAAAATAAAAATAAAAACAAAAACATAAACTATAGATACCCCTTAAGAGCAGTTTTTTGGGTAAGTTTTAAGAAGAGACAGGATGATGTAGAGGTGAAAGAATATATGTTTTTGTGCTAGAGCCTCTAAAAATGGGTTATGTGAGAGGAAGTAGGAGAAAGAGGACATTTTTGTTAAAACCTGCTGTTGTGGCCTGTGGGTTCTAAGAGTCGTGAAAGGGTTAGCACAAGTACAACAGTGAGCTTCTACAAAAAAAAATTATCGGTTTGGTGAAGGTAAGCTTCATACACATGCTTCGAAAAAGTATTCATACGATACATCTTAATATCCGTTTGATTTTTATTTGAGTTAAACTGTCTTCATTTTGTGAAATAAAAAAGTTAATTTATCACATAGGGATTAATCTTGATTGGGTTAAAGAGTACACTTAACAATATATTTTGTTTTTGAAGCATGTTTTTACTATTTTAATAAATCTTGGGTAGTTAACATGTAGTGGATGAGTTAGTTTTTTCTTCTTTAGATACAAGTGCCTTTTCTATTTATGTAAGCTTTGAGATTAAATAAAAGATGAAAAAGAGCAAGTTAAAGCACTAAAACTTTCTCTTCTTGTGTGTGATTGAGCTTGAACCAACACCTTACTTTCTAAAATATATAAATATTGTATATAAAAATTAAACCTCTTAAGTTTAAACATTAGGTTTAGGGTTATATACAATCATGTTAACAAGGAATTCATGAAATAACCATTAAAACTTCACACTTTTTTCAACTCCAAGACTTGTCCACAAAAACAGAAATAGTCTTTTCTACATGTCTAATCAACATGTCACATTAGTTTTTTTTACCTTTTCTCCTCACAAAATTATTTTACCTTCAACAATATGATTCTCATCTTTCTCACATACAACCATATTATACCTATTAACATTAGATTGTGTATGATGGAAAAAAATAGAATTTAAACTTAAGACACCGCACACCCCATCATCGCACGTCCCGCACCTTGTGGGACCTCACTACATGCATCCCTCTTGTGCGTACACTGGAGGCTATCCGCTAAGTCCATTTTATATTTTCTTTTTTCTGTCTCGTTCTCTCCATGTTTCCAACGGCAACCTCGCTGCACCCCCCCCCCCCCCAATCTCTCTCTCTCTCTCTCTAAAAGTGCCTTAGCTTCTTTCGCGCATCTTCAAGCCTACGGGTTGGGTTACACAATGCTACCCCTACCATTGGAACCGTACTGCAGGTGCGATCAACCCACAAAATTTCAACCGAAGAGAACCTTCTAATTTTTTCCTATCATTTAGCCAAGATACCACTTTCTGATATCATCTTTCGTTGGTTTTACAACTTGTAGTTGAAAAATGAAGCACAAAACTTTATAAAGAAAAATGACTTGGTTTTTATATATATAATATAATAAATTAATTGTGGTGATAGGACTATTCATTTCGGGAAAATTAAAGCTATGGGAATAGTTGTTATTATGATCTCTAGCCAGGAGGAGTAAGTGAATATGAAACTTTTTTACAAAACTTAATAAAGCGCTTTGTCAGTGTTACCTTGCTTGCTTAAAAAACATATAAAAACCTTTTTCCTGTACTTCATGGGAAGGGGTTTACGTTAGGGTTTGTACTTGGTCATTAGTAAAAAATTAAGGTAGCAGGCCAACGAGGTAAGTCATAGGTGCGTGCTTTGCGGGTTATCTCTCTTGTCTCGCTTTCGCTTATTTTTCATTAATTTTATAGCATGTCCGTACATAAAAGACACCCTGGGCTCTGCTTGCGATTCGACACAACGAACCTTGTATTATCATTTCTCGTTTCTCTTTTGACAGTCAAAACGTCAGTTTTGTTTTGGTGGTCCCATCACCTTCAGTCTTACTCTTTGGTGTTTTCACATCCCTCAAATTCAAATCTTTCAACACTGTTGTACACTTGTACAGTTGTCGTACTAGAACATGCTTTTTTTATAGTTTTAATTTGACAAAAGTTTACCACATAATTACGTTTAACATTACATTCCTACGTGTCATGCTTTTTTTTTTTTTTAAGATTAACATGATACTATTAGACCAATAGGCTATCGGCATATAAATATAGAACTTGTCTAAAATTTTCTATTATACTGTTATGCATAATGCATGCAACTAACACATATAATATTATATATAACGCATGCAAAGTTGCATACATACATATTGAACATGTTTAGAATTCTCTTTTTGGGTTTTTTGATGGGAAATTGGTAGAGCAACAAATGGTAAAACATGATTATTCATGACTCAATAAATGACTCTTTTATTAAGTGAAATACAACACCAAAACATTGAAACAATTACACGAGACTCCTATTTATACTTAACGAATAAGTATCCTCCTTTAACTATAAAATCGAATAAAGATGCATCACCTAATTTAAATAAACTATATGAATCAAACTACAACCATATTATCTATCATATTGACACAAATAATTTCAACACTCAGATCAGCTAATTGATAACGAGAAGACCCCTAAACTTCCTATGCATCTTTGTATTTTGCGACATGCGACATGCAGAATTTCTTCAAATAACGTTCGAAAGGTATACGCCCTTGTCATCTGATTTTCCCTTGCATACCACAACCATCATAGATGTTGTCTCGATCACATCTCAAGCAGCTTGAGCATCCATGATTGCTTTCATCTTTATTGCTCACAACGTATCTGGGAGGGTAAATACCTACTTATTTATTACATTAACAACACATTAAAAATGGTTCATTTAAACCACCTTTAATCACTTAAATTGTGATTTTATATTTTAATTGACGGTTGTTATTCAAAGTATGATCGTTTCCTCCTTTCTATCGGTCCATGATCAAAAGGTAAAAACTATTTATTTTAGTTCTTATTAACTAATTGATATTTTTTGTTTGAACTCACCCTTATTTATATGCTCGTCAAAAGAATTTATATGTTTATATATAGAGAGAGGACAATTGTTAACATGTTTATGCCAAAACATAACTACACGTGTCTCACCACTAGAAAATTAACTCTCAACGACAAAAATATCTCCCTCGGTAAAAAACTGCGGTAAACCTTTTGTGCACACCATGTTTTCCAGCGGACCATCACTGGTGGACTTAGATTGTAAGGAGGGAAGGCACCCGTCAGCCCTAAATAATAAAATTGTGAAAATCTCAACGGCCACCATAAAATTGAGCATCCCCACCCCTCCCCACACCCACCCCAAATATTTGAAACTAAAGAAAATAAAATTGTCTCAAATACATTGTCAGGGGCGTAATTACAATAGGGTTCGGGGTGTCCAATGACCTTCCGCAAGTCCGACGAACCCAATTTTCCCACTAACTAAGGTCTAACAATAAAACAAATTAAAATTATATTGGTTTCAAAATATAAGAATCGTTTTAACGATTAGTATAAATTTTCAAACATATCATAATTTTTATAAGTATAATTGTTGCAATACGATTCTAGGTATACATATGCAAATAGAAGAGTTTGAGAATAATGTTTTTCAACAACGAACCGAACCGCACCGATCTGTCCCGAAGGACCTAAAAAATATATTTCATTGCAATAGTCAAATGACCCTTAAAAATTCCCAACCACCGCTGTGGACCATCAACGACGAATTCCATTGTCAACAACGGATTTACGTGATAACGTGAAAGCCCTCAACTTCTGTAGTGTCTATGTATTACCATTTTTCGCATATTACTCGGTCTCAGCTTTGCCTTTGTGAAAAGCAGATGAAAGTGTAGAGAGGTCAGAAGAAGACTTAAGTAGTAGAGGAGAGGCAGAAGTTATGAGATCCAATTGGACAACAAATGAAGACCGAGCTCTCAAGGATAAACTTCTAAGAAAATACAGCAAATATATTAGCTCTCTGAAGCATGAATTTTCAAGCAAGAAGAAGAAAGGAAAACTACCAAAAGAAGCAAGACAAGTACTACTTGACTGGTGGAACATTCACTACAGATGGCCTTATCCAACTGTAAGTATAGTATACATCACTACTTCTAAAATCATGCATCGTACTACATATATACATCACATATTAGCGTTTGTTACATATTTTAACATAATTGGATTAACTAATAACCAATGTAACATCAAATAATTAAGTTACGAGGTGCGGAGTGCACACTTGTTTGAGTTTATTATAATAAAACCTTTTAGAGGCAAGCATTGGGGGTTCCAAAGGGGCAGCGGGGGTGCGGGGGCAACGCCTCTGGTAGCGGGGTCCTAGAGACTGAGCCCTTGGCTAGGGTCGAACTACTATGTCAACTTAAAAAATTTTTATTTTGATAAATATTGCTTTACTAAAATTACATGAAAATTTGATTTTTTCAAAGGTTAAAACAATCAAATTTGTATATGATAACTAGGGAGGGCAGTTAACTACCCCATCCCTGTTAGATTTCGAATTTGAATAAATAATTGGTAGCTCTGGTTTTCTTCTTCTCTTTTGGTTTAAGGTTTTTGACACATAAAAATCATACTTTGTTTTTAAACTGAAGTCTTATCTGATTGAATATTTGATGGGAACGTAAATAATTTAAACTTGAAAATTAACTTGTGACTTTCGGGTTTTTTAAATTATTGATCATTGTATACGATTCCTTTATAATATTTAATGTGTTGTATTTTATAGGTTGCAAAATAAGCGAGTTAAGTAACATATTAGAAAAGTTTAATAAAAGGCGGGGATTTTTTCGGGTCATGTTTTGTTACTTTTACTCGAAACACTTTTTGTATAACTTTTTTTTTATTTTGTTAAAATATTTAGTGTGGTTGGCTTTCGTTTGTGATTGCAAATGCTTTATTATTTTATTCATGGAATAAAGAGTTTTATATTAAAAAATTACTTTGAATGACTTTCTACCCTGTTGTTTAAAAACATTTTCTTATTTTGCTATTTCTTATTAGGTTTCCCCAGCAGATAAAAGTAACCCAAAATAACTTATTTATAAAATCATGTAAGAGCATTCACAGTCTATTCTTTAAAATTATATGAGGGGGAGTTCTTAAATTATATAGAATGGTTTAAGTGGTTGGAGTGGAGTAGATAGAAAATGTTACTGTTCATCTGTAAATTTAAAGATTCACTGTTCAACCTTTATAATCTTTTTAATATTTTTAAAAGTGGTTGTGAGTATAGGAGAAAGAAAAGATAATAAAAAAGGTATAAATATATATTATTTAATTGAAAGGAGAGAGAAAAAATAGTGATTTTTAATGTAATTATAAGGATAAAAATAAGGAATGAGATGTGAATGCTCTAAGGTATTTTTTTTTTACTTTATGCCTTAGAAGAATTTATTTAATAGAATGGACACACTATATAAGTTAAAAGTCAATAGTAACCTGGGTTTAAATCCACCAACACGTTAGCTAAATAAGCATGTCAATGACTTATCATATTAGTCCATATCTTTTGAAAAATATGTTTTATGTCATAACGAATTAAAGTAACCGAGCAGTTTAGATTAGTTAGAAGCTAACCTATACCATTTGATGGTATGTAACCTTGTGCAGGAAGGGGACAAAATCGCGCTAGCGGAATCAACGGGGTTGGACCAAAAACAGATAAATAACTGGTTCATAAATCAAAGGAAACGTCATTGGAAACCATCGGAAAATATGCAGTTTGCAGTGATGGATAATCTGTGTGGGTCGTTTATGGTCAACAATTGAGATGGTCTCTCTCTATTCTATATATTATATATGTAATGTGTAATATAATACGATCAATGATTTTATATTCATCCATTTCAACATTTAATAACTTTTAGGTTACTTGCATAAATTCCAATTGCATTTGAGTCGGTTAAGGTGGTTTAACTTTTAAATATACACATTTGCCTTTACTAACATACAACATGTATATATCGATTAATTTTTAAGACTTTCACAAGTTTTGAATTATCAAGCCTTTAGTCTAGTTGTACCGAGTGACTCGGTTCAAATAAATTGTGTAAATTATATTCTGTTAGGACAACCTCTAACTATTACAGGTTGTTGACTTCTTATTTGTTAAGAGGTTTTATTAAAACTTAAATCGATTATTTTTTTTCTATCTTATTAAATGGTATATGATTTGTTTAAATGTGTATTTTTGTATTCATGATTATTACAAGATTCAGAAAAAATGACCAAAAAATGTTAGTGAGCGAACCCTTTCCGATAAACTTTTTACCCATTTAGGGGCAAAAACTTACATTGATGTGTATACAAGTATCCAACCCAATTTGATTTGTGCATCTGGCATTTAAACACCTCTCATTTGATGTGTTATGTACTTATGTTATGTTGCTTACTACGTGATTGCTAAAATTAATAAATTTGAGTATATATACATTTTTCACGTTTAAAGAAAATGATATAATACGTATACATGGTGTTAGTTCATTAAGGAATCATAAAAAATAGTGATTCAAGTGAGCACACTAGTTCATTCATTGATCTGTATCTTATGGAAGTGATTTACTAAAGTTAAGTTTGTTATATTTTGTTTTTAAGCATATACATGGCCAGTCCCTTGAACCGTGCTTTTTATTAAAAAAAATACAAATACAAACTATTTTTATTCATATAATTTATTTTCAAATCGTAGATCATAGTATCCGCCAATCAAAGTACATGTAAACATCGTATTGAGGAGTTGAACGAATCTGAACAAAGCTATAGAGGAATCACGATCGTTGCAATGACTCAACTTGGATCAGCATAGCATGCATCGGCGAATTAATTAGGCCAATGAGTCCTAGATTAACGGTTAACTGGTTTGGGAAGAGGCATCTCATGGTTTTTTAAAGTTGAGGTCATGAGTTCGAGTCACACTTGATGCAATGTGCTATAAAAGGATCACAGTGAGCTTTTGGGTGGTGGGTTTCCCTTCAAATAATCGTTGGACCAGCTCACCGGCGTTGTCTGTACTTGCGGACGTGAGTGACCTTTTATCATTGGAAATTTGGAATTACTCGGGTGACTGGGGTTGTAGTATTAGTTGATCCTTCAAAAAAAATACCAAATTAATCTGTCAATCTTAAAATTCCTAAGTTAACTACAAGCTTAATGGCTAATTGGATCACTAACGGACCATTTGTCTACTCGATCATTTTCATTACTCAAGTACGAAACCTGAAACCGCCGTTATAAGAAAACTCATATTAGGTGAGAAAGTAAAGTTGTTAGTTTGATAAATTTAGACTAGTAGTTTAATTACACTTTTTATCTCGAGTTACCACTAATAAAGAAAAAAAAACTAAAATTTTGAATTCGGTTACATATTTAGTCCTTGCACGTTATAAAAAATACCCTTATTTTAGGTAGTGTTTGTTTTTGAATAGGTAAAATATCTACAGTCTGCGGACCAGATTTACAGACTTCTATAGCAGAAGAGGTGGACCAAACCTCTGCAGTCTGCAAGAAAAAGACTGTTTGTTTTTTGGCGTCTGTAGATTATTAAAATAAACTAGTGGTGTACGGATGGTGGTGATGGTGGTGTACGGATGGTGGTGATGGTGGTGGACGGCGGTGCTGGATGGTGGCGGTGGGTGGTGGCGGACGGTGGGTGGTGGCGGAGGTGGAAGGTGGTGGCGGCGGACGGTGGCTGGTGGCGGAGGTGGACGGGGGTGGCGGCGGACGGTGGTGGTGGCGGACGGTGGCTGGTGGCGGTGGACGGTGGTGGCGGCGGCCGGTGGTGGTGGTGGTGGGTGTTGGTGGGTGTTGGTGGGTGTGGAGTCTGCACCAGAAAAAGCTCGCGCAGACATTTTTTAATGAAATGTCTTCGAAAAAACAAACAGTTTGCAGATAGCAATGTCTGTGGGCGTTGTCTGCGCGACGCAGACAAAAGAGCCTGCGCGCGTAGATATTTTTCAGAAAAACAAACACCTCGTTAGATTGGTGTTAACTTTCAGTTAATATGTTGTAAAATGATGAGATCGTCCAAACAAAATAATTTAATTGAATTAAATATATATATATATAAACAAACCTTGGCCCACACAACTTTCCACCCCCTCCCCCTTTGTTTCTCTTCTTCAGCCAAAATATCCACTAGAAAAACACCACCACTAGTATAATCTTATAATAA
This sequence comes from Flaveria robusta, assembly GCA_025506415.1. Taxonomy (NCBI): domain Eukaryota; kingdom Viridiplantae; phylum Streptophyta; class Magnoliopsida; order Asterales; family Asteraceae; genus Flaveria; species Flaveria robusta. The sequence goes on along the minus strand of CM046474.1, from coordinate 6,056,604 downwards.
AGATGTATGCATTTCATTCAAGAGGTGTATGATTCAAGTCTTACTTGAAACATGAAATAGATTATGAGTTATTAAAAAGAATCCACCAGAAAAAATAAGCCACCACCAGACAAACTAAATATAAGAATTTCATGTTATCTTGAAAAGACCCCAAAATCCCATAGATTTCCTTCAAGAAGAACCTCAATTGATGAACAATCATTAGAATATTTACACAATGATGCATCTGAAACACTTCTAATGTCATTTTCGTGCAACTACAGTGAAACGAACAACAATGGTGGCGGACATCATGACCTGAAAATATGGTGATGGTCAGAGATGGTGGTACATTGAAGGGGAGGGTGAAAGTTGAAGACGAGGGAGAAGAAATAGAGGAAATGAAGACTATCTCGTCGGATATGTGGTGGTGGACTTTGTGGTACATCGAAGGAGAGGGTAAAATTAACACTAGCTTGACAGGTAACTTAAAGAAAATTAGTCATAAACCTTAATAATGTTATAAAATTGAAAATACTAGCCTTAAACTTGTAACATTTGAAACTTAGAAATCAAAGGGGTGACTTTGAGCCAAACCTAAGAACCATTTGTGTAATTAACTCTAACAAGCAAGTATGAAAGAAAAATGGTTACAACAATCTTCTATACGAAGCTTCCAACATTTTTATGAGTTTTGAAATTGTAATGATACATTCTGTATAAGACTATCATTCGAGTATTGGCGCAAGTTTTCACTTTAAAATCAATCTATATGGTTGAAATTGTTTCTTTAAGAAGTGTTTTTTATAAACATGATAGCTGCTTTTACTTTTGTTAGCATGAAACCTCATACTTCTTTCTATTATTAGCATCACACCATCACATAAAACAATTTATTAAACTTAAACGGATTAGCCCATGAACCCATCACTCAGTTAAGCATCACACCATCGCAAGTTCCACCCTTTAAAACCCAACCCGGTCCAGACCCATTTTAACTTCAAAATGAATCCTTATAACCCAAATGGATTTTAATCGATATCGTCCACTTTAGTCGATGTACGTTAAAAAAAAAAAACATAATCTAAATCAACCCATTATATTACCCATCACGATATAAAAAATGAATTGCAAAACCATCACTTAGACATAACAAAATCTATGTAAAAAATGGTTAATCTCAAAAGACTCAGAATCAGAAACTCAAATACAATGTATTTCAACATACAAATTCCACCTTTTTTTTTGCTTGTAATCCTCAAGACTGAGATGAACTCCAATTCAAAATCGGGTTTCCTACCTCTTGCCTCAAATATGCCCTATTCGAAAACATTACATGAATAAAAAAGAGGATTGAAACAAAAGTAAAATCCCATCTTCTGAACACTAGATGAAATTGGCCCTCTTCAGAAACCTGATCAATTTGCAATAATGAGGCCATATCGATTCAATGTAGTCCAAATACTTGTCGATTATCCATTCTTGAACACGTTTCCATATTTCTTTGTAGCCTAAGTTCCTAAAATCCACCACGGGTTGCCAAAATCGAGCGTGTATGGTTTCTTTGAGCTTACCACTAATGACATAGTCGTAGTAAGTGGGCAAATTTTTTACCACCTTGACAGATTGCTTGAAGCTATAAACATAGAGTAAGCACAGCCCTTGTATGATTTTGATGTAAAGGGCAACGAGTAGAGGCCCAAATATCCATAAAGGAGTCAGTTCCTTTGCAACTTCGGGTCCGTATTTCATATTAACTGCTAGGTACAAGGGTATGCTGCAGATTAAGTTATACAAATTAATAAAATGATGACAAGTGAGCTAACTTCATGTTTAAGTAAATGCATATATGAAAATAATCAAATGTAGGTCAGAACCAAGAGTACATTTTATCCTCTAAAGGTCAAGACAGCTAATTAAAAAAACTAAGGGTCAGATGGAGGAGAAAGTCAACCAACATGTACTTTCGATGTATAAAACCTCTCAAAACAACTTATTCAACATATTTGGTTATTATCAAAATGATATAACTTATGTGATCATATTAACAAACTATTTTCTCATTAGAAAAACTGTTTCAGGTCTACCCAATCCATAATGTAATAACAAGTTACCCGTTTGGATCCAATCCATTTTCACTAATTACCTAATCCTCTTATTTTTCCACCTCTACCAATGAACGACTCTTTACATTCGATAGACAGCATTTTCAGGACGAAGACTAGATGCGACAAATTTGACTTCTTTGCTATATGTCATTCGGTTTATGTTCTATCTCTAGCAAAAGAAAACAGGTCAGCCAAGTCATAGGTAGCCCCAAGTGTATTCCTAATGCATAAAGCCACCTAAATAATTTTTAAAAAATGGTTATTACTGAAATAATAAAGTTTTTGGAATCATATCTAACACCGCTAATTATTTGTAACAACTGATCTTTTAAGAAAAAAGGTGTGTTGAGTCGAACCCAACCCGACCGATTTGAACATCACCAGCAATTACTTTTTCTGGCCTGAATCCATCTTAACCCTTTATGCCCAGCCATATGACCAGCCCATTTTGCGACCTCCAATATTACACAAAAGGGCATCATAGAAAAGCATTTTTGTATAAGGAAACCCTCAGGTTTAGAAGTTTGAAACCCAGTCAAAGTGACAATAATAAGTAATCAGGTATACTGACTTACAATATCATTGCAGGGATCTTTATTGCTGGATCCAGACCCACAAAACCAGCCCAAACGGCTTTCAAAATCACACTTCTCCCACTGTTTTGGATCTTATGGTCTGCCTCCACCATTTCATTTGAAGGACACTCCTCCAATGTTCCATCAGCTACTTCACATTGTGAAGAAGGTGTGCGTAACAAAGTCAACCAACTTTTAAACAGTTGTATGGCCTGAGACCCTGCAGTAGTCTCACCCATATTAGTAGATATTGGGGTAGCATGATTGCTCTTCACTTTTGGTGATTCAGCAAAGGTTTCACTTCGATCCTTTGGCACATAGGAAAGTTTGACTGCATTCTTTGTTGACTTCAGTCCTTTCTCCCGGCCTCCTGACTCATCATTCTGGATGTTACCTTTGAAAGATGATATTTTTAATGATTTCCTCTTTGAAAGAGGTGCATTTACACTGTTTATAAATGAGTACATTAGTATACAAAATAGGGAGAAGCACAAAAAAATCATCATTTAGCATCTAGAATAATAATTAGACAGAATTCAAGTTATGTTTTATCTCTAAAAAATCAAAACCTAACAATTAGAAAAAAAAAAAAAAAAAAAGGATATGCACCAAAAGTCACAAAAAGTGTACTTTTAATGCATAAATACTACTAAATATTTATATTCAACGATTATGTTATTATTCAAAAAATGCCATTTTTATAATCATATATGACACTTGACTTTTTATAGAAATGAACAAACAATGTTTCGGGTCAGCCCAATCTGTAGCAGAGGTATATATATGTTTCGACCCAGGCCCACGTATTCTATGACTGTTTTTAGATAACACAAAAATACTTAAAAGTGGAAAGGTGATATAACAAGCCAACCACATCAACTATTAATGGCAGTAAAAAGATTTAATGGAGTGTTGCGCATGCAACCTTACAAGTAATTGAACGTCGAGCATGCAACCTTACAAGTAACTGAACATTACCACAAAGTATCAGAACAGGCGTAAACCGTTATTAACTTATTATATTCCTATAAAAGTTTTGATAGACCATGGACCCTGTTTTACTTCCATTTTGAATCTTTTAAAACACTTGTAAGTAGCCGATGCTTTACTTTTAAATTCAATTAAATCAAACAATTCAATGCCAGACAAGGTTTCGCAAGAAACATGATGCATTTTAAATCATGAAAGTTGAAATATGGACAGATATAGATAAGTACTTACCATAAACAAGATCTATGCTTCCATAAGATGATATCTATTCTCTTAACAATTGGAAATGTTGCTAAAAAATTCTTAGATTCAATACCCTTCTTCAAAGATAAAGGTCTTGGAACAGCATATGAACCCTTCAAAAGCAAATAAAGATTCATTAGAAGGAATGTATCATGCACGCAAAAAATACTAATCATCTATCCATAAAATGGTTCCCATACAGAAAAACAGTCAATAAGAATCAATTGTCAACACTTATATTACTTGCGAGCACATTAATATACACCCAATGATGACTTCCTAACTGGTAAAAGAACTTAACTTTCCAAGAAACAATGCCTTGAAAGCATGCATTTTCTACTTTCTAATGACAACAGAATAACATATACAAAACAAACTTGCTAAACAGCAGAACTGAAAATAATCATAAACATTATTATGAACTCAATAATAATACGGCCAAAAATATTGTGCAACAATAGTACGCTCATGATTAATCCTCTCCAAAGATAAGAACACGGTCTGGACTTTGAATATAGTTTTAACTTATATCAGCCACTATTTTAGGTTTCATAAATATAACTTTCCAGGTTCCTTAAATTTATACAACCCTCATAAGAACTACAATTAGAGTAAATTCCCAAACATATGACTCAGAAACAGTATGTGTTGCCTTCGAGAGAGTTAGAACATAACACAGAATTACAGAAGCTATGACAACAGAAAAGCATAGAACAAGATTCAACTACAATGCCAGTGTTTCCATTTACTCTTACCACATACTATAGGTACTGGTACAGCCTACCAAATTCTAACCAATTTCTTTTCAAGGTAACCAAAAAGGTTAAAACAGGTGACCCAAAATAAAAGTCACAACTCTCAGAAGGTATGCTCTTTATTCTTTACTCTTGCAATACATCCATTCATACATCAATTCCTCATCTTAACAAAAGCAGTCAGTATATCATCGTTTTTACCTGAACTTGGTGGGTTACTAATGCCATCATCCCCTTGTAAAGCACCCTACCATCTAATCAGCACCATCATACATAGCACCTGCAAATGTAACAATTGACTAACATTAGTTTAATGAAATCCACAAGTAACCATTGAAGATATGTTCTAAAATGAATCACCTATCCAATCAAATAAAACTCTACTTCCCCCAAATCAATAATATTATTATCCAAAACAATGCAAAAAATTTGTAGCCTTGACATCATCATACCATTATTTTCTACTTGTTCCAACAACCCCAAATTAAGATGGTGAAAATTAACACAAAAGGGTAATCCCCGAAACTCCAGGATATCAAGATACAACTATAAACATGAATATAAAACTACAAATTCATTATAAATTAGCAATCACAAACTCATAATCTTACAAATTCGTCACTGACCTATAAAACCTAAAACCCAAATTGAAATTAAACCCGTCTACAAAGACATACCAGCGTTTATCAACAACCGATTTGTATCCGCAGCGAATACCGAAAGAATCGGTGTTGAATTCGTGGGAATTATCGTAGATTAGGTGCGGATGATTAGGGAGGATGGGGTTGCTTGGATGGAAAGAATTCACGAGAATATTGTGGTGAATTCGAAGAAGAAAGAAAGAGAAATTGAAGCTTTATCTGTTATCTTCCAATGGAGTTCTGGGATGAAAGATTAGGATAAAGACAGGATGATGAAAGTGGTGAAAATTTGGGGTCAAAATTAGGGTTTTATACGAATTTTTTTTCTAGTTTTCTGTAGAGAGTTTCTTGGGATAAAAGTGAAAGGCGGTCGTTAATTGTATGCTAGTCGCTTGTGTAGCGATATCATTTTCTGACACGATAGTAAGAAACTAGTAAGTTTTGTGTTTAAGCTTAACTCCGATGTCATGACTAAGGTTTGAGAAAACTTGGTCTCAAGTGGAAACAATCCCACCCCCTCACCGTTTTGGTGAGAAAATAACTCCCCCGACACAGTGAAAATTCTTCAGGATTCAGTAGCATCTTTTGTTTAAATGCCATTTTACCACTCATAATGCACGTGTGAGGAATGTGGTAAAAACTAGAACGACATTATGTAAAACAAGAAAAAATTAAACAAAATAATAAAAAAATGATGTGACGTTGACGTGACAACCTAAAAAACTAGGGAAACTTAAGACAACTCCCACCCCTTTTAATATGTGAACATGTTTAAAAACACGATAAAAATCGTGTATAAACAAACAACCTGTTAATGTATCTGTTTAAACATGTTTATATTATTAACTTGTTTAAAACATATATATATATATATATATATATATATATATATATATATATATATATATATATATATATATAGGGTTAGGTTCAAATAAAAACTTTTATTTTTATGAGAACCTTAAGAACCAATCTCAACCACTAATTATTTTTTAATTTTAATAATTTCATAATAAATATAAAAGGGTATAATCGTAATCAATAAGTTTCTCTCTCCAATCAACTAATCAGTTAAATAATTTATTCTCTTCGTAATTTTCTCTCTCTTTTTTTCTCTCTCATTTTTTTAATTTTTATGAAACTTATTAAGAATTAAATATATTTTTAATTTGATCTTATTTTGCTTTGAATTGATCAACTGATTAAGAATCAAATTCATAAATTATCCTCTGTCATATATTTAATTGTTTAACATATGAGTATATATAATTCAAATCGATGATACTTTCAACTAATCATCTATATATTTATATAATAAATTACATATATGAAATATGGTATAAAACCAACACCAGGTCATAAATATATGAGTTATTTAAAACTAATAGTAGATCAGAAGTTACATACATGTCATCATTAAAAACATGACCATTTAAAAAGTTACATATACATAATGTCGAATAGAACTCACATCAACCTAAAATTTACATACATGAAAAATTGTTCATTAGGGTATATTGTCTAAGAATTCTGCACCAATTAAAAATCAAACTAATTTAGTATCGTATGTTTACATATATGTAAATGTTTTACATACTTCTATGTATGCTATTTACGTATATGTAAATCTCCAAGAAACTTAACAAAAAATACTTCAAAAATGAACTTCAATTTGCATATAAGCAAAAGGTTCTATATATTTGTAAGTAAATTATTTATATATATGTAAATATATTCAAACTAATCATCAATTTCATTTGTGAAAACCATTTGTTACTGTGTAGTAAATAAATTTTAAGACTTTTTAAAAATTTTATTTTTCAAAACCATTTTTCCTACTTGTACTTTCTAACAATGACTAGGTTTTTAAAATAAATTAAACAAAAGGCTTAACTCTAACGAAATTTCCAGTACAACATATTATTCATAGGCATTACACCAACAAAAGAATATAGAATATTAAGAGGGTTAGGTAATGTTAAATTAAGAAAAAATTTCATTTTTGAAAACCATATCGTGCACAAAAGAAATGTTATACAATTGGATCTGTAATCATAATAATTCAAATAATATAGAAATTAAAAAGGAACGAACTACATACATACGAAAACAACAGGAATTCCTGTGATGTTACCGGGTGGAGCATCGACTACATTTTTTGACGATTAAAGACGGCAAATAAAAAACCTTAGAACATGATTACTCTTTCTTTTGTCACAAACCAGGCACCTAAATTGGGTTGTCACCGTTGCCATCGGGTGGTAGTCTTCTAAGTCGTTGTTTGATCTAGTCAAAAAATTATTATGGTGGCCGGAACTCGCTAAAAAATTGTTATGGAGGCCGAAGCTCGTCAAATACACCGGAATACTCCATGCTATAGAGAGATATGAATCTTCTATGATTTTAAACTTAGAGAAATAAGGGGTGATTAAATAGTAACTAATTTGGAAAGGTAATGTTAAATAACAATACTACCCTTTTACTATATAATTAATGTTCTTATTTTTGTCATTTATTACTTTTATGCCACAATGGCTTTTAACCATTAATTTAATCATCTAAGGATACAGATTAGTTCTCGCGATTCTGAAAATATATACGAGTTCTGAAAAGATCCTGACCCTATATATATATATATGACATATTTCATTTTTGTTCACGTTCACTCTAAAAACCATATATTTGTCCAACCGCTTCAATCAAATACAACTATCATAATACTACTGATCGTGTCTCCTGCCTCCACCTGACCCCTTTATGAACTCCGGCCTCCGCGTTTCCACCTCCGGTTGTCCTCTTCGAGACATTATTGTTTATTAATATGTCAAGAATTATCATGTTAAAAATTATATATTATTTAAGACTTTAATGGACTTTAGACAGTTTTTGTTTTGCTGAATATGTGATTTTATCATGTTCCTTAACAGTTAGCTGGTCTTATCATGTAACTTGCTTTTCAATAAAATTGTATTTGTGTTTGGAAAAAATGACATGATTAGTTATTGTGTTTATGTCGGCACTTAATATGTTCGTGTCTTAGGCAGTCTATTGAAAAACAGACACCTCATGTATCTACACTAAGACCTTGACCAGCCCCTGTATGGGATTTTCAACGGGAACCTCCCCGAGATATAAATTTGACAAAACTATACATATATTTTCTAGTTTAAATGTGTTCATCATAGAATACAGGTTATGATTTAATAATTCATGTATGCAGTTTTTACAAATCAAGATAGTAAATGTTTTGTTTATAAAAAATACAATGTATTCACCTTGCTATAAATGATTGGCCTTTTTTCTCCCAAACGCTTCATCTTCGCTTATACGAACGTCCTTGCTTTCATTGATCTTCCAAGCACACATAAAGACATTAAAATTGTGTTATTTATGCTCTAAACACCTACAACGCAAACTCATCTCAAAGTAACCTTATTTCATATTCATAAACATATAAAAACACGAAATTAACTATGTTTAACACCGAACAAATAACACTTGATCACTCCTCCCCACCACCCTTCTGTAGCTGGTGGAATGAAGCAATCACCACTATCTCACCATCAACAAGCACCCAATATCAACCCTTTTCATTCAGATCTGATCTACACCACCACCACCGGCAACATCGTCACTATCATAAAATCTTATTGGATCTACGCGATCACAACCGCCAAGCACATCTACACCGACCAAAGCTTTACCTCCACCGGCTCCTCCTACTTCCACCACTGCGACTACGACCAGATCTACAACAACAAACGTCGACAATGGTGATGCTAGTGGTTGGATCTGATCGATAATGAGGTTGGGAACTCAAAACGTGACGCTATGGTAGTTGGTGATGGTGATTAGTGTTGATGAGTTAGGTCGTGGGCTATGGCTATGGTGGTTGGTGATGATGGTGTTTCATCGGTGACTCCATTGTCGTTTTCTTCATCCCATGTTTCATTTCATTTTATCTTTGCAACAACCAATGATGGTGGTGGTTAAGTGGTGATGGTTACGTGATGGTGGTAGTGGTGAGGGTGGTGGTGGTGATGGTTAAGTGATGGTGGTTAGTTGGTGGTGGTGGTGATGGAGATGATGATGATGATGATGAAAATAATTATTGGGTGTCGAATCCAGCAAATAAAATATTATAATGTGAATCTAACATCACAAACACTAAGAATAGTATGAGCGGAAGTAGGATTCGTGTCCTCAAGGATACGGGTTAACTATTTTACACCAAAAACGTTTAAGCACAGTTACTTTGATTGGTTATGGGTTAAGGAAGGTGGGGGATTTAATAAAAAACTAAAACTAAATTGCAAAAAGTAGAAAAATTCCAGCAAGCTGACATGGCCGTATCACAACTGTAAAGGAAATTTCACGCGGTCGTGTTAAGATTCTGTTAGAAAAACGAAAATAACATTTTTTTTTAATTTTTTTGTTATGAAAAAGAATTACTAAAAACGTTAACTAAATTGTAAAGTAAATTAAAATATGAAAACTAATTCCAACACTATGGTAATTTCTTGATTCGATTCGGCTTACGATCATTAACGATTAAGGTGCAATGATCTTTTTTGATTAATGATTTGTATCGATACTAGATATCACGCCGTTCGGATATCCACTAGATATCACGCCGTTCGGATATCCACTCTATCTAATGTCTAATCAAGCGCAGTTCGTTGATTAGAGCCAACCCGCTACTCTAAGCTCACGCCGTTCGGATCTTAGCGTGCGAGTTGCAATGATAGAAGTATCAATTATAACTAAACACACATGCCGTTCAGTATGGTTAACTAGATTGTATGATTTTATAACGAAAATGAACTCATAGACAAACTCAAACCGTTAACTGTTCCTTATATCAAAAACCAAAACTTGATTAGGGTTTTAAAATTTGAAAAACTTTATTAGAAAAATTAATAAGTTGATCAGGTTTATTAACTATCTAATATATACCGGAGTAGATCCGGGTTTAAGATCAAGAATCAAACAAACAAACCATTAAAATAAAAAGATCTCATAAACATTTCACATAAGTTCAAACCAAATCAAAGAAAATTAAACCCTAATGTTGAAACTAAAATTGTTCTATCCGGACATGACGGCTAGATCAATCAAAACTAAAATAAAATAAAAACTTACGAAACGAAACATGAATCGTTAAGTATCTTGTTAATGAAGATGTTTTGTAGAACTTGATTCTTCAAAATAAAGTCTTCAATATGCTCCAAGATGTTTCAAAATTATCCAAGATTGTTCCTTTAATAATCATCTACTATTATATTTATAATAATGCATTGATTCCCAGATCCCCCTTTTTAGGATTTTAGTTTTTGTAATTTTATCCAGGAAAATCTGGTGATAATTATCAAAAACAAGAATTCCTAATTTTAGAAATTTTTCCAGCGAACTTCCACGGTCGTGTAAAATTTGTGAATGAACTTCCATGCGGCCGTTTGAATTTTCTGTTGTATAAATTGCTGCCAGCTCTAGCATTTCTTCAACAATACTTTTTCTGCTGCTCCAGATCTTTCATCCTTCTCACGAGCTCATCAGCCCTACAAAATCACCCGAAACAAAACAAAGCAGATTCCATTCCACCAAAACAAGTGTTGTATAAAATAAACTAAAATGCATGCAATATTTACAAAATATGCATCAAAATATAGTTTATAACTATGAAAAATAATGCTTAAAAATATAACTAACAAAGAAGAAGAAGAAGAAGAAGAATAACAACAATAACAACAACAACAACAACAACAAGAATAATAATAATAACAATAATAACAATAATAACAATAATAACAATAATAACAATAATAATAATAATAATAATACATGGGTATAATGATCAAAATTTAACATCAAAAAAGTAACGACCATCCACTACAGGGACCAATTGTGTTACAGTTTGACAAATAGCTGGAACAACTGATGTAATTTATCAAAAGTCAATTATTCATTCGTTTTTAAAGACAACCATTTATCATCACTCTAAATGGTCGTTTTAAACACACTCCAAGTTTCAACACGAGACAATTTCATTTCACGCGACAACTTTTAAACAACCTCTAACTCAATGTCAACAACCATTTTAGTCAATCAACTTACAATTTGATAATTTTAACCCCTCAACTATGATTGATCTTTTAATTTGCTTAACACTCACTCAAACACTCTATTAAACATCCATAAAAACACTTATTCAAAACATAATTTAACTTTCCTATGTTTTAATTTTATTATAAAAACAAGATGTTATGGATATTGAAATACGTTACAATAAAACCGAATATAAGTTAGGGCTGTATAGTAACCTTTTAATAATTGTATTAAGATACTACTTCTAAATCAATCAAAATTAGGGTGTGCTTAGTTAATTGGAAAATCACCTCTTAATGGTTTATGAAACCTCTTACGAGCATTCACAGTAGGTTTTTTATATTTATATAAGTGTGTTTCTTATATTTTAAGAAATGGTTGTGAGTGGAGCAGAGAGAAAAGTTACTATTTAGTATTTATATTTGTGGAATTACTGTTCAACTCTTATAAATTTTTTTATATTTTTAAAAATGGTTGTGAGCAGAGAAGAAATAAAAGGTAATGATAAAAATATAAAAAAATATTATTTAATTGAGAAGTAGAGAGAAAAAATAGTGTTTTTAGTGTGATTATAAGGATAACAATAGTAAACCTGATGTGAATGCTTTGATATATAAGTTTTAGGAAATATGATAAATGATTCGGATGCTACATATTTATTCAGTCAAATCTCTTAATGGTTTAGCATAAAGTTACCAAACATTCCATTATTCTAGTGATTTTTCTTCACATTTAGAGCATTCACAGCCCGTACCACATATTTATGTGAGTGGTGCCCTATATTATAAGGGATGGTTGTGAGTGTAGAATAAATAAAATTTACGGGGATTGTACCGTGATTCCCCATATTTGGGGAATCATGGTACAACCCTTATAATTTTTTTAATATTTTAAACTAGGTTAATATTATCTGTATTACACGTATTGAATAAATAAAATATTAATAGTTATTAATTAAAATTAATGAATCATAAAACGATCTTTTGATTTGAGATATGATTGACATTACGTATAAGTGATAAAAGAAAAATATTATTTTATAAATTTTTGTTAATTTTCTTTTTGTTTTTCTAAAAAAAATTGGTTCTTAAACAAAGTGTTTTAAAAAAAACCATTTTAAAAAAGTGTCATTTTTAATTATTTTTTAAACTTTGAATTTTAATTATTTTTTTTCATAAGAATTTTATTTTCTTAAAAAACATAGATTTTAAAATATATTGTTTTTTTAAGTTTGAAATTTTTTTTTAATTTTATAAATGTTATTTCTTTAAAAACTACATTTACAAAAAGATATATTTTTTAATTTAATAAAAAAATAATTAAATACTATCATTAGTAGTTAATGTGATATTTATTAAAAAGATCTACTTTCAAAAACCTTATTTTATTAGTATAGATAGAAGTGGTTGTGAGTAGATGAGAGATAAAAAATATCGATAAAAGTATGAAAAAATATTTTTTAATTGAAAAAAAAAAGAAAAAATAAATGTTTGTAGTGTAATTATAAGAATGAGAATGAGTAATGGATTGTGAATGTTATAAGAAAACATTCATCGGGAAAAATGGAGTTTAACAAAAAGTTGAAGGGGTTTTATAGCAACTTTCCATTTTGAAAAACAAATAAAGAGCCAATTTTGAGAGCTCACCATTTTCAAACTTCAATCTCTTTCACACACACAAGACACAACACACACATCGTCGCCGATGACGATGCAAAGGGGAAGAGTAGGAGATCGAGAAATTAGGGCTAAAATGGGGGAACTTCGAATGATTTGCGGTAAAGAAATAGAGATTCAGCAGCATAGGATGGAAAACGCCGTTCTGTCGATCCATAAATCTCTTCAGTCGATCAAGTCGAGCGCACAGGAAACTGTGTTAAATGAAGGTATAATTGTGTTTCAGAAACCCTAAATTGAGTGAAAGCTTGAGTTTTTGTTTTAATTGGCGTGTGTACTTTGTTGGAAGGATTGAAATTGGGGAAAACTAGGGTTTCGTGTAGAGTAATTGTTAGATTGGACCATATAAATATGATTCGTGAATGTGTATTCCTTAGTTTTGGAAAACAAATAGTGAAACTCAGTGCATCTGAACTTCACAATGAAATGATGAATACATCTGGTGTTGCAAAATTGAACACCAAACATTATTTCTCACTGTTGGGGATTATGGTGGAGCCAAATTTATCGTCCCGTTTAGTTCAAGTTGACCACTTATGATATCAGTTAATTCTCACCTCTCCAACATTTGGAAAGTGCTATCTAGTTTTTAACTTTGAAACAAAGCTGTCTGTTTATTTTTGGGTATTTTTTTTTTTGGGGGGGGGGGGGTGTTGGCTTGCATGATGATATTACTCGAATAAAGAGCACACATGAAGTTGATGTTTGATTTGGTTATTTCAGGAAAGATAGGGACGCTTAAAGCTCAGCTGAGGGCTGTTGAGGATGACTTGGTGAAGGCTATTTCTGGTACTCTTTATTGTATTGTAACAGTGCTGCAATTTTTTTCTTTTTTGAATTACACATGCAGGCATATGCAAGCCTAACTGACCAGAGAGTTAAACTTAACTGCATTTCTTTCTATGCATTGCAAGATTTATTTTATCTTGTAATACCTCCTAACCCATATAATGTATCTTTCTTTATGTTTTAACCCTTTTCTTGACTGTTAGTGGACAATAACGATCAAGAGTTTTAGCTGATGCATTAGTATGCGAATTTGAACCGGGACTCTTCTACAATTTTTTATTCTTTTAGGGAATATTTCATTTCAGCCTTTCAATCACCACCTAATTGAGAAATGGCTTATACATCCTACTATGTTATTTGTATCAACATGAAAAGTAACAAATTTACATCAGCGTTTATGTGTTTCTCTTGGGTATTGGATGTGTAGTGAAGACTCGAAAAGAGGCACAAAAGATGGCTATTGCAGACTCCATTTCTGCTGCAAAAGCTAGAATTGAAGAACTTAAAAGAATTGTGTCTGACCAAAGGACCAGGAAGGAGGAATATGCAGAAATCATATCACACCAATCCGAAGGTATTTCTTTTGCATTTTGTACTGCTTAGTTTTGTTGTTGTTCATTTAATTCATAAGTGTCTATGATGATATTTAGCCTTCCATGATGTAGTAGATAGGAAAACATTAGAGACCCATATATGATAATAGATATATAGCACATATTTGTATACACCCATGATTAAATTGTAGCTATGTGAACCCTTTTGTTTTAGATACAATGGCATTTGACTGCATCACTGGAAGATAAATATAATAGCCAAATGCCTAACAACTCTGACTAAATAATTTGTAGCAAACCTGAACTCTATGTACACATATGTGGCACTAAAAGGTTTCTTGCATATGTTAAATTTCAAATAGTTGAGGATTGGCTTAAGCATGTAAAATTGTGAAATGGCTTTTGTAGTCATAGACCATTGCATTACCAACTTTTGTCTATTATAGCAGTTGCATAGTTGTCAATAGGGAATAGTGGTAACTAGCGACAAGCCACCTATATGCTATGTAGCGAATAGCGGTAAATAGCGCCTGCTATTTCATGTTTAGTGATAAGGTAGTAGAAATGTTAAGAAATGTTTTACATACAATAAATAAACATGTTTAGCTATTAAGTAGTAGAAAATTTAAGCAGATATCACCAAAATAGCTAAAATACTCTATTTGGGTCGATTTTATATTTATAAAAAATTAAAAAAATAAATAAACAAATAAAAAATTTGCTACTGGTTGTAATTTGGCCGCAAAACACAAATAGGGGAATGCTATCTATATGCTATGTAACGTGCTATAGCCGCTATTGATAACAGGGAGCAGCTGACCTCACGAGATCCATCTTGTTAACTTTAATTCTTGTATATAGGTTTGCTTTCCTTATTCTTTTACAATACAAACTATTTTGTGAAGGCTCCTATGTTTGCTATCTTATGTGATTTTAACTAGCTTGTAAACTATACCATTTCTAAGCGCTGTTTGGTTCACAAATTTCTCTAGAATTGGAATTGAAAAGTATTTCAATTAAAATTTATGTTTGATTGGTCAACAGATAGAATTGGAATCAGAAAATTTTTCTACATTCATTGGAATTCACTTTCCTTCCACTTACCCATGGAATGTTTAGTAATCCAATGGAATATTTAAAATTAACATTCCAATTCCATTTAAAATTTACCAATGAAACACCTTCTCAATTTTAACAAGATTCCATTCCATTTCAATTCCAATTCCTTCGCATAACATTCCACAAACCAAATATCCCCTAAGGGTCTCTAAGAAAGATTTAATATCGATTAAAATCAGGGTTGCACATGAAACTTCGAAACTTTAAGTTGGCCAGTTTGACCTGGTTGAGTAGCATAATAGTCTTGTCCGGCTGTTTGTAAATATGTGATACCGTGAAACCCGGTTCGACTGATGGTTAAGTTAGGGACCACCTGATCCTTGTTGGCTGAATCATCACTGGTCATAATAAATATTAAATCTCTCACACACACATATACAAGTGTGGGTTTTTTACTTAACATAAAATAAAGTGAGAAACCGCAATAACCAATATTATTATTAATTATTAAATGAAAGAGGTATAATTCAAAAAGATTAATTAATTTGTTAGCTTACTAAATTAGTTTTTCCTACTTTCTCTCCTCTTTCTTTTCCTCGTAATAAGTTTGGTGCACACTGTTAGGTTTCAAGCGGCGCAGCGGAACCAACACACGAACCCGCACAAACGATTATCATGCAGAAAATAGAAAAATAAACGACACAAGGATTTAACGTGGTTCGGTCGGTGTGACCTACGTCCACGGGCTGCAACTAGGGATTTTTTTATTTGCTCAGTACCAAGATTACAAATACATGACCTGGATATATATAGAGACTAATTAGGGTTTATAACCTAATAAACAAGAAAACTAAATATGGGCCAAAGCCCAAATCCTTCACAAACCCTACACACACGTGTGGCTCAAAAAACTATAGTGAATTTGCACATGTGTAGATGTTTATTATATATGAACACACATAAATTTACAAAAATATGCATATATCAATTCAAGTATATTCACCTAACAATGATGTATTTCACTAGTCATGTTAGAATCTTAGATAAATACATGAATAAATGAACGATTTTGATTGGTTCTCACAATATATGTGGTTCTATACTTCTATAAAGAACCTTCCTCTATAAGAGCGTGCATGTGTGTGTACACACATATATACATGTATGTAACTTTTTATTACCTTCATGAGTAGTTGGTAATGATATCTATTTTCACTCATCAAGTCCGATGATGCATCAGTGTATTTTGTTGTCAACACAAGAATTGAACCATGATTATATACAGCTGTTACCCATGGGCCATGAAACTCTTTGAAAAACATAGCATTAGATGAATAGCAAGTGCAGGCACTAATAAAAGTCAAAAGGCCTCTTTGAAACTCTTTGAAAAACATAGCATTAGATGAATAGCAAGTGCAGGCACTAATAAAAGTCAAAAGGCCTCTTTAATTTGACTAGCTTTTGTAGAAAGGAGCCATTATCACCTCTCACCATCACCCTTCTAGCTACAATTAAATCAATATTAAACCAAATATGCATATTACTAATTTATTATGCTAATTGATTTCGTTATTGAAAAATCTAGTCGTGCTATTATAAATTTGCTTTCGTTTTGTTATTGACATCTGTTTTTAGTTGTTAGAGTTGATTTATAAAGTTGACTGCTAAAAGAACTGTTTTTAACCGGCCTAAACCGCCAGCCGACTTACCTAACCCAGCCTGTTTGCTATGATGTTTTCTGAAATCATAGTTACTGATTTGGACCAAATATTTAGTCCAAAACTAGCCAGACAAGACAGTTTAGACCCTTAACCATTGGAATCAAATGTTTTTATTCTTTTGGGTAATTAAACTATTAAAGTTTCAAACCATGTTATTGTGCATCTGTCTAGATTTGCAGTTATTAGATGAATTTTTCTTGGACATGGAGTTTTTATGTTTGGTTACTGCTATTGTTTTGGATTAGTTTTGTATACATGATGTTCACTTGCTTAGTATTTGAATATCAGTAGGAATTACTCTTTCACTTTACCTTTTTTTTATCTCCTACTTTAACTTGTATGTGTTTTACCCAAAAGTATTATCAAGGAAATCATTTTTTTTTTGGCTTTTTTGGTTAAAAGCCTTGAAAGAATATGAGGAAAAACATAATCAAGACGCAGAACGTAGAGAAGAAATAGAAGAGGCAATTTCATGGTACAATAAGACGCTTGGATTCAGAATTGAAAGGGGTCGTGGTACATAACTTAATTCTTTTTTGGACAGAAACTATCAGGGAAACTCTCTTACTTTTGATATTGTTTCTTTCAGGAATAAAATTTATATTCACCAATATAAATTCGAAGAAACCAAGCGAGGAGTATTTCTTCACCATTCGTCTCGAGAACGATAGTTATTCTTGTAAGTAATGCAAGAATTACATTATATTTCCACTTGCTTATTATTAGCTTTGGTTGAAGTTATATTCAGACTCTAATTCCTTGCTTCTGTCGTTTGCAGTGCTTGATTGTCATCCACATGTGACCGAGGCCAAAAAATTAATCCAGGAACTTAATATTACTAATGGCTTGTATAATTTTGTCAGAATTATGAGAACAAAATTTCAAGAGATTTCAGCTAGCGGTACTGGCTTGATCTCTTGCGCTCTTTTCTTTTATCAAGTTGGCGGGTTGGTAGGGGTGTTCAACGAATCGAATTTCGAAGTCTCGAATTATTCGATTTTTATTTTTCTGAAACTGGATTCGAATTCGAATTAGAGTCGAAGGATTCGATTCGTATTCGAATTCGAATTTAAAACCACATTCGAATTCGATTGGATTCAAATTTGATTGTTGAATGCGAATTCACAAAAAAAAAAAAATTTACTAGATTTTATTTTCGAAACCAATAACCTTTAATATATAAAAAACTATAGAAGAAAAGAAGGTTAGGAAATTTGAAACATTAATTTAAAGTATTATAATTGAAGAAGTATACGCATACATAATTCATTTATATAAAATGTAAAATACATAACTATATTATATGTATATATATAAAACTATAAGTATATTTTTAATTCGAATTTCAATTCGAATTGAATCGAAAATCACAAATTCGAAATTTGATCCAAATTCAATAGGAAACTTCGAATCGAATTCGAATTTAAAATTTGAATTTCGAATCAGTGATTTTCCAATCGAATCGAATTTCGAGTTTTTTGAACCCGACTCGAATATTGAACACCCTTTCAAGTTGGGCAATGAACCAAGACTGACACTTTTTGCCACAAGTCTAAACGGGCCAGGGTTGCGGTGACCTAGACCATTTCTTTATGTTTTTTAAAATAAAAATTCAGTATGTCAAAATGATTATAGTAACATAGTTTTTTTCTAATAAAACAATTTAGCAGATTTTATGCATTATAGTTACACTTAGGGTGACTTTTAGATCCATTTCCTTTTTAAGTTATTCTTTATTTTGCTAGTTTGATCTGTTAAGAGATAAAACATAACCTGGATTCACTTGTTCCTTAATTAATGGATCAAAATTGCCACCTTTATTTTAGGGTACGGCTCCTTGTGGAACGCTTGAAGCTTCCACTGAACGTAGTATAATTTCTTAGTTTATTTTGCAGGAAATTTACCAGAAACTGCTTCTCATCCTCAAGAAACTACCATAATATCCATGTCAGCACCAATATCTTCAGTCTCCACTGATAGTGGAAGCGGGTCCCCTGCAGAGGAGAATCACACTAGACAAGCAGATAGAGTTGGCAGGAAAGCTAGACATGTTCAAGGGGTACAATCATCATTTCAGTCCCCTGGATCTGCTTCATCTCTTCGTCGATCCCCAAGGTTTAAGGTACAACACTACAACTATAAATTAACATAATGAGATTCGAACTACTAATTTATGTCGTAACTGAGCATAGGTGTCTGATGTTGCAGGTAAAAAAGTGAAGATGGTGGTTGCTGTTATGCCATTACAATCTGACTTTTGGTGCTTGTTAGGTGCATTTTGTAACTGATGGCAAACTTTCTTGTTTGCTTGTAATTAAGAATCAATATGAGGAAATATGCAATGATTTGCAATCTCAAGTGATAAAGTTATTGTATGTGTGCAAACTAAGCTGATTTTTTATTTTTTATTTTTTATTTTTTTACTTTTAAATGGTATTATGTTATGAACAAGTTTATATTATTGTTTGTGTGGCCTAATGCTAGAGAAGGGCAATTTACTCATTTCTCCATGTCTTTCATCCATGGGTTGTCACGTGATGGGTCTGAGATGATTTGGTGTGGATGAGTTTGGGTTGCCGATTCAACCTTTTGAGAATGTGAAACTTGAAAATATGATTTTTAGGAGAAATACATTGACGATTTAGTACATTGTTTTGGCTATAAAGTTTTTGTAAAATCTAACTTGAGAAGATCTAGACAAAAGGAACCTAGAAGTTCGTACATAGTGTTGACGGGATGCAATGAGAGAGAGAGAGAGAGAGAGAGAGAGAGAGAGAGAGAGGTGGTTATAGAGTCATATATATGACTTATATCTCATAGTCCAATGTAATAGATGGATAATTATGTAGTTTTTGTTAGTTTTTCTCAAAATTAGTATGTATAAAATGATACTTTATAAGAAAGAGAGCAAACAAAAATATATTTTTTACATTTTTTCCTGTCTCCAAACTTAAAAAGTGAGAACCAAATGTAAGTCGTAGGTTTAAAGACAAATGGTTTAAATAAACTACATTGGATCACCTGTAAAATGCTTTAATTAGGCCTTTGAGTTGTTCTTTAATGTATTTTCTATGTGGGTATTCTTTGAGAGTAGATATATGGTCTGAATTATATTCCTCATACAACAGGGGTGTGAAATTTTGACATGACGATAACCTTAACATGAATTTACGGGCTTGGGTTTAGTCTAACTAGGTTTGGGTTAGTCTTTATTGATATTGTGTGAAATTGTGACTAGTTTAACTTGCTTAATTTTATACTTGATTTTCTACAATGTATTCTAGGTCATAACTTAGGTGGTGTTTATTTTTTCTCAAAAAGTCTTCCTGGCCACTTTTGTCTGCGCCACGCAGACCACGGGCAGACTTTTACGTCTGCAGATTGTTTGTTTTTCAGAAGACCTTTCATTAAAAAAGGTCTTCCTGACCTTTTTTTGAAACAGACTTGGCATGATGCCTTCTCTTCTCTTCTTGACAAAACCCTCTTTTTGAAAAGCTCTCTTCTAACCCTAACATCCACCTCGACCTTCACCCTAACCCCTTCCCCCTTCCCTTCTCGTCGGATCTAGCACCACCACCGCCGCCGCCGACGGCGGCCGTCTCCCCTCCCCCCTCCATGTTCGTCGCAGCTCCCCCTCCCCTCTCCACGTTCCTCGAGCGTGGCCCCTCCCCTCTCCACGTTCCTCGAGCGTGGCCCCTCCCCTCTCCACGTTCCTAGAGCGTGGCCCCTTTCCACCTCTCGAAGCAGCTTCCCGTTCCCTTCGCGACTGCAAGCTTGTGGCCTCGTGTGCCCTAGTTTCCGACGGCCCACCACCGACGGCAGCGGAGAAGAGGCGAGGTTGGCTGTGAGGATTTGTGAGGAGGTGGCCGTGAGGGTTTGAGAGGTGGTGGAGTTCAACGGCCGGTGGTCGAGCTTCATTGTTGAAGGAATTTGTGTGTGTGTTTAAAAAACAAACAATATTTTTGTTGCAGACTACAGAGGTTTGATCCACCTCTTCTGGTACAGATGTCTGCAGATATGATCCGCAGATTGCAGACATTTCACCTCTTCAAAAACAAACACCCCCTAAACTACATGTGTACTTTACGCTAATACTTATTATTTAAGAGAAATCAACATCTAGTTTTATAGATTAAACGGAAAATTTTTATTTACATTTATGTATTTTCATTTAAATTTGTAATTACAGAGTATTAGAATACAAATGAAATAAAATAAACTTTTGGGCTTAACGGGTCGGGTTAATGTCACCCGAGAAAACTCATGTTATGTTTAGGTTCATGTGTCTAATATGAATTGTGTCTGATATGAATTTTGGCTTCGTGTAAGGTTCAACACAGATGCCACTACCCATTTACCATCCTTTCTCTACCATTTTTCTAGCATTCACCAAATATTTTATATTGTTTAATGTTTCATTTGATACACAAATACAATGATATTCTTACTAAATTATTTGCCAAATCAATCCCCAAACATATTATATTGGGCTCGTTTTGACACAACCTTACTCGAGTTCTCGTTTCCCAAGTCTATTAAGTTACAATGTTAACTGTTCATATAAGTAAAAGAACCAATTCTCCTAACGACCCTCAACTGAAAACACGAAATCAGTTATTCAGTTTTTATCACATCAAGCATTATAAAACAGTTTTTAAGGTACAGAAAGAATATTTTTGATATTTTCTATGCTACATATTCAGGGTACACTATATCAACAACAGTGTCACTGCTTGTGTTGTGCATCTGTCTGGATCATCTATGATTTGTACTGTTTCATCTTCCATCACACAACCCACTAAATACTTGACTTGACCCACCAAGTGATGCTTCCCATTCTATAGAGGCCATAACAATCCGACCCAATATTGTGACAATGTGGCGCATTTCTGGTCTATTAGCCGGATCTTCGCTCAAGCACTGGAAAGCCATTTCAGCCATCTGACACGCGTGTAAACTTATGTTATTATGACAGGAACAAATAAATGTTTTGATCATGTAGCTTTGGTCATTTTATTTATTAATTTTTTTGTATCAGAATCTGTTAAACACTTTAAAATATTGCTTGATGATTACTACTTTCAGCTTGTTATCTGACTATGCCCAAGACTGCTTGTTTTTCAATTAAAAATGGGTGGTTGATCTTGTTTCATAATGATTCAGATAGTACCTTAAAATATAAAAAAATTGCTGTTTTTGGTATGAGAAACCTTGCATTTTGTGTTGTTAGATGGATATTAATACTACAATTTACTAACCTTAAACATTTCTTCAGCAGGGTAGCTTCCTTTCAGATTTTTGTCAACTTGAGCTTCTAATGCTGCTACAGAATCTTGATCTTGGAATATTGCACGCATCTGGCCGATTTGAAACAGAAAATGATTAACTGTATCAGAATGTTAACTTGATAAATTTGTAATTTGAATCCACTAAAAATACTAAGTTTGAAATAAACAATCTCAAATTGCTGATGTAAAGCGCCAGCTTACCACCGAAACTAGTGTCTTTAGCTTGTTTGGCTCCTGCTTATCACGTGCAAGTGCTTGCTGACCCGTTATCAACTCTGCTATAACCACCCCGAATGCAAAGACATCAGTTTTTGATGTGGTTTGCATTTCACTTATTGACCTTGCATAGAAAAGTTGAAGAAAAAGTTAAGAAAATGACAACCATTAATTCATACAAATTTGAGACTTTTACTAAATTATTAACAACCAACTTCAAATCACTAGTAATATAGGTTGTTTGATGTTTGAATAAATGGATTCTGCATCTGCTTATCTTGTTTATTACAGCTTCAAGCAACATAATCACATCCAAACACTATCTTTATAGCCTTTTTTTATTGCAGTTGATCATCTTATTCTTGTTTTTCAATATCACAGTCACTTTCAAAACGCACATCCAAACGCCCCTTATACTCATTAGATACATGCTATTACTAAGCAAAGATCACAAACATACTCAGGAGCAAGATAGCCAGGTGTACCCACAACTCTTGTGGCTATCAGATCGTCTTCATTTGCACGTTCAACGAATTTAGCAAGCCCAAAATCGGCAACCTACAGAACCAACTTAATGTTGTTAGTTTGTAATTTGATCACCATATTATCACAAAAAGTTCATCTTCCAAATCATGAATTCTAATAATAAAAAACTAAAGAAAATAATAAATGTAAAGCAAGTATATGCTCAACTGTTGCTAACAATTTTGTACACACACCTTTGCTTTGAGTCCCAAGTCAAGAAGTATATTACTTGTCTTAATATCTCTATGAACATAGCGCGCCTTTGTATGATCATGAATATACTCGATCCCCCGAGCAGCATCAAGTGCAATATTTGCTCTTGCTATCCATGAAAGCGGTTGATGACCTGATAGCCAAAATGGGCATGTTAAGTAACATTTCAAACTGGGTTCGGGTCAGAATAGTTCCATTTTCAATACCAGTTGGCTGGCCTGCAAACATTTTTCATCTTTTCTTTTCTTCATCATTGCTAACAAATAATGTTTTAAATATGATTAACATTTTGAAATAAATCTATTTATGACAAATAATGGGTTAGTTACCACCTATGGATTGAAATATTCACATAAATATTTTAGAGATGGAATCACCAGGATTTTACCTTTTAGCAGAGGGTCCTGAAGATGGTCACTAAGTGTTCCATTTGGGACATACTCATATACCAAATAAAGATGATTGTCACCACTTGCATATCCCAGAAGTTGCACCTATAAAGCAAAGGGCAGATTTTAATCATATATCTTTTCTGGTCTGTTTTCAGTGTTAATATTAGATAAAACTAAGCCTGGTAAAACAGGCAGGTCGGGTAGCAAGCTAAGTTGGGTTTGGGTCGAAACATAGCATTTTAAATAATAAGAATTTTTACATGTTTCTTCTTACTAAAATCATTAATTACATATTTCTTGATCCATAAAAATCAATTACATATTTCTCATTTCTAAAACATATAATAACATATATATCCATTTCATAAAAATCAATTACATATTTCTTATTAAATGACTATTTTACTCTTATAATCATTCATTAAGTTAATTTTTGAAAAATGGATAAATATAATATATATATATATATATATATATGTGTGTGTGTGTGTGTTAGGAAGGAAAAATATGTAATTGATTTTTTTTTGCTTGGAAAAATATGTAATTAATGATTTTACAAAAGAAAAATATGTAAATGCCCCTAAAAAATATTAATACAGTTTGGGTCGAAAGAGGTTTTGTCGAAAATAGGCTTCAGTTCGTTTCAGGTTCAGGCCAAAATGGGCTCACCCACTATATTTATTATTATGGTGGCTAGTGGTGACGGTGGTGTGGTGCCGATAGTCATGGACGACTGGTGGGACGTAAGTGGCGGCGGGCCCCAGAGGCAACTCATTTTGACCCGTTGTATATTGAGTAAACCTAAATCAACCCAATTAGCAAAAAAGAATTAATTTTTCACAAGGATCGGTCATGATTTACAAGTGTAGATAAAGTCATAACACCAACCAATTTTCAACATTTTAACAGTTTTGTCCATTGACTTCTTTTTGCAATGGTTATATTCCTTAACTTTTTCCTAATATTAATTGCTAACTTGCTAATATAATATTCTTACCACATTATTATGATGTATCCTACAAAGAACCTTTAGTTCTGCAAAGAACTCCTTTGACTTGTTAGATCTCATCTTCTTTATTGCAGCTTCCTGTTAAACATATAATTCAGCAGTATGTATTAATGTGTTAAAAAACTACAAAAAATATATTATTATGTCACAACTCATACCCTCTCTCTTATTACACCAAAGTACACACTACCATATCCACCTTCTCCAATTTTTCTGCCTTCATCAAAATTATTTGTGGCCTGCTCAATCTCCTCCAAACTAATTATAACTGGTTTTTCAGACTCGATGTTCGATGCTGCCTCTGCGTCATTCAAATACACGATCAAACGTTTCTCATTTTCTCGCTCTGATACCATAAAAATTTTTATGTTTCTGTGTGTTCAGTGAAACAAGATACAAGACTATTACATAAATAACATGCTAAAACAGGCTTAACCATAATGTATAATATTTAACATTGACAAGCTACTAACTTTAAACTAACCTTCCATGTCTACGTTAAAAAAATGATTTTCGAGGGTCGTCTTCCCAGCATTTATCTTCTTTTTGGTAGTTTTTGATTCATCTTTTTGCGTTTTCTGAGCCCGTCTTCTTCTATGAAGAAACAGGACCAAGAAAGCTACCATTAGCAAGACCAAAGGTAACACTATAGAGATGATCATCTTCCAAGTCTTCATCCTCCCTGATACAAACAACCATGAACTTAAAGTTGATAACACTATAAAGAAACGGGTTGGGTTGACCTGAAACACTTTTTAACCAACTTTTCTTGATAACTTTTTATAAATAGTTAGTGTGATGATCACAAAAACAATATTGTTACAGTAAAAAATAAATTTAGAAAATAGTATGCATTGAATGTTCACTTTTGACCCGTTTGACCCATTTGAACTGTTGCCTTATTAGCTTAACTTTTTTCTTCTGACCGTTTGACCCGTTAGAGATAAAACATAACTAGATGAAATGGATACTCACATTTCTTCGATGCTCGAATCTTGTTCTTCTCTCGAGGCACAAACAACACCCACCCGATATCCATATAATTCGGATCTTTGGTCAAAACCTTGTTCAGATTCTCAACTTCATTCTCTTTTGCAGAAAGAAGCCCAGAAACTCCAATCAAAGTGTCTTGAGCTTGAATAGTATATGTAACAACTTCTTGAGATTCATTCTCCAAACACCCACAGACAAGATGAACAGTAAGCTTTTCATCATTTTCTCCACTAACATACCACACTTGCCCACTGTAATACTCACCTGATATGTACTCAACACTCTCTCCCTCTTTTCGGTTATAAACCGAATCGTACAAATAATACACGTTACTATTGTTATCTTTCTCACAAGCGCACCGAACGGAAACTAGATAATCAAGGTTAGAGTTGTGTTGTATTGGTGTGATGCTAGAGGTGTTAACTGAGTAGAAAGACGCGATTTCTTCGAGTTTATGGCCTTTGGAGATGTGGTATAGATAAGAGTTGCATGTATGTGTGTAATCTGAACAAGTTAATGGGTACATAAGTGATGATTTCATGACAACATTAAGGGTAAGAACTTGTGTGAAAGAAGTAATGAAGAAAGTGAGATAGAGGAAGTGAGTTGATGAGCCCATGAGCATCTTTCAAGAACAAATGTAATTGTTGGATATGCAGAGGAGTATAAGTATGCTTAGCTAGAGTTTGTACTTGCATATTTGTCATCTAGTTGAAAATAGAGAACAAAATGGATCTTTTCTAGCCACTTGAGGGAACAAAGGTGGCAAAATGAAGGGGTTAAATAATGGGTCTAATTTAGCATTGGTCAATACTCAATAGTGTTGGGTTGATCTCAAGGGTGCTAAACAGGTTGTGTTTGAGGGTCGGTGGGTCCAACACGACATGCACCCGAGAATTTGATAGAAATCCGAAAATTGTGTTAGACACATGAACTGAACACAACACGAATATTCACGAGTTGACACGAACATTACCTGTTTAACCTACGTTTTATTATTTTTGTAATTTAAAATACAATATATCTTTATACTCTAATAAAAGAGTAACTATAGTAGACACATGGCACCACCACATTTCACCTTATCAAAATTTTCCCGCTTCTCTCTTTTATTAATATCACATTAATTACTAATAATAAATTAAAAAATATATTTTTTTATTAATATAGTTTCTCAAGAAATAAATATTTATAAAATTAATTTTTTTTAAAATATCAAACTTTTTTTAAAATATTAAATATTATAAAATTTATGTTTTTAAGTAAAATTTTTTATAAACATAACTTAATTAAAATTAGGAGTTATAATAAAGATGTTTTAAAAAAATAGATTTTTAAAATGTTTGTTTTGAATCAAAATTTTTAATTTTTTTTTTGGAAAAAAAAGTTTAAAAATAAAAAATTAAAAAGTTGATATCATTATTTTATTATTTATAATCCTTACTTATACATAATCTTAATCATATTTTATCTTAAAATATTTTTTATAACTATTAAATTGTTAATTATATCTAATATTTTATTAATTCAACCTTTATAATACATGAGTTTACTAAAGCTGGTGGTGTATAAAAGGATAATGTTTGAATTGTAAAACTGCACGTAAAATTCTCTTTTGATTTTAAGAATATGACATAAATACCTAAATGTGAGATAAAACACACATCTTAAGAAAAATAAATCGGCTAAACGGGTCAACCCGCTAGGTTGACTTGAAACAATCTTGTTTAGCTAAATGTGTTTGTGGGTTTGACCCGAAACTTATAAATTTTTTTTGGAAAGATGCACATACGCCAAATGCACCATTGACTTTTATGTGTTGAAGCTTTCTAGGTATGATCATCCTGCTAATAATCTCTCTTACTCATTGCGTTATTCCACAGAAAATGACTTCCAAATGTCAAAGTCAACATCCCCATGAAAGTTTTTTATTGAACTTCTTGGGCTCTTGCAAAACGATATTCCAGCATATACATACTGCATACATACATATAAAACACACAAACATATATTATAATGAATATGTTTATATATGTTGTATATTATATTCATGGCCTGCATATGTCTCCATCATTTTTGGAATTTCCCCCTACATTCATAAGAAAGTTGAGATCATACATATTTGGGCCCATGTTAGGGCTGAAGCCTGAAGTTGACAACATATTTGGGCCCATGAGGATTAAATAAGATGATTAATCTTAGAAATTGAACGTTACATCATGAGAATATTCTTTTCCGGTTAGCTATATATTCGAGATAGTATAATCATATAAGAAGTGATAATGATATTTACTTGTCTTAATACTTTGTTTGTGTGCAAAAAAATCTCAATTATTAATTCAAAATTTGTTATCTTGATGACTTGATGTAGGTTTGTTTGTATGGTGGATTCTTGTTGTA
Source organism: Flaveria robusta (assembly GCA_025506415.1). Classification (NCBI taxonomy): domain Eukaryota; kingdom Viridiplantae; phylum Streptophyta; class Magnoliopsida; order Asterales; family Asteraceae; genus Flaveria; species Flaveria robusta. Next base: position 6,028,373 of record CM046474.1, on the reverse strand, counting down.
GGATTGTATGAAACTAGTATTTGTTTTTATGTGTTGACATAATATACTTTCAACGAGTGACACAGTATACTACAGACGAATACTAGTCTACCTACACGTGTTGAGTGTTTTTCGTTTGTTTTGTTAAGTTGAAAGCCCAAGTGACCACTTTCAAACTCTTTTCAAAATTAACATTTCAACCTGCTTAACCGTTGCCATGAAAAATTACATCTATTGTGGGCCGCTTCGCCCCTACTGGCCCGCCACAATGGCTTCATATAGCCCATGCTACAGAAAGGTTACAAGTGTACGTGTGAGTGCAAGTATCATGAAATACATAAATGGTATGAGTTACAAGAAGTTATGAGAATTAAATGGGAATATATATATCGGTTCCTATAATATGCATGAGTCAACCTATAGTTTACATGTTTGTTTTAGATTTCAATCTTTTAATCAGGTTTAGCTATTTCTGCAAAGCTGCAAACTTATTATCGTTTAATTTAATACAGCTAAGTTGCTAACTTGTTATTTATTTAAACTTATATTTTAGAGAATATGAAACCATTTTTCTAAAAGAAATTTATTAACATTAAGAACCTTTATTTCAAAAGTAATGTTTCCAAAGAAGCTTATTTGAACGATCTTTAATAACTACAAATCACAAGGTTCACACTGTCAGATTTCCCCATCGATTAAAGTTAATCCGTCTCTGATACACCGCATGAAAAAAAAAAAATTTACGAACAAGAACAGATTGACTTTACCTAGGGGTGTAACAAGCCAAGTCAGCTCGTGAGTTGTTTGGGAGTAGCTTGCTAAAAACTTTGAATAAATATATATTCATAAAATAATAATTATTATACGTAAGTTTATGATAAAAATATTTAGATAATATGTTTTGTTATATATAAAAGTATAGCTATATATATATATATATATATATATATATATATATATATATAAAATTAACTAGTATGTTTCCGACCACGCGCGTTGTTTCGGATAAACAAATCAGGCTCAGAAAAACGATGTTGAACGTTGTGGCTGCGAACATTTCGGTTCACCATGCCATGACAACGCCAATCATCTTTTAGTATCATCATTGCCTACCAAGTCCCATGATATTATCTGCGAGTAAACAGAACAACTTTCTTCTCCGAAGATCGTCAACTCATCGTCATCCACATACCCGCTACTTAAACAACGATGTGCCAACTTATAATCGGTCTTAGATGAGGTGAGATTCATCGTCATCGACACCGGTAAAACAAACGTAAGCATCACAAACAGAACACCTCAACATTCAATCATTGGTCAAAATAAGGGTAATTGATATAATCATCACTATCGCAACCAGAACCGGAACCACCAACGGAAGGGCATGTCATGCGCCGGCCGAAGACCAACGACAAAACCACAAAATACAGATCTGAAAACCCTAAATGGGTTGCATCAATAATGATGGCCAACAACCAAGAACAAACACCCAAAATATAGATCTGAAAACCCAAATTGGGTCACAGCAACATTGATGTTGGGTTTCGGCGGGTGATACCGTCACCGGAGCAAGGCCTGCCACCATCCACGGCCTCGTCGGAGCGGTGTGTCTGCGGCCCATGCAACCCCGACAGGAGGAACCATTGAATTTTCGCGAACAACAATGAAGAGCCCTAGACAGGCCACCGCCGACAACAGACCCAGATAACCCTCGACTGAGATAATGTCGAGAAACACAAATAAAGGGACTGAGAAAGAGGCGGTGGTGGCATAGGACGGCTTACCCGGTGAACTACGTTCGTGAAGGCGGTGCATGATGTGGCTGGAGACAAAAGAAACCCTAGATTTGAACCACCATTGTTGCCATCGTTGACACACAGAGGGCCACCACCTGGTCCAACCGAAACACAGAAGGGCGGTGAACCGGCAACGGCCCCTGCTGCCGTGTCACCGTCGCCATCGCCACCACAACCACCGCTATCACCACCACTGATGCAACAGCCGGAGACAAGAAAGGGGAAAAATGGCTCGAAAGGGGAGGCACACCAAATGGCCGGCAACCAAGGCTAGAGGCACCGGAACCCTAGTCGCCGCTCAGCTTTAAGGCGGCGGCTGTAACGCTGGAAAACCTCCACCAAAAAACCCCTTCTCTCTCATTATACCATGTGCGGATTCCACAGAATAGCATTTCTAAAGCAGGCACACCAAACAAAGTGCAAAGGGCATGGGTGGAAATCAAAAAGGCAAAGTCGGGGGCGAAGAGTGGTGTTCTCCGGTGGTGAGGGATGGTAGCAGTGGCGATAAGGCACCACCGGAAAACCCCTCTCTCTCTAAAACCCCAACAACTATGGCTTGAAAGGGGCAGCACACCAAACGACCGGCAACCAAGGTTAGAGCCACCAGAACCATGGTCACCGCTCAGCCCTAAGCCGGCGGCGGCAGCAGCGCTAGTAAACCACCACCGGGAAACCATCCCACACCAGAAACCCACATATCAGCGCTTATAAAGAAGACAGAACCAATGATACGCAAAATGCACTTGTACAATATGCAAATCAGCTTGTATACAAAAAATAACTGTTCATCTACAGGTGAGTTAATAATAAGATAAATTGATAGAAATTTTAAATATAATAATTAAATAATAAACGAGCTCCGCTTGATATTAAAAATTACTTGCGAGTTGAGCTGGAGTTTTAACAAATAAAAACTTTAAACGAGATGCGCTCGAGCTATTAAGTCAAAATGAGCTGAGCTCGTCTCGTTTACACCCCTAACTTTACCTACGAAATATACTCGCAACTCACATATTGCCATTATATTGATATCACCGATGGATTAGCGGCTGAATTCTCATCTTACTGAAGGATTGTTGGATTACAGAAGTTGTTTTACTCGAAGGTTTTTATCGGCTTTGTTCATTGTTATTTACTTCTAATATAGAAAATAAACAAAAACATTTTAGTTTCCTGTAAATGTATTTGAGACGTTGTAAATATAAAAGTATCGTAAATAAATAATATTCTTTTACGATCAAAATATGCTTTTTAATTTACAAAACATGTTTCTAATATATAAATGACAAATAGTCTAAGTAGGGCATCTTGGGATATGGTGGCGGTCCAGAGTATTTTAGCGCAACAAATTTTCATTTTACGCTTGATTCAAAGCATCTAGTGCTTCCAGATACCTCTTCATCGCCTCCGGTTTTTCTTGTAGGATAATAACATAAAAATATTAAAATAAAAGCCTTAACTATTCGTGTCATGTGATAGTGAATTGTTTTAAGATACACAAAGTCAGGTTATGTCATAATAAGTTGCTCTGGTGTTAAAGATATATATACGATGATTAGTAATCTGACGGACTTTAATAAGTATTGTTATGTGTTAGTGGCTTATTTTATGTTACACCCAATCACATTACGTCATAACAAGTTATTTTTGTGTTAAAGGCACATATACTATGATTAGCACACAAAAAGTCACATTTTGTCATAATAGCTTATTTTGGCCGGTATTAAACACATGATACAATGATCAACAAACTAATAGATTTGTCACGTACTAGTTAGTTGTTTTTGGTAAACAAAGTCATATTAAATCATTCAAGTCACTTTGGTGTTAATTACGTTATTAGGTTTTACAAATAAAAGACATGTCTTATCATGTGCACTAATTTATTTATTTTTTATACACAAAAAAATACTTTTCTTTCAACACCACCACCTAAATTATATAAGACAAAAATGATGCTAATGTACATTTTTAGATCCTACATATTTGCCTAACATGCGCACCATCGGTTTCCATATCTCATGTTTTGAGTATATGAGCACTACTAGTTCTATATCCACCATGGTTTAATCCATAAATGTGATAACATCATGACATGAGATAATTCTTAACTTAGTCTCACTCGATGAACTAGGGAACAAAGCATCATTAGCCAACAAGCAACTTATGCCAATGATATACACACCTTTTGAACACACATGAGATATTTGAGTAACTGACCTACGTTTTGGGGTGCATATGGTTGATTTTATTCTTGAATCATCACTTACAACAATGTAGTTATAATCAAACAAAGAGGTTCATGTAGACATTGAACAAAATTCATTTAAAAGTAATTGAGTTTTGGTTACCATTGATAGAACCGTTTTTTAAGGATTATACGTACATATTATTACCCTATATTAACTCAGCTGTAAATGAACAATCATTTTTGGTGTACTTTTTTGATGCTAAATGTACTATCAGGTTATGGAGCACCCTCATTTTTTGTCTTTTCTTATCTATTTGTGTGCCCATTTCTTCTTTTCCAAGGGATATTGATGGTGCTCCCAGATGTTGTCGCCGGTTGTTTAGCTGGTGGCCGACCTCCGGCGTTTCTTTGGTGGTTGTGTGCGTCGAGGTTCGTCCCGAGTTGGTAGTCGCTGCTGTTGTGTTGGCGTCGGGGTGTGGCACCGTTGTCGTCACCGATCTGCCAATTTTGACATTGTAGCACCGCTGGCGATGGCTGCCACCGTCGGTGTTGTGTGGCTGCTTGCAGTCGGTTGGTGTTGACGGTTGGTTGTCATTGTCGATAGGTTCTCCCCATGTGTTTCATTGATATTCACGGTTTCCAGTGGTGGTTATGAGGATGTTATTTCCGTTTGGTGGCCCCCTATGGATTTCGCAGGTGTGCGGTAGTGCTCCCATCGACGGAGGAGACGGTCACTCTTTAGGGTTTCAAGATCTTGTAAACCTACCGCCATCGGTATAGCCTTCTGGTTGTTTTTCTCCAGACGGTGCATGTCGTGCCCTCCCACCCTCCCTTGTTTTTATGGTGGTGGTCGTGATGGCGGTGATGGTGGTCAGGTTGATTGAGGTTGCCTCACCTAACACCGATTCTGGTTACCGTTGTTGATAATCGCGGTGGTAATGGTGGTCAGGTGGGTTTGAGCTGTGTCGATGATAATGGTTTGCCTCATCTGAGACTAATTTTGATAACCTATGTTATTTGTGTTGTAAGGCCACGTTCCCGGGACACTCACAGTTGGACATTCATCGCACATGATATTTAAAATCACATTACAAATCATTAAAAACATTGCAGCGGAATAATTTAACAAAAACCATTTCATATATTAATAATTGCTTTTACCAAATAATAGAACATTGTTATCATTACAAAACATCGTTCGGTTGCATTACAACACAAAAACATCATTATAACATAAAATGGATGCCATCCAAAATTTTGCCAAGTAGCTTCACCCCGTGCCATCCTCAGCAACCATTACCTGCCAACTGAAAATACATAAAAGTCAGCGTTGCTGAGTGAGTTCTAGTTTTATAAAAATATTTATATTACCTTCCATTCGTTAAAACATTTTCTTACTTTCGCACATGATCATACATCATACATACATCAAGGTAATATTTATTATCTTCCGTCATCGTTCATTTCGTACATTTCGCACTTTACATTATCTTTCACTTCTATCCAGATCCTGTCATATGCTAAACCCCCCTCTTGGGCACGAAGCTATCTAATCTAGGGTTTAGCGACAAGGATCCCATATCGCACGTATGGAGCAGTCACCAAGACTGACTCCCCTGTGTGTGAACCCTCATGGGTTAGCCAAAATCGCACGCTGTATGACACACAGTTGAGCTAACAACTCTCAATGAGTTGTGAACCTCCTTACGTTTTGCTTGCAAGACATTCATTCGTTCATTCATTATGTTCCACTTTCATTATCTTAGATCTTTTGCTTCGTTAAGATAATACTTTACGTTCATTAACATAATCACACCACGTAAAGCCACGTAATAATACGAAATAAGGAACATAAGAAAACAGATCATAAACATGCATAACATCATCATACATCATCCCCGGAAACATTCCAAGTCATAGCCTAAAAACCCCTTTTTCCCAAAAATTCAGAATATTTTCTAAGGCATTGGGCGCATGGGCACTATGCAGACGCATGGCCTCTTAGACGCATGGGAACACTTAGGCGCATGGGCAGATTTTGGGCGCATGGGCACTATTGGGGCGCATGAACCTTAGGCGCATGAGCACTTGGGCGTTTTGGCAACTTAGGCGCATGGGAACACTTAGGCGCCTCGGTATAATTTTAGGCGCCTCGGCATAATTCTAGGCGCATGGTCACTATTGGGGCGCATGGCCAACTGCTTTCTAACTAACATCATTTTCAGTCCCCAAATCATCATTCTAACCTGTTCCAAGCCTAGTTCTAACATGCTAAGCATCAAAACAAGCATACAATATGATCATAATCAAAACCCTTCCTAAACATACACCCTCCCAACATGACACATACACATACATACGGGTACACACCCAAATTTTTATAAAAACGTTACAACATGCATTTCCAACCCCAAAACAAGTTAAAACACTTAAAAACGGGGATCTAGAACTCACCTCTTGCAAATTTTGAGTAAGACTTCTTCAAACCCGAATGCTCTATGAGTTCAAACACCTAAAAACATCAAAACACACAACCAAACACACAAAAACACATAAGCACATACCCAAGGCTGAAAATCAACCAAGAACAACTCAAAACACAAAAAACTAACCTGAAAATCGATCTTCTCTTCTTCCTCTCTTTAAAACCGAGAGAATTCTGCTCTTTCTCTCTCTAAAAAATCCGAATGAAAGGTGGTAAAGAAGTCATGGGCGGCCATGTCCACCTTTTTGAACAAAATAATAATAATCTTTGCCCCATGTACAACTTTAACCCCTCAACTTGGGTTATTTTGCTATTCATTCCTTTTCTTCACTTTTTCTCTTCTTTTAAAATTTCCGGGTGTTACATGTGTAAAGGTAGAGCAGTCGATGAAGATGAGTTGTTGCTCATCCGAGACCATCTGTGTTTGGGTATGTTGTTTCCATGATTTATTACTGTGGCTATGATTGGAATGCAAAATCCATTTTGGTTGTCATGGCTTGGCAACCATTTACTGTATGCAGCCCCAACCAGATAGCGGTTCTGAGCCCGGTTAATGAAATAATAATAATATTATTGTGAAGTGGTTGTTTTCATTTGGTGATGATATATTATTACAGTGAAGTATCTGTTTTCATTTGGCCATGATTGTATTTGAAAAAATAAATTTGTTACTACAGCGTGGTAGCAAACTGTGATTTGTAGCCATGACCGGAATTCGATGCTGAGCCAATTGGTTTGTCTTTCAAGCATATACGGCTATGATGAATTACCTGGGTCATAGTTGAAGATCCTTTATCAAACTCGCAACACGCGGTACGAATTTAACTAGTTTAATCAAATTAATAGTATTAATAGTATGTATATTGACTTGGCTGTTAATGATATTTAAATTCATACTTCAAAAATTGCTTAGTGTGAGATCCTATAGGATCATAGTCACTATCAACATTGTTATAACCAATGTTTTGATCATATAAATATAATAATATTTTTGATATGTCGTGAACATGATGGTGATGGATTGATGGATGCCAATGGTTATATCTACAGGGTGAGCGGAAAAACCGAATTACCATATCAAAAAAAAATCGATTGAGAAACAACTGATTCAACTATGACATTTTGATAATTGAATGTATGGTTCGGTTATAGTTGTATGTGTATAAGTAATTGAATTAACCTTACCGGCATTAAAAGCAACATTTATATTTTCTAAAATTATGTTATACCTTAAAAAAGCTTTGTAATTAGAAGTTGAATGGATGGGAGTTGACAATCGAGGAAGAAGAAGAAATAAGTTCGTTAGTGGTGTTGTGGGTTCGGGTTGTAATTTAGTCTCCGACTGAAATGATTTATTAAAAAATTCTTTTAATAACAAGGACAATTCAGTCTTTAGGTTGCAGAGCGAATGTTAATCTTTTTATTTTTATTAAGATAACTATGTTAACTCATCAAGATTAGTCAAAATCATTATTATTTTTTGTTCGAATAAAATCATTACATATATACAACGTTATGTTCTTTTTATGTATATGTGTAAATTCACAAGTGTAAAAAAATTATAACTAGTGTAAGTTACTTACACCAGACAAATATTTAGAAGTGTAAACTTTTTTTACACTTATATATTTATACATATACATTAAAGAAAGTTGTGTATGTGCAATGATTTTGTTCCAAAAAATAATGATTTTGTTTGATCTCGATAAAGTTAACACGGTTATCACAATAAAAAAAATTATATTAGTTCCCTTCCCATAGTCATTATATAAAAAATGAAACATATCTTTTGACGTCTGTTAGAACCAATGACCAAATGTGTTGCAGTCTATGTGATGAATAAAGATGTAAATTCTATCATCTAGATATGAACATACCATATGGATTGTTTGCGTTATTTTCTAATTAAATTGTATTAAAGAAGTGAAGTAGGACAAAGGATTTGCATCATTCTAAACTTAAATGTACCTCTTAGAATTTTGTACACAATTGTTAACCTTCATGAAAATTTGAGTGGTTTATTATTATTTAAAAATTGATGTATAATTTTATCTCTCACGAAAAGTTCTCAACCTCATTTTAATATATCAAAGCCACTCGACTTTCAAAAAGATAGAAGTAAAGTTGCTATACAAATTTTTGTATGTTTAAGTCCATAAACTTGTTTTAATATTACATATTTGTGATTTTAAGTAATAACATATTAGCTCTGAAATTGATTAAAACTACATTGAGTGATTTTTTTGTGAAAAATACAAGAGCATTTTTTGTTTTATGGTATTAATCCTCTGCTTTAGTGTAAATGCTTTCACTACTAAAGCGACAATATATATATGTCGTTTTATATGATACAATATTCAAGAAATACTTATTTTTCAAATAATAGTGATTTAATTGAATATAACTTATAACGTTATCACTATATCATTATTATTCTTTTTCGACTTCTCTATGCATCTCAACTCTAACAATTAAAACCTAAACTCTAAACTTTTAATCGGTTGGAATTTGAAGACAAAAAGATATAAACTTCATAAATTTAAATTCTAATATGCTTAATACTTTCAAAAATTATATATTGCTCCATACAAAAAAAGGCTTCTTCTACCATACTTTAACTTCACGTTTAGCCACACAATTTTCACAACATATTATCCAAAAAAAGTTAAAAAACGAAATAACTTTGAATTAAAAAGTCAGTTAAAAGAGTCATAGATAAAAATAAAAATCTGGATTTTGTTCCTAAATTATAATTCTTAAAATTATAAGTCAAAATCAAATTCAACACCATCAATCCAACACCACATCGTATTTCTCTCTCTCTCTAATTTCCTTTATCTAATTTTAACCATGAATATCCTTGATATTTTTAGTCTCAACGATCGATGACAACCAATCTAACAGTCAACAACAACCAATCCAACGGTCCGTGATGCATCATAACCAAACACCCCCGTCACGCTAGCAACCAAAGCGATTTTATCCTCGTTTTACACCGGATGAGTCTCTCTTAAACCGTATGAAGTTGCGTGTACAAATAATAGCAATAATAATAATCTGGTAGTATATAGCAGATATATAGACATCATTCACCTCCTGTTCATCTATCATCCACATCTCCAAAATCCGCCGGAGGAAAGCCTCCGATTAACCGGAATATTCGATTCCGCACGGCACCAACGGTTCTTCTATCGTGTTAGGTACATAATTGCACCTCAATTGTATGTTATATTTGATTTGTATATCTGTTTGTATATGTTTGTTGCTATGTTAGGGTTTCGGTTTCGATTGCTTTAAAGTGTATGTTTGTGTTAAAATTGATTCGTTTTTGTGGTGAATTTTGTGCGGTGTGTGGATGAATCTAATTGTTCTGTTTGAAGAAGGTGTATTGATGATAACTTCGCTGTTTATGTGTTCGATCTGAACTTTTGAGAGTGTGTAGGAGTTGTGTGTGATTGTGCGGATGAGGTATAGGATTTTGTGGAAGCTTGTGTACGTGCTTAATCTTGTTTTGATATAATAATTCTGTTGAGGAGTTGTTTTTGCTGCTTAAGATGAGTACATTGATGGAGTAATTATACGGTGGTAGTGTAGGCCTTGGAAACAAGTTGTTTGAAAGATTTTTGAAATAAGAAACGATTACATTTAAAGGAGCATTTAATTCTGGATTTTGTTTGTTTTCTTATGCCCTAATTTTTTGAGTTATCCTATGGTCATATAGAATTGAAACGTGATATTACGCACAAACCTGGACTTTTGCGCATTATCTTCTGCATTATTGAACACTTGCCATGAAGGGAAATATAAAGTACTAAAGGGAAATAAATTTCATACTTTTTTGAGGCTTGTGTACATTATCAGGATTATGGTATTGTACACATACTCAAAGTTTGAAGCTTGTATAAATTATTAGAATTATGTCGAAAGTTAGTACTGTTGAAAGAAAAGCTAAAATGGATTCTCTTTAGCTTGCTGATCTTGGGATAACACCTTGCGTATGATATTGATTACTATTGTATTGTAGCATCCCAATTCTTTTAATGCATAAGTCATACCTTTTCCATGATATCATATTGACACGTATCTATTATGATGTATGCTTTGAGAAGAATTGTTGCAAATTTGTTCATGCTACAAGCCTACAACGACTAGATTTTCACTTATGTTTGTCCCCTAATATCGATCCTTTTGAATATTAAAGATAAATGGTGCATAACTTTAGATAAAATCTTTTCCCTTTTGCAGAATTCTCTGGTTGCAATCATGGCAGGGGCTTTAGTGCAATCCACCAGCTTTCCTTCTGCAGTTTCAAGTGAAAGCAAAGTTCGTTCAAAGCGATCTGGTAATACAAAAAGAGCAGTCAAGATGATGTGTAGCTTACAAGCTCCTCCAATGAGGGTGAGGACTTTTTCTGGTTTGCGGGGAGCCAACGCTTTAGACAACCTGGTCAAAAGAGGCCAAGATTTCCACTCAAAAGTTGCAGCTGCCACCTCGGTTCGGAAAGCGAAGCCTAGTAGAATTGTACCAAAGGCTATGTTTGAACGCTTCACTGAGAAGGCTATTAAAGTAATTATGCTTGCACAAGAAGAAGCTAGAAGGCTTGGCCACAATTTTGTGGGTACAGAGCAGATTTTATTAGGTCTTATTGGTGAGGGCACTGGCATTGCAGCAAAGGTTCTGAAGTCAATGGGAATTAATCTAAAAGATGCACGTGTTGAGGTTGAAAAAATTATTGGTAGGGGTAGTGGATTTGTTGCTGTAGAGATTCCATTTACTCCTCGTGCCAAACGTGTACTGGAACTCTCACTAGAGGAGGCCCGACAACTTGGTAATCCCCTTGGCCGAACAATGTGTATGTTGTTGAATCATCATGAATTTGAATATATGATAACTTATTTGCATCTTGGATTTGTTTCAGGTCATAATTATATTGGATCAGAGCATTTGCTTCTTGGTTTGCTTCGAGAAGGTGAAGGTGTAGCTGCTCGTGTTCTTGAGAATTTAGGTGCTGACCCAAATAACATTCGCACACAGGCAAGTAATCATCTTTATATTTACATCCCTACTCTCATATTATTTTTACTTTTCAAAATTGGTGCTTTTTTGGTTTTTATCCAATCTTCAACTCCTTGAGTAGGTGATCAGGATGGTTGGCGAGAGTGCAGAAGCGGTGGGCGCTGGAGTTGGTGGTGGGACCTCTGGTAACAAGATGCCAACATTGGAGGAATATGGTACCAACTTAACTAAGCTAGCAGAGGAGGTAGTTATTGTCTGTTATATGAGTTGTGTACAATCTTTAAGTATTTATTTAATTATTTAATTATTTATTTATTTTTTTAAATACTTTCTTCCATCATGTAGGGTAAGCTGGATCCTGTTGTTGGAAGACAACCACAAATTGAAAGAGTTACCCAAATTCTTGGACGGCGTACAAAAAACAATCCTTGTTTAATTGGAGAGCCTGGTGTTGGAAAGACTGCTATTGCAGAAGGCCTTGCACAAAGAATTGCTAATGGTGATGTCCCTGAAACAATTGAGGGGAAGAAAGTGGGTTGCAAAACATATGTCTGGTTTTTTGTTGTTTTTCTTATTACATAGGAAGTTGTTCGTGATTTATGCTCCTGATTTTCAGGTGATAACTTTGGATATGGGTCTACTTGTTGCTGGGACAAAGTATCGTGGGGAGTTTGAAGAAAGACTAAAGAAGCTGATGGAGGAAATCAAACAAAGTGATGAAATCATTCTCTTTATTGATGAGGTCCATACATTAATTGGAGCAGGAGCAGCAGAGGGAGCTATTGATGCTGCTAACATCTTAAAACCTGCTCTTGCTCGTGGTGAATTACAGGCAAGTGAAACCTTAATAATTAGAGATGCATGCACACAGTTAGCTTTCATCATCATCTGCACATGATGATTAAAAACGTGGAACTCATTCTTATTAATGGTTATGTGTTGGTTATTAACTGGTGCAGTGTATTGGGGCCACAACCCTTGATGAGTACCGAAAGCACATTGAGAAGGACCCAGCACTGGAGAGACGGTTCCAGCCTGTAAAGGTGCCTGAGCCCACAGTTGATGAAACCATACAGATTTTAAAGGGACTTAGAGAACGATATGAAATTCACCACAAACTCCGCTACACAGATGATGCACTGGTAGCTGCTGCCCAGCTATCATATCAGTACATAAGGTATAAGAATACAATGCATAATTTGCTTGGTCTTCTTGCAGAGTATCATGGGTTATATTTTTATAACGTGATAAAAGATACGTCTTTTTTGGTTTTTTTCCTGTTCTTCATCTGATGATTTTTCTATATCCGCAGTGATCGTTTTCTGCCTGATAAGGCTATTGATCTAATTGATGAAGCTGGTTCTCGTGTTAGACTTCGTCATGCACAAGTATGTATTAATATCTATCTTTATTATTCTTCCTTAGTTTAATCAGCAATTAATTTATGATCTATGCCCTTCAGCTCCCAGAAGAAGCTAGAGAGCTTGAGAAAGAACTTAGGCAGATAACAAAAGAAAAGAACGAAGCAGTTCGTGGCCAAGACTTCGAAAAGGTAATGTCCTTGTTTTCGATTTTTGTGTAGGTGACAATACAACTCTTTTGCTTATGAATGGTTTACTTAAGGTTATATTTTTATTTTTTTATGGGTTAAATGAATAAATTCAAAAATATTTACTTAAAATGAAAAGCACAAATGCCCATGCGTTTAAGTGTCGGAAGTTCAAAGTATGTTAGATTATTTTTAAGATAATATAGTTATTATTTTTGTGATTTACCATGCTAATTATTTACTACAAAATTTAGAGCAATTTGGATGCAGCAACTGTATTCGACAGACAACCAAGTTTTAACTCAAAATTGTTTTGACCTGTTAGCCAATCTACCCATGTTGTCAGTTGTCACATTTAGCATTTTTGTACATTTGATATGCTTGTCGCATCTAGTTTTTTTTTTTAAATTTCCCCTGGATAACTGATGCTAATTTTATACTCTTGACAGGCTGGGGAGTTGCGTGATCGGGAAATGGATCTTAAAACTCAGATATCTGCTCTTGTGGACAAGAACAAGGAGATGAGCAAAGCCGAGACTGAGGCGGGAGAGGAGGGCCCCACTGTAACTGAAGCGGACATTCAGCACATTGTCTCATCATGGACTGGCATACCGGTCGAAAAAGTTTCTACAGACGAATCTGACCGTCTCCTCAAAATGGAAGAAACACTCCACACACGAATTATTGGTCAAGATGAAGCGGTCAAAGCCATAAGCCGTGCCATTCGCCGTGCTCGTGTAGGACTTAAAAACCCTAACCGTCCAATTGCCAGTTTCATCTTCTCGGGACCCACTGGTGTTGGTAAATCCGAACTCGCGAAAGCTTTAGCTGCTTACTACTTCGGCTCTGAAGAAGCCATGATTAGGCTGGACATGAGTGAGTTTATGGAGCGGCACACCGTCTCAAAGCTCATTGGTTCACCGCCTGGTTATGTTGGCTACACAGAAGGCGGTCAGTTAACGGAGGCGGTCCGCCGCCGCCCTTACACCGTCGTCCTATTCGACGAAATCGAAAAAGCTCACCCTGACGTCTTCAACATGATGCTTCAAATCCTTGAAGATGGAAGGTTGACCGACAGCAAAGGACGAACTGTTGACTTCAAGAACACACTTCTAATCATGACTTCAAACGTGGGTAGCAGTGTAATCGAAAAAGGTGGACGAAGAATTGGGTTTGACCTTGATTATGATGAGAAAGACAGCAGCTACAACAGAATCAAGAGTCTGGTGACCGAAGAACTAAAACAATATTTCAGGCCCGAATTCTTGAACAGATTAGACGAGATGATCGTTTTCAGACAGTTGACCAAACTGGAAGTGAAAGAGATCGCCGATATTATGTTGAAGGAAGTTTTTGAGAGGCTAAAAGGTAAAGAAATCGAACTTCAGGTAACCGAGAGGTTTAGAGACCGTGTTGTGGAGGAAGGTTACAACCCTAGCTATGGTGCAAGGCCGTTAAGACGGGCAATCATGCGGCTGCTGGAAGACAGCATGGCGGAAAAGATGCTGGCACGCGATATCAAGGAGGGGGATTCTGTAATTGTTGATGTTGATTCCGATGGTAACGTCACCGTCCTGAATGGTAGCAGTGGTGCTCCGCCAGAGGCGTTGCCTGAACCCGTCTCAGTGTAGACAAAGGCTAGTCTCTTATCTCTGAACTTAAATCATGTATTATGTTGTTTTATACTGTAGTGCTTTTCCTTTAATTTAATAACATATAACAGGGTTAATAGATGTTGCAGATTTTTTATTTTCATAATAAAGGTCCTTTAAAGTTTCTAGAATGTATTTTTGGTCTGGCTTGTTTATATTTTAGGATGTTTTAAAAATAAGGTATACTGTTTCTAAAATGTTGTCAAATCTAATTCATTTAATTCACTGTATAAAATCGTCAAATACTGCGAAAACAGTAACTGTTCAACTAGCGATCTAAGTCGAGTATCATCTCGGGGTTAAAAGTTCGAATTTGTATTCGGTCTGTGTGCATCTCGTGTCTTTCTGAAAGTTTGTTTAGTACGGATTTCAACTATATTCAGTTAACAACTAACAGGTTTTTGTACAATGCATCATGGAATTGGAAAAATGTATATAAGAATGCATATTTAAATCTACAAATGTCCAATGCAAGTATGCAACAATAATTTAAGACATCAAGAACTAAGGAAAACAATAATGGGTTAAAAGTTGTTGGCACCATCCCGCGACAGCCTCCACAATCATAAAGATAAATGTAATTGAGTTCAATTCTTTTTACTCGAGTAAGCAAATGAACGAGCTCACATCTGCTTGAAAAATTTGTACCAGCCAATTGGCTAGAGGCGAAACTGATCGGATCTATTATTCACAATCTCAACCGTATAAATAGATTACAATATGACCTAATCAATATTTGATAGATGTTTACACTTTTAATACCAAATATTATACAAAATACATTGTATGCTAGTACACCCCTGTAGTAGAAAGGAGGTGGTCGAATATTGAGACTGGAACAAAAATCATCAAATAGAAGTTGTGGTAGGCCTTTAGTAGATATGTAAGCAATCCGAAATTTGGTAGGAATGTGTTCTTGAACTTGATCACGAGAAGCTTTTTCACGGATGAAGTGAATGTCGATCTCGTTGTGCTTCTTTTGTTGATGTTGAACAGGATTAGTAGATACGTAAACTATATGTTGTAACAATAAACAAGAGCGGCCTTCGTTGGTTGATGATGAAGTTCACACGTAAGGTTACGCACCCAACAAGTTTCTGAAACGACATTTGCAACTGCCTTGTATTTAGTCTTGACACTGGATTGAGACAATGTGGGTTGTCATTTTGATGATCACGAAATTAAGTTGCGACCCAAGTACATACAATACCTGGACGTGAAACGACGAGTATCTAGACAACCAGACCCTTAGCATCCACATAGGATATAAATAGAAAGAGTACCAGACTTATGCATTGTGAAGCCAAAAGATAAGTTACCTTGCATGTGCATGATGTGCTTAAGGACGTTAACATGTGGTAATTGTGATGCGTGCATATTCGTTAGACTGCATAACCAATGTCAGGTCTCGTGAATGACAAGTATTGGAAAGCCCCTTGCTAGGTATTTGGTAGCGTTATCATCAGGGCCGGCCCAATAAGGTTATTGGGCTAGGCGGTGGCCTAAGACAACCGCATGTTGAGGGCCTCAAGTTTTTTCAGTGTTTGGGCTAGGGTAATTATAGTTTTGGCCCAATACAGGGCTAACTGTTCTGTTTTGGGCCAGACTAGACTTGGTATTAATTTTAGTTTTTTAAAACTTGGGCCTGCTATTGTACTTAGAGCATGTTTCAAAAAAAGCTAGAAAAATAAGCTTTATATAAATGTTTCGTATGTTTTTTAAATATATAAAAAAGTAGATTAAAAAAAAAAATTAACTCCGCCAAAAATAAGCTATTTAGTTTATTTTTGCCGGTCCCAAGCCCGGATAAAGGAGGAGGATTTTTATTAAAAACTTAAGAAAAATGCCTCCAAAAGTAGCCCCGCCTTAGGCCACTAAAATGGTTGAGCCGGCCCTGGTTATCATGTATCTTAAGGGCTGCAAACGAACCGAACGAACATGAACAATGCATTGTTTGTGTTCGTTCATTAAAAAAATAATTTGTTCATGAACTATTCACGAACGCTTACCGAACGAGATTTCCTGTTTATGTTCGTTTATTAAGGAAATGATTCTTTTCATGAACTGTTCACGAGCATAAACGAAAGCAAACGAAGACAAGCATGCACACAAATATTCATGAACACAAATGAAATTAAAAAAAAAAACAAATACAAACCATTATATATTGATGTTATTAAGTTAGTACCCCGTGTATTACACGGGTTGAATAAGTAAAATATTAAATAATTAGTAATAAAAATTTATGAATTATAAAATCATGCTTTTAGATTAAATATGATTATAATTATGTATAAATAACTACTTTAAGTAAATAAACAATAATGTATTTATCTAAACTTTTATTTTATAAAAAACATTATGGTATTTAAATATTTTGTTTTAAACAAATGAATTAATAAAAAGTATGTTGTATTCTGTATTTTACAAAACTTTTGTTTTTAACACGTATGTTTTTGATAAAAAATAGGTTTTTAATTTATTAAATTAAATATTTTTTAATTTGAAAATAGTATGAGTAATATTATTAGTATCAAATATTATTATTAATAATAGATAGAAATGAGAAAGTTAGTATGATGAGGATTACAATTGTGTCACCTATTATCTTAGTTTTTTTATTATAAAATATTTACAATTGTAATGCGCATCATACTAACTTTCTTCAAGTTTTATTTATAATAAATTCTAACTTTTATTCTAAGTAATAACAAATTCTAACTTTTATTCTAAGTAATAACAAATTCTTGCCAATTACCACTTTGCAGGAGGAGGTCAATGGAATACAAACTCCAAGTTGATAGTTTTTAAAGAAAATGTAGGACACAAGCAAAAGTAACACGACAAGAAGTGCCAATTGAGATATGAGGTGGTGGTGGGTACGAGATTCAAGGCTTTCAGAGTCCTGGGCAAGACAATCTTGTCGCCCATCACCACTGATTACATTACTACCCTCCCTTAATCATGTTGTCATGGTATATTTCTTGTTTTGCTTAGGGTTAATCAACAAAATGTTTATTTTAGGAAATTTTCAGCAACATTCATGTTTAAGCTATAGCATTACCGATTCAAATAAGTTAACTCTAAAGGACAAAGGATGATGTGATTTTATAGAGATGGAGGCAAGATTTAAACATAAAGAAGAATGAGGTTGCTACAGAAGAGAGAGAGAGAGAGAGAGAAGAAGGGGGGGGGGGTGTTATTTGTTAGGGTTGATAATTAATAAGAATAACAGATAAACACTCATTACCTAATAATTTAATGGTATGGTTTTGTTTCTTATAAATATAATATTGGTTTAAATTCTTACAGATGCATGCTTAGGTAGAGTTAAGTGTTGTAAGAAATTTCATTATGAAAAGAAAAAAACTAATGGGTGGGTGGTGTTTTGGGTTTGCATTTTTTTTTTATTTTTCTTTAAATTAGATACTTGGATGTTTTATCTATTTTTTTAATACAAAGACATTTATTTTATAAGAAAACTTTTTAGTCTTTATTAGCATCAAAGATCAAATGTGTTACATTCAAATTAGTAGTGAGAACTAAAGATAGTAATATTTGAAATCAATGAATCAAAATCAGGATATGAACATTTATTACCCGCACCTTTTTTTCTAATTAAATTGTATTAAGGAAGTGAAGTAGGACAAGGGATTAGAATCTTTCAAAATCATGATGTAAATGTAACTTTTAGAATTTTGCATCTTGTTAACCATGAAGATTTGAGTGGCATAATACTATTAAAAAACTGATATGTTTTTTTCTTTTCACAAAGAAGTCTACCTAATTTTGATATATATAAATAGTCACTCGACTTAAAAGAAAAACACAATAAATATTGGTTTACTAAGTTTTGTATGTTAAAATCCATAAACTTGTTAAAATAACACGTATGTGTGATTTTAAATAATAATTTGTTGGCTCTAAAATTGACTGAAATCAGGTTGAGTGATTTTTTTTTCGTGAAAAATAAGAGCGTATGTTTTTTATGGTATAGAGTATGTGCGTGCTTTAATGTAAATCGTGCATCATAGAAGGCTGCGACGACTAACGAGAAAAATAGAATTTGAGAAACTAGGTATATTCTAACTCGCGCATTGCGGGAGTAGTCAACTTGTTTTGAAACCATGTTTTTTTATGGCACAAACGAAGTTGTTAAGGCTTAGAGTAGGTAGCTCGTTGTGGTTGCAACCCAGAGGACGTGCCACGCCAACAAACGGATACCTTTTCAGCTTCATCATGGCCTATATGTGTACCACATAACCCAAATCAAATCACAAAAGAATCGGTTTCAAACTACAAAACCATATTTTCAACATTTCTGGAAGCACCATTGGCACGACATGTATCAGATGAACAATATTGTTTTTTTTAGAAAATGTTTTTCTTAACCAAAACTTCAACTTCATGTTCAACAAGACATTTTCCCACAATAAAGTCAAAAAACGAGTTAACTTTGAATTAAAAGGTTAGTTAAACAGTCAAAAATAAATGTAACAATTTGGATTTTTGACCTTAATTTTGATTCCAGAAACCAAAAGTCAAATAAAAATACACATCAATTCAACACCACATCTTAAATTTTCTTTCTCTAATTTCCTTTATCTAATTTTAACCATGAATATCCTTGATATTTTCAGTCTCAACGATCAACGACAACCAATCTAACAGTGAACGACAAACCAATCGAACGGTCCGTGATGCAGCATAAACCAAACACCCCCGTCACGTTAGCAACCAAAGCGATTTTATCCTCGTTTTACACCGGATGAGAGTCCCCTGAACCGTATGAAGTTGCGTGTACAAATAATAACAATAATAATAATCTGGTAGTATATAGAAGATATATAGACATCATTCACCTCCTGTTCATCTATCATCCACATCTCCAAAATCCGCCGGAGGAAAGCCTCCGATTAACCGGAATATTCGATTCCGAACGGCACCAACGGTTCTTCTATCGTGTTAGGTACATAATTGCACCTGAATTGTATGTTATATTTGATTTGTATATCTGTTTGTATATGTTTGTTGCTATGTTAGGGTTTCGGTTTCGGTTGCTTTGAAGTGTGTGTTTGTGTTGGTTTCTGTTGGAATTGGTTCGTTTTGTTGGTGAATTTTGAGATGTGCGTGGAATAATCTAATTGTTCTGTTTGAAGAAGGTGTATTGATGTTATATGATAATCTCGTTGTCTCGGTGTTCGATCTGACGTTTTAGTGTGTTCGAGTTGTGTGTGATTGTGCGGATGAGGTGAAGGATTTTGTGGAAGCTTGTGTTCGTGCTTAATTTTGTTTTGATGTAATAAGTTTGTTGATGAGTTGTTTTTGCTGCTTGAGATGAGTACGTTAGTGGAAAAATTTTACGGTGGTAATGTAGGCCTTAGAAACGAGTTGTTTGAAGGATTTTTGTGAGAAGAAACGATTAGATTTAAAGGAACATATAGTTCTAGATTTTTTTTTCTCTTATGCCCTAAATTTCATGAGTTATCCTATGGTCTTGTAGTTTGTGATTGAAACGTGATATTCCGCGCTAACCTGGACGTTTGCACATTATCTTATGCATACATGCCATGAAAGGAAATATATTGACATAGTTGGAAGCTTGTTTAGACTTACTAAAGTGAAATAAATTTCATACATTTTAGAGGCTTGTGCCTATTACCAGAATTATGGTATTGTACACGTTATCAAGGTTTGAAGCTTGTACAATTATTAGAATTATGTGCAAAGTTAGTACTGTTGGAAGAAAAGCTATGCTGGATTCTCTTTTAGCTTGCTGACCTTATATTGGTATAAAACCTTGAGTATTATATTGATTTGTATTGTATTGCAGCGTCCCCATGCTTTTAATGCGTAAGCCATACATTTTCCACAGTATCTTTTTGACATGTATCTATTATGTATGCTTTGACAAGAATTGCAGCAAGTTTGTTCATGCTACAACAGCTAGATTTTCACTTATGTTTGTCCCCTAATATAGATCCTCTTGGATATCAGAGATAAATGGTGTTTAATTCCAGATAAAATTTCTTTTTTGCAGAATTCTCTGGTTGCAATCATGGCAGGGGCTTTGGTGCAATCTACCAGCTTTCCTTCTGCAGTTTCAAGTGAAAGCAAAGTACGTTCCAAGCGATCTGGTAATACAAAAAGAGCAGTCAAGATGATGTGTGGCTTACAAGCTCCTCCAATGAGGGTAAGGACTTTTTCTGGTTTGCGGGGAGCCAATGCTGTAGACAACCTGGTCAAAAGAGGCCAGGATTTCCACTCAAAAGTTGCAGCTGCCACGTCGGTTCGGAAAGCGAAGCCTAGTAGAATTGTACCAAAGGCTATGTTTGAACGCTTCACTGAGAAGGCTATTAAAGTCATTATGCTTGCACAAGAGGAAGCGAGAAGGCTTGGCCACAATTTTGTGGGTACAGAGCAGATTTTATTAGGTCTTATTGGTGAGGGTACTGGCATTGCAGCAAAGGTTCTGAAGTCAATGGGAATTAATTTAAAAGATGCACGTGTTGAGGTGGAAAAAATTATTGGTAGGGGTAGCGGATTTGTTGCTGTAGAAATTCCATTTACTCCTCGTGCCAAACGTGTGCTGGAACTCTCACTAGAGGAGGCCCGACAACTTGGTAATCCACTTTGCCAAACAATGCATATTTTGTTGAATCAACATAAATTTGAATATATTATAACTTATTTGCATCTTGGATTTGTTTCAGGTCATAATTATATTGGATCAGAGCATTTGCTTCTTGGTTTGCTTCGAGAAGGTGAAGGTGTAGCCGCTCGTGTCCTTGAGAATTTAGGTGCAGACCCAAACAACATTCGCACACAGGCAAGTTTTCTTCATTATGAAGTCATCTCTACTCTAATTTGGATTTCATTTATCACAATTTGTGCCTTATTATTTTTTCCCATTCTTCAACTCCTTGAGTAGGTGATCAGAATGGTTGGTGAGAGTGCAGAAGCAGTGGGTGCTGGAGTCGGTGGTGGGACCTCTGGTAACAAGATGCCAACGCTGGAGGAGTATGGTACCAACTTAACTAAGCTAGCAGAGGAGGTAGTTATTGTCTGTTATATGAGCTGTGCACCTCCTATAAACAATATATTTATTTGTTTTATTTACAATTAGTTTCTTCTATTATGTAGGGTAAGCTGGACCCTGTTGTTGGAAGGCAGCCACAAATTGAAAGAGTTACTCAAATTCTTGGCCGGCGTACCAAAAACAATCCTTGTTTAATTGGAGAGCCTGGTGTCGGAAAGACTGCTATCGCAGAAGGCCTTGCACAAAGAATTGCTAATGGTGATGTTCCAGAAACAATTGAGGGGAAGAAAGTGGGTTACAAAACATGCATTTGGTTTTCCGTTGTTTTTCTTATTGGAAAGGATGTTTGTGATTTATGCTTCTGATTTTCAGGTGATAACTTTGGATATGGGTCTACTTGTTGCTGGCACAAAATACCGTGGGGAGTTTGAAGAGAGACTAAAGAAGCTGATGGAAGAAATCAAGCAAAGTGATGAAATCATTCTCTTTATTGACGAGGTGCATACTTTAATTGGAGCAGGAGCAGCAGAGGGAGCAATTGATGCTGCTAACATCTTGAAACCTGCTCTTGCTCGTGGAGAATTACAGGCAAGTAAAACCTTATTATTTTGAGATGCGTGCACACAGCAAGATTTAATTATCAATTACATATGATGATTAAAAAATTGTGAACTCATTTTTACAAAAAGTTGTGTTGGTTATCAATTGGTGCAGTGTATTGGGGCCACAACTCTTGATGAGTACCGAAAGCACATTGAGAAGGACCCAGCACTGGAGAGACGGTTCCAGCCTGTAAAGGTGCCCGAACCCACAGTTGATGAAACCATACAGATTCTAAAAGGGCTTCGAGAACGATATGAAATTCACCACAAACTTCGTTACACCGATGAAGCTTTGGTAGCTGCTGCCCAGTTGTCATATCAGTACATAAGGTATGAGAATACAATGCCTAAATTTCTTTGATTTCTTGCAGAGTATCATGGGTTATATTTTTATAACGTGACAAAAGATACGTTTCTTTTTTTTTTTTTTTTTTTTTTTTTTTTTTTCCCTGTTATGCATCTGATGATTTATCTATACCTGCAGTGACCGTTTTCTCCCTGATAAGGCTATTGATTTAATCGATGAAGCCGGTTCTCGTGTTAGACTTCGTCATGCACAGGTATGTATATTTAATGTATTTATTTATTTTTCTATTATGTTTGCTTAAGTTTAATCAGCTATTATTTTATGACCTATGCACTTCAGCTCCCAGAAGAAGCTAGAGAGCTTGAGAAAGAACTTAGGCAGATAACAAAAGAAAAAAATGAAGCGGTTCGGGGTCAAGACTTCGAAAAGGTATCGTGCTTGTTATTTCAATTTTGTGTAGTTGCAATACCAGCCGTCTGCTTATGAATTCGTTGATTTATGGTTATGTTTTATCTTTTAATGGGTTATATAAGTATATTATTAGTTTTAAAGAATTAACTTAAAATGAAAAGAGCAAATGCAAGTGCATTAAAGGGTCGAAAGTTCAATGTATATTCTTAAGATGATACAGTTATAATTTTGTGATTTACCATGCTAAATATTTACTACAAAGCTTCTAAAAATTTGGATGGAGCAACCGACTCTGACAGGCCAATCAAGCTTTTACTCAGAACTGTTTTGACATCTCAGAAAATCCAATCCATCCATGTTGTCACATCTAGTTTTTTCTGTACACCTGATATGCTAATTTTATAACCCTGACAGGCTGGGGAGTTGCGTGATCGGGAAATGGACCTAAAAACTCAGATATCCTCTCTTGTAGACAAGAACAAAGAGATGAGCAAAGCTGAAACCGAGGCAGGAGAGGAGGGTCCCACTGTAACTGAAGCGGACATTCAGCACATCGTCTCATCATGGACTGGGATACCGGTTGAAAAAGTGTCTACAGATGAATCAGACCGCCTCCTCAAAATGGA
Source organism: Flaveria robusta (assembly GCA_025506415.1). NCBI lineage: Eukaryota > Viridiplantae > Streptophyta > Magnoliopsida > Asterales > Asteraceae > Flaveria > Flaveria robusta. The sequence goes on along the minus strand of CM046474.1, from coordinate 6,004,720 downwards.
AGAAACACTCCACACACGAATCATTGGTCAAGATGAAGCAGTCAAAGCCATTAGCCGTGCCATTCGCCGTGCTCGTGTAGGACTCAAAAACCCTAACCGTCCCATTGCCAGTTTCATCTTTTCTGGACCCACTGGTGTTGGTAAATCTGAACTTGCGAAAGCTTTAGCCGCTTACTACTTCGGCTCTGAAGAAGCCATGATCCGGCTGGACATGAGTGAGTTTATGGAGCGCCACACTGTCTCAAAGCTCATTGGTTCCCCTCCTGGTTATGTCGGCTACACAGAAGGCGGTCAGTTAACGGAGGCGGTCCGTCGCCGCCCTTACACCGTCGTCCTATTCGACGAAATTGAAAAAGCTCACCCCGATGTCTTCAACATGATGCTCCAAATCCTTGAAGATGGAAGGTTGACTGACAGCAAAGGACGAACTGTTGACTTCAAGAACACACTTCTAATCATGACCTCGAATGTGGGTAGCAGTGTAATCGAAAAAGGTGGAAGGAGAATCGGGTTTGACCTCGACTATGACGAGAAAGACAGCAGCTACAACAGAATTAAGAGCCTGGTGACTGAAGAACTAAAACAATATTTCAGGCCCGAATTCTTGAACAGATTAGACGAGATGATCGTGTTCAGACAGTTGACCAAACTGGAAGTCAAAGAGATTGCTGATATTATGTTAAAGGAAGTTTTCGAGAGGTTAAAAGGTAAGGAAATTGAACTTCAAGTAACCGAGAGGTTTAGAGACCGTGTTGTGGAGGAAGGTTACAACCCTAGCTATGGTGCAAGGCCATTAAGACGGGCAATCATGCGGCTGCTGGAAGACAGCATGGCGGAAAAGATGCTAGCACGCGAAATCAAGGAGGGCGATTCTGTAATTGTTGATGTTGATTCCGATGGTAACGTCACCGTCCTGAATGGTAGCAGTGGTGCTCCGCCAGAGGCGTTGCCAGAACCCATCTCCGTGTAGACAAAGTGTAGACAAAGGCTAGTCTCTTATATCTGAACTCAAATCATGTATTATGTTGTTTTATACTGTGGTGCTTTTCCTTAATTTAATAACATATACCAGGGTCAATAGATGTTGCATTTTTTTTCATAATACAGGCCTTTAAATTTCTAGAACGTATATTTGTTCTGGCTTGTTTTTATTTTAGGATCTTCTATAAATGGCGTATATTGTTTCTATAACGTCTTATATCTCAACGGTCGTTTCTAATATAGTTAGCAGTTAGCACTGCAAAATCTATATATATTCAACCAGCGAATTGGGCTGAGTATTAACTTGTTTTAGCCTCCCGGCTCCTAACATACCTTAGATGATGTTTGAGCTAGTATTCGGTATGTGTACGCTCGTGTCTGGCCTTTTTTTCACTGAAATATTTTTTTGGTACTGATATCAACTATATTCAGTTAACAAGTAATAGGTTTCTGTACAATGCAACATGAAATAGAAAAATGTATTATTCAAATACAAATGCTCTATACAACAATTATACAAGAACATCAAGAACTAAGGAAAACAATAAAGGGGTTATAGTTTGCTAACGGGTTAATTTTTTTCATAAGTGGGACATTTGTTTGTCGCAGTCATGACTCATTCATCCATGAGTTGATCTGGATAATATAATGTTATGCTTATGGCTTAATTTGCGTGATTTAAGATAATAGGTTAAAACAAGTCACTCTTGTAACATTTGCTACTAGACGAGCAATACCCACGATTATTATTTTATCGCCATCACCATTGTCCGTTGCAGAAGACACCATCCCGCAATAGCCTCCACTGCGTTAGCCACTGCTATTGCCGCGAACACCCGTCTCCACTAGTCATCATAGTAATTGGTTTATCTTTTTGTTAATTATTTTTAATACAAACCCATTGGCAAACTAGTCTCATTTTAGTCTAGACTCGTAACCTGACAACTCGTTTTGACCTTAACTCATATTAACACAGCCTCACCTTGATAGACATCATTCACAGGATTGGCTCATGGAGCTAATTTTAAACGGGTTACAAGTCACACGCGAGAAATGCAAGCACCAACGTCCGGTGCAAGTCTTAATGAGTCAACTCTCTCATCATTGGTTCACAATTTATTAAGAATAAAGGATAAGAAATTCATGAGAATGAAATATTATATAATTCTAAGATTTCGGTTACTACTAGTGGCGGAGTTTGAACACTTACATAGGGGAGCGTGGGACGAAACTGAATTTTTTTAGGGAGACGAACTCGATATATATAAAAAATTTACACTATCGGACCAAAATTTACATTATCAGATAAGTAATTACGCTATTGACGAAAAAAAGAGTCCTTCGCCTATGGTTACTACTTGCGCATAATTTTTAACTTTTAAGAAAGTTACCATTAAAATCTTAATATTTACAAAATAGCCCTCCCAGTTTTCCTACAAAACCCTTTGAGCGGGTTTACCACCACCAACACCACCACCACCACCACCATCGGACGCCTTACTGTTTTCTATTATTGGATTTTAATAACCAAAATTATTACGTATTAACCGATAATAATCGGTACTATTAATTTGGTTGGTAACACTATTAATTTGGATTTTAATAATCAAAATTATTACTAATAACACTCTCAGTAACATGATCATCAAATATTTACGCTGATTTCACTCGCTACAAGGATTATGAGTGAAATTACATAACATACAAGCGAAATAAAGCAGAAGTAAATGTAAAAGGAATGCTATTCTATGATAATCGGTGAACAAATTGTCACGAGTCAAATCAATAGTATATATTATAACCGGCCAAGAGTAACAAATTTGTTTATTAAAACCCAATTTGTCTTTTTAACAAACGTGTCAAAACCCGACTATTTCTTGGGCTATCAGGCCCACGTTCTTCACTCTCTGGCCGAGTACCTTGATGTGATGACTACTTGGGTTAGTGATGGCAAGGCCGTTATCACAAAACCTGCTGACGTCATAATTCCGGTTGGTGCTGGTGGGTGTTTTCAGCCGTAGACAGCGGCGGCTGGTGGTCGGTGACTGGTGGCTGGTGGTGTTTTATTGTGTTAGGAAGAGGACCAGCAGCCAGCAGACATCAACGTTGGGGAATATAAGTTGAAGGGGGATAGAGTGTAGAACAAGTGGGGTAGTAGTGGGAGACGAGTGTCAAATGTTTAAGGAGCTAACGTGGAACAAATTATCACCTAAGCAGTCATACTTTACTTGCTGACTCAGCCGTCCTACGTGTCAAACATTATTTTTAAATGTGTTTATAGAGTGCACCCTCTTTGGTGTTTATGTTAGAGTAGGACCAGAATACTAGACTATTCTATTCGGAACCGGTTTCCTACCTGGTAGAGAGTGGAACTGATTCTTATTTGAAAAAAATAGTTGATTTCAAATCAGGTACGATCATCAAACTAAACTGAAACGAAATGGATTTAACTCAAACCAGTTTTTATTTAGAACTGATTGTTTGGAATTAGAACCGAAATCGGGGAAAATAACTGACTTGTGCGGTGAGAGGAAGTACATTTAGTTGGACCTTTTTCTTAGAGAGTTCAATTAACCATAATGAATAACATGTTATTGGAAATAATGCGAGATACTATCAATATCTTGTTATTCGACGTGATTAGATAGACTAGACAAGTAGTGTTTAAGAGAGTAAAAAATAGAACCCAATTAAAGATGGGTTAAAAATTCAAATTGAGACCCATGTGATGGTAAAATACTCTTAGAACACAAGTGGTTTCCTCCTGCCACATCACCACTCTTTGCATTTTCTCTAATTTCCGATGTTAGAGGGAATGGTTTACCAATTAACTTAGTCATTTCTCCTAACTTTTGATTGGCTAAAAATACAAAAAAAGAGGCGACGTGGCCAGGTGAGAAGTTTGGTGGAAACATAGTGATTTGGACGTCAATTTGAAGCCCTAATTTATAGGGAATTGTATTATCCATTGGTAATCCATTTCAACCTGACTCCTCGAGTGATTTACAGATTTCCAGTCCTTACGACCTAGTAAGTATTACTACAAATTAAAATATAAAAGATTGAACTTCTAGAGAACCGGAATTTGTATGCGTTAGTAAAACTTTATGAATTGAAAAACCGGAATTTGTATGCGTTAGTATAACTTTATGAATTGAAAAACCAGAATCTCATCTCTATCGAACTTGCATGAAATCAAATTGAAATAACGTGTGTAAATATTAGAATAAAAATAATTTGAATGACGTTTGTCTACCGGGTCGGGTCACACTTAACCACTTGTTGATTCTGGAATGTTAGAAGGTGACAACAATATGGGGCCATGGGCTAAGTTTTGATACTAATTGGATGGATGATTTATTAGCTTTGGGCTCCTCAAAAACCTTTTGATTTCATACCAACCTTTTTACATTTGACAAATGAGAAATCAAAATTCTTCTTTTCTAATTATCCTCTTGTATGTTTCGCGATAATTCTTAGAAAAATAAAGTGAAGGAATTCAAGAAAAGGAGCGATCAAGATAACAAAATAAAGATTTTGAATGGACATATTTCATTCTCTGACGTCTTCTCACAATTATTTTTCCATCTATTTCTTATTAAACGACGAAAGATGTGTCATTATTTGGTAACTTATCACCCTTATTTTTACGCATATCTCTCATATTAAATAATGATATTAAAAATTAATTTTTTAAATATTTAGAAAATTTTGAATTCAAAATTTTGTTTATTATCAATTATATTGTTAAATCATTTTATAATTTCAAATTATCATTACTATTTACTATTATTTATTTTTATTCAACCCGTGTATACACTTACATAGTGTTTATACAAATACCTTCCATGTAATTCATTTATTTTTGTTGAGTTTTGCTAATAAAGTAAAGAACCGAAGCATGTTCGCTTCAAACCTTATAAGGATATCTCATTTTTTGTTTAATACAATTGATATATTCTAACATCGCACACGATAATAATATAATAATTACGTAAATGTTGTCAAAAGTGTCAAGTAAGAAGATAATTAGGAGTCTTTTAGCATTTGTTTATCGTATAAGAGAGACAAAATTTAAAAAACAAAAGGCTTCAATTCATGAACTAGACCAAATATAACTCGATGTCTTAATTTGGACGAAGTAAGATATCAAATATATACCTTGAACCATGCACAAGGAAGGAACGCAAGGGGACTCTCCATCATATCAAAATTTTTGACGAATCCATAAAATCATTTTATTATAGCCTAACTTCCAATTTAAAGCCCAACGTTCCGTTACTAAACATCATGCATGCACTCCCAATATATCATTATATGAGTAACTACTTTTTATAAACCCGTGTATTACAAGAGTTTATTAAATAAAATTTTAAATATAATAAAAATTTATTATTATAAAATAATATTATAAGATAAAATACGATTGAATTTATATATGAGTAAGACAGTATAAGTAATAAAACAATGATATTAACTTTTTAAACTTTTGTTTTTAATTTTTTTTATTTTGCCCAAAAATAAAAATTAAACATTTTGTTTTAAAACAAACTTTTTTCCTATTGTTAATGAAGTTTGATGTTATAGAAAATTTCTATTGTATAAAACTCTATTTTTTAGAAATATCATTAATAAATTTTTTTTTTTATAATTTATTAAAAAACTATTTATAATTTAAATAAGAGTTAAATAATATTATGAGTAATTAATGTGATTATTTAATATAAGAAAGAAACGAGAAAATTTTCATTAGGAGAAATGTAACGCTCCCACGTATCCCCCTAGTTATTATTTTATTAAAGTAGAAATATAATATATCCTCCAATAAATGTTATTTATAGGATTTCAGAGATGCACACATAATTAAACCGAAGAAGATAACGAACACAAGGCTTTACACATTCAAAATGCCATTTACTGATTTCAACATCTGTACCTCTTGTAATCTTTCTTACCACTAGTTACAACAACCTTCTCATAAGTCAACCTGAAGGACTATTGAAGCTGCCTCGAGCTTCAACTCATCACTCATAGCTTTGTTTGCTCCTTACTTCTTCTGTCCTACCTACTCTCGTTTTAATGAAACTATCACCCTACTAGTCTTTGAAATATCCTTAGTAAACACTCGATTTTCATTACATGTAAGAAATCATATGGAGTAATTTTCACAATTGGAATGCTGAATTTCTTAACCTTTTCAAGCTTGTTCATTCTGAATCTTCACACTGGCTAAGAGTGTTTCTTTTGCAAAGCTAACCCTTTTCTTCTCATGTAATATTATGAACTAGACTTTCTTATTTACTAGAACTGGACTAGCCCCTTCTAAAGGCATCTCAACAATATATGACGAACTCCTCTTCTTGCCACGAGCTACCCTTTGACTACTTTATACTAGCCACCACCAAACTTAGTATCATGCCCCTAATAATGCAATTGCCTCGTTAAATTGACAATATTCTTCAGTCTTGGAAGAACCTTTAACCTCCATAATTTTATTATTCGCAAGTCGTACCTTAATAAATTCACCAACTTTTAGATTCTTCCTTGTTTCACTATTGTGGGTGGCATGAAATGATTCATTAGAATCCATCACCCAAGAATCACACTAAGCATCATCTTTGTGTTGGTTTGTTTGGATTATTTGGTTTGTCTTTGATAGGCATGTTTCGGTCGTAGATGTCCTGGTTTGGGACTTAAGTTTGGAATGCTTAGGACTTTGTTTGTTGTGGTAGTGATTAGCTTCGACACAAGTCATCTTTGGGTCGAACGACATCATAACACGTTATTTCAAATGAAATTTTAGTATTTCTCTTAATTACAATGTGTTATGACGAACCCGTCCGTCACGCTCTCATGTTTCCGCTACAAGCTGGGTTGTGACGTTACCCTTGTCAATACCACATCCACATCTTTCTAAAATAACTGTGCTTCAATCTGCATCTTCCATAAACCAAAATCCTTGCCATTAAGCTTCTTGATCGTGATCTTCCCGTCTTCTACTATGACGATATATGCATAGTTGAAAGAAAGTGGAAATAGAGCGTGACAACAATACTTTTGCTTAAAACTTTCAATTAAAAATACGTTCACTTAAAATAGTAAACTTTCGCCTGCAAAGTTTTCACCTAGAAACTTTTGCTTAGAGAATTTCATCTGAAAATATCGCCTATAACTTCCGTTAAAGAAGAAATGTCTAAAAAAATTTCATTTCAAAAAATTTAGCTAACAGCTTGTAACGCAATGTTTTGTATAAAAGTTTGTTTGATGAAAAATATTTTCTGAAAGAACTTTCACCCAAAGGAAAGCGATTAGCCTAACACTGAACGGTGGACTGACCTTGAATCTTCAAACTAATAGTAGCTGATCTTTGAAAACGACGAACTGATAAAAAAACAAAACAAAATATTTTTGATCCGTGAAACATGTGTAAAGTCTTTAATCTAACACTATCTCTAATATATATATATATATATATATATATATATATATATATATATATATATATAGTTTATAGGAATTCAGAAACACACACACAAACAAACAATCCGACCGAAGAAAGTAATGAGCATGAGAATTAACGTGGTTCGGTCTAATTTGACCTATGTTGACGAGCTGAAACTAGATTTATCTTTTATTTAAGGTTTTTAAAGAAATTACAAGTACATATGATTAGCATTTAAAGTCTAATCTAGGGTTAATGACTTAATCAACAAGTTAAGCTTAGTCGATGTGGGCTAGGGCTACTAGTCCCATGCTAAGCCTCCACACCACCAATAATTTTAATGTGTAAATTTATGCTATTTTATTTTAAAATTCTACTGTTATTTATAACAGTTAATTCGATAAATCATATTTAACATACCCATTTGTTATTAAAAATAGACATAAAAAAGAGTCCACCCAACCTTGTTGGACCCGCATTAAATACCATTTGTTTCAACCTTAGTTTGATCATCAAACAACCTAACCGATACTTTTACTTTACCATCTTAAGTAATGGGTCCTTTGTGATGTAATGTAATGTTCTTAATATATGATGACTTCAATCATTGGTGGCCTACTAAAAGACCACTTTCGGCTTATAAATAAGTGCATGCACCAAGTTATTAAGGATAACATATCATATCATATGACCATCTATATGACATCTTCCAATGATTGTTACTCCACTTAGGTTTAGGATCAACTTATCTTTGGTCAAAATTCACAATCAAATCATCAGAAAATATGGTTATAATTATCCTTAGGGTATCATTTTCTTTCATTATTTAACACTTCTATTTTATTCAGTTAACATGGATAAAGCAATCTGATTATTGCAAGTAACTTGAACTTGTGTCGTTTAAGTACCATAATGATTGTGGATAAAAGAACTCATATATATAGTCATATGATTTAGTTAATCTTTATCTTACTTTGTATCTGTGATATAGTGTTTTTATTATATAACATATCTATCGTGTTATGTTATATAATATACATAATAGATGCATCTCTTTTCACTACTTTAGATTGTTGCAAGGAAAATTAACAAAAAAGAAGAAGTGGAATTCAAATTTATAGCTCGAAATGACGATAATTAAACTAACGTACTTACAAGTGAAGTGTAAAATAATGAAAGTTGAACTGATACTATGTAAAAATTAAGATTGTAGTCCAAAACTTAATCCTAAATCCTATGACTTTATATCATTTGAAATGTTTTCGGAAATTGTCTTTCTATTTGTAATTATTCTTAATTATATCATTTACATATATTAAACATGGAGAACAATCATCAACTCTTGTTTGGTCGAAGGCGGTTCGACTTATGTTAAGGCTTAGCTAAGTTTGAAGCCTCTCATGATTCAGCTACTTACTAGACCTTCTATCCGATTTTTTCTAGTAAGGAGCGATATGTTCTAACACTATAAGAATATTGAGTATTCACGACCATATTTTTGTTGCAAAGAGCTTGCTTGCAATGACAGATGCGGTGGTAAAAATATTTATGAGCAATCTTATATTAAGATGCGAATTTTTTTAGGATCGCGCTTGCGATCATACTGTTAAACAAGCTACCGAATGGAAACCGACTATACAATTAGGCCTTAAGGAGTCACATTAGGTCGATGAGTCATATTGGGATGGAAGGATTTATACTATGCCGTTGTGAGTTATAATGGATCAAAGATGATAAATGATAGAATTAGTTTAGTATGTTTGGTTCTTTATAGGCATATTATAAGATACAACCTATCTAGAATTACATAATCATATACCAAGAGTATGTCGAATTCTGTCCAATACTATCACAAGTTGACTTAAAAGTCACAAAAGGAGGTTTACTTTAGGAGGTTAGTTGGACTTGGAGGGATTGGAATGAAAAAAGGTTAAAGTATAGGGACTGAAAGAGTGAAACATATTATTTGGGTGGCCCCTCTGTAAAAACATAGTTAAAGCCAAAAGAACAAAGCCTGGCATTTTACAACTGCACCCCCTTTGCTTCTAAAACACGTCAAAACAGACCTACAAAATCTCTGCTACATTTACTGTTGTCATATCCTTTTAGCTTTTGCTGCACATTTCATTCATGATTTGACTTCAATATTCATTGTGTCTTTTAATTCTACCCGAAAGAGAAAAGCAATTGTCCTTTTCTAATAAATATTATACATACATATGTACAATGTAAATACACAAATATCTTGATCGATTTTTTTATGGTCTTACGGTACCAATTTATGTAGAAAATGTGTTTATCCTCGCACGATTAAATGTTTTACTCCCATTATTGAAAAATACGATGACGCATGACCTGTCAAGGGGAATTAAAGAAGGATAACATTTTCTTGGGCAACCTCATGAAAGCGGTAGCAGGGAGAGGCGACAAATTGTCATTTTGGTTGGACAATTGGACCAGGGGAGACGTTTTAAACAATTCTTTCCCGGAGCTTTTTGCCAAAGAAAAAGAAAAGGCTTGTAAAGTTGTAGAAATGGTGAGAAATATAGGAAACGAGATCACGATTACATGGAAATGGAAACAACAGCCGAACAGCCCTCAAGAACTATCGCAGCTTCAAGTAATACAAAACATGATACAAAACATCGAATTCGCTCCGGGAGTGGTTAGGAGATGAATCAGCCCCCTTTTCGGTTCACTCTCTCAGAAAGCTAATAGAATCTAATCGTCAACCGGTTGACTTGGAGCCTTGCGAATGGATGTCATGGATCCCTACTCGAATTAACTGTTTCATTTGGAGGTAGAGATTAGACGGCTTGTCGACGAAAGAAGGATTGTGCCACCGTGGAGTGTTGAGCTCTGGCTCGGAGTGCTCCTTATGTTTTAATAATCTTGAATCTATTGATCACTTGTTACTACATTGCCCTTTTGCAGCTCGGGTTTGGAGCGTTATTTTGGACTGGATTCGACCGTTTCCGACCCTAAACACCTTTGTGAGATCACTACTAAGTCACCCTTTCAACTTGGGAGTGTCCAGCTTGAAGAAAAAGGCATTATATTGTATTCTATCGGCAACTTTATGGTATATATGAAGGGCATGCAACGGCCTAATCTTCGACTCCAAACCGGCCTCAGTGTCTAAGGTGGTGGAAGAGGTGATTTTTAACTCATATTCATGGGTTAAAATTAGAGAAAAAGTGAATGGTATGGAGTGGAACAAATGATGTAATTTTGATTTCTCTTGAGTTGATGTAAAACGAATTGTATGGCCTTAGCTTCTTGCTAACGTCTATTGTTTGATCTATTAATAAAATTGCTGTTCCAAAAAAAAATAAAAAAAATGAACCACCTCATGATCTCTCCTTCCCAATAGACCACAATACATAAGTTGTCTCCCTCTTAGACGGCCTGTGGCCACATATCACAACCTACCCCTCTCCTTGCTACATCTTCACCTTGTCATCAATCTATCTTCCACATTTGCCATGCATGACTTCAAAAACTCCCCATCATACATGGTCTAATAGCATTCACAGACCGTACCTCATTTTTATGTGATTGATTGCTTTATATTATAGTGGATGATTATGAGTGGCTGTGAGTAAGTGTTAAAATAAAATTTATGAGGTTGGGGAATCACGGTACAACTCACATAAATTTTTTAATATTTTAAAGGTGGTTATGACTTATGAGTATATGAGAGAGAAAAAATATAAAAAATATTATTTAGTTGAAAATTAGAGATAAAAAATAGATGTTTTTAGTGTAATTATAAGAATAAAAATAAGGGATGGATTGTGAATGCTCTAATATATGTTGGTAATGTTATTATTCTTCAACTCATTGGCTTTAATGTTTCACTATAATCAAATCAAAAGGAATAAAATTATTGATTTAGTGATATTGTTATTTATGAAAAATGCTTTTAGAAGAATCGATGAAACTATATAAAATGTGAACAATGACCTATATTTCTTTTTTAGTAAATGCTATATACAAGTCGGTTGAATAGTAATTTACCAGTTGTTGAAGCACATAAAGACTACAAGTGTTTATTGCATTATCTTTTTTAACACATAATTTTTTTATTTTTGAATTTTAAAAGTTTTAATAGTGTAATTATTTTAAAACATATCTTGTTTGCATTATATAAATTCAAAAATATAATGTATTAGAAAATTCTAAATAAATCGTTAAGTTGCTATGTTGTTATTTTTATATATTTTTTAAAACAAAATCGAGTTCAGACACATATAATATATTTGCACGTATTTTTTTTTAAGTTTGATTTCGTGTTTCTTAACATTCATTTTCACAACATAACATTCACTTAGATTCGAACAAATCCTTGAAAGTTGCGATCCTAAAATGAACTAGAAAATGTTTTTTTTTATGCTTTAGCTTTCATGACATTCACTTAAATGTTTTTTTAAATTCCACAATTACCGTTAATAGTCGCAGTACTAAAATGAAATTGAAAAAGAACCGTCCATTATATACATTCAATATTTAAAACCAAGACGCACGCTAAAACGTGTAGACATAACTACGATTGTAAACGAACCGAACAAACACGAACAATGCCTTGTTCGTGTTCATTCATTAAGAAAATAAAGTTATTCAAGAACTGTTCACGAATACTTCCGGAATGAGATTTCTTGTTTGTGTTTGTTTATTAAGGAAATAAATTGTTCCAGAACACTTATGGAACATAAATGAACGCAAACAAAGACAAATCAACATAAACAAATGTTCATTGACATAAACGAAAATTTGTTAAGCTTTAACAGAAACTTAACATAATTATCCGAGTATACTTAACACACAAATTAATTATCCAAACATACTTGAAAATAGAGGTGTTCAAACCGGTTTTTCCACCCAAACTGGTTCGGGTTCAAAACTGAACCGGGTTTTTTGTGGTAGAGTCAAACCGGTTCGGGTTACAAACCGGTTTGGCTCACCGAATACTCGAACCTGTCAAACCGATTCGGGCCGGTTTGAAACCGGTTTTTTTTACTCAAACCGGTTTTTCTTACCGGTTTACCGGTTTTCGAGTTCGGGGCTACCAAACCGGTATAGAAACCGGCGGTTCGGGTCGGTTCGGGACCGGTTTGGGCCAAACCGGTTTTTCTTTGAAACCAGTTCCGGTTTTTTTGGCTGAACCGGTTCCCGAACCGGTTTTTTTGTCCATGCCTACTTGAAAATGATCAAATGAGGGATGTTAGAAGACACAAATAGTATAGCAAGGTTTCAATTTTTTATAATTATAACTACTGAAATAGAAAATATATAATATAGAATTTTTAAATGAATAAACAAAAACGAACATATTATCGAATGTTCACAAACATAAATGAACGAACGCTACATTTGTTCATGTTTCCTACGTTTGTTTAACTAAACGAACATAATTATTACGTTCGTGTTCATTTATTAAATTAACGAACATATATAAACTTCCCATAAAGAGTTCATGTATTGTTCATTGGACGTTGGCTCGTTTACAACCCCAATCATAACCTCTAATATCTAGTTAATGCCAAATTTCTTTATGCACTTTATAGGATTTTCATGATCACAATTCAAATTCTACCTTCACCCATGCGTTTACTAGCCGACACCTACCACATGCCACAATCACTAGATCATGTCCTTAAAATACATGGTGAGTTATATGTGATCCCATTTAAAAAATACAAATATATAACATATCATTATAATTGTGTCATTTACCAATAATACCTTATTAACACAATAATAATTACAATCGACAGGGAATTACATTTTTCGTATACATTTTTTAATCATATCCAATAATAAAATATAATCTTCTTTTAGGTTGTTAATGTTCAAATCTCATTAAAAATGTAAAACTTGTTTAATGTTTGAGATTATGTTATGAACAACGTTATCATAATATGAACATGTTAAGTATTAAATTTAAGGATGTTACCCTTTTTCTTTTAAATAATTTTCCCAATAATTTATTAAGTATACTTGATATGCATTTATTTTCATTCATCATCAACGACGGTACATATAGATTATATGGTAGTTGTTAGGGAGGATTCTACTGTTTTAGATGGGTTTAAGGTGGTAATGAGGTACTGGTGCGTACACCGGCCCATGGCCTTCGGGAGGCGAAGCGGGTAGCACTCATCTTTTTGAAGAAAATTATGTAAAGAACGAGAGAGCGCAGAAAACCATAATAGAGGGCTCTGGAGAGCCGGATCACTGCTCCTTTACTTCGGTACTCGCTGCGGAATTGCTTTCGCCGCCGGGCCGGGGCAGCCTAAGGGTATATATGTCATTATTTAATACCTACTAATCCACTACCACCTTTGAAAACCAACGGTGAATCATCATTTTACAGCCTAAATCTTTTGATTACAAACGTTAAAGATCATATCTACTTTTTAAAATCAGCATATAGACTTCTCCTCTTTGGTTCATTCTTTTATACTTCGTATATTTGCTGACTTTTGTGCAGTTTTTGTTATTAAAATAAAATTATATTCATGGAAGCTATAGCAATTGGCAACCATAGGCTTAAATATTAATCAATTAAAAAATTAAAGTCTGAATTAAAGGAGAAAGTGGTCCAAGAGAACAAAACTGAAGAAGCGTAAAAGTGAGAATATTAACTACTTGCTAATGGAGGACTCAGTCATAGACCTAGCTCTACTTCAAAAGAATCCTTCTTTAATTAATCATTTAACTAAAAAAGATTATCGATCAGTGCTTGACTTAACTCTTGTATTGTGCAGGGTTTAGAAGGGGTAGGACCGCTTCGTGATATATTGTACGCATGCTTTTGAGGCTTGAATTCATGACCGTAAGGTTATAAAACAATAATATCATTTGTTTTGAGGCCCGCCCTAAATTTATTGATCTTATCACTAAATCGCTAAATGGTATTTGGTTTTTTAAAAAATATTTTTCTGGACATCAAATTTTCATTTTCAAGTTAGTTTTTATTTTTAAACAGAAAATGAAAACAGTACATATCAACTGTGAAAAGGGAAGCCTTACATGAACATTCACTAGAACCTAGCTTTCGGATTTTCATGCAATTATTGATTCCGTTTGGTAAAATGATCCCAGGTTAACATGGTTACTTTTACTATTTTACCGTAGAAATTTGAATATGAGACATTTTAAATATATATATATATATATATATAATATATATATATTATATATATATATATATATATATATATTCTAATCAAAGATGTATAAACGTAAGCGTAATAATCATTGTAGATATATAAAAGAAACCCTATGTACAAAAAGCAAATTGTTAGAACGTTATAATATATATGCATAATGTTTATGTTACTAGTATATTTATTTTTAGAACGATTAACTCATACACCCTTTAATCGTACTCTTAAAGTTACGTATTTTGTTTATCATAAACCTGAACACATAATCATATATTTAGAAAGACATTTTTTCACACACTTTGATATCTTTATATGACAAGTCCACGTATGTACATTTATACATTTGTTCATGTGATCATCACACACAATAGTTTGTCGCATACACATACGTTCATCTTAAAACCATAAGAATCATGTAAACCTATGTACAAAATACTTCAGTCTAAAGATAATTAAAAACTAAAACAATAGTTTACTTCTCACTTCTCACTTTTTTTAATTTGTCTCATCTCTCTAAACTTTTTCTTTGAAAAAATCTAAATACAATGATAGCACATATGCTATAAGTCCACATTTTATGTAGACAATATGCTATCAATAATATATTTTCAATAACAATTTTCAAGCATGATTTTCATTTGCATTCTAATTATTTTAATAAATAGTATAAGAATAAAAATTATTTTTTGAGTTCTTGACATATTATAAGTTTTGAAATGAACTCAGCTCGACCTTTATTATATATATATATATATATATCATATGTATTTTTAAAATAACTTAATTTAGAGGTGAATTGGTATATATATAATTTCAATACATCATATGCAACTCAAAAGCCCCCAAAGAAACCTAAAGTATTAGTGAAACCAAAAACCTTCCTATATAAGAAAGTCGCTAGCATTAAAAAAAATGATCCCAATGTTATTCCATCTTAATTAATTAGACCACCGAAAGTAATAATATTATAATTATGGGGAGGAGTAGGGATTGGTGGTCTAGCTAGATGACTCACATGTGATGATATATAGACATATAGAACACACATCATAGCTTAACTAGCCATAGAGTTCAGCTAGTAAACCATAGTGTCTCAAATATAACATGCCCAAATGAGGGTTCTATAACATCATAGAGATTGAAAGAAATAGAATATGTAGCACACTATATGTAGGTTTTCAAATCAAAAGTACTCTTTAGTATCAATACTTTTGCCATATCAAGAATTTGGAGTTTTATTCTGAATTTGGTTTCATATAGACACAGAACATCTTAAGCTCATCATTCAGTGCTGAATGAAGGATGTCCTTGATTAATATTGTGTTGTGTCTATATTTATATAGACACACATGTACACACATGTATATATACATATGACAATTTGAATAATCAATACTGTGGATTGCTTGCAGGATATGTTTGCTTCTAGGAGACACAGAACTGATGAATTGAACTTGTCTACAACAGTACTCTTTTGCAGAATTTCTCTACTCCAAAGTCCCAATCTCTCTCCGAGTCTCCCTCTCCTCACTCTCTGACCTATTACCTACACACACATGCATACTTGTAAAGTTGCTCAAATCCATACACATTAGTTGTTTAGATTCCAATATAATTGGTTGAAATAATATTTATCATAGTTCAAACTGCACTCAAACGTAGGACATTTCTCATTTTTACAGGAACTTCTGTACCAGAAACAACAGTATCTCAATTATAGCCTCGGCTCTTCACGGATGCAGCCACGTCATCCTCTTCCCCGCCTCCCCTCACACACTCACAGATGGCGTTCCACCCTCTCTCCTCCGTCGATGTCACGTCCGTCACGGATGAAGATGAACAACCCCTCACACACACACACACACACACAACACACACACTCTCTCTCTCTCTCTCTCTCTCTCTAAAATTAACCCTAGCAGATCAGACACACTTCTAGACTTTACAAGTAAAATAAAGACAGAAAAAGAGAATTACCCAAAAAGAAACAAACACAAGGATATAGCTTCATGTGATTACATGTTCTATGGATTAATTTATAGCATAATATATATAAGTATATATCTATTTCATCTTAAGATCTCAGTCACAAAACATAAAAAAGACAAGCACCTTTTTCTTGCTCTAGCTCTTGTGTTCAATTCAAAGAGCTAGCTAGCTAGCTCTTAGAATGAAAACCTGTTGTGTGTCTGCTTTCAAATCAAGATTACACAAAGGTTATATAAGTATACATACATACATGTGCTTCATAAAAGAAGGTTTGAAAACTGCAACCTCAATAAAGAAACATTTAGGAAACCCTAATTTGATGGGGGAGAGAAGTGGACAGACCTGCAAATTGATGATCAGTAGCTTCTGTAGCTTGCAAAAGGTAAAAGATAGGAGAGAGAGATAGATGAGGAGAAACAAAGGGTATTTAGTGGATGGGAGAAGGGACTGGAGCCAAAAGAACAAAGATAATAAGTCTAAAATATAAGTGGTACATTTCAAAATATATTTATATAAAAAAAAAGATGACTTGACACACCATCTAAAATAAATTGTATGATAATATACATCACCACTGGCTATAGGGATGTCACAAAATTCTCTGTCTGCTGTCTACTACAGTACACTCCTTAATTAGGCTTGAGTCTAGCAACACTATTTAAGTATAAAACTGTTCATTCGTTTGGAATAATGTGTGTCCCAATGATTCGAGCAACGATGTATATATCTTTGAAATCATGAATATTGTAAATAGATAATGAGAAACACACTTGATACTTTTCATAAACTGATAATAGGGTTAATTATAACACCTACATGTTAGTGTCAATCCTATTCAAACTACATGAACCGTTGCCAAGGGGAGGAGCTAGTGGCGTCGAATGTGGTTATAATTATTAACTAACTCCCTTAATTGTTGTTATCAAACCCTATTTCCTTCTTGACTATCTTGATCGAATCCACCTTAGGTACTAGCTGCTTCATAGAGCTCGAGTAAATCTACTTCCACACCATTTGACAAACATGATGGTTTCTCATCGGCCATAATTAACTATCTCCAAATAGTCCTTGATCCCAAAACTCCTCGTGTGGTTGACTTGCATCTGTCTCTAGAGCTTCCAAATAATTGACCAAGGATGTCTTCTTTAACATGAAGTTTATCCAAGTGGTTATAGAACTCATCCAAGTATTCCTCCTCAAGTTCCACTTTTGTTTCCGTTCCATACTTTTTCCATTCCATTCCGTTCTATCGTTCATTTCATTACCACATGCTCTAAATATTCTTCCATACAGCATCCAATCCATTTTACATCATAAACAATTTAAAATCATAAAGAAAATTGAACAAATGAACTTTAATTTGTGGGTATATTTTATGCATACAAACCACACTAGCCCATTAGTCCAAATCGTATCCAATAAACATCAATACTTAAGTTCTTGAGGTTGACCAAAATCATTTTTATGAGATTTCAGTTATAAAGCTAATCCAATTAATTAGAGAATCATATCTAAAGAGATCTTATTCTTAATTCCTTTGAAGAATTTGAGTTCTTATGCAAATCAAATTAATGATCTTTTAAACTGTGTCCAAATTCTTGATCCACTCGGAAAGAGATACATATACATAAATCAATGCGTGCTATAAATTATCTTTTGAGAAAATTACAAAAATAGTTCTTGTGGTTTGATCAAATTGCAAATTTGGTCCTCAGATTTTAAAAATTGCAAATTTCACTAGTACATTAAAGAATTTTTGGGGCGGTCCTATTTCATTTGTTAGGGCGGCTCACCCTTTATTCGCCTTAAAAAATTGCATCTTCATTTTTTGGGGCCATTTTCTAGGGCTGTCAGCCCCTAAACCGTCCCAAAAAATTGCAGCTCATTTTTAGGGCGGTCGGCCCCTAAACCGCCCCAAAATTTAACGATCTGGGGACTAAATATGCAATATAGTCAAACCACAGGGACCAATTGTGCAATTTTCCCCAAAAACTTAAAAAAAATTGAAAATCAATAAAATTTAAAAGATATTAAATCAAACATAGAAATTCAAATAAACATCAATATAAAAATCAATAATTTTTTAAAAATACAATAAAGGTTAAAATAAAATCAAATTCAAAACTAAATAAAGCAAAAATAAAATGCATGTAAAAAAGAAAGCGAGAAGTATTGAGAAAGAAGTATGCGATTAAAGTAAAAAGTTAAATAAAAACCAAAAAAATTAAAAATACAACCGAATAATCATTTATAAAATTCAAAATAAATATTAAAAAAAATCATATTAAAGTTAAAAAAATAGAAAAACGTTCGATTTCATTTTCGTTTTTTGGATTTTTATTTCACAGGTTTTGGATTCTTCGTTTAAACATGACATATGAACTTCATCAAAAATAATAAAAAAATAAATTTTAAGCATACTTCTCATTTTCTTTTTTATATGCATTTTATTGTTACTTTTATTTACGTTTTAAATTGGTTGGATTTTTTAACCTTTATTCTATTTTTTAACGATTATTGAATTTCTTTATTAAAGTTTATTTGAATCGTGTAAATTTTAATTTTAATTTCTTAAAATTTTTTTCTATTTTTTTAGTTTTTTTTTAATTTTTGGGGAAAATTGCATAATTGGTCCTGTGGTTTAACTATATTGCATATTTAGTCCCCAGATCGTTAAAAACTAACGGACACTAACGGTGGAGACTAAATTTGCAACAAACTTCCAAATGTTTGGACTAAATTTGCAATTTTTAAAATCTGGGGACCAAACTTGCAATTTGATCAAACCACAGGGACTATTTTTATAATTTTCTCTTATCTTTTGATTAATATTGAATTTTAAAGTGTTGGTTTCTTTTATTAAATAAAAATAAAAATGAATAAATAGTTGACTAATTATACTTGCAGAAAAGGAATTAAGTCAAATTGAATGGTTGACGCCGAGCACCCTTGAAGTGTTAAGTTAAGATCAAGGGTTTGACACCGCCTGATATTATTACCCGAAGAAAATGACAAGTGTTTGAATATTTATTTGAAGTATTATAAAATAAAATTCTTGAAAATTAAGTAACATAAAAACCCAAATATTTTTGAATGACCAACGAATCTTTTAAGTACGGTCACCTAAATAAACTTATTAGCGAAAGGCCACTTACTCCCGCAAACACAGACAACACGCTGGTGACCGGCCCACCCACCATTCTAGGAAAAACCCACCACCCAAAGGCTCACTATGATAAAACCACTAGTTTACTTGAAATATATTGCACCAAGTTAACTCGAATTCATGACCTTCATTTTAGAAAGTCATGGGATGTCTACTTTCAAACCAATTGATCTAGTACTCATTATCAACATGTTAAAGAAATCAAGCAAATCCACATAGTATTGAAATCAAGAACTTGATTATTCACTCAATTGATCTCTAAGATAACAAGAATGAAGAAGAAGAATAGAAATTGGCGGGTTAATCACCGAATTAGATCTAACCCACCTTTTATCCCCCAAATCACTAACTAACTATTAACTACTCCTAAGAATTACACAACAAGCCCTTCAAGATTACTCTTGATTACAAACATAACCCAAACTATATTATGAACAACTAGAACCTTGTAAACAATTACAATGACAATTATGGCCCTTTATCTAACAATCTCCACCAAAGGACATAATTGTTATCTAAGTAGTTCTTGGGACCAGGTAACACCTTTGTAAACATATCTGCAGGGTTTGCTTCTGTACTAACATGCTCCACCTTGACCTCCTTTGAACTAATGACATCTCAATGAAGTGTACTTCACATTAATGTGTTTAGTACGCTCATGGAGACACTGTTCTTGGATAACTAAACACTCCTTGATTATCACAAAAACACTACGCATCCACATCTTGAATACCAGATCTGCTACAAACCCTTTAAGCCAATAGCTTCCTTAATAGCTTCAGTTAAAGCTACATATTCTGCCTCAGTAGTAGATAAAGCTACTACTCTCTGTAACTGAGCTTTCCAGCTCACACATTACCCATTACTAAAAATGCAAAACCAGTTAATGACCTTCCTTTATCCAGATCTTTAGCATAATCTCAACAATAACCAACAACCACTTCACTATAAGACACTGCTTTCTCACTAAACAAACCCATGAGATCTTGTACCTTTTAAGTATCTTAAGATCCATTTAACAGCATTCCAATGAGCTTTCCAGGACAAGACAGAACCTACTCACTAGACTAATAGCATACCCAATATCTGGTCTAGTGCATACCATAAGGTACATCAAGCTGCCTACAACATTACCATATGGGACCTTATCCATATAAGCTTGCTCCCTATCACTCTTAGGTGAATCAGCAAAAGACAGCTTAAATTGTGCACCAATTGGACTATGCGCAGGTTTACACTCAGTCATACCATAGCTTGACAAGATTTTCCCTACATAAGTAGCCTGAGTCAACCTGATTTGCCTCAGTTTCCTATCCCTTACAATCTCCATTCCAAGGATCTTCTTTGGATCTCCTAACTCTTTCATATCAAACTCTTGTTTCAGCATTTCTTTGGTATTTTGAACTTCATCATAATCCTCACATGCCACCAGCATATCATCAACATACAACAGCAGGTACACATATTTGCCTTTCCCATATTCTTTATGATAGACACAACTGTCATATTGACTTCTTTTAAATCCAATCCTTAACATATAATCATCAAACCTTTTATACCATTGTCTTGGTGACTGTTTAAGGCCATACAAGGATTTCTTCAGCATGCACACCTTCCCTTCACCACCTAATTCCTCATAACCTTTAGGCTGTTCCATATAGATCTGCTCTTCCAGGTTACCATGCAGAAAAGCTGTCTTAACATCCAGCTGCTCTAACTCTAAATCAAATGCTGCTGTCAATGACAATATCACTCTGATAGATGAGTGCTTTACTACCGGGGAGAATATTTCATTATAATCAACACCAGCTTCTTGAGTAAAGCCCTTTGCAACTAATCTGGCCTTGAACCTAGGTGCATCCTCTTTGTTCAACCCCTCCTTTATCTTAAACAGCCACTTACAAGACACAACCTTCTTACCACTTGGCTTATCCACTAATACCCAAGTCTCATTGTCATGCAGTGACTTCATTTCATCATCCATTGCTGAAACCCATTTTTCTTTATCATCAGATAACACAGCCTCTTTATAAGTAAGAGGTTCAAATATGCTTTCATTTTCAGCAGCCATGAAAGCAACTGCAGTTACATCATCATTACTCCTGAACCTAATAGGAGCCACAATGGTTCTCCTCCCTCTGTCTCTAGCTATACTAGGACTTTTTTGTGAACTACCAGCACCAGTACCCTGCTGATCTGACCCAGATTCCTCCACACTAGGCTCCACCACACTCTGGCTACCACTTCTGTCATCAGTATGTGTAAACTGAATCCCACTTGACATCCCACTAGGAATTCCATTAACCCCATCTACACCCATTAAATCTTTATATAGAACCTGTTCATTGAACTTTACTTATGATAACTCTCTTCCATATTCTTTCAAGGTTCCACAATCTATATCCTTTCACACCATCCGGATATCCCAAGAACACACACTTAATTGCTCTTGGTTCCAACTTGCCTTGACTAGTATGAGCATAAGCTAATGAACCAAATATTCTTAGGTTACTATAATCTGCCTTATGCCCAGACCACACCTCCATGGGTGTTTTTATCTTTAATGCTGCTGAGGGGGATCTGTTAATCAAGTAAGCTGTAGTGGTTGCAGCCTCAGTCCAAAAACTTTTAGGTAGACCTGCACTAACTAGCATGCATCTCATCCGCTCACCTATGGTTCTATTCATCCTCTCAGCCAGGCCGTTTTGTTGTGGATTGCCTTGTACAGTCAAGTGTCTAGCAATCCCATTCTCCCTACAAAAATGATTAAACTCATAATTGCAGAACTCAAGACCATTATCAGTCCTTAATTTCTTTATACGCTTATCAGTCTGATTTTCTATCAATACCTTCCACTCTTTGAACTTAGTGAATGCCTCACTCTTATTTTTTAACACAATCACCCATACTCTCCTTGAGTAATCATCAATTATGGATAGGTAGTACCTAGCACCTCCAAGAGACTCATGTTGGGCAGGCCCCCACAAGTCAGAATGAATAAAATCAAGAATACCTTTTGTGGTATGCTTCCCTCTACTGAACTTTACCCTTTTGTGTTTTCCAAGGATACAGTTCTCACACATACCAATATCACAGTGCCTTAGGTCTCCCAACACTTGTTGCTTGTTGAGTTCAACTAGACCCTGCTCACTTATGTGGCCCAGTCTATTATGCCATAACATAGCATCATCCTCTATACATGTTTGAGCAACGTGTGCACCATTGCCTGTTGACACAACATTACCATCCAAAAGGTAGACATTATTTTCTTTCCTTGTGCCTACTAAGACCACCATAGACCCCTTTACTACCCTGGCCTTTCCATCTTTCAGACTCACCTAGTAGCATTGTCGTTCGAAGGTACCAAGTGACAAGAGACTTCTCTTCAGCGCAGGAACATATCTCACATTCTTGAGATCATGTAGCATGCCATTGTGTATTTTCAATGTGACTGTGCCTGTTCCAAGTATAGGGCATGGTCGATCATCCCCTAACTTGACTGAACCCAGGTCCTTTTTAGTTAATTCTTTAAAGAAACTCTTCACAGGTGTCATGTGGAATGAGCACCCAGAGTCCATTAACCATTGTTCCCGTTTACCTGAATCAATCACACAGTATACATCTGCACTATCATAGCCATCTGATTGTTCATCTTGAGCCTTTTGATTTTGTTTACCTTTATGGTTGCTTGTCTCCCCTTTATTCTTCTTTAGCTCAGGGCAGTCCCTCTTAAGATGTTTCTCAGAGTAGCACACGAAGCACCTTCTCTTGAACCTTGATTTTGACCTTGCTTTGTTCTTTCCCTTGAACCCTCTTTGCTCAGGTCTTCCTCTGACAGATAGACCTTCTCCACCATCTTCAGTATGATCTGATCTCTTCTTTAATTCCTTCGAATTAAGAACTGCTAGCACCTCCTCCATGGTTAGTGTCTCTCTGCCATACATCAGTGTATCAACAAAATGTTCATAGGTTGATGGCAAAGATGTCAAGAAGATAATTGCTTGGTCTTCATCATCCATAGCCACTTCAATATTCTCAAGATCCAGAATGAGTTTATTAAACTCATCTGTGTGATCCTCTAAGGATTTCCCTTAGCCCATATTGAACGTATACAAACGTTTCTTCAGATACAGTCGATTCGCTAGCGACTTTGTCATGTATAGTGATTCTAACTTTGACCACACACCTGCGGCCGTAAGCTCCTTAGATACTTCTCTAAGGACCCTATCTCCCAAACTTAGTATGATGGCAATGTGTGCCTTCTCCAAGATGTCATTCTTCTCTTTATCTGATAGGCCTGCTGGCACATTGGGTTCCCCTAACAGCGCATCCGAGATCCCCTGGTGGACTAACAGAGCCCTCATCTTCACTCTCCACAAACTGAAATCGTTTCTACCATCGAATTTTTCCAATTCGAATTTCGTTGATCCCATGGTGAACTTCGATTCTCTCGAAACTTGTTGGAATTTGCTTTGATGTTGAGCCCCCCTTGGCTCTGATACCAAATTGTTAAAGAAATCAAGCAAATCCACACAGTATTGAAATCAAGAACTTGATTATTTACTCAATTGATCTCTAAGATAACAAGAATGAAGAAGAAGAATAGAAATTGGCGGGTTAATCACCGAATTAGATCTAACCCACCTTTTATCCCCCAAATCACTAACTAACTATTAACAACTCCTAAGAATTACACAACAAACCCTTCAAGATTACTCTTGATTACAAACATAACCCAAACTATATTATGAACAACTAGAACCTTGTAAACAATTACAATGACAATTATGGCCCTTTATCTAACACAACAAGTGAAAAATTACAGGGTTTCTCCTCCCAAACCAATTGATCCAGGACTTATTGACAACAACTTGAAATTATGTATAAAAGATTATTAAATTGCATAAATTAGTAAACTGAATCTTTGGCGCCTAGCGAATTTATATTGGATATAGAATTAAAATTCAAAGATTATAATATTTGTAAGTTCGATTTAATCTTTTTGAGGGCCTAAAACACACGTACGAAAAAATACACATGTTGCCTTCGATTGTAAATTGTGGTCAACCATAAACGCTAAAAACAAAAAAGTAAGTTGATCCTCTATCTACATCAGTTATGATGTTTTTATAATGATTACGGTCTAAGGAGAAATTGTGACACTTTAGCTGAGTCACATATGATCGTTGCCTATCCAATAAATATATTAGTTCATAAGAAATGTCTCGCGTCAAATACTATCAACGTATTTAAACGTGTTGACATTATATGAGAGGAGCAATATACGATTAAGCTTAATTAAATAAGAGCAATTCATGTGGGTGATATCCTGATAAGTCTTTACTCAAACATGCAAAATGAATTCGTAAACTCTTATAAACATAGCAAATAATATTAGATGGTATGAAGGATCATATGTTACAAATGGTAATGAGTCTCAAGATGGGTGTTTGTGATACCTCAAGCGTTTATCTACGATGGTGGGGAAAATATTATCGAGGACAATGAGTGCAATAGGGCGTCATGACCCCTTAAATGAACCACACATTGTTCCGATGTATCCATGAGAGGGATACCACACCATAAGGAATGCCACGCCTTAAACATAACCAAGGCAACACTCATCGATGTAGATGATTGGAAAATTTCATAGCTACATATGCTTGAGTAGAAGGAATCCAGGGATGGGAGACTTTCTAGGAAGCCTTCACTCAAACAACCAAAAATAAAGTCATGAGTCCATAGTAATCAAAATAAATAATATTAGTTGGTATAAGAGACATGATGTTATAAATACTTTTTATGCTTTACCGACAGGATACACATTGATGAAATTTTCATACGATAATGACTTAATGAGAGGAAAGGCTGACAAGAAATCACGCCCTCCAAAAAGCTTGGGCAAAATTTTATTTGAAGTCCTTATTCCTATGTTCGTTTGTAACCTGTTGGTAATTATGCATGACCACATATGTGTGTTGGGAGTTTATAGATATGAATGTGTATGTAACGAGTTAGGATGATCAGGTGATGATATGAGGCGAGTATATACATGTGTGTTGGGAGATTATAAATACAAATGGTTTAATATATGAATGGTGTGATTTAAACTTGTAAATGATCACATATGGTATTGGATGCTTATAAATATGTTATAAAAGATTTATAAATAAATTTAGAAAGAGAAACATGTAAAAAAAGGTTTTCATGTAAAGGTGAAGAATGGTAAAATGGTCTTTGTGTTTTGTTTTATTTGGTGTTTTAAGGTTTAGATGTTACTGAACAAGGGTCGCATGTCGGTTATAGGGTAGACCATCAATTGAGATGTTAAGATGAGAAGCAAAGAAGGACCAAATACATGCAATTAGCTCTCTTTGAACAAAAAGATTCAAGATCGATACACTCTAAGGACTTGAACAACAAAGACAACAAAAAGAAAGAAAAAACATATATACTTCATATGCTCTCATTAGTATATATTTCTTATTCGTAAGTCATCAATAGAAATACATTTGTTTACTCTTGAGTAATGAGATACGCTACCATTAATTAAATATGTTTACTCTTGAATTCACTTATGAGCTCGTCTTTTCCCTTTGTATTGATAGTCTCCAAATCCTTATAAGTATTCCAAAAATAAATGTTTGATTATTCAAGCAAGATGTTGAATTTTATTTTGAAATCAAGGTTTTTTTTTTTTTTTTTGTGAAAAAGAAGATCGTAAAAGATAAAAAAAGTAGTAAGTCTAATATTGTATATGAAGACTATTCTCATTATGGGGCAATGTTATATGTAACAATCAATCTCATTTTCGACTTGTAGACTTAACTGTTTGACCTTTCCACTCATGGTTCTTAAAAGGTAAGAAATAGCTCGACTATTTAGGAGAGGGAGCGCTCATTATGCTCGACCATTTCATATTGCTATCTATATATTCAATATATAATGACCTAGATTCAGTCTGGGCATTACGTGTACATTTCCTTTACTAAAGGGGGTTATGTAAGCCTTCATTCTATTGTATTGATAGGTGGATAAAAAGAAAAAAATAGGAATAATGCACTCTTTTTACGAGGACTTAAGTAGATTTTTTTTATCTTTATGTTTTTCCTTTGAGTGCCCATGCTATCAAACTATGCATTAAGCCCTCTAGAAGGTAAAGTTGGAAGAGAGTAGCTAACATCAACCATAAAGACCACATCCTCTTGCTGCCTAGAAAAAGAAAGAGGTAAAAAAATAAGATACTATTTAGAATACCATTATAATTTTATTTTCTTCACTTTCATTTTATTTTCTTCCTATATAGTCGCATATTTTAGTAGGGTATTTTAAGAACATCTTTTGAAGCTCTAATGGAGAAAAGAGACATCAATGGGTGTCATGGGAGAGCATTTGTTAGGTGTGTTAGAATTAATTCGTCATATTAAGTGATGCAGGCATAGCACATAGGCGTGGAATTCTATACTATTGGACACTCTTTTTCTTTGGGCAATATTCATAAGAAGCAAAGTGCCCTCACAAGATTGTTCTCTCTTAAGTTCCAATAAATGCTTCTCGTGTTTGAGCTGGACTTTATTTTATTCAACGCCTTGTGGTCTATTAAAAAATAGACAAGCCTCCCCAACCTCACATTGTTTTAAAGAGGCCTTTAATGACTTTAATGTTTGATGGATGAAAATCTGTCTTTTGGATTGTATAATCCATTTGAAAAATTCAATATATATGATTATGCCTTTCTAGGGAAACTTCATATGCTACTTTATCTTGATGAATGCCTTATTAGCTTCTAATGCATAGGAATTGACACGAGCTTTTAATGCTTATGTCCAGTGGTGGAAATATGTTTAGTATTAATGGGTACACCTCACGACATATTTTTGTTAGCGGCTTATGCATAAAGCAATATCCACTAATGAGTGTATGAAGTCTCTGGTTTTTGGTTTCTCTCTTGTTTTCTTTGATGTTCCAACCCTCATAATCAATCCATCTTAAATCTTTTTGTTTCGGGAGAGCTGGTTACATTCCTTTGGTCCTTCATCTCATCTCATTTTAATAGCTCAATAGCCCAAAATTAGTTTCTTGAGCAACGTCTTAAGTCTTGAAGGAATGATATTATTTGCTCCCATTATTGTTTTTTACGCACTTCTGTTTCATTATATATATATCCTATGGGAAGTTTGGTAAGACTCTAATTCATTATTCACGATAATGTAAAGCTTAATATAGCAAAAATAAGATAGAAAATTTGGTATTGTTGTTTGATATTATGATTCTTTTTTGTTTGATTGGGTTTACATGATCAAGTTTGCCTTCATACTCTTCAAGGTCCTATTATTTCGCCAAAACATAAGATGAGAGTTAGGGCTAAAATTCACCTAAGATTGGCTTTTTCCTACTCAATATTGAAGGTTCCATTACAAACGGATGCGTTACAAGGGGTAGTGTCATTAGCAATTATCAAGGTCATGTTATTTTTTAGGGTAAGAAATGTAAACACAATCTTAAACATTAATGACTGACTTGGATATTGTACTAAGTTAGGCATATACCCTTCTTATGCATGTAACTTGATGCTCAAGTCTTATTTTGTTTTATTCATATAGGAGCTCCCTTTTGGAACTTGGTATATTTAACATGATGATGAATGTCTTTATATTCTTCTCCATGAAATCTTTCTTGTTCCCCGTGAGAATGAAACGAACTAGCAGATTCGCAGGCATTCTTTGCTCATGCTTACAATGACAACATGGTGTTATACTCAGAAGATAAGTTTCCTACTTACTGGAAAAAAAAAATCTGTTGTTTGATACCTTAGTTACTAAGGGATAATTGAAGAAAAATAAGCTTAAAGTTGTGAGTGTTTGTAAATATTTACTGAGTTTTGATTAAACCAAGCTAATAAATAAAAGTTGATATTACTAAAATCGAATAATTCTATAACATATGGGTACGAACATTGACTATGGGACGATTAAATCTTTCATGCTTGTGTTGCAAGGGTTAATCGGAAGCCTGATCCAACTGTTAGTATGCCCCCATACTTATTTTAGAAATAACATGAAACCATAGATGGTCTTTAGCCTCTATGACCTCTCCAAAAAGGTTTCAAACTAATAAAATGATACATATTCCTATATTTTCTAGAACTTCCTTCAAAGGGATTCTATTTAAAAGACTCTACGATCAAAGAAGTTCACCTTCAAGAGAAACTATATTATCTAGGTATGTTTGTACTATTCCATACGTACATCACTTCTTTAATTGCAGATCTAACAAAATGTACCATGAATTAAGGATCCTGATGTATCTTTCCGCAATGACCAACTATTTTTTACCTTCTATATTATCGAAGATCTTAATAAGTTAGAGCATTAGTGCATCTCCTAAAGTTTCATATTTGCCACCGGTGCATGTTTTCACATCAACTTGCCCATATTTAGATTGTTATATTCTTTATCATCAGCGTTTTGAATAAAAACATGAAGCGTCTCCATTGTGATTATGAAGAAAAACAAAGATAGTATATCTCTATATGTGACTCTGCACTGAACGAAAATCTCATTTGAAGAAATTTGTGAATATATTTATTTTCCTAGGTGCTTTAAACCTTTATAATTATGTGAGAAAAAAATTAGGCATCTAGCCATGAGATTTGTGACTCCAAGATTGTGCATTCGTATTTTCTATATTGGTAGCATATTACATGTATTTACGTATGCAATGATGAAACAAAAAAAGTCTCATATGCATGTAAAAGTAGATATGACTCATGACAAGAGAGTAATCTTTATTTAATTAACTATAGATGTTAATACCATCATGATAATGACTATGTTCAAGTTTTTTCTCACCGATTATTCTCCGAATGATGATGATGCATTGTTTTTTGAGTTTGATATTTTGAATCTCACTATGACTATGCTTTCACATTATAGGTACACTGTCACACACACACATTCTCTCTCTCTCTCTCTCTCTCTCTCTCTCTCTCTCTCTCTCTCTTTTTTTTCAATACTAGTTAACATTTAGGTTTGTCAATCTTTATTTTGTACCATATTTCTCTTTGTAACATTATTTGTGCTTATAAAACATATGAAATAAACCAAGTCATCAGTGGCGAACCTACCTTGTAGGGGGGGGGGGGGGGCAGCCGTCCCCCGTAAATTTTTGTTTTAATGTTACATGTATGTGAAAATCTCGAACGCCCCTCTTAAAATTATGCATTCGCCCCACTTTTACCCCCATGAAAAAAATTTCTGGGTTCACCACTGCAAGTCATCAACGTCATTTTATGTCAAATAAGAAACCGATTACAACATTTAATTTAACGTATATATAGTTTAATAATCTATTTGTAAATGTGAAATTACCCAAACTATACATATGGTTAATAAAAAATTAACAATTTTGACATCTAAAATATTATGTAAGTAAATGATAAATTCTCAAATATAGATATACAAATCTTATAATATAGAACATGATATATGTTTTTTTGTGTAAACACACTCTATTGTCACTCAATTGTAAACATTTTATTTAAAGAAAGATTATGAAAAAAAAAACATTATTTTCTCCCTTCTTACATAATTATGCAATAGAGAATAACAGTAGGTTTAAAATGAGTATAACTATTTTAGGTTTTATTTAGCTGAATAGTATAATGTTATTATTTGATCAATTATTGATTTCCTTTTTAAGTTTTTGTAATATTAATTTTATTTTGATGTAAAATGGACCATTTTAGCATTCATACTTTGAAAGGAGACAGGTTATTATAGAATATATCAAGGCTTAACCCGAATTCTAAATTCGAGGCCTATTTCGAAAAAGAAAGTAGTTTCTGACTTAGGATCCTAACACCTGGACGGGATAAAAAAACCACATTTTTTTATGTATGATTCTTAAAAAACACATAATCAAACATATTAAAGTTAAGGGGTATGATTCTTATAAGGCCAGTTTTAATTAAAAAAATCTGAGCAAGTATATTGATTATTTATTTTTATTTTAAAACCTAAAAATTAAAACGAAGTTAAATCTTAAAAATAAGGGTTTGATTAAATATAGTTGCCCAAATTCTTAACGTATTTTTTTAGAATGTTTTTAGCAAGTAAGAAAAATTAGTTTTAAGATCCATTAAATTTGAAAAATATTACACAGAAGTTATAAAAGAATTTGACTGAAAAAGCAAAAAGAAAAACAACAAAAAGAAAAAGATGAGGTACTATGATTGATAGATAGATTCTAAGGTCGATGATTGATGAGAGAGATTCTAAATTTCAGTAGGAATCCGACGAGGCGACGAGTCTCTCACACGTAAATCTATTATTGTATAAAAAATTTCTTTCAAACTTAATAATGGCTTTCATTAAATTGAATAAATAAAAAGTAAAATAATGGGCATTATTTTTGAGTATCATAAACTCACTCATATGCCACTACAAACCATAAATCAGACCAAGTAACTTCGTTGGAACTGATTAAGGATGCCAACCCTGTCAAGTAATTTGCGATTGTTGGGGGAAATCACGAGAATAACCATTTGACTTAACCAATTTACTACGATAGCAATTGACTTATAAATTTGTAAGTTTTAATGTAAACTTGTGTAACAATTTAGAAACTGAATGCATCAACTTGCATTAAAACGGGTCGTAGTGGTGCCCCTACGGGTGCCAAATTTGTTGATGTTGATGCAATTGGAGCATTAAAGTCACTACATTTTAGTTAACGTTGGATTTCAAACTCATGTTAAGCAAACTTTTAACGGATATTAAAAGAGATGAATGCATTTATTTTTCTCACTTTTAACAATCTTTAACTAAATCGGGCTTTAAACCTACTACATTTGATTTAAAATGATTTTAATAAACTTATATTTGATTATGTAATATTTTAACTATATAAACCAGTACATATAGGTAAACATCTCATCTACTTTGATACGTTATGTACTTTAAAGTTATATTTTAAAGTATACCGCTATATGTTTCTATGTGTAATATAATAATGGTATACTAAAGAGGGTCTTCTTCCTTATAGCACACATTTATTATTATTATTTTTTATAAATGAGGTTCGTCTTTGATAGTGATGAAGATTGAACATGGGTCAGTGGTGACTTCTTAACCTGTGTCTCAACTTCAAACTAACTTGCCTACGCACTATAGACCTTGATATAGCAACCAACAAAAGATGGTGATGGCGTAAGCTAGACAAGTACAGGTCTAGGAATTTTACATTTGTATTATAGAAAATCTGGATACGAAACGTGCACCTAAACTTGGTCTTAGGTCCTTTGATGCAACAAGCAACAATAACATCACACTCATTTATGTTAACATGTATTTTATATCCGGTGAAGATAAAGGGTTTAAATGAAATTCAAAATAAATTAAGAAAACTCTTGAACTAAATCTAACCCTTTTATTGATTACATCTATGGTTCTAGTTTTTTTAAATAAAAAGATATAGATTTGTACTTGAGTGGGACCATTTCCAACTAAATCTAGGATCATGGATTTTAATCAACCAATGACTTAGATTTAGTTAAAAAAATTTAATTTCTTTTGGTTACATTTGAATCCTTCTCTGTGATGAAATATTTTAATATCACTGAGATGTACAATTTAAAAGTTGTTTAAATTGATATGATAAGAAACTAATTGATATGGCTTATTAATTTGTTATATAAAAAAGTCTCTCAACCTATCTTTTTTATATATTAAGGTCTCCAAACATGTCAAAATAATATTTGAAACCCCTCAAACCAATTTTCCTATATTAAACCTACATACTTGATTAGAATGCTTGTGCTAGTGAAAAAGAAATTTAATATAATAACTTGTTACTCTTAGTAAAGTTTTGATAAAATCCTACTGTTGGAGTATGGTTACCTGATGTGTGAGTTTGTCGTTAAACAAACCAAAATTATATTTAGAGATGTTATGGTGTATTTTGACATGCTCATAGACTTTAATATACAAATTAGTTTGAAGAAATTATTCATAAAAAAATATAACGTATGTTGGTTATTTATATTATAAACCTAATTTATATATATCTTTTTACAATCTAATAGTTTATTAAATATAATTATAAAAAAGTATTCCTAAGTTAATAACATGATAGAGTTAATGCTAAAGTATGTTATCATTCAATCCATCGCTTACTATTTTCAAAATTTTTTCTCATCCGAGTATTAAAAAACATAACTTAAATCAACTCATTTTACGCTTGTAAAAGACCCTTTCTATTTTATGTCAAATCATATATTTTATTGGCTTGGCACAGTCGAGATTATTGATTGATATAATAGTTTGTTTTTGTCTTGTTTTACTTGTAGGATTGTGTTTTTTCCAAAGGGCCCTGAGATATATAATTTATTGAGTTGTCTTTTATAAAAAAGTCTCTCAACCTATCTTTTTTATATATTAAGGTCTCCAAACATGTCAAAATACATTTGAAACCCCTCAAACCAATTTTCTAAACCTATATTAAACCTACATACTTGATTAGAATGCTTGTGCTAGTGAAAAAGATATTTAATATAATAACTTGTTACTCTTAGTAAAGTTTTGATAAAATCCTACTGTTGGAGTATGTTTACCTGATGTGTGAGTTTGTTGTTAAACAAACCAAAATTATATTTAGAGATGTTTTGGTGTATTTTGACATGCTCATAGACTTTAATATACAAATTAGTTTGAAGAAATTATTCATAAAAAAATATAAAGTATGTTGGTTATTTATATTATAAACCTAATTTATATATATCTTCTTACAATATAATAGTATATTAAATATAATTATAAAAAAGTATTCCTAAGTTAATAACATGATAGAGTTAACGCTAAAGTACGTTATCATTCAATCCATCGCTTACTATTTTTTAAATTTTTTCTCATCCGAGTATTAAAAAACATAACTTAAATCAACTCATTTTACGCTCGTAAAAGACCCTTTCTATTTTATGTCAAATCATATATTTTATTGACTTGGCACAGTCGAGATTATTGATTGATATAATAGTTTGTTTTTGTCTTGTTTTACTTGTAGGATTGTGTTTTTTCCAAAGGGCCCTGAGATATATAATTTATTGAGTTGTCAAAGTATAACAAGTGGGTATGTATACATATCCCAACAGTTACTCTCTATGATTAAGAGAATGTTATCCTTTTTAGTCCTTCAGGTAAACCTAGTCCACATCTTTTGTGCCTACTGAGCCTGTAGCCCAACAGCAACCATTAGGCCCATGTCTCACAAGTGCTTCATTGGTTTTAATTGAAATTCAAGTCAATTTCCATTTCCACCTAGTCAAATATGGAAATTTAGGTTTTCTTGTTTGTTATCTTTTCAACAGTTAACACCTAGGTAATCTAGAATATAGTGGATAATATATACTAGAGGTGGCTCAACCTTTTTGGGGCTAAAGTAAACTTCTAAAAATAAGGCCTTTTCGTGTAACAAAATTAACTATTTTGCTTACGATCCTAGTAATTCGAGATACTGTGGTTGTTTTGATGCAAACATGGAAGTAACACCCTCCTTAGGTATTTTAAATAAATAGATTTGTACTTGCGCTATAAAAGATAGTATACACACATACTTGTAAATTAGATTGCAAAACACAGATGGAATTATTTGTCTAAACTTTAAAGCTAATCACTCGCATGAACTTAAATGAAGATGCTAAATTAGTCAAAACAGAGTTATTAAATATAAAAATAAGAACCAGGTTCATAGCTTTTCATAACCAACAAATAAACTAACAAACTTATACCAACTAACCTTCTACTCATATAATGATATAAAGATTATAAGATCTAGTTTATATGACAGATAACTAGCAATCTTGAAAGCAAAAAAGAGAAACAACTAGATATGTCATTTTATATAAAAGAAATATATTGCTTTCGAATTGAACCTTCATTTACACATCAGATAACATATTCTTACTATACAAATCCTTAAACATATTTGGAAAAGGAATAAGAACAAAATGAGAAAACATTAGACTTCCATTGTCAACACTGAGATTCAAATATTATTACAAAAATACATTCCATTTTGTTAAAGAAACCATCAACTAGGATTTGCAAAATGAAGTAATTCCAATCATATTTGAACTTACAAAGTACTATTCTCATCAAATTATTTGTCTGAAACAAAACCAATATATATCAGTCACATAACCTAAAAATCACAATTCAGAATAGCGACTTAAAGAACTGAATTGAGAAAAGATGATGATAAGAAAGAGAATTGGATTTTTACATACTTTAAGGATAGAAGGCTTTCTTATAAGCCATCTAAAAGGGACAGGAAGCTTAACGACATGCCTAGCGATCCTTATTAGGGGCACTTTGTGAAGAAATTGAGCAGCTAGTAGGTCAAAGAAAACATGTTACGCAAGCTCACGATGTTTAAGCTTTTCAAAAACTTTTCATAGAACCCCATCGTTGCACCTCTTTCATTAGACTTTCGAGAAATTTTCCATCTACTTGCGAGATCAGATTCGAAGTTTAAGGATTTTACAAAGTTTCTTGCTTCATTCTTGCTATTTTGGTGGACTAAAACCTAAAAGTTGTATAGAAGATGAAAGCAAACAAACTCTAGTCCTATAAAATTTTGGGGACTCTTGAATTTTGAGGCCTAAAGCAGCCGTCTTCCTCTTGAAGAAGAAGGAGAAGAAGCCGCCCCTAGTCATAACACCTAGATATTCCAAGATAAATTATCACCTTCAAGGCTCAAATGACAACCTTTAGTTAGAATTAACTCATCGTTAACTCCTAACTATTTACTACTACACTCACCCATTATAGTTATCAAGAATTTTGACCTAGATACTATAATTAAAATAATAAACATTTATAGTTTTATTTCATTCAAAAGTTTGTACTTTGAGACCCTAAGGGTGTTGTAATAGTAAGCAATTAAGTATCTTTAGCACATGTCTTAGATTTGGATTTAATTTTCACCGGGCACTGGCTTTCTAGCTTTATATATTTATAAAGATCATTTGTTCAACACAAACTATATTTTATCAGGTCTTGTTGGTTAGAAAGATATATATGATGGTATATGAGTTTTTTTGTATAAAGTTCTCATAATATTAAAAAATTACTCCTTATTTTTACAATAACATAACTTTCTCATGATATGCACGAGTACTTTAACGCATAATAGAAATATAAATGTGGGTAATGATAAAAAAAAACGTTTTAAGGCGACATAGGCCCCATGAAGGTAGGTGACGAGTAGACTGGAACAGAAAAGGACAAAATGGGCCCGCCCTTATGGAAAATAGTGACGAGTGATAACAATATAGGTATGCAAACTAAAAACGATTATCTTGTACACTATGGTATTTTAAAAAGGACAATAATGCTCATAATACATGCTCCTAAAACATATGCGTAAAACATATACCTAAATGTATCATATTAAATGTTGTTTAGGATTGTAAAAAAATTAATGGTATTAATTTATGGTTTTGTAAGGTCTTGCAGGAATTATTGCATAGATAAAAGCTTATATCACACTATATCTTTATTTAACTTGGGATATGACATAATGTAAGGGGTGGGAAACATTGGTTTGGTCGTTATTTAACATATAAACTCAATCAGTGTGTTTTAGTTGATAGTTAAATAAACTCATTTTGAGTTCAAGAGAGTATATATTCATAGATAAAACTATTTTACGTTACATAAATTTCTAATCATATATTTTAAACTAGAGCTAAAGAGTGTCGGGTATAAATTTCTAATACACAAGACACTGACCTATTAAGAAACACCAGCTCGACAGAACTCACTATGTTGTCAGGACTCTAAGAAGTATCAGAAAGAGGGCAAAACCCTCACCAATCACAATGTTTGTTCCCATACCACGTCGTACTCGCCTTACGGATACTGAGTAACGGCAAGACCATGATGAAGGATATTTCTTTATGACCAATCAAATATAGACCGTGTCAAGACTTGTCCCCACGTTTGACCCCTACAATGAAATCCTAATTCAAACACTATAAATACAGGAAAAAATAACAGACAGTCTCTCAGATTTTCTCTCAACTTTATACATACTACACATATACACTTATTATCCTCAATCCACCAACTCATTCTCACGGAGTAAGGTTATCATAGGGAAACCCCCTTATTGTTTCTCTATGTTGTGCGTTTGTTTAGTGTGCAGCCAAGTTAATCCTTTGCATACAACCCAACAGCACTAGTAGTCCAACCCAAGTTCACCACTCGACTAACAAAAGCGGAAGGAGTTCAACCAACAAAGAAGACACAAGAAAGACAACATATACATTTTCCATATCAGAAGGAGAGAAATGAATCCGTATTTGATTTCATCACTAGGTACAATCTGGAAGGTTATAGGTTGTAGGAGCAATGGATTATCTTATGATTGCAGGTTTCATTCAAATGGTAAGAGATGTCACCTCATCACTAGACTTTAAGGGAAAACTTTAGACAATAAAGGCACTACTAAATGCATCCAAGATGTATGTAAAAGCATAAATGAGTGTGGCGCTGAACCATACTCTAGAAAGGACAAATGAAACATGAAAGTCGCTAGAGGCGTCAGGGCAATATGAAGGAATTCACCAAGCGCAAAAGGAATGATCTAGACAATAGAGGCAGTAATAAGTACTATCAAGATGCATGTAAAATCATAAATGAGTATGCATTGAACCATGCTCTAAAAACAAATGAAACATAAAAATCGCCAGAGGTATGTGGGCAATATGATGAAATTTGCCAAGCGTAACAAAACCCACCACAAATATCCTAGGTTTAATGAACGTATGCAACCAATGAAGGGCAAGGAATGGCTTCGACCATACTTGCTAGCACTAAGTAATATAGAAAAACTATACCTGTCGTTCAAACAGCTCACCCAAATAAGGCACTAAATCAATAAAGCATCACACACTTAAGTCACTACTTCAAACGACACACCCAAATAAGACTCTAGATCAATAGCACCGCCGCGCGCCACACTTTATTGTTTTCTTATAAAAGAACACAAACACATAAAAGAATGCAAGACAAACAAATAAAGAACCACAAAATGATATATCCGTTAGTACTCATCAAAAGAAAGATTACAAAGAAATGCAATCGTCAGTAACCATTCAAAACAAAAGTAAAGAAAGTAACACTCATAACCAACGTGCATACTTATCGGTACATTATATATACACATTATCAAATACTAATTTCCTTATGAATACATTAATATAATTGTATAATGTAACACTTTACATTGTTCTTATCTTTTTTTTTAGGTTTTTATGTATAATGAACTAAAAATTCATATGAAATAAATGAGAAAATAATTCAACAATAAACAGATTAAAATTAACTGAACTCAAAAGATTAAATTTTTGTTTGATCTATCTATTGTTATATTTCAAATTTTTAAGCAGGAGGCTCACGAAACAAATGACTACAAGTTGGGGTGCATAGGCTTATGGTGGGTTTCTGTTGGGCTAAACTAAAACTAATTGGACTGACTTTTGTGGTGCAAGTTTGCAAAATATAGTTGGTAGGCCCAAGACAAGCAATTAAAAGAACAGCAAAAAGGGGTTTCGCAACGGGAGATGCGGCAAACAAAGGGGTTAATCTTAAAGGCAGAACTATCAAATTTTCTTTTATTTTTATCAAATTTATTCAAAACATTCCTTTCAAAAGTCAGTCTGTAAAACGTCCCTACCGGAAAAAGAGCTCGAACCTACTATAGGCTTCCGAACCTATTATAAAAGTGTCCAATTTTACAATAGAGGTTTCCAGCCCTACTATAGAAACGCCCGATCATACTATAGAGGTATTCGACCGTCCTATAGAGGCGCCCGTACTATGGAGAAGTCCAACCATGTAAAAATAATAAATCAAAAATATAATATTAGAGGCGGAGACGACTATGACAAAATGTAAGAAAATTCCTTATTTTTAATAAAAAAGGACATTTTAAGATTTTCCCTCTGTTAATTTTAATTGTGTTTTTTAACGAAAGCTTAAATACAAAGATTCGTGGTGTGATAACAAATTTATTTATTTATTTATTATTATTTTTTGTTTTGAAATGATGGCTTAGTAGTATGTTTTCTGTGATCACACTTACGAGTATGGTTTGGTTATGCAGAAGCATTCATCTTGATTTTACTATTTTTGCTAAAACTTGAGTGTTTTCGTCTTATTCACTAGTGAAAGATTTTGATGTATTTATGTGATTAAATTTGTGTTTACTTTTGTTTTGAAGAAGATATTTGTCCTTGTTGAATATACTACAATTATTAATTATTGATCAGTTGAACATTCATTATTGATTGTTTTCTGGATCTCATATTGTATGAATCGATTCTTATTAAGACGACGTTCTAGCACGTGTTCTTATTTTATTTTTTGTATCGTTAGGTCAATAGAGTCGATTCCTTTACCTTGTGTTTATCCTTCTTTACAAAATATTATCAAAGTTTTCTGTGTAACTTTTCAAACCTTGAAATAAGTTATGTGTATGTGGGTTTTTCAACTATGTGAATTAATTTGGTTATACATAGTGTTGCCAATTTTTAAACCTTGCTTTGTATCTTATATTTTGTACTTATTTGTTTTCTTACTTAATTGCATTTTAGATTAATATTAGTTTATTGCACATTCTCAAAATTCAATTTATTAACTTAGTTAATTAATTAAGCGTAATACAACTAGTCATATAAAACATATAATACTGACCATATGCTACTCGTTAGTGATATACTTGACTTATCTTAACTATCTAGGTCAAGCCATAACCGATTAACCAAAAGTTGTGGTTCAGTTATGGTTTTGATGTGTGACATAATCAAATTAACACAACCGTGCTTGTTATATATAAGAAAATACATTTAAAAACAAGAGAAATACTCTTAGAAACCATAATGAACTAGAGTTATTTTAAACTAATTTAATCATAGACATCATAGGCTTGGTTAAGGGTTTTGTTGAAAAATAATATTGTCGCGTGGCTGACATATAAATACAATTGTTTCTCACCAAAAATTTCTTAAAATGGGTGTAATAGGAGCAGTTTGGTTGGTAGTTTGATTGGTGATTAAATAATTATTATTTAACTATTTGTATTTTTTTAATGCACGTTAGTTATATATTAACAAATGAAATTAAATATTATTAAACACACTAAAAAAATAAAAAAAATAAGTTCTAATAAATTTAAAATAAAAAGTACAACTAAAGGAAAATCTTTAATTTGAAAAAAAAATTATAATTGATTTTTCTTGCTTTTTTGTTCACTCAAAGGGCAATATTACCGTTATATTATTTTTGAACCCAATTCACTGCAATTAATTTAATAAACTCTGTCAATTAATGTAATTTATATACTAATATACAACAAACTAGCTTTAATAAATTCGTGTATTACATGAGTTGAATAAATAAAATATTAAATATATTGAAAATTTATTAATTATAAAACGATATTCTAAGATAAGATACTACTTAAATTACGTACGAGTAAAAATTATATATAATAAAAAATAAACAACTTTTTTAACTTTTTTTTTAAAAAAAAAAAGTTAAACAATTTGTTTTAAAACAAACCGTATTAAAAAATATTATTTTTATTATAACTCAACTTTTTTGTATATAAAAATTTATTTTCTAAAAACACTAATTTCAAAATATTTTGTACTTTTAAAAAAGTTTGATGTTTTAAGAAAATTCTTATTTCAAAATTTGTTTCTTTAGAAATACTATTAAGAAAGATCTATTTTTTAATTAATAAAAAACTATTTTTAATCTAAAAAAAGTTAAATAATATTATTAGTAATTAAGGTAATTATTTAATAGAAGATAGAGGCGGAAAATTTTTGGTGAGAAAGAATGTGATGTTGCCATGTATCTTGATAGATACTTTTTTATTAGAGTAAAGAAAGTAATTACACCCAATCCTCCCTCAACGTTGTGACAAGGTTCTAGTCCAACGTCCTTAATCAAGCATAGTTGCATGAGTGTAATGGTGGTGGTAGTGTGGTTCTGTGACGTGGCACTGGAAAACGCCACAAGACGTTTTGATAACGCCTTGTCTTAATGATGTTGGAAGTATTTTTAGAGATTCTCTAAGCATGAAATGTAGGTTTGATTTTATTTAAATTAATGCAAGTTAAAGATTGTAATCTTATGTACGTACACATGTATACGACCATACGCACTACATTAATACTGTTGGTGAAGGTGGTTTCAGGTGCATTTATTATGGAACAATGAAGATGAAAGTGAAGTTGTGAAATTACTATATGGAGATTTAAAGCAAAAGTTCATTGCAAAGGGGTCAGTCGCACATCGATGGCCGGATAAAAACCAAAAGGAGACGACTTTTTTTACATCTTAAAAACCATAGTCGGTGGCCTTTACTCCCGGCTAATAGTCCCCTTTTACTTTCAAAATTAATACTTTTATCCTCTCAACTTTTCAAAAACTTTATAAATTTTTTAATTTGACACCTTTTATTTCTAAAGTTTCAAGTTACCCCCTATATACTTGTATTAAAAAAACTAATTACTTCTGTTGTTATTTATATATACGTGTAGGTATAAATTCGAGTTTGCTTATACTTCTACCTAAATTTTGTTTGGAAATGAGCTAAACAACTATGTTTACATGCTTATTTTTTATCTTTTGAATTGGTACACATTTTGGCGTAAATTCATTTTGAAAACGGGTTTGGTCGAATATTATACTTTTTCATTCAATGATATAAATTCGAATGATTCTACGTTTTGACGTAATTTAGTTCGGAAATGAGTCGGGTGATTATAATCTATACTTTATCACGCAAGAGATGTCGCCGCATCCGCACATGCTTATTTTTATGTACGCTTTGTATTGGTCTATGTTTTGACGTAAATATTGTTTGAAAACGAGTATGGTCAAATATAATACGATTTCATTCGACAGTAAAATTCGAGTTACTTTATGTTCCTTCTTAAACTTAATTCGGAAACGAGTCGGAACAATTGTATTTTATACTCTATT
Organism: Flaveria robusta; assembly: GCA_025506415.1. Classification (NCBI taxonomy): domain Eukaryota; kingdom Viridiplantae; phylum Streptophyta; class Magnoliopsida; order Asterales; family Asteraceae; genus Flaveria; species Flaveria robusta. Next base: position 5,962,912 of record CM046474.1, on the reverse strand, counting down.
ACGTCGCATACGGCGAGTAAAAAAACTAGTTGTCTATAAAATGAACCCCTTAGAAAGATTGAGCATGTGCTTTGACCCATTTGCATATTTGGTCTTCTCACCTCATTGGCATTTCAATAATGATTTTAATTTTAATTATTCTTTACTTGCAAGCTAAATTTTTCCAGAACAATAACTTAACTGAAAACGTTTTAGAAAACGGGTTAACCTGAAACCGAACCAAAAAAGCTTTACAAACTGATTAAATGAAACCAATATAACTGAAATTGATTGGTTTTAGAAGTCTCATAAGCGATAATTTTGGTTTCGGTTAGGGGTTAAAATCAAACCGAAACGCACCGTGCATACCCTTATTTGATGGTTTAGTTATCATATCATGAGTTTTAAACCGATACCATGTATGCTTTCTTTGCATGTGAAATGAGATGGTAAAGTTTATCCATGAGATCAGCCATGCTAAGAAAGACGACAAGTTGTAAAGTAAATTGGTAGGTCATAAAGTTAACCGATAGCAGAAAAAATTATGTGAAATATGATTCCTTGCATGCTAGTCTCCTTAGAGTTGTCGTGTTCCTCGGTTCGCTGGTCCAACTTGTCACAAACCCTAATATTTTATGTTGAACTTGAACTCAAAAACATGTTAGACATATGAACCCAAACATGACATGAAAATTCGTAGGTTGTTGACACGAACAAGACCAATTCAACCAGAATTTTTTAGTTTTTATTTTTCCGCATGTTAGTGCTTTATAATTACTATTTTATCAAAAAAAAAAAAATGTATTTCTAGTATAGATAATCTTATATCGATTTCTATTTTAGGTTTCAAATTTTAAAATAAAACACACAACAAATTTAATACATAAGTTATATCATAAAACATGCTTTGAGAAAATAAAATAAAATATAAATGGGTAAAACAGGCCAACCTGAGAACCCATCCAATTAACATAAAGACATAAACCGTTTAGCTATACGGGTTTACCGCTTCGACCCACAATTTCATTCTAGATTTGATTTGTGTCTGAAATTCACACACCTAAGCTAGCTACTTTTGTTAAAGGTTATTGTTTCCTATATATAAAGACTGCTTCGTTGAGTGCATTATTTTGGTATACATATCAAATTGTATATGTGTAAAATGCGAAAAGGAGTGTGTAAAAAATAAAAACGATATGGCATTACCGTAGTCATGCTATTGTTTATATTAATTCGTAGAGGGTACAATGGAAATTCAAAAGATACGAATAGGCAATCCAATGAGCTGCAAAGTTGATCCGGAGGATAGTGGTGGTTCCAAGAAAGTATTTGCAATGTTTTCCTTCCTATAAAGGCATAGTTCTTTTCAGACAATCACAATCAATCAACAAAAAAGCTTCTTTTCCAAGTGATGATGAAACTAAAGTTGTATTATGAGGGAATAGAAACTCTCTTCACATCTCTTTTTTTCTTTTCAATGAATCCTTTGTTTGCCCCCACTCATGATTTAGTCTCTTTGGCCATGGCTGTCCCAACCTTTAATTGCTTGTCTCAATAGAAAGAAAGGGAATATTTAATCTTGTTTGTTTAAAGTTCATAATAATCTTATGTATCTGCCTTAACATATATTGTCACATGTAAACATGTATTTTTATATACCTACTAGTATCATCACTAGCGCAAATATTTTCACTTTTCCTTTAATAATGGCCCAAGTAAATGTGACATGCGTCAAACGATTCCTTGTTAAATGCAAGCATTTTGGGTATGAAAACGACGAGAGTCATGGTAGATCTTTCAAAGATTATATGTTACGGGATTCATTGTTGATTTGAAGCATTTTTTTATCTGAAAACGCTAAGAGCCATAGATGGTTCAATATGTTTAATATTATTTTTAAACTACAAATATGGTTGTTTATTCACATCAGCACGTCTAGAGTAGTAGTCTAGTTTTATGTGGTTTTTCATATCAGAAAATTACATGGTGAGTTTTTTCATGCATTTCTAACACCCCATTATTGTTTAACATATAGAAGAGAGGTGGGCTAAAACTTGCTTATTACTGATCTATGAGATATTAAGCTGACATTTTTTTAGATGTTAAACGAATTTACTCTCTTACAAAAGTATCTTATAGCCTAGGTGCATGAATTAATAAAATAAACAATTACTAACCCCTCTTTGTCTCTCCCCTACGCTGTGAATGAAGTGAGTAATTCGTTGTTTTCTCAGGAACCAGACCTGCATGCACGAAGAAGAACATATCGAACCTCACGCTCTATCACGCACGGAAAAGAAGCTGACCAAAGAAATCGGTCACAAAGCTTATTTTTGCGGGTCAATAAGCTCTCGAAAAGACCTGATCCTTCCCTAACACTAAGCACAAAGTGGTTTCGCCGTATCCTCTGAGAACGTTATAAGAGAAAGACGGCAAAACAATGCTCACACACGCATTTCACGCTTCAAGAACCAAGAAAGACTCAAACAAACTCGGTTTCGCTTAATCCGCATATCTGGAAATTTTTTTTGAACTACTCCGAATCCGGCGATGAACTCACATTTCGCCCCTGGGGGGACTCTTGCTTCTGTCTTCCTCTTTCTGGCATCTGGTGGAAATTCTCTCGATCGATCAGTTTCTTCTACTGTATGCCTACTAAAAGCTTAACCATGCCCTACCACCAAGAACAGATTCTCGCCATCTATTTAGAGGAAGAACTTCTTCTTCAACAAAAGAAATTGCTGCTCCTAGTTCGCTCCGCACCTTAAGAGAAAGAGTTCCGGCATACTACTCTATTATGATACCGAACCCTTGGGGGAACATCACTACTTTGAGAGTTAGGCCTTTATTCTGCTGTGCCAGGTCATGAGTATACTGCTTTCCGTAAACCTATGTAGTGAGTCATGTAGGTGGCGTGTTGAAATTAGGACCATACATTGGGCGACTTTTCTCCTCATCGCTAGCCTGTTTCCAAGAGGGGGAAGAGAAGGTCTTTCAAGTTGGAGAGCATATGATATTTATCCATTGCAGCATTGCATCTATCGACTGAACAAAGTAACTTTCGAAGTGGACTGGGAAGGAATGCGAATAGGTATTTCAATTGTTGGACTAAATGAATAGGCAAGGCGCTTGACTGAAAGGCCCTACCCGACTCATTCTTAGGACAGGCTTACAAAAAACTGGTTACAATCATATAACGGGTTGTAAAGTGGCGGAGCTTGAACACTCCCGTAGGGGGGGGGGGGGCGGGGGAGAAATTGTTTTTTTTAGGGGGGCCGAACTCGAGTTTTATATAAAAATTTACACTAGCAGACCAAAAATTTACACTACCGGACTAAAGTTTAACCATAACTGGCCTGCCACACGCTTGCTTTCCCATGCCACCCAAGTTCGAATCTAGGTGGTTCCTCTCTCGTGTCCTTCACTTTTTATAAGTTTCTTCATTATTATTTTTAGGGTGGAGTTATTCTAAAGAAAAGAAAAAAAACTAAAAAGAGTAAGAATGGTTATTAATATACTTCAGATCTAACGGTTAAGAAAATTCGGTTGCATAATAATAAATAACAAAATTTAAAAGAAAGACCAATGGTATTTTAGTGTTAGCCATATTTTCAAGTTTCATTAATTATTTTTTTAAATGCTGTTAACTTTTAGATACAATGTAATATTCGTTAGATGGTTGTGTAATATCAGGTTGTTATGTCTAATACTGATCATGATGTATTTTATTGTTTTTTTTTTTGTAAAAACATAATTTTTAAATAACACAATACTAAAAATATAGTTTTTTTTTTCATGTTTTTCATTTTATTGTGTAATTTTTATCAGTTTATTATGTAATCCTCATCAAACAGCTCATTATGTTTATTGCTAATCATTGAGTCTAGTGCTAGTTATTGTGTTATCCGTACTATTTATGTTGACCATTGTGTTATGCATTGTGTTGTTTAAAATGATGATTTTTTAATAACATAATATTAAAAAAATGTAAATATTTTATATATCTAGTTCATTGTGCAATCATTATGAGATAATTGTGTAATCTTTATCAAATCAAAAGATTATGCAATAAACTAAAAAAATTACACAATGATTTAAAAACATGAAAACACTATACGCGTCTTAAAAATAGAAAATACTCATTTATATGGTATAAGTTTTTTAAAAATAACTTTGTGTGTAAAACTTACGAGTATTTAATAAAAAGATTAAACTTGAGAATGAGAAACGTTGCCAATTTTACTCTTAGCCTAATCTTGATAACAAAAAACATGTGCCAACATTTTAATTATTCTTATATTTTTTAGTATTTCAAAACTTTATACTTAAACATTTCTCTTATGAGATGAAAACCAAAAGTAAGCGAACTGAAGTTACTGGCCTACAATTGCCTACATTTTTTAGAGATTAAATTTATTTAGAAATACACTTTTTTTATTTCTAGAAACACAAGAAAATAAAATAGTTTTAGTAATTTATTTATGAGTAAAATATGTTTTACATCTTTGAGGTTTTATATAAATTGTCATTTTAATCTAAATGTTTAAATTTTATTATTTGCATCCAAAAGTTTCACAAAAATTGTCATTTGAATCCACTTAACTACTCCAATTAATGCCGTTAAATTTTTCCGTTAAGTTTTTTAATTTAGGGGTATTTTAGTTAAAACAATTACAAAATAAAAAATCAGCTCTATGTGAGAAGCTTTAGGCGTTTAGTCTATTTTGATAATCACCATTGCGATTTTAATTTACCAGGCATGATAGGTCAGCATTTCTTTCATTTTTAAAAAATACATATCTGGACGTTTTATTAGATAAAATAAAATATAAGTATAACTTACTATAAGTGATTTATTTATAACTTTATAAAAAATACATAACAAAAACATATATAAATAAACAAACAAATCATATAACATAAATTATTTTATTTATACCATAAAAGATTATCATAAAAGTATAAAAATAATTAATAATATGACATAAACTGCCCATGAATAATAATTATAAAACATCAATTATCGTAACAATAATTAAACTTTAAAACAAAGATATCTATGTTTAACAAAACGGGTAAAAGTAACATAATTACTAAACCAAAATAAATTAACAAGACAAAACAATAAAAAACTATTACAGAGTCAAATCATAACTAAAATTATCAAAAGAGACTAAACACATAAAAACCTTCACATGAGTTGGTTTTTATTTTGTAATTTTTTTTGACTAAAATAACTTTCATGTTGCAAACTTAACGGAAAAAGTTAACCGTGTTAGTTAGGTGTAGTCAAATGAATTCAAATAGAAATTTTAGTAAAACCTTTAGATTCAAATTACAACATTTTAAACTTTTAGATCCAAATAGCAATTTCTATGAAATCTCAGGAAGTTAAAACACATTTAACTCTTATTTATTTGATTTTATTGAGCATAATATTAATATTTTAGCAATAAACACACTATACATGCCTAGATTTTTAAGAGATTTAAGCTATTTAGAAATATACTTTTTTATTGATGTTTTCTTATTTTCTTTTTATTCTAATATGCTAATTATATCATCATACTAATAACAAAAGAGGACTTGATGAATAGTAACCAAACTACTCAAATACTATCACGTGTAAATGTGAAGTACAATGTAATATTTTTTATGTAGCAATAATAACAAAAGCTAGCCAACCCAAGTGTTTGTTAATTAAGCGTAATGGTTAGTGGTATGTGATTGTCGAACGATCTCAAATTTTCACGAGGTAGGACGAATTGTATAGTATGAGGTTTCCTGGAAAGCAACAAGGGCAGTGCACCCCGACATGAGATACGTACTCATACTAGATATTGACTTTCAAGATTAAAGAATATTGTGCAAAAAGGGGCACTGCACCCCGACATGAGATACTCATATTAGATATTGACGTCCAAGATTAAAGAATTATTGTGCTTTTTTATGTTATCTTAATACATGGTTGTGTGAAGTTTATATTCTCTAGAAGAGCTTAAGTCACATAAGTATTAAGTGGACGTGCTAATAATTAATTGGTTATATTTATTAAATCGTGTAATTTTGATACGTATATTATGCTCTAAACGCATGTTTATATATTTTTTATTGGTTTCTTGTCTATATTATGCGAAGTGAGAGAAAATTGTCACTCAAAAGAACTTTAACCTATACAAATATAATCATGTTAGTCACAAATATCGATTTATGCTATATGTGTAACATATGGTATTATCAAACTAAGATAAATAAATGCTTTCATGCAATGCAACTCATTGTTTCTCATCTCAACCAATAAATTTCAATATATTTTTTTTTTCATATATAGTAACGTGAATACAAGGTGATCATGAGAGTGTGCATCAACATATTTTACAACTTGCATGAGGAGAAGTATGATTGTCAAATTAGTTAAAAACCAGAAGAAAATGATTAACTTTAAAACATGTATAATCCTTCAAAAGAATCATGATAGAGGGGTTTATAAAAATTAAAAAATTATAATTTTAAAAAGCATAATTATGAAAATAAAATGTTTTTGATAGGCTATTTAGAATATGATGCTCCAACAGGTATGTGACAAGAGGACCCATAAACACCTGGGTTTAGTGGGATTCATCTTATCAAATTATTGTGATCACTTAACTTCATAAACAAATAATTAACTTTAAAATAACAAAAATTTAAAATCTAAAAACTAAAATGAAAAAAGAAATCAAGATTTGAGAGGAGAATAATGATTATCTTGGGTTTTCTCATGTTATATGTCTCAAAAGGCCAGTAAGTCAAAAGGTGTAATTACAACTTCTTCATCCTAATCATTTATAATTACTATAGTAATAATACTTAGTAAAAACCTAATCATTTCTTTTAACTAATTTCTGGTTTTGGTGTCGCTCTTTTGCATGACTAAATAAATAAATTAACGGTTATTATTATAAGTTGTTCTAAAAATTTTATAACATTTTGTTTTAGAATGTATCTTATTTGTATTTTACTATTTAACATGATTATTTTTATTTAAACAGTTTTCATCCCGTTAATGAAAATTCATTAAGCTAACATACTTAGACTTCCTCATGAATACACTAAGCATCTGGATTGATCTCCTTGATGGAAACAATAAAACTGATGATGATGATGATGAAAGACATGTAGAACTAACCCCCTGTACCTCAAGGGCTTTTTTTTAATTGGGTTCATTTGCAAATGGTAATGGTTTATCACAACCCGATAAACTTGTTTATTATAACTACATCTTTCATTATTGGCACATAAGCACTTCCATAATGGTATTTACCGAACACCCAAAACACAAACATTTATAAAACATACCCACAAACCATAAAGCATTTGCAAATAAACTCGATTCAAATAAGACCTTTTACCTCAATTGTTTGAACCGGCTACAAAATTTTGATGATGTTAGTTTAGACCCCATATGTCTTATGAGTTTGGCTGTCATCAAAGCAGAGCCAAGCATGCGTTGATCTGATCTCGTATAAAGGATTGAAAAAGCTACATACACCAAAAAGTGGATGACTTTTGTTGACAAACAGAGTCACAGATCCGTTAGAAAACCCATTTGTAAAGCTCCATAGAAAAATTGACGTGGATAATATTTTTAAGTACGATTTAATGTTAAGTTATTCAACAATGAGAGTTGATCTTCTCCATTTTTTCTTTTTTTTTTAATAATATATATTTTTAAAATTAATTTACTAGTTATTAATAATAGATTTTTAATGACAAACACACAACGTCTTAAAAATTATTTTTAAAAACACATATTACACACAACCAAATCAATTTAGTAGAAATAAACATTAAGTGTCACTCACAAAAGACTATTGGATATTAATAGCAAATGAAAGGTTAAAAACCCAATAGCTTGTCATCATTTTTTAACGTACAATTTAACTATACATGTATTCATCATTTCTGTATGTGGGTTTTTGTAATTACATTGTGTATATTATTTTTGGTCAAAATTTCGGTTTTCAACTAAATAATTATTGAAAGAGTTTTAAGTTGTCAAAACACCTTTTTACCATTATGCTTAGTAAATAGAGCTTAGCATGCCAATGAATACTAGATCAATTGTTTTGAAAAAAAGCACCCCATGACTTTTCAAAGTGTAGGTCATGAGTTCGAGTCTCACTTTGTGCAATATACTTCTAGTTGGCTAGGGTTTTATCATAATGTGCCTTTGGGTGGTGGGTTTTCCCTGAATTAGTGGGCGGGCCGGGTCACCAGCGTTGTCTGTGTTTGTAGGCGTGGGTGGCCTTTCGTCATTGGGTTTACTCAGGTGATCGGGTTTAAAAAGTATTCATTAGCCATTAAAAAAAGTAAAGCTTAGCATACTCTAATTAACTAGGGGTTTACCTATGTGGTGTGGTGGATATGGTGTAATTTAGAGCTTTAATTTAACCAAATCAAAAACAAACAAACAAAAAAAATTAAATTTGCATTGACGACTTTTGACCACCTATAAAAAAGAGAAAAAATTGTTGAATGAGAGACTTGAACCCGTGATGTCCCGTATAAAATTTATGAATTAACCAACTTTTAAACAAGATTTATATAATATATGTCTATAAAATTAAAACATTATAATGCTATATTAGAATTTAATAAAACTTTATAATTATAAAGGAAAAACAAAATTGTATTAAATAGATAAAGACTCAAAAAATTAATTATTTTTAACCCGACTTGGTTTTTATCAATTTATATTGAAATGTCGATAAAATAAACATGTCGTGACGGTATATGCGGAATTTCTTAATATATTATATTTAAAAGTTATAAGAGAAAAACTAAAATATATAAAACTCAAATCTTAAGAATTTGTACTTCCTTACCTTTACACTAGTTTTATATGTCTTGTGACTAGGTATGTTAATGTGATACAATATAACTATGTTTCTTTGCAATCTAGAAAAAATAATAGTATTAGGCTGGAATCAAAGCACAAGTCATTAAAGTTAAGAAGTTAAAAATAAACGAGTAGACAGACACAAAAGCAAACGTAAAACGGACAAAAAATCAGTAATTGCTTAACAGTTGATACATGGGATTGTGTCATATTGAAATAAGAATTTCTAGTAGACGCAATACACGTAACAATTTCATTAATTTATGAAAATTTACCACCCCACTATCTAACAGAAAGTGGATGGATTAATGCCATAATGTTAATGTTTACGATTATAAAAAAATGTTGAGATCCCAAGTTTTTACAACTTACAACAAAAACAAATGGTCAAAAAGAGTTTTAAAAGAAAAGTTGGAAAAGTTTTTAAGAGAACGGTTGGAAAGGTTTTAATTAAGAGAAACATGGGAAGTGTTTTATAAAGTACGGGTTGATAAATGGTGTATGAATATTTTGTTTTGTTAAGTCATTTTATAAAGTTTTTTGGTTTAGTGTTTTTTTTACCTATTTGAACTCTCGATTAAAGGTGATTCGGCCATCTCCACAAAAAACTTTCTCTTGAGTCTTCATACTAGATGATGATGATGGGGAATCTCTGGACATGTGAAGCCGCATCCTCACAAAGCAACTTCAATACTCGAAGGACAAAACCGATACTCTTATTCTAAATGTTACACATTACAAAATAACTTCAAGACAATGAAGTTGCTATCTAGGATAACAACTAACCCATCCAATTAAAAAAGGGTAAATATCATAAAAAACCAACTTTCAGCTTTTTCTCACGAAAGTTTTTGTATAATTTTTTGCACGTAAAATAGCAACATACTTTCTGTTTTGTATCATAAAAGTCCCTTAACATTTTTTGCACATAAAAAACCAACATACTTTTTGTTTTTCACATAAAACCCCTCAATAATTATTTACACATTTAAGTCATTTCACTTTTTAAATTTGATCAAATTCTAAAAAAAAAACTAAAGTAACTTTTGCACCGATTGTTTTGTTTGCGTGTATTTTCCGCCCCTACATGGCTCGTTTAAGTAATTAAGTTATAGGATCCCGAGTTCAAATTGTTTAAGAGTTTAAGTATTTTCCGCCCCTACACTTTATATAAAAAAATAATTATTTACATATTAAATTCACTTCATTTGCTATAACTTAAATGAGTCGAGCTTGAGCTCACACAACTTAAACAATCTGAACTCTGGATCCTATAACTTAAACGAGCCATGTAGGGGCGGAAAATACACGCAAATAAAACAATCGGTGCAAAAGTTGTTTTAGTTTCTTTTTAGAATTTGATCGAATTTGAAAATTGAAATGACTTAAATGTGTAAATAATTATTGAGGGGTTTTTATGTGAAAAACAGAAAGTATGTTGGTTTTTTATTTGCAAAAAGTGTTGAATGACTTTTATGATACAAAACAGAAAGTATGTTGGTCTTTTACGTGCAAAAAATTGTACAAAATTTTCGTGAAAAAAAACTGAAAGTATGTTACTTTTTTATGATATTTACCCATTAGAAAATGTTCAACTTGTCATTACCGTTTTTAAAACAGTCTATGTCAAAAGAAATTTCATAGAAAATACTAAACGTTTTACAGTTTAGAGATCAAATTAAATAATTTCTGAAATTTTCAAAACCAAAATAAGAATAGACAACATCGACCAATCTTGTGATTACTTCTATTTATAACTATAGTTAATTATTTTATTGTTCTACCATCCTCTTTCATAAAAGTTATCTGAGTATTTTGCAAATTATATAAATTGAGATAAATAAAATGGTATAAAAGTTTTAGATATATGTATGAAATTATATAATTGACTTGTTTAAATAAATATATTAACATAAAAATCATATATATATAATAAATTAATAACTAAAATGTCATGTATAAGAATTTTTTTTAAAAGTAGAGGTTTTATAGAGAGATGGTTGACAATAGGGGTTTTTCTTTTTGGGGTTTGACATCATGGGCGGGTTCTCTATCTCGGTCAACGTGTCACATGGGAATCCATGTGAATGTATGAGCTGTCAAATCAAACTTAGAACTCGCCCCTACCATGAGCGAGTTCTCAAAAATCAAAAATTATTTTTTTGATGGTGAGCAAAAATTATGTCAGGACTAGTATATTATATATATTAACAAAAAAGAATGACGTATATATGCTTGAGAGTATAATACGTATGCAAAGCAGCGAAGATACTTTTCTCACCTTAATTACAAATTAAATCATCATCTGAAATTCAGTTTCAATTACTTTTTAACGGGATCGAGGTGATTACATGAAATTTGAGGATGAAAAAAAGGCAAACCGATAATTGAAACGAAAAACGAATTCACAATTCAAACACGATTAGAAACCAACCCAATTTTACAATTTAATTGGTTGTGGGTTACGGTTCTCACTTTCTTAAACACAATAAAAAAAAACCATTTTTTTATTTAGTTTTTATATTACCAAAATTTTCCCGCTTCTCTCTTCTATTAATATCACATTAATTACTAATAATAAATTAAGAAATAAATCTTTTTATTAATATTGATATTTATAAAATGAGACATTTTTCTAAAATAACAAACTTTTTTAAAAATATTAGATTTTTTAAGTAAAAGTTTTATAAACAAAAATTAATTAAAATTAAGAGTTATAATAAAATTATTTTAAAAAATCACATTTTTAGAATGTTTGTTTTGAAACAAAATTTTTAACTTTTTTTTTATAAAAATAAAAAAAGTTAAAAAAAGATTAAAAAGTTGATATTATTATTTTATTATTTATAGTCATTACTTATCATATTTTATCTTAAAATATCGTTTTCTAACTATTAAATTTTTATTATATATATTAATTTATTTATTCAACCCGTATAATACACGGGTTTACTAAATCTAGTATATAATATACTAATCATGATTTAATTTTTGCTCACCACCGAAAAATAATTTATGCTTTTTGAGAACTCGCCCATGGCAGGGGCGAGTTCTGAGTTTGATTTGACAGCTCCTGCATTCACATGGATTTCCATATGACACGTTGACCGAGATAGAGAACCCGCCCATGAAAGGGGCGGGTACCCCTAATGTCAAAACTCAAAAAGAAAAACCTCTCTTGTCAACCATATCTTTTTAAAACCCCTATTTTTAAAAAAATTCCATGTATAAGCCTCTTGATACTAGTTTTCCCATCTCTCTTCTATTAATGATAAAATTAACTACTAATGATATTATTCATACTTTTTCAAATTCAAAATTCGATTTTTTGCGGATGAATTAATTATATGATCTTTTTATTATAAAAACATAATAAAAGCACACTTTTAAAGAAGAACTTTTTATATAATATGAAGTTTTTCTAATACAATAATAGAAAATGACATTTTTAAAATGCAGTTTTAAAATGTTTGAAAAATAATTTTTTTAAAACAATATTTGTTTAAAATTTTTTTTTTAAATATAATATTCTTATTTATTACTTCAAATAATACTTAATCGTAAAATTCAATCATATCTTAAAGTATTGTTTTATAAACTTAAATTTTCATTACTAATTATTTAATTTTTTATTCGACCAGTGTATACGACATGCAAGGTTATTACAACTCACCTGTTACCTAGACCGTTTTTATTCCTTTTTTTTAGCGGCCAACGAAGTAATTGAGACTTTTGTAATTTGATAATTTGTAATTAATAAAACATTAAGTAATTGATACTTTAATAAATCATTTAACTCTTATGCTCTTTTTTAAGAACGAGCCATACTCTAAATCCTAAATCCAGATCACTACACAGGAAGCTAGAACGACGAAAACAAATGAAATTATCAATGATACCTTGCGTCATCATGGAATCCAACGTCTTACCCCTTCATTCATATTCAAATGAATTAAAGCACAACTCGACATCACTAAATCAATCGTCTTCCTCTTGCCCAAACGGATATACAAAATTTCGGATGGAGGTTAGTTTAAAGTACGACAAATGTGCAAATTATTTTTAAAAAATAATATTCCATGTAATTATTAACATTAAAGGACATAACATGTAATTTTATATATAAATAAATGACACAATTTGTAATTTACTCAAGATTTTGTGTTTATTTATTTAGTATACATAAATGATAATCATAAAAAAAATTACACATACAAACCCTACTCGGTGTTCTCGCAATTTCGCTATGCTACTAACGCAATTTATTGTGTTTATTTCAATTTTCAATCAATCATTATTTCGCTACTTGTTTTTATCTTTCTTAATTTAACCTATAGACACGAGTAATGAAGCTACTTTATAAATAAAATAAATAAAAGAGTGATCAAAGTTATTAAAATCTGATGTGTACAAATCAAAAGACAATATCAAAAGAAGCCATCATATGATCAAGATTTTGTAGCTTATACCACTTTATACATGCCGACAATACTTTTTAGTCAGTTTAATAATTTAAATTGACCCTTTGTCCACCGTTTTAGAAAAGGTATTCGAAAAAAATAAGAGTGAATTACTTTTCGTTATTTAAGTACATAAAAACTTATAGGTTGTCTTTAAATTTTAAATAATACAATTATTACTTTGAGTACAAGGATGTCTCGATTTTCATTCCTACTATAGGGAGATGGAGCCGGCACCCCCCCCCCCCCCCCCCCGGGATTCCGGTAAGCCCAAAAATTCCTCTATACGGTGAAAAAACCCTAGACTCTACAGAACTCCACACCACCTCATTGTTACTGTTTTGGACCGTTGAACAACAGTTATTTTACCGTTTTAGTATTTTAATAATTTTACACTATAGTTATCTCTCAATCTCACTTTTTTGTATGCTTCTATTTCAATCTATTCTCTAAAATATCACTCAATCTCTTATTATTATTTTTTTCTCTAAACAATTTGAAATCATCATCCCACTCGGGCAAAAAACAACTTAATTCTAAAAGCTTAATAAAAAAATCAAACCTCACAATCACCTTCTTAGTAATCTAACCCATTTGACACCCTCTAATATTATTCGCAATTCCAACCGACGCCTACTACAATCAATACACATACTTTCCGATGTCACAATCAACAATTTTCAAGACCATCATCATGAAGACTTTGATTTTAGCCACGAAACACTTCCTCCGGAGGGTGAGGAGATAAATTGTCCGGGAAGGATGAGGAGGAGGAATTGGCGGGTGAGGACGAGAAGGTATCGTCAAACGCAAAAGAAAAGTATAGCAGAAGAAAAGGCGAAAGCTAGAAGATGGACCAATCAAAAGAAATGACGTTAACGAGTGCTTGATTATCAACAATAAATAAATTCTAGATGGTTTTTGGAAGAAGGTGTAACATTAATTTTCTATTTTTATTTTTTAAAATTCTTTAGATTACCGATCAGGCGATCATGACAAAAGTAAAAAGACTAATGTTTGAAGCCCATTACTACTTGTAAACATACTTAATAGGGGCCGGGGGGGGCCGCCGCCCCCCCCCCCCTCTCTTGTTTTTTTCGCCGGTAGTGTTAAATTTTAGTCCGATAGTATAAATTTTTGGGCAGGTAGTGTAAATTTTTGTACAATTATCGAGTTCGCCCCCCCTAAAAAAATTAATTTCGACCCCGCCCCCCTACGAAGGAGTTCAAGCTCCGCCACTGAATGTCCGGTTGCTCCATTGTAGCCTTCAGGAGTGCCTCAACAATTAGTTAAAGTGCATGCCACTTGCACTTCTCGGTACGCTCCTTTCGAGAGTTGGGGCTACTCCTCAAGTGTGTATAAGGCAAGACGAAACCAATAATTTACGATCATAAGCAAGCCGAAATGGCTTATCGAAGTACACTGCATGGCACTAATAAAATTATCTAGTAGGTTATTTTAAGTTGTTTGTACTTCTAAATGTACCATGAAATCTCTATTTTATGTTGTTTGTGGATGACAACGTTCGTAACAATGTAACATACTTTTGCTTTACCATTTAAATATTTAAGAAAAATATTTAAAACTAGAAGACAAAGATATCTTCAAACATAATCCAATCCAGTGCAAATTAAAGCTTCAAAGTTTTGCTTCAATCCCACTTGATTCTTCTCTTTCTTTATTTCTTCCTCTTAACTTCATTTCTAAGTATGATTTTCTTTATTCTTTCTTATTCCTAATTTATGATTATTAAACTTAATTATTTATGGTTTTCTTAACTTTTTTAATTTATTATTTATTTGTCAGTTTGGAAAAATAAAAGACACAACCTTTACACACTAAATATCTTTTTTCAAAGTCCCTTGTATCCCCCTGCCCCTTTGCTTGCTTATATATTTGTAGTGATAATAACAGCTAACAGCTTCTTCTTTAAACATACACACTCATGGGTCACCATTCTTCATGTTGTGTGAAGCAGAAGCTTAGAAAAGGATTATGGTCTCCTGAAGAGGATGAAAAACTTCTCAAATACATTACAAGATTCGGTGTCGGTTGCTGGAGTTCTGTTCCTAAACATGCTGGTTGTTATCTTTTACTCTCTTGTTTACGCGATACCCGACTGTTAAATACTACAAATTGAAACATAATAAAAGAGTTTTGGTTGTTTTGTGTCAAGTCTGTTGCAAATTACAAGAATATATATGGATTCTTGTTCTTTCTCGAATCGAATCATGATCCTCTCTCATTTTCTTCTCTTTTTGATACAAAATAATAAGAAAAACTAGTCTTTTTGTTGTTGTTTGTGTATATATGATAATGTTATATATATATAGAGTTTGAAACATTTTAACTTATTTAGGAATCTTGATCAAAAAGCAGGATTGCAGAGATGTGGGAAGAGTTGTAGGCTTCGATGGATAAACTATTTGAGACCCGATCTTAAAAGAGGAATGTTTTCGCAAGAAGAAGAAGATCTTATTCTTCATCTTCATCAAGTTCTTGGCAACAGGTAGTATAATTTGAAACGAAAAGTATTCGATTATTTAATTACGCGAAATGGGTGTAAAATTTTGTTGAATCTTGTGGAAATTTGTGCTAAAATTGGTACCCAGGTGGGCTAAAATTGCTGCACAGTTGCCAGGAAGAACAGATAACGAGATCAAGAACTTTTGGAACTCGTGTTTGAAGAAGAAACTAATGAAACAAGGGATTGATCCAAACACCCACAAGCAGATTACTAGTAATGATCATCTGAAAGAGAAAAAGGTCGAATTCTTAGATAAGAAGCCTGAGTTTTTCGCTACTTCTTCATCATCAATGCCAGTAATAGCTGAATTAGAAAATGCTTTTCATTTCAACAGTGGTGGATTAATGTTGTCATCATCATCATCAATGGAAACTAGTTTGATACGCAACAATTTCTTGAGTAAATCGATCTGTGATCCGTTGTTCTTGGTTGAACTCCATTCGGGTATGGATCCAATCGGCTACAATCCAAATCTTTTAGCTCAATTTCACCAAACAAGCTATGAAACATCATTGCCAAATTTAGCAAGTTTTGATCATCAGAAAGTAGACTTTTCTGATCATTCGGGTTCGAAAATGACTGCGAATTCATTCATGATTAATGAAGGTAGAGAGAGTTCAAGCACCACCAATAGTTCAAACATGAACACAAGTCTTTCTGCAGGATTTCAACCCATGACATTTGAAGGTGAAATGTTTGAATTCAATGGTGTTAATGTCAAATCTGAAGAAAGATCTGTGGGTCGATGGGGACATCATATGCATGAGGTACAAGTCAATAATGCATCAGATATCAATATCTACCCAACGGGGTCACTACATGGGGAATACACTCATGTCTTCCATCACATATGATTGACCCATGTAAATTTCAAAAATACCATTTATTATATCTTATCAACAAATAAAAGGTTGATGGATTAGATACCCGCGTAAGTAACGCGGGTACACTGCTAGTTTTATACTGTAAGGTTTGCTCGACGGTATAATATTTTTGTTTTTTTTTAAGCTTTTGGTTTCTGGTATATAGAGAAATGACTAAAGGCATTGTAAAGCTTTCTTGATGTTTCCTGAATTGTTCATAGGGTTGGGTACAACATTCTTATGTGGATTTCACCTACTAATATGTATATTGAAGTGTCAACTCGCGTGTTGTGTTGAGTTTTCTTTTTCTAACTCCGTATTTAACATGGTTAGTTTTTATTATTTTTGGATGGGAGCAATTTGAGGTCGACAATTCTTTTAGTATTTCGCCTCTATGTTAGTGACATCCTTCGTGTTATGAATGTAACGTGATACAATTGTCTAGAGATTCTACTCAGCCCGCATTTCTACGTATATTCTTGTCAGAATCTTAATTTGAAATACATGTCGTATAAAGTTAACTTTACACATAAAAGGATTTCTACGATATACAAATTTAGTAAGACTTCGTAAGCATAAGAAAGAAAACTGAAAACCAGACATAGATTTGAAAAACATGGTTTAGAAGTATTAGGTGGGACCCAAACATTGAGTAATATATATGAGCACACACACTTTAGATAAGAAGTGTGCCCAAGTTTCCTTATGTGTAACAAAAGTTCATAAAAATATTCTAACTGACAATAAGTCAGAGAGGTAATAACTCAATAATTGAACTCAAGTTCACCACTTTTACATTTTCTTGAAGAGCAAAAGAGAAAACTTCAAATAACATCATGTCTTATGTTGACAAAAATGTAAGGTATAAAATTAGTCTCTTTTTACAAGCTTTTCTCTTTTCATGATCATGAGAACGTGTGTCCAGTAAACTTACGAGACAGTAAATACTCTGATAACAACGTCATCAAGTGAATCGTAATTTATGTTGGACATATGATCTTTAATAGGTTATGACAGAAATACAGTGAAATCATGATTTGAATAGATGTTTATGACTACATCAAAGGTTGTGAAAACAAATGGTAAGTATTAAGTAGTGCACACACAATATCATAACTATGACATGCAAGGGAAAAGAGGATTCATAAATACTTCACTTGCCATGTTTGTAAAGTTTAAACGTCGTGGTGTAGGGGTCGTCAATTAATAACTGAGGTTAAGTAGATGCGTATGCAAGATTAACATCTCGCCATGAAAGAAGATAAGGACAGGCTTAAAATGTGAAAACTATGAAAGCTTAAATAGCAAAAGCCCAAACAAACAAAACTTTCCCATTTGTGTTAATAAGTTCACCAGCAAAGGGCCCTAAAAGAACCAAAACTTTTGCAATAAGTTGTTGGGAACATAATAACCAATGTAAATAAAGTCACCCCTTCATTATTCCTCAACTGTTCATAAAGTTACAAGCCAGCCTAGCCAATAGTAATCACTTTAAATTTGATACTTAATGATATATTTGTACATAAAAGAAACTTCAAAGAAATTATAACTTCAACTAGCTAAGCGTGTGAACACGACTACACAACCTTTTAACCATGATCAAAGGTCTTGATACAAATCTCATACTTGGATACTGATCGTGGTTAACTATTAGGGGTGTTGTCAATGGCCGGACTGTCATTATCATCACCTCTAGAGTTGTTATACGTATAATTCAAATGGAATCAAACCATAAAGAATGCCAATTATGGAAAGTTAAAACTGGGGCCATTGTTTTAAATACAAATGTACAGTTGTATCATTGTTTTATGCGTTTCTATTGTTTTAGACACGAGCCTATGAGTCTTCTTGTACCATATCAGTTACTCAAGTCTATCTAGAAAGAACCAAAACTTGCAGCAGTTTAAAGAAACTCATTTGATCATCATTAATCAGACTTTAAAACATGCATGGGGCTCACTTGTGTAAGGTTATGATTGTTGACAAACTTACAGTCACTTAAAGAACATTGAAATCACTTTAAATTTGTTATTAATGGTAAATCTAACACATGCTATCATAAAAATCAAAACTTGAAGCAACTTAAAGAACCCAATTTGATTTCAACAATCTAATTCATATTGGAGTCTATTGTCTATATGAAACTCACCTGAATGAGGGACAATGTATTTGACAATGTATCACATGCAAACTAAAGAACACAAATTATCTAAAAGCAACTGCATTTATTAGTTGTTTCCGTTTTGGGATTTCGAATAGTTACTTGATGAAAAGGGGTTATTCCAATTGTGAATTTAACGAGAAAACTTTCTGTAAGAAGCCGAATCTTGAAAAGATAGTTCACCATCCGAATATGGATAGCCTTTAAAGTGAAAGAGACATTGGTTTAGTGAAGAACGGAAGTTGATCCACAGGCAAGGTTTGTAGCGTGAAAAGAGTAAAAGATCAATAAGATGATTAACATCTATATATAAACATGGTGAACATGAAGTTTATTGAAAAATAACCACAAGTGTAAACTAACCAATAAAAGCATAATATGTTAAATTATATATTATCTAGACTTTATTTATTTATTTATTATTTTTAGTTTATTATTATTATTATTATATTTATTATATATTAATATTATATTTATTATATATTATTCTTATATTTACCTCTACTACTAATTCTACTACAACTATTACTATTACTACTATTAAAAAAGGTTCAAATAAAAAGTCTCCTAAAACTAAAAAGTACAAGAATTAATCTCAACCAACAATGGCTTTAATCAATAGGTGAGATCAATTTATAAGAAAAAGTTTATTCGAACAATATTTTAGTAATAACCATTTTTCTTGACTTTTTGCAAGTTCCTCCATTTTTTAAGGGTTATTGAATTTTAATAATTATAACTTTCATTTATTAGTTGGGATTAATCCCAACTCAATAAATATTTACAAACACTCACAACTTTAAACTTATTTTCGTCCAACTATCTCTTACTAACTTAGAGTTAACACAGCTAGTTTTTTTATGACGTGTACTGCTTATCTAGCCAAAACCCTAAGCACAAAGTTGAAATCTACCATAAGGTTCGTCAATCTAAAACTTCTGCATCCTCTGTCAATCTCTACCTTCTTATCTGAACCACTTGACTCGTTGAAAGTAGATTTTAAGTGATATTGGAGGCTAACCACTAGAAAATGAACCTTATGACGGCTGGGTGGAGGGTGGTGTTGAAAAATGGCTCTAAGTTGGCCTCATTTCATGAAAAAAACTAACGGGTTAACTCTTGATTAGTAAGGGATCGTTAAAGGAAAATAAATCAAAGTTGGAAGTATCTGTAAATATTTACTAAGTTTCGATCAATAAATTATTACCATTAAAAATACTCTTATTCAAAAAATACTCTTCTCTTAAAAATACTCTTCTCTTAAAAATACTCAACATAAATCCGTTCAACAACCTTTTAAACCAAGTTTCCTACAAACCAAACCGAATCATCGACCCGAAACAAAAGCAATATATTCCGAACTTAGAACTCATACCCAAAACTCAAGCGGTATCGGGCAAGTGTATTCCCAAAACACAACCCCCGCCACCACCAAAAGATTAAAAAAAAAAAAAAAAAAAAAAAAATTACAAACACAATCATAACCAAGCCGGAAACCTAAAAGTAAAAGTGGACTATTGATGAAGAAGTTGTTTTTGCTTGGGCATGGTTTGACTTCTCTAAAGACCCAAAAGTTAGTGTATATACTTTTAAATTTTAATTTTAAGTTGTAGAAACTTTAACATACACAAACGTGTATTTATTTTGAATTCATTATTGTTAGGTAATAGTCAAAAAGGTAATGATTTTAGAGATTAGTAACCATTATCACTCTTCAATTCATAAAAACCTCCCCTAACGTACCCCCTTCATGTTAACAAAAAAGTGGAGGGATCTTCATCACAAAGTCTATGAATTTTGTGCTATATACTTAAAAAAAACAAAAGGTCATCATAACAGTGGCAATGAAAGCATCGTTTTTAATGGCGTGATGGATGGATATAGAAACATGTACAAAATGAGATTTACTTGAATCAATGTGTTGAACATTATAAGGCATATCACGAAATGGCACCCCGTCCCCTTAATGTCACAATCATGATCGCAAGCAAACATACAAAATCCCTAGATAGTGAACCTCCTTCTATTGATCCCCTTAGAGTATACCTCAACGACACCGACAACAAGACCATTAGGCCTCAACTCCAGACACATCCAAACGCTTGGGCAGGAGAACCAAAGATAAACGACATGTGGCAACCTCATCTGGCAAAGATGATTTAAAGGAAAGTATGAAAATTATATTGGAGAGGATGAAAACTTTCAACGATCGGAGAAACTAGAATCGAAGAAGATTAACAAATAATGCAAGGGAAAAAACAAATGAAATGAGAATACTTTGTATGAATATTGATCACTCGACAGGTCTGGTCGGTAATTGACGGAAAAAATGAAGCAAGATATCCATAAAGAAAGATGAAATGTAGTGGAATATGAACATCTATGTTTATTTTAAAAAAAATAAATTAATGTAATGTCTCAGAAAATAGAGTATTGATATCTATGTTTACCACTAGGGTTGGCCCAATGGTAATCTCGTGAAGCACCTAAAGTTTAAAGGTCTTGAATTCATGTTCTACAAGGATTAAGACTAAATATTATAGCCAGACATGTAGTAAAACCTTACAAAATTTGTATCGAAAACTTAGTATAACTCATAGTAAAATACTAAAATTCTAACAGAAGCCATAACTAAATTCCA
This sequence comes from Flaveria robusta, assembly GCA_025506415.1. Classification (NCBI taxonomy): domain Eukaryota; kingdom Viridiplantae; phylum Streptophyta; class Magnoliopsida; order Asterales; family Asteraceae; genus Flaveria; species Flaveria robusta. Next base: position 5,941,400 of record CM046474.1, on the reverse strand, counting down.
TAGCAGAATCGGGAGCAAAAGCTGTAGTAATATCTATGGCTAACATCCATGGTAGAATCGGTAGCAACACAATGTGGCAAATTGTATTTAACCAAATTGTAGCAAAATCTATAAATTAATTGTATTTAACCAAATTGTAGCTAAAATTCAGATCCACGCAGATATCCATAGCCAAATTTGTAGTAGAATTTGTGACCTACTTTCTTTTTTAGCTAAAACCATCGTATGTATGACTTCATAGTGAAAGAAATTTGCAATAAAAGTTTGTACCAGCAGACCAAGGAAACGGGTGTTTACTACGTATTTAACATAGCAAACTAGCTAATATGTTACTTTATAGTAATCGTAGCGTTAGACTATCTAAGCGATGTTTTTAATAATAAGTTAACACAAATTACAAAACATCAAAAAACAAAGAATATTGACTTATATTGTTATTGTGTAGAGGAAAAGTCTTGCAAATATCTATTATTATTCAAGTTATAAATAAAATTATCACTTTATTTACAGTGCTGTATTATACATATTTGTATTATAATTATTATCAATATTGTTTTAGTTTAACATAAATATATTATTTTATTATTATTAATTTCATGTCATTTACTGGGTAATCAAACGTGTAATGGAATGATTAAAAGAAATTTGAAATCAAGTGTTGGATTATGTCACTTGCATTGTAGATTTGTAGCCCACTAATAAAAGACAAACCCTCTAATTCTTTGAAGTGAACCATAATTGACGCCTAAAAATACAAATTCGAATAAAAAAAATGCATAACCAAACAACATATATTAAAAAGGTTAAGCAATTCCAGTTATTTCTCTTGATTACATGATTTCCATAAGATAGTACACGCTATATTATAGATTAGACCATCTACAATCGTCGTCCTCAAAGACAAATGTGGACGATCTAGTGAAGACGTGAAAGAGGGGTGTGGATCGACAGCAGAAGGAAGTGACCACAAGGACCATAAACAGAGAATGAAAGAGAATGTGTGCAAAGCATCAAGGAGGGCGTTTTGCCGACATGGAGACCACGAGTGTTGGCGTGATAGTGAACCCGTGGTGTAATTGTGGGTGCCCTTAGCGATGTTTAGTGTAACTCACGAATTCGAAACACACAAAGCAAAACAGAAACAAAGCTCAATGAGATGCAAGCTTCATAATCATACAGTTCTACCAAAATCCGTTTGTAGATGTCAAATGGTGATAGCCCATCTTCAAAAGCTCAAATCTAGTACCACAAATTGATGTAATAAATTCCATTGATTAGCTCTAATCATGCATTTCAATCAAAATAGAACTTCCAAATGGAAGATGATTAGCTCAGATTAATATCAAACTTAATTCACCAATTGTTTGAGAAACTGAATGTGATTAGATGTAGATACAACATCCACAAAAAAAAAAAAAAACTCTTAGATCCAACAGCAATACCACTAATCACAAAACCATCAGCAGAAAACAAAACACAATTAAACGATTTCGAATCAAAACTTGGATAAAATATGAGTTCAAATTCAACAAAACTAACAGCAACAACCATACTCATCAACAACAATCAGAAAACAAACCTAAGCAGTGAGCACAACAGCACCTCCAGCCTCCTTAATCTTCTTCTCAGCATTCTTCGAAATCAGCTTCGCCTTAACCACAATCGGCTGAGACGCAGGCACAGTCCCCTTCCCCAACACCTTAAAGTATCCATACTGAGTAACATCGATCACCGGAGCCTTATCAGCAGTCGCCTTCTCCTTCACGTCCTGAGGCACCATCGACCAGAGCTTGTCGACGTTGACGATAGGGCAGTAGAACTTGTTACGGAGCTTGTGGAAGTACCGCATACCGACTTTACCGAAGTATCCAGGATGATACTTGTCGAAGAGGATCCGGTGGTGGTGCATACCTCCGGCGTTACCTCTGCCGCCGGGATGCTTCCGGTGCTTTCCGATGCGGCCGTGGCCGGCGCTGACGTGGCCGCGCTTCTTCCGGTTCTTCCTCAATCTCGTCGTCATTGTCGCCTGCGGAAACAAACAGATGGCAAATCTGAAACTCCGATTCGAATCAATTCACGAAGATGATCGATTAACAATTGCTAATTTGAGTTGAATAATGATAATAGTTTACGATAGAAACTTCAAAATGCATAGAGATGTATTAAAGGTCGTTGATGAAACGTACCCGTGAAGCAGATGTTTGGTGAAGGAAGGCGGCAGACACCCTAGGTTGCAGACGAGCGAAGGAAATGAAACCCTAGATTGATTTTATAGCAAACAGATGAAGTATGATGGTGTGGGCTTTCGTAGTGTGGAAGCATTTGGGCTTGGTTATTTAGGCTTTGATTATCTTATTGAGCGGCCCAAGTGCCAAATCAACTATTCTAAGAGGGTCTTTTTCGTATTCGAGGCCCAATTCATTCTATTGTTTGTTACACTTTTTATTTATTTACTTTTTTGACGGGCAAAATTTATTTTCATTTTTCATATTACAAAATATTTGTATTTTTGAGACATACAACTATATATATCTCTAAATGAAAATTTGTGGTTATGGCAGTCGTGTCACGCCGCTTATGACATTTGCTATATGGTTTCTCACTTCGTTTTATCTAGATTTTTCTGTATAATACTTATGGTTTTGATAGTTCAAGTTATGTATTTTTAATTGATATATTTTCTCTTTTACTTTTTGAAAGTTGGTTTATGCAAGAATATGCTAGTTTATGTATCAGTTGTTAGTTATTGATATTTTTATATAGATAATATTTTCAGTCAAGACCATCCATTTACTAGACAATATTTTGATAATATAGATAATATTTTCTTACATGCTTTTAATAACTTACTAGACAATCCATTTTCATAAGATTAAATACCCCAACATGAGAACGATTTTATGCTAAGTTATAAGCTTTTAAACAACTAAAATTGATCAAAAGTGATAGATTTCTGTATCATCTTCATGTCCATTGGTATGTGTGGTATGATTTTACCACAACTCTATAGGGAAAAAATGTTAAATAATATATAAGTGAATCGTGTTATACTAGTTAAACAAGACAAGTGCAATCTTATGTATATATTGCACATTTACGACAGGAAAAAATCAATCAATTTTGCTTGAAAAACAAGCACACTCAAAAAATTTGCGTTCCACTTGTGAATGAGCAACTCTTAACCCGTTTTGACTTGTTGTAGGTATATTAGAACGAGTAACTCCTGTTACTTGTAGTTGTTGATCAGCCATAACTTGTTTTCCGTTACAAATTATGGACACTTCACAAAAATCAGGTGCATTCTTCTTGATGAACTCTCCTTTGCTTGGCCCCTTTCTCAACCGCCTATAAAACAACATGAATCATTCAATTTATCTTTCTAATGATTTTATACCAAAATATCTAGCATTTTTACAAAAGTTTATAAACTTACCTTAGTGAGGGTGTGCGTTTAGTTCCAATGACTAGGTTGGTTATGTTGACAACATGAATAAGATCTAGAATAGCCTTAGTTGTGGTATTGCTCTCGAGAAGCATTGTCTCAACGGATATCTGTTCACCCAACCCTAAAATACTATTATATATGCAAAGTACTATCTTTTTATATGAAATACTATTAAATGAAGCATACCTTGGCATCTGTGCAGAGACGTATATACTTTTGTAAGAGGCTTCTTCTTTTATTATTCTCCTCATTTATGTAGATTTGGACTTGCTCTTTGCTTAATTGGCTCCTCGATAGCTTTCCAACTTTTTGTAACATCAAAGCAATGTATGAGATAATAATATTATGGGTAGTTTCAAACGTTGTTTAACAAGAAAGTAATGATATCACATAACTAGATCATATAACTTGGTCACATAACTATAATTAAGGAGCTAGTAACCCGGTTCTTAATAACTTTTAAAGCAATAGCTCAGAAAAAAAAACCACAATCTAGTTGCCTCTTAACAACCCAAGAGTTCACCAAAGAATGCCTAAAATCTATACTAATAAAAGATTACATGTGATGTCACATGTCATCACAAGGTTTCACCTCACAAAAAATTTCCCGCCTAAATCTCATTTAACAACTTTTTCATAAATCATGTTATTTTATTTATATTTAAGATTTAAGATTTTAATTTTTTAACTAACTCAATCACCACCAATATTCTAGGGATTTTAAATTTCTTACATCAATCATTTCAAATTTTATTTAACCAACTTAATTTTTATATTAATCTATCTCACAAATTCTAATTTTTGCATTATTATCTACTCTTTTTTTATTTTGTTCAAACATCAAGTAAGATATTTTTATCTTTTATAATTGTACCTACTATACATACAACGATTATATTTTGTTTCTTTTATATTTTTTTTTGTTCGTTATTATTTTTTTCATAAGGAATTAATTTCGTTGTTTACTTTATGTTTTAATATTTATCTTAGTCGCTTATTAAATATCTATTATAAGGTTTTGATTATCACAATGAAAAAAAATCAACATTGGTTTATTGTTGCTAGCAGAAAATTGATTTTAAATTAAGTCTATATTATATGCAATAATCAAATATTTTTCGGTTTATAAATTTATATTTATGTTATTTTTTCAATAAACTTTTTTATTTTTTAAATTTTATTTTCTAGGCATGAACAACCTTTTAGTTGTTTGATTGTTTCCCAAAAACTGCGTTTACACATCTTCTTTAACAATCCATTACGTCAAATATACATAAATTTCCAAACTCTAAAGAAAAACTAAATGTTTAAAGAAGGAGCTCAACCAAATGAATCGCACATTCATGTATTTAATTTTGATGTGTGCAATATTGATCACCATCTTAACAATTTAACAGTGTTTTTTTCTCGTCGTAATAGAGATTGAATACAATCTATTTCACCGTATTATCACTTAATTTAAAAACAAATAATGTTTAAATATTTTTTTACATTTTTATATTATATGTATTTTCTATTTTTCAACCCGTGTAATACACGGGTCTATAACCCAGAATGTTTATAGTGTAGTGTCTTTTAATTTCATTATGGTTTAGTGTTTACATATTATTTGATATGTGTTATTGTAAAGTTAGATTTGAATGAAATTTATGTTGGTATTACATTCGTAATTCATAACAATAAATCAAATATAGAAATTGTTCGTGTGATTGATCAAATGAGTGGTTAAACCTATAATTTATGATATATATGACGGAGAAGTCTTTTCTAATTTACGTTTACTGAAATAATAAGTTCTCAAGTAAACCAAAATAAGATCACCGTCAAGTCGACTTTCGTCTCTACTCAAAGGTTTTTTTTTAGTCAAGCTTCATTCTCCCTTTTAAAAAACTACAATAATAGTTACTAATTTTAAAAGTTGTTTATCCAAATTAATTGTAATTACTAACTTTTAAAGTTGTCACACATATGATCCATAAAAAGTGATGATCGTTAATAAACTCATTATTATTCTTAAATGACATTTTAACATTTATTATGACTTCATATACGGATATTATCTTATTCTTATATTAAAAATATATATAAAACCCACCACCCACTCCCACTCAATAGTAAACCATCGACTTTTCAACATATAATTTTATTATTTATTTTAACATAATCACATTTTTCTTTTATTAACTTTTGGGGAGGGTGGTGGGGTGTGATTTGAGTTTGTGAATTTCTTCAATCAAAAAGGAAAAAGTTGTGTTTGGTTACAACTTACAAATACAAAAAGGGTAAAGGTGTCTTTCTAAAACATTTTACTATATTATTTAACGACCATCTTATGGACTGAGTAAAAGATAAAATTTAAAATTAAGGACACTAATGTAATTAAACTAATTATAACTTTAAACAAGATAATGACACACAATACCATATCTTAACACATAATCAATTTTTTTAAAGATCACGATCATCTTTTCTTTTTCTTTACACAACAGCTAAAACTCAAAAACTATTTTAAGTATTTTTAAATCTATATTTTTATTCATTATAAGATTAGAACGTTTAATCAGTCGGTAAAAAAACACACTTACTACAAACTTCTGTTCATGACAACCTTATAACATATTTATGCGTAATTTTTAACAGATATAATGAATGTTACGAAAAGATAAGTTAAAAAGTTATATGATCACCTTAATTATCTAGCATACTTGATCTAAAAAAGTGAAAATGCTTATACGATTCGCCCATTTTATATTCGATATTAGTTTAGATTTTTCGTATTCAACTGACTTTATCTTTAATTTACTCCTAATATATTTTAATCAATTATAAAACTTGATTACTATCATATGAATTTTTCCAGCCAAACATAAAAACAAACTTATGATAACCAATTCATTACCCGGAGTCTGAATATGAGTGACAGGCGGGAAAACATGAACCAGATAAACCCGAGCTCCGGGAGCCACAACATGATCAACAGCCCATTTCACGACATCGAGATCGTGTTTCCCGACAGCAACAAACACATCAACGGCTTCTCGACTAACCCCGCTCCGGCTGACCTCCGGTTCTTCAACCTCCACGATCTCCGGCGACATGACCCGCTGCCGCCACGAGCTGTCTTCTTCAATCTCCGGTGACCCATGATCATCATGATTACCATTTTGATGAGTGATTCTATCTTCTGACATAACAATTAGCAGAAATAGATAGTGAGTTAGGGGAGATGAAAACAAAGGTTTGTGAGAGTGGTGGCGGTGGCTTCTTGTGAAATATGAATATGTCTCGTTGCTTTCAAAGCTTTTTTTTGTATAAATAAATGGTTTTAATCTTTCTTTATGTCACCATTTTTTTTCTTCATATTTAATACACACATGCCAGTATGACACACGTATGTATACGCAACAATTTTTTTATTTTAGTTCCATTTATGGTGTGATAAAAAAATGTATTTGTTTTGAATTGTTTACATTGCTTAAAGAAAGTCTTTAAAAAGACATCACTAGCTTTATTTCTTCGTATTCTTGGTTGATAAAAATATACATCGAATCTATATGTCCGTAATAGATACAAGAGATGTTAGGTTTTTAATATATCTACCCCCTTAGATACTATTGACTGTGAATAAGAAAATAACTTAATCGAGTGTGTTAATTTCAGGATGGATGATTTTCAAGGAAGTCTTAATTCAAACTAAAAACAAGTTTATGAGCTTCTAGTATGTGAAACAGATAATATTGATTAATATGATGGCTGCATATTACAAATCTAAATGTTACACATACACCTAGTTGTTTAAAGTGTATCTATTAAACTTTTTAAAGAAAACTATAAACATTTGAGTGAAGTTTAGTGATATTCTTACTTCTAAATGAGACCCATGGTCATCATGTCTGGATCCTACTGAGGGTAATCAGTCATTACAAACCAAAATTAACGGCTAAAATTAGTTGGTAAATTTTAGGAAAAAGATAAAAGTTTTGATCTCGACTTTGATCATCATCGGTGGCGTATTGAAGTTTTCTAGTCAATGCGTGTTGAAAATTAGAAAATAAATCAGAAAATTTGGTATACTCGTAATTTCCCTCTTGATATGATCTACTTCACACACATGCGCAGACGCACTTGATCTATTGAAAAAACGTGACATGTTCGTTAATATTGTAGCAATTGCTTGAACTTTAGTAGTAATATGACATTTGGATTATAAAGTAAGCATCTTGTGGATTAATCTAACTTGTTTGTATCAAACGGGTAGTTAGTTATAGAACATTTTAGTTAGGCTTGTGCACATGTAACATGTCCAAATTAAGTGATGATTTTTGTTAATTGAAATTGTACATCTTATTTGGTTGAATCAACTTGTTTTCCATTCAAATTAATATTCGACTTCATTTGTTGAAGAATTGAGGTTTTGATTTATATCTTGTTTTAATAGTTCATTCTTTTTGAACTGTATAGTTCAATAAAAAAGAAACCCTATATATAGTTACAATGAAATATATAAATCTTGTATGTCCTATCAAAGAGGGAGAGAGAAACAAGTATTTGACACCACGTCACCATATATTCTAGTGCGTAATAAAATTCACATCACGTTTAGTCATGATGTGTACCCTTTTATGCAAAATGGCATGATTACCTAAAAGATTTGGAGGTTCAAATCAAAGTGATTTGCAATTTAAAATTAGGGTTTGTGAAATGATGGAAGCTCCAACAAGTTTTGATTTATCATTTATGAATATTGCACAAGATCTGCTTCTACTTAATTAGGAAGTAGCAAATTTTGATATTGCTTCTCACTATTATTTTGGATTTCACTTTGACAAAACCCACCATAGGAGCATTAATACTTTATTGTGCTATCCTTGTAAATGAGCACTAAAAGTTTGCTTATTAAAGGCACAAATCCAACACTATGTTACAAGAACAAGAATTAATCACATGTTAATGACTTCCGGTATAACATAGTGTAACCTAAACAAGGGAGAATATTTTGTAATAGCCAAATACTTTTACCCATGAATCATATTATCGTACATACCTTTTTACACCCCAAGTCATTTAACTTTTATAAATTTTTTGCAACATACTTGTGAAAACATATATCACTTTGGGGTGGCAATTTACGGCACTATGAAATATGACATGAATAAGGTACTAGATTTTGGTTTTCATATCTAATCATTTAATAAATAGGTTGTTTTCAGGTTGACATTTTTAACTAGTTTAATTAAACATGTAGACCAACCAACCAGTTTAAGATCTGATTAACACATTTATTACAATAACCAACCTTATGTGCATATTTACAACTCGGTTACTGTTTACTGACTCATTTGACATGGTTAGATAAATAGATTAAATGGGTCATCATCGGGTTACAAGATTATGTGTGCATATTATAGTTGATGTTTTTCATCCGAATAAATATAATGGTTGTGTTCAATCAAGTTGAACAATTCGATCACCCCACCAACACAACATGATTAACACCCCTAGTTCATATTGTATGGTGTTAATCGTTACGAAAAACGCAAATTGGCTAGTTGACGGGTTGAATAAGTGAACCAAACACAATTTGTGTTGACATCAACCATAATCTAATCTAGACATACTTAAAATAATTCCAGGTGATTTACTAACAATTAAACAACTAGCAACTTTAACTTAAATATATTTTTTGTAATCAGTGTTGATTTAATTGTTTTTGTTCTTTATCTTTTATTCTAAAACAATAAACTCCTTAACTTGATATTAGAGGAAATTGATGAAAATGAATCGAAAATTAAGAAGTGGGAATGAATACTGAACAGTTGAAAATAATGATGCTATAATTGAGGAGTTTATCAACAATTCTAAGACGAAAAATATGGAAGAGAGAAAAAAATAAAAAATCAAAAGTAACAAATTTGCCCATTTTATATAAACTTAAACGGTAAACCAATTTATTAAACGGATTAACATGTTAATTAAACAGATTATTCATGTTAACACGCCTAATAGGGATGGTAATGGGGCGGGTTTTGGACGGGAATATATAATCCCAACCTCATACCCGATTAAAAAAGTGTGTTTCATACCCAACCCAAAACCCTTTGGGTATGTATCGGGTATTTACCCGTCGGTATCGGGCATACCCGCGGGTAATCTGATATACTCGTTTACTTCATGAATAATACTCGTTGGGTATACCCGTCAGGTATCTCTTTGATATTTCGGCCAAATCTCTTTGTCGCTATTTCTTTTCGACTAAAATTATTTGCTAATGTCTCGCTAACTCTCTTCTGGTAGTAGCTAGGATTTAGAAGAAGAATCAAAAGTCTAATTGTCGAATTATTAGAGTACGATATTGGCCGAAGAGAGAAATATTAGAATTAAAGAACATGAATATAATATAATATGCTAAAAATAACTAAAAATAAATATAATATATTTAAAATAACAAAAGAAAAATCCAAAAATATTTTGGGCATATAATCGGGTAAACAAGTATGTTTAATCGGGTAAACGAGTATGCTTAATTGGGTAAACAATGCGTGTGATCCGCCCTAAACATGTGAAAATTATAAGAAAGAATCTCATACCCGGTCCTATACCCGCTTACACGGTCTCATCCGTCCCAAATGTCTCGGATTTAGGGCATTCTCGTTGGATTCGGATTTGATTGTCATCCCTATGTCTAATAAGCATGCCATGAAATTCTATTGCAAATATCCAAATGTCCATATATCCTTTTTTCATAAATTATTTTGAACGACATTTGGAAGCACCCCCAATATCCAAGGAAGTCTTCTTGAGACGGAATGCCAACCGTTTATACTGATTATGATGCTTTAGGCCTCACTCGTCTAAAAAAAAACCTTAAGAAAAAAAACTCACCACTATAGACAAACCCCTTTAAGTTAGGTTTGAACGAAAGACCTTAAAATTTTCAAAACCCAAACCATCATCTCATGTCATAGGACCAGAAGGCAAATTGCACCCCTTTGTCGCAAATAACCTTTGTTAAGCTCCTAAGCTCAATTATTTCAACTCTACCTTATCTATGACCAACTCCCAAGGGATTTTAGTAAATCAAAAGAAACAACATTTTATCTCAATAACTAGTAATATACCACTACCACAAAAGAACATTACTTTTCAAAAGAGTTCAACAACTAGCTTCTAATGTATGTCCATGTTATGCACAACTTGAGGTATGGCAACCTGTTCTAGAAAAATAAAGTGACTCCCAGTCCCAGACCACCCATGCGTATGATGTGCACACGCAATGTTATGTTCTATTCAACTTGAGGCTAAACACAATCATTTCGTTTTTGAGTCGGCTTTCTTAACTAAAACCTAACCAAAATACGGCGCCCAACTGTTGAAAGTTCACTAACTATTAAAAAAGCTAAAACCACATAGGTTATTCATGTAAATATAGGTATATATTTGAGATTGTGATCAAGATATGAATGAAAAAGATTGAAAACACCAAAAGTAAAGTGACAACAAGTGGAGGGGACCGAGAATCCACTTTACAAATGCGGGTCAATTATGCTACAAATGTATAAATCATAAGGGAAAGAGATGGGAAATATCATGAAGCTGACAACATGCTAATGCCAAAGATTATCATGGCATCATCCACATGTCATAACATAATATGGAACCATTATTCTTCCACCCTATTTTCATTACTCACATAAGTAGGACCCACCTAATACACTACTACAAAAACGACTATGTGGTACTGTTAAAACAGTCGCAAATGCCCTCGGCACGACTGGCTTTTGCGACCAAACTGAAATTTTCGTCCTAAAGTTAGTGAGTGACTTTGTGACCGAACTAACATATTTGCGACCTCCATTCTAGCGATCAAAGTTATGATGGATAAATTAGTGACCAGCTTCACAACCGAAACTATTTGCGCACATTTTGTTAGTCTGTAATGGCTACTTTTGTGACCTTTTGTAGTAATTTTGATCATTTTTACCGTTTTTTTTTAATCTCTTTTGGAGAGGTGATTTTAGATGATCAGGATAGTCGTATTAGCTCCTCGTTTCTTTATTTCTCTCATGTAGTGTATGTATACTCGTCGGCCAATAGGCATATGCCTTACATGAACCACAAATATTTATCTTTGTAACAATATAAAAGTATCAGCTTTCAAAATTGTAACTTTTCTTATATACAAAAATGAATTTCATATAGATTAGTAGGTTTTGTGAAAAAAAATGTAGTGTTTTAATTGAAAAAATGTAGTGTTTTAACTGGATTTTAGTTTTGATGGCAAATGAAGCCATGTGTAGCATTCCAATTTCCAACACCATTGGGAGATATACAAATGATCATATACATCATGATGCAAACTGTACTAATGGTGGGGTGTACTAATCATATCTATATGACTATATCAATATCTATAATGCCAATTGATCATATATAAATATGCATATTATCAACTTGTTTCTTCACCAACTTCTTCAAAAACAGGTCTTTGAGCAACTAAATAAGCTCGAAAATGGCGAAATCTTTACTTCTTCTTCTTGTCAAGTCATCGATGATCATACTCGCGGTTGTTTGGGCATCCGTTTGGGTTATGAAACCGACCCAAATATGGACACGAAAATGGAAAGAAGCAGAAGATGCTGCAAAAACTACGGTCATTGGTTCTTATGGTAAGATCGTTCTAGACGTCATAAATAGTTTAAAAATTAAAACGAAGTTGTTCTAAGATGATTAACCTACTTTCAGGTCTTGATTTTGTTGTGTATTCGTTCCCGATTATGGGTTCTGTGATGATTGGATTCATTTACTTGCATTTCAAACCGAATGGACAAAGAGGAAGGTAATTAGATGAAAGATTATGATGTTAAACTCGTTGGTAATTAGTTTGTTAATTGCTTTTGGGTTGTTTTTGTTGGATATTAGATCACGGAGGAGGAGTTTAATCGCGTCTTTGTCAAATCCGATCATCGTTAATAGTTTCGTTGGTGTTTTGTCAGCCATGGAAGCTCTTGTGTTCTTCATGTTCATCGTGTTTCTAGCATGGACGTTCTATTTACGTGTGTCTAATGATGTCAAGAAGATGATGCCTGCTAGATCATTGATGAAATTGAACATGTGAGTATTCTTTACATGAATTTTGATATTAAAAAAAGTAAGAACACGTTATTGGAAAACTCAAAGTACTTATGAACCAACGGGATTGAGCAAGCATGTGACCTTTAAAGGGCTAAAGACTTATATGTCAGCTTCTTAGAACTTATTATCTGATTATTACAACTTGAAATTACGAGTTGTACGTGCAAACACTATCTTACCACATGTCATCCTATTTTACTACAACTAATAAATATGATTCACAAAATCAAAACATAATGCAAAATAAGATATGTCTCATCGCGTGTTTCTTTGTCCAGGTGGCAATATATGACGTTTAGGGTGGCAACGCGGTCTGGATTGTTGGCGGAAGCCTGCCTAGCGTTGCTTATATTCCCTATCATGAGGGGAATGACTGTTTTTCAATTATTCGGTATCCAGTTTGAAGCATCCGTTCGATACCATATCTGGTTAGGGACGCTGATGTTATCGTTCGCCACTTTACATGGCGTGGGTACGCTATTCATATGGGGTATTAAAAAGATGCTTCAAGATGAGGTAATCAACCTTCTTTTCTTAAAAATTTAAAGTTACATGAGTAATTTTCTAACACAAGTAACGGTAAGAGTTAATATTTTATGAACATTTTTTTCAATAAAGCTAGTGAGAGATGCATTGAACTTTATGATAAAGTACAAATAAAAAAGGTTGGTATGGACATGCTGTAGCAAACTTTCTGTCAATTCTTAGACTCAAAAGTCACATGGTTTGACCTAAAAGTTAAACTGGATTCCTTTTAAAGTAGACATGTTTACATTCACTATCAAAGTTTATAAAAAGTTGAACCTAACTTAAGATCGATATAAGTTGGCTTGTTCGGATTGTTTGAGATTTATGTGGGTTTGTTTTGACATTTCGATGGTTTAACGATTCGACATACGGTTTGGAAGTCGGAACCTGTTGTCGTAAACTGAACCAGCCGTTTGATCTTTTCTATTTGTCAGTCTTTTGAATATAAGATTTGTATATGTATTTTATTAGCGACCCATCTTTAATTCTTTATCACTTTAAACTTTTCATTCCAACTAACGAGTTTGAAATTAAATTCATTGAAACCACAAAACCATCAAAAACCGGAACCGTCAAACTGTTTAAACCAGTCCGTCCAGCTTAGCCAACCTGATGTTTTCCTAAACCATTAACAATTTGGTCTAGAATTTTCCTCAAAACCGGCCCAACCAATATTTAGTCGACCTTAAATTTTGAATAAGAAGACTAGTCTAACGTGAGATGCACTTTGATAATAAAATAAAATAAAAAAATACAACAGAATCTATTTCTAACCTAATAATAACTGTCGAATTGAGCATAAAACAAATCCTTACATAAGATTAGTTGTAATCAGTCATCTTTCTCACAATTATCAGTTATGATTTGTTATATTTCTTAATTATTGTTGCTGTGCTTCTATAAACAATTGATAATACTACACAATACTTACAGGCTTTTCATTATCCTATAATTTTTTTTAATTATTTTCAAATTCTTTTGTTGTTTTAATTGGGAAAATAGGTGCTGCAGTGGCAGAAAACTGGAAGAATATATCTAGCAGGGGAAATTTCACTTGTTACAGGGATGGTCATTTGGATAACATCACTTCCACAAGTGAGAAGAAAAAGATTTGAAATCTTTTACTACACACACCACTTATACACCATTTTCTTAATATTCTTCTTGTTTCATACCGGAGACCGTCACTTCTACATGGTGTTACCCGCAATTCTTATTTTTGCCATCGAGAGATTACTTAGAATGATACAGTCGACGCCAGAAACGTGCATTCTTTCTGCTCGAATCTTTCCCTTGAAAGCTATTGAAGTTGTACTACCAAAAGACCCAAGTAAGATTCCTGCACTTATTTACTTATAGATGGATGGGTCGATCCAGGTTATGTTATATTTCTACGGGGTTAACATTGAAAAGTTGCTAATTATTTATAAAAAAAAAAGGTAAAACTTGTGGGGAAGAGGTGTTTCTTGATCAGCCCCGCATCAAAATTATCCATTTTGACCCGTTATCCAACATGTATATGCCTCTAGTTTTGCCAAAAGCATATTGAAAAAAGAAATCTGATACTAAAATGTGATATGCAGGATTGAAGTATACACCAACAAGCATAATCTTCATAAAGATACCAAGCATCTCCAAATTTCAATGGCATTCATTTAGTATAGCTTCAAGCACATTGGTTGATGATGACACCATGTCTATAATCATAAAATGTGATGGATCATGGACAAATGCGCTTTATGACATAATCCAAGGAATGTCCATTGGGCCTGATCAAAGGGCCCGCAAATGCATTCCCGTTTCAGTTGAAGGCCCGTATGGGCCAGTATCAACAGAGTTCCTAAGGTACGTAAGGTAACCTTCTTTTACTAAGGATTTGAGATGGTAGCATGAGCGGGTTGGACATGTTGGGTGACAGATCAAAACGGTCATCTGGGTTAACCTAAACACTTTTAACCCAAAAAAAGTTCTAATTTTGGTAAAAAAAAACTAGTGTGTCAAATATTGACAGTCCTATCCAACCCGAACACTACCCGGATAAACTCATCTATAACAAAATGGGTCAAACCGGCCACCTCTACAGGGTCTTGAACCTTAACTTCCATTTGACTTTAAATTGTCATACTTTCAGCAAATATGGTAGTTTATTGACTGTCTGATTTAACCCGTTAGACAAAACATAACCTGGATCGACCCTTTTAAGAAAACGGGTCAAAACCATGACCTCTATAGTCTTGTGCTTTTACTTCCACTTAACTTTGAACTGTTATACTTTCAGCAAATACGATAGTTTGCTTCTGATCGCGGGAGGGATCGGTGTGACTCCATTTCTAAGCATATTGCAAGAAATTTCTTCTGCTAGGAGAAACAGTTTCCCAACAAAAATACAACTTGTTTATATCATAAAGAAAAGCAACAGTATAAGTATTCTAAATTCTGTCCTACCGCTCCTCACTAGCAAAAATACCAATGAATTTAACTTCAAGTTGAAAATAAATGTGACCCAAGAAACACAATCCGGGGCAACGATAAGTGAAATGATGCGCGAGTTTTCTCAGTTCGAAAGAGTCAAATTTGAAACGGGCTCTATAAGTTACTCTCCAAACGGCTATGGGAACTCACTTTCAAAGGCTGCTGTTATCGGGTTTACCTCTATTTTGTTTTTTGTTCTCCTAGTTACTTTCAGCCATGTTTTCTTGCCTCAGCCTAAAAAAGCTTCATCAAAAGAGAAAATCAAATCATCATTAGTTGATCTTATTGTTATGTTCGCTTTCTTTCTATCTATCATCATCAGTATGATGGTGTTTTCGGTTTTGAGATTAAAAAGTTTGAGGAAACAACGTCCTCTATTGGAGTTTAAGCATAAAGGACAAGAAATTCAAGCAAGTTCCTTGCAGTCGAACCGAAATCTTGATGAGCATGAAATACATTTTGGATCAAGGCCCAACTTCCATGGTATTTTCTCTTGATTTATGTTTTTTTACTTATAAATGGTTAATTAAATGGTGTTTTATCTCAAACTGGTCAAACAAAAAAAAATTTGATAAAAATGAGAAGGGTTAAACGAGCTGAAAGTAGTCCACTGTCTAACCTTCTAAGTCCTTATTCAAAGATTTAGATTCATATTGTAGCAATATTGTTTTTGCAATCATAACACATTAATTATTTATAAGAAAAGATCTAAAACAGTTTCCGCATCAACCCAAACCTAACCGACCCGTTTCAACCTAACCTCATTTTGACCCGTTAACCAACCAGTTCATTTTTTCACCTTCAACCCACTTTGGTTACCTAAAAGCTCTAAAAGTGGGAGTGAATCTTCTTAAATACGTAACTTAGTATGCTCAGTGAACTAATCATGTAACATGCAAATTATTGCAGATATATTTAAAAATTTCCCGAATGAAACGGGTGGATCCTATGTCGGAGTATTGGTATGCGGGCCCGAAAAAATGAAGGAATCAGTAGCTTCAATCTGCAGGTTAAGTTCTCAAGGTTCAAGCACTGGTGCTCAAAAAAAGAAGCCATACTTCAACTTTCACTCCCTAAACTTTACACTTTAGGAATGTATGTATCAGTTTAATCACACATGTAGACTGTTTGGTTGCAAGGATAAAAGTTAATCCTAGATTACAACATAGGTGTTTAATGATACATTAAGCAAGTATTGTAGTTTTGAATAAAATAAACTTCAAGTATCTAGATCAACAAGATTAGCTATTTAGCTTATATAAACTTATATGATGTGTGTATTCGGGTTACGCGGGTAACACTGTACTGGTGTCCGGGGCCCAGGCCTGGATCTTGAAGGCCTGGTCGCGGTTAATGGTTGGACCCAAAGGTTATAGTTAAGGACTTGAGGCCCACAAACTAATGAGGAACATGTTATGGGCTGGACTAATTAGCATGATATGGACACATCACACATGATTTATTCAAATGGGTCCAAGTCTGCAGCAACCAGGTTTGACCTTAGTTTTTAAAGTAAAATGACAGCCAAGAAAAGAACAAAGATGAGGGGCATGTTTGAACTTTAATTAGGTAGTTAACCTATTAGTCATTTTCTAACCTTATCACCTTATCTTTTTGATCAACTTGATATGTAGCAATTGACCAGAAAGGGGTCACTGGTACTCTTTTTGCAACGGGTCGGGTTGGGCTGACCACCCAGGCCCTTTTTGTCCTTTTTCTGAGTTTTATAAATAATTGATGTGTTAGAAAGATTTGGAAAACAAAACTCTTAAAAAAATAACCTTTAATAAAACAATTTAGGAGGTTCTAAATATTTTGATACAATTTAGTTGGCATTTTAACCCATTTGATGGGGTGATTTTTAGGTATAAATTTAAAATTTTTAATCATTTGACTTGGTAAAGATAAAACATAACCCAAACCGACCCATATCTAAGTAGATGGATAGAAACTGCCTCATCTACGATATTGCAAGAATACAATTATACAATACAAAATTGTAAAGAATGAAAATCAAGATTTATATTGATATAATAAACAAAGATACCAACAGGCAAAATATAATACAATAGCAAGGGGAAAATATAGTTACAATGTAAGTGGACCGTGGTAGCGGCAGTGGTGGTGGATGGTGGTTATGGTGACAACTCTTTCTTGGTCTCTTGTAACATAACTCTTGGAGAAAGGGCGGTATCCTCACCCAACAAGAGTGCCACCACCTCCTTCATAGTCGGCCTATGCATCGGATCAGGGTGACAACAACTTAACCCGAGCTTCAACACTGCCTCCATCTCTTCCACATTATATTCCCCCTTAATCCTCTTATCTGCAAGCTCCAACAGCTTTCCCTCTATGTACTTCTCTCTAACCAAATCAACCAAAATCATATCCTCCTCCCTATCGTGCCATGTTTCAATAGGTTTCCGCCCACACGCCACCTCCAGTACCACCACTCCAAAGCTATAAACATCACTAGCTGTCGTTGGTGACGCCAGCATAGCTAGCTCAGGTGCTAGATACCCAAGAGTGCCCACCACCCTCGTCGTCCCTGGCACCTCACCCTGTGTATACAACTTAGCTAACCCAAAATCACCCAACCGCCCTCTCATATCCAAATCCAACAACACATTACTCGACTTAATATCTCTATGCACCACCACTTGTTCCCACCCATGGTGCAAATAGTTCAAACCCTCAGCCACATCACTCAACACTCTCTTCCGCCCCGCCCAACCCAACACACTCTTCGGTTTATCAAAGATCCAAGTGTTTAAACTACCATTAGGCATGTAATCATACACAAGAAGTAACTCATTACCTTTTCGACACCAACCTCTCATTTGAACCAAATTCTTATGCTGAAGTCTACCCATACTCGAAATCTCAGCCATGAACTCCTTCACCCCTTGCTTTGAGTCATGATTCACACATTTTATAGCCACTTCAGTCTTGTTACTCAATACCCCTTTGTACACTTTACCAAACCCGCCCGCCCCCAGAACTTGATCGTCTGAAAACCCGTCAGTAGCCGCTTTTAACTCGTCATACGCGTACCGATGAGGCCAGTACTCAAGCTCCCAATCTTCAACCTCCTCTTCTTGATTCTTATTACACTTTTTCACCCAGACATAATAACAAACACCTAGAATGCACAAAACAAACCCCACTGAACCACAAGCAATACCCACCTTACCACCAGTCGATAACCCCGAATCCGACTCCGACCGAGGCAAAAACACAGGCAAATCAGTAACATTGATGTCTCTCGCAACACCAGTGTCGCTAAAACTCCATGCGAGAACCCTCTGAGCTTCAACCCAAGTGGTTTTCGAAGCCGAAAACCCAACATACATCTCATTAGACACATAATCACCAATACTCAAGCTCCGATAACTCAACAACGGCGTAATCGGCCGAGACACACCCACCGGAGCAATCGTAACATTGATCTCCGATCGAGGCCCATCGAACTCAATCCACGCATGTACATTTTGCCCACTTCGCATCTCCACCGGAATCAAACTTCCGGTGGAATTATAATATCCAGCAGCAACAGACACCACCGATTCAGCGTTATTCAAATCAATTCCAACGTGATTCCCATTCGTTTCATTCAATTCATTGTTAATTCCAGTATCAAACTCTACAGCAATAAGCGGTGCCGGAGTTTGAGCAGGGGTATTTGAGAACAACCCCAAATACTGACCGCCGACGGCCCCCGGCGGGTCGGTGACGTTGGACAACACAAACGTGATGCCGAAGCCGGGGCTGGAGCTGATCTCCGGCAAGATGGAGAACACGAATTGGGTGGAGAACGTGGTGAGGTTGCCGGAATCGGGTCGGATGATCGGAATCTTGGTGGAGTAAAAGGCTCGACCGATGGACCATTGGTTGGAGTCGTTGGATAGGCGGATGACGGGTGGTTCGATTCGGGCGTCTTGGACTAAGAGGAGGTCGGTGGTGTCGTTGAAGGAGTTGAAGAGGAAGTCCACGGCGGCGATCGGCGGTGGTAGGATGAAGAGTAGGATGAGGATGAATCTTTGAGGTTGAAGATGCATTTTGGGGGGGATTTTGGTGATGGGGTTAGGGTTTTGAAGTTTGATCGATTTGGGGTTATTTGTTCTTTGAGTGATCGATTGCCCGAAGATGTTTGAATGATTGTGGTGTTTGATGAATGATGGCATGAATGTCAACCATGGGTGGGTGCTTTTGGCTTTTGGATTGTGCTTTGATTTTTTATAGATATTTTATGTTATCTGACTGTAAAGGGTGAGACATTCGTCATTAGAAAAAGTCAAATCTATCATTTTTTAAGGGAAAATTATCAAATTAGCATTTGATAAATTTTGTTTTTATTAATAGTCGTTTATTTTTAAGATTTCTAATATTTTAGACCAATCAAAAATAGTTAAACATTTCAATATCTTTCACTAGCGATACCAGTGTATGTGGTATCACCAGATAGTACTGTCTGGCGATACCAATTCATATGGTATCGTCGTTTTATCGATTTTTTTTAAAAGAAGGTAATATCGCTATGTAGCGATACCGCATGGATTAATATCACTAAAAAAATTAGTTTTTCCGGCCAGCGATATGCGGAAGTGCTCGTATCGCAAGCGTATCTCCATTTTTGTAAAATTCATTTTCTCACCGGTTAATGATACATGTCGCCCGATTATCATTTTTTTCCTAACAATTAAAATATATTCTCTTTTTAACTCGATTTTTAAAATGAATCATTTCCTTGTATCATAAAAAAAAATATTTTATGGGTTATTGCTGTTAAAAATAAGAAACTATTTTGATCAATGTTATGTGGATAAATTAAGAAAATTGAATTGTTTTTTAGAGCTTTATGAGTAGGGCGTTTTATATAAAAGAATTTCATAGTGTTGTATATAAGTAGGTTTAGATTTTAAAGTATTGACTGATTTATTTAAAAAATAAAATAAAAAAACGAAAATAAAATCATTTCCTTGTATTATAAGTAGTGTTGCATGCTGGTTTTTAAAAAATAAAATAAAAACACGAAAATAAAAGTAAATATAAGTGGCGATATCTCAACGATACGATTTGACTCCTATATCGCCAACGTGTCAAAAAAATGTTTGGTTCGGGGTTAACGATAAATATTACAATAGATTACGATTTGACTAAAAGTAGCAATATGTCAGCGATACGAATGTGAAATCGTATCACTAAACACGTGGCAATCTTTAAATCGATTCACGGTAAAACATGGCGATACAGCGGCAATACAAAGTGACCCTTGTATCGCCGGCTACCAAAATCTTTTTATTGTTTTAAAACATCCACGTGGGGGAAACCGCATGGTTTGGTATCGCCACCTGCCATACAATGACTAAATTGGCAAATCTTCTGGTCAAATGCTATTAATGAAAACCAGGATTGGTCAAATGGCCAATCTCGTAATTTTCTATTTTTTAAAGTTACAAGCAATTGAAAAAACAAAATGTATTAAAGATATTTGATATATTTAGACTAGGTTAGTCCCCATGTATTACACGGATTGACTAAATAAAATATCAAATAATTAGTACTAAAAATTTATGTATTATAAAATCATGCTTGAAGATAAAATATGATTATAGTTGCATACAAATAGCTACTTTAAGTACATAAACAATTATGTATTTTTCTTAAACTTTTGTTTATTCAAAAATTATGATTTCTAAATATTTTGTTTTAAGAAAAATGATAAAAAAAAATTTCATCATATTTTGTATTTTATAAAAGTTTTGTTTTTAAAAAGTGTGTTTTTAATAATAAAAAAGATTTTTAATTTATTAAATTATACATTTTTAATTTGAATATGCTACGAGTAATATTATTAGTATTCAATATTATTATTAACAATATAGAGAAATAAGAAAGTAAATACAATAAGTCTTACAATTGCTTCACGCTTATTTTAGTTTTTTTATAGATAGATGGATAGTCTAAAAACCATTAATTAAACGTATTATAGTTAATCATAAACACGAAAAGTTACAGTATAATATTTTAATATAAAATATAATTAAAGTTATATATACGTAATAGTTTAAGAAATAAAATAATTATACTATTTTTAACTCTCTTATCTAAATAGTTTCACTTATAAACATTAGTTTTAAGATTTTTTTTATAAATATTTTTTTATAAAATATTGTTTTTAAAAAACGCTTGTTTGTAATGATTCTGATTGTTTTAATAAGACAGTTTTTAACAAATTTCACCAGTTTATAACGCTTTTTAAAAACAAAATGATTTAAAATATTTTATTTAAAAATGTTTAGTGTTTTAGAAAATTTCATATTATATAAAATTTTAGTTTTTTTATTATTTAAATTTTAATTAAAAGATTTGATTTCTAATTTCTTTAGTAAAATCTATTTAAAAAAAAATAGTTTGATTTAAAAAAAATTTAAATAAGTGAGAGAAATATAGCAATTAATAACATTCATTTTTAATAAGAGAGAGAAATTTATATGAGTATTTAAATTACTATAATACTCTTTTGAAGGGAAAATTGATGTGTGGATGTCTGGAAAAATGACATGTGACAAAAAAGTGGAATAAGAGAAGGATAAGTGACAAAAAAAACCCTGTTTTATTAGATGTTATAGATATAGATTTTGAATCTATAAGTCTTTATGGACCGCATGTGTGTTAAAGTTAACTTTAAATTCTATCATGTTAAAGGTAGGGCTGATTTTAATTATGGGTTAAACTACTAACTCTGATTTAGAAAATGACAAGACAATTGGTCTGGATGGACGGCTCGTCCATACTTTTTTATGGTTTGATGCTTTGGTTTTGAAGGATATATGTTTGGACCATGTTTGTATTTTTAATAACTCATTAGCTTGTACTAAAATGATAAATATGATTTATGATATAATAAATACAAATAAATAGCATATTCCAAATATACATACATATGTATATGTGTAGGTTAAACGCCCTATTCTAATTTTTAAAACAAACCAAACGGATAAATCGCTAAACCAAAGTGGAAGAATAATGAAAGTGAGAGGGGATAGAGTGGCTGAGGTGGATGAGACGGTAGATTGCGAATTTGGGATGAAGAGATGCATGAGCCCGTGCTAATCTGAAGTTGCAACAAAAGTGTCAAATAGAAGAGCTTCAACTTACGGGATGGAAATCTTATGTGCTACTAACAGTACAACATGAACGTCACTCCCACCATTAGTGATGTTATATTATATAATATAGCAAAATATTCATATTTAGTAATATTTATTTCCATTTAAAAATATTATATATATCTTGAATTACATTAAGCAGGATTACAAAGAAAACTGAAAAAGACATCCAATTTGACATTAGCAAGAATCTTTTATTTGACTTTTTACTTGTGTTGATCTTTGATATCTTAAAAATCTTAATGTGAATATAACTTTACCATGTGTGAAATCATAAAGATGATATATTCTCCAGCCACCTTTAATATCATAGAATGCCAAGAGTTCCAAACATGCATAGATTGTACATGTATTCTCACGATTCAGGAGCGAATATATAACTTGGAACGATACAAGAGAACCATTTAACACTAAGAATTCCATTAGGACCCACATTCCAAAACCATTGATCCAGTGAACCGTCATTGATAGTAACATTGTTAGTCCAAGATGAAAGCATCGAGCTCATCAAGGGCATGACCACGCAACTAGAATCTTTGTACGAACTATTATTACCCATGAACTCGATCAAGCACACCAAAATATCTATCTCTAATGGACGTCCTTTTTTTTTTCACTTCTAAGGTATGCGCCTATGAAAGTGAACCTTGAGAAGGAGACCTAAAGCAATTGACACGTCCAAAATTTTCCCGCATCTCTCTCTTAATTAATAGTTACTATAATTACTGATTATATTATTTATTTTTTATAGACTAAAGATCCTTGTAATAAATTAAGAAAAATTCTTTTTATTAATGTTATTTATAAAGAAATGAATTTTTATAAAATAATTTTTTTTAAAACATCAAAATATTTTAAAATTAATGTTTTTAAAAAGTAAAATATTTATAAATAAAAAATAATTAAATTAGGAGTTATAATAATAAAAAAAATTTAAAACGGTTTGTTTTGAAATAAAATATTTAATTTTTTAAACAAAAAAGGTTAAAAAGTTAATATCATTGTTTTATTACTTATATCCTTACTAATGCGTAATTATAATTATATATTATATTAGAATATCGTTTTATAATTAATAAAATTTTATTTTATTTAATACTTTTATTTATTTAACCCGTGTACTACACGAGTTACTAAAGCTAGTTACTTTATATTTGGAATGATCTAGCTAGAGAATAAGAAATTATAAATTTTATTAAACACCACAAAACTTAATATTACGATTTCATTTTAAAAACTCAAGAACTCAAAAGATCTTAAACACGAGTAACTTTTGACGTTGTAAATAAGTCGCATGAATATCACAAATCTTGTATAGTTAGATGACTATATGCTTGAAGATAAACAAATCAACTACCACCAAAGAAAGTGTGAAAGATAAGTTGTTGATCAATGTAGAGACACCATTTATTAAACCCGACCCGGTAGACTTCTACATGTGAAAAAAACAACGATAAAAGTCGGAAATGGTGTACGGATTTAAAATCTTGAACTATAATAAGTGAATACTTCAACGTAGAGAAAACTGATGGTCAAATACACTCAAGGCATTAAAAGCAAAGTCAAGGTCAAAATTAGATTTTTAATTTAACATGTCGTAGTCATTTAGTCATAATATTTATGCAATTTTTGTTATTTTTCGAAGCTAAATTATTGACTCGTACATTGCATAAAAGCCCCAAAAAGTTTCTTAATTTAATATAAATTTGACTTATATTTTAAAGAAAAAAGTCAAAATTAGACTTTTAATTTAACAACAGGCCGTAGTCATTTAGTCATCATATTATAATCTATATTAATCTCATATGTCCGTTACTACATTGGATTTTGCGGACTTTGTAAATTGACCACAATAATTTGACTATTTACTAAGAGGTCTTTGTAGAACCCTCTGCTGAATCATCATTTTCAGCAGGTTACACGTATCATTTACTAAGTTTAAAAACAAAAACAAAAAAATACTAGAGAGAGAAACAGGTGTCGACGTTGTCGCCGGAAGAGGGTAATAGCGGCGGGGTTCTCATCCGACGAAGATGATGATGCTTCAATGTTCTGACGGCACCGGTGCCATCGATAATCGATTATGGTGATAGAGGTAAACATCTGTGGTAATCCAACGATTGAGGTATATAAAGTGATTGACATAAGGGTTGCATGTCTCATCGGGGAGATGGTGGTCATTTGGGGTTTGACGGGCGGGACAGCATTTACCCTACGATTGTCAATATATATCATGGTTAAATTTCTTACCGTTTTGAGAGTAGTATTCATTGCATATATTGAATGTTGTATGATTTATGAATGTTGTATGATTTATGAATGTTGTATGATGTGTGCATTAGAATATCTCATATACGGGATTTGTGGGTGGTTGATGTTGAATGTATAATCCATGGCAATTGAGGCAACTTGACGAGCTCCTTTACTTTCATAACTATACTTAATACGATTATACAAGGATAATTATGAAAAAAAAGCCTTTGCTTTTCTATGTAGAGAAATGCAAGATTTGCATACACACATGTATTTATTGCTTTCACTTTCTCTGCATATGTAACTATTTAAGTCTTTTTTGGAGTTTACTAGAAACATCAGTTTTGTTTAATTTAATGTTTCTCAAATCCTGTTTTCTCATTACCTATTACAGTATGATTGCTAACGTTCATTGAACCTTACTTTACGAGGGCGTGTTCATGTACTCTTCTGATAAGAAAAGCACAAATGAAAAACTAAGTTATAATTAATAGAAAATCTAAGGTAATGTTCTCTTATTTACTTCATAATGGTTTGTTTCACCACTTACTTTAAATATTTACTGTAAAAACAGGTCCTCTATGAAGTCTTTCCAAAAACTAATGATATGCCTTATAGTAACAAGGTTAGTTTTTGTTATACATTTTTATGTTGGTAAAATATTTAGTTTTTTAATGCTTCTTTCATATGATTTTAACTGTATAATCCCTTATTTGTAGTGTTCTTTCGCTCATTGGTTAGTTTTGCTGAACTTATAAAACATTAATTATGTTTTTATTTAAATTTCTTTTAGCCTTTTATGCTTCTTGTATATAGTTTTATCTGTAAAATCACTCATTTGTAGTGTTCATTCATTTATTGGGTAGTTTTGTTGAACTTATAAAACATTAATTATGTTTTGTATTTAAATTTCTTTTGTTCTTGCCTTATCTCCTTCTTAAATATTTGGCTTATCCTTTGTTCTTATATGTATACTAGTTTATACCTTGTGTAATACACAGATTTAATTAATAAAATATTAAATAGTTTATAGTAAAAATTATAAAACAATATTTTCAGATAAAATATGATTAAGTTACTTATAAATAAGTAATTCAAGTAAAACAAGAATAATATCATATTAAACTCTCGTTTTATGATATTGTTTTTTTTTTACATTTTGTTTTTCAAATATAATTTTATTTTTTAATCGCCCTTAAAATAAAAAAGTGGTTTTAAAAAAGTTAGAATTTCTAGGAAAGTTTTTTGTTTAAAAAAATTTATGTATCTTATAATTTTTTTAAAGTTTGTTTATTTTTATATAAAAATATAGTTTATAACTTGTACAATATCTTTTAATTTGGAAATGTTTTAAATTTTTATATAAAAATCTAATTTATAATTTTTATAATATCTTTTAATTTGGAAATGTTTTAAATAATATAATTACTATTTATTATTATAATTTATTATGAGAGAGAGGTGGAAAAATCAATATGAGAAAGCATAGTATTTCGACACTTGGCGCCTTAAAACCTTCCTTTATTATGATAGATAGATTTTGTATAGTTGCAATATATTGTCGAATATGCTTCAATTGAACATGTTGAGAAGGCAGTAAGTGTCATTATTATTTTATATTATAATATGCTACATCAGTCTATTGTTTAGGAATTTAATCCTATCATTTTTCATGTAGGTTTTGGAGCTTAACTAAGAGGATAACCAGATCTGAAGATTTGTGATAATTGTTTTGACTGTAATAAAAAACTTCTTGAAGCTAATTGGATAAGGCTGATTTAGATTGTTTGGAAGGTGAAGAAGATCGTAAACCTCTAAGTGCATTTTGAGATGATGAAATAAGTAAAGCTACAGACCACTAAGTTATGACCTTAGTAATGTTTGTGGCTATGCAAACACTTTGTAGAACTATTACGAGGTAGTAAAATGCCAGTGTTACCTTTTATTGACACTATTTTTGATTTTTGCTATATGTTTACTTGATATACTCTACTCAAGGTTGAACAACAACAACAATGGAAACTTGACCCAAAGAGAAGAATAAGAAATTCAACAAATAAGAATGTGACTTGGTAGAGAACTACAGGAACTTGACCTATTAGAGAAGAATAAGAAAGCCAATGGAAAAGAACATACAAGAGAACCTGAACCATTTAATCATTATTAAAAACCCTTTGATGCATTTGCTAATCTTTATCAATCCAATATCTTATAATTAACTTGTCAAATTAATCAACATAGATTGGACCAGTTCTCTTAGACGCAATTAAGATTATATATTGATTTAGAACTTTTCGTCATGTTTTTGGTCAAGTAATTGATTTTCAAGCTCGGTTGGTGCTAATGATTTTGGACCTTCTTCTCTATGTCTTCTTCTCAAAGGTATGTAATCGTTGTAGATTGTTGAATCAGTCAAGACTATTCTATTAAAGCACCTTCACACATGGTTGATGGTTTCTTATGAAAGTGTTATCTTAAATTGAATTAGAATATTTCCATATTAATCTATAATTTATAACATAGTTTTGTCCTAATGTTCTCTATTTTCTTGAATGCATAAATTGATCATAACAATTAAGCCAATTGGCCTAGGTCTAAGAGAAAAGTATGTTTCTCTGTTTGTTTATATTACAATAGAAGGTGTTAAGATTCTTATCATATATTACCCGACATAGTAGATTTATGTGATAGTTTCTTGAAATTTAATACCGCTTCTAAATTTGATATTTTGCAAGTATCGTAATCCGTGGTAAATATAAAAAAAGTGAAAGTGAAAATTTAGCATGGTGTATAAAATGAAAAAATCCTATTTTCTTGGCCAGATTAGCTATTTGCTTATTTTATCAAGTCACGTTGAAGACTATGTGTGTTTTTGGTGTTTTCGTTTCTCTCACGCTACCAATCATTGGGTGTTCACTGAAATTTATGGACAAATTGATGATTGCGAACCAAAAAACCCGCGGCAACACGCGGGGTTAATATCTAGTTTGTTTTAAAATGTAATTGCTTAACCACTCAACCAAATCATATGTTTATGTTTTTATTTCCTCAACTATAATATATATCATAAAGTATAAGTCGTGTAGCATATACGGTTTGCTTTTTAAGATATAATAAATTATAATTATACTCGAACTCTTCGTGCTCCTGAGAGAATATTTTTATTTTGAACAACAGGTACTTGTTGTTTAACTTATCTCTCGTTTATGTAATTTTTATATTCTTTTAAGTGAAATGTCACAAAATGGTAATCAATTATCATGCTTTAAGAGTGTTCCAATTAAACGAAACGATTCATGCATATTTTGCCCAATTGTGTCACTAAACCATCAATTCGAGTCATCAATGAATTTTTGTATCAACAAAGAAATGGAGGAGAAGGTGTAGGGACGAGATTTTCAATATATAATTATATTAAAAACTAAAAATACTTATAATTCACGTTATCGCACCATATCAACATCAAAAAAAGAATAAAAAATATTTTCTAACTGAAACAAAATAAATATGTTAAAAAAGTATGTTAAAACATATGAATTGAATAAAACATGAAAACTGAGTGATTTAATTTAAACACCTTTTAAACTTAAGCGATTTAATTAAAACACTTTTAAAACTTGGTTATATACTGTAAAGTTAGTTAATTTTTTAAAGCTAAATTATTGACTCTCATATTGCATAAAAGCCATAAATAAAAAGCAAGTAATAGCAATGTGAAAGTAATAATACTATATTTTAGGAAAAGCAAAATATTCTTACAAATTAAGAAAAACATAATCTATACTACTATATAAAATAAAACTTTAGAACATAAATATAATTTTATAAAAAAAATTAAGACACATAAGACAACTTTTTAAGCAATCATTAGGTACAAATATTTTATGCAATCATTACTATTTTTCCCTTAATTTAATAAACTTCTTTTAATTAATACATTAATTAATATATTATTTAATGATACGAGATTATTAATTCATTACATTAAATATTATATAATTTATAATATTTTAAATTAACATTTAAATTTATAAATAAGTATTATCTTATTTGAATACTTAACTAAATACTTTTATAATAATAATAATAATAATAATAATAATAATAATAATAATAATAATAATAATAATAATAATAGTAATAGTAATAGTAATAATAATAATAATAATAATAATAATAATAATAATAATAATAATAATAATAATAATAATAATAATAATAATAATAATTGCAATTTACATATATTGTGCAACATGTTTGCTATGAATAATTATAAAAATAACACACATATTACCTCCCTATCCAGATAAAAGTTGTTAGAAAACTGGTCTTTGGATACAGAAACGAGAATTATCTTTTTATATATACATATCGTTCTTTCTCACACATTGCTACCTTACAATTTTTTGTTATATACTCAATAAGTATTTGTTCAACAAGGCGACATAATTCAGTCATTTGCAAGTTATTACAACACATTGAATTAAATATGTGGATTATGCCTTGTGGCTTCATAAGACTAGCAAGAGATTACCAAGTATGCTGGATTGGTATGTGCACAAGACCGACGTCAAGAACTTATTCAAGAACTCATTTAAGACCTTTCAAGGATTGACATGTTTCAAATTGAGACAAAGTGTCCAGTAACATGATAATATGTTCTGTTTGTTGTAATGTTGATATATTTTGGTCTATTTACTATATTAAAGTTATATATATTTATAAGAAACAATTTGTTTATACATTAAAAAATAGGGAGCTTTTGATATTATTTAGAATAGCAATTGGGCAAAACCTATAGTGTATTTACAAGTATTCAATCATATTAATTGTTTGTTCATAATTAGTTTATTTTTTCATGTATTATAATACTTTTTTTGTGGTTTTGTATCATACAGTGATATAAACCATCGCTTGTCATTAATTTTCGGTTGTTCCTGTCGCAACGCGCGGGCTAAAATGCTAGTATGCAATAACATGACACTACAACATAATTAAAACCGATTTAGAAACCATAGAAATAACACAATAACTATCAACCATATTAATTACTATTGCCATCAATTTATCTTCTTAAGTGGGTCATAAAGTCATTGTGTTGCGTTACATCATAAACGACTTTTATGTTAGTATGAAACTAATTAAATTCGAGCAAAATAAATTCGAATAATCTGAAGGGTATAATTTGTAAGTTTCTTGTTATTTTTTATAGTCAAATGTGTGTAATTAAAAGTTATATAAAACAAATGTAATGACATGGATTTTCAATTAGTATGTACTATGTAAGCATGTTTTATATTCCAGTACAACAAAATTTATGTTTAAATTGGGCTGATGAATGTAACATCCCCATTCATCCCACTCCCGCTTACATGAGCGTATGAGCAAGACAAAGGGGTAAATGATTGTACACATATATGTGTCTATACCTGGGATGTGTATGATTGTATTTAAAATGACATAACTTTTGATAAAGGGTTGAAATCGGAAGAGTTTTGGTGAAGTTAAAGTGTTTAAAACCGTTAAACAACACATTTTTATGAAATAATTATAGAAACATGGGTTTATAGGATGATCGACAAATGTTTTGTCAAACTGGGTATTATGAAAATGTTTTGACTTGTGGAAGTTAACAGTCAAGAGAAAAGATTTGTATATTAAGAAGTTCTTTTCAAGTTCAGATAAATGTTACATATATCAAGTAGGAAAAAAAATGTATAATCAAAGTATGCAACTGAATTATGTGAATGTTTTGCATTCTACATATGGTGTGGTAAATCTAGTTCTTAATATTACATGGTGCTACAAGTCACATATGAAATAAATATTTTAAATTGGTATGTATGCGATTTAGAGATGGGAGATTATGTATATGAAATTATAACATGTGGTATGATTGTATATATGCGAGAAGTGTCTGGTAAACTATAAAACTTGTTAAGAAAGAAGTTTGTAAATTAAATAAGGGGTTTGAATCACAACAGATCCTACAACAGAGAATGAATCAAAAAAATTCATGAAGACTATAATCCTAACATGAAGACTAGATCAAATGGAGTATGTGATTGAAATGTGGAAAGTGAATCCACAACAAAGTATGTGATCTATTGGTGAAATGTGACAGAAAAAATGAGTAAGGGCGAAATATAGTGATACTCGGGTGATTGGGTGTAACTACTTGATATATGTATGTGCGTAATGCATTCACTTAGGTTTGCTAGAATTATGTTGCTTTGCTAAAAACATGTTACATAGGTAAGATGCCACTATCAAAAGGCCAACCAAGATCAAGTTTTGGCGTGGATTTCAAACATCAACTTTTGTTGAAGTCGTTAATATTTTTGTGTCAAACAAGGTGTTTGTTTGTGTATCGTTAATATTTTTGTGTCAAACAAGGTGTTTGTTTATGTGTATGATCGTAACTATTTTGGGTTTTGTTAATATATAAAGTGATTTGGTTTGACAATGTACAATAAAATTATGACTTCTTGAATGGAAAAATTAAAATATCTTGAAAAAAATAGAGACAAATTTTCACTACCAGATTTATTAACGGAGAGTTAAAAGTGAGCTTTACAAGATGGTATTAAAGCTTTGTTTTAATGGATCAGAGTATGAAGATAAATATTTAAACAAAAGTGTTTCTGATATCAGGTGGATGTTTTATATGAGAATTGATAAATAAATCAGAAACGGTTGGGTAATCCAAATGTTCTTACATGTGCACTAATATCTAGGATATCACTTAAATGTATGATCAATTATGTGAAATAAAGGTTTATAAATCTGAAACTCACTACTTGAAATGTGGAGTGCTAATAATAAGATGTACACGTATGGTATGTTTGCTCTTGCACCGTACTAGTGTGATAGTAAATATATAATACTAACATGTTTTTAGGATTATTATATTGATAAATAAGCAAAAGGGAGTGGAAATGGCGATAGAATATATACTTTGTGTAGTTACAAAAACGTGAGATACAATAAGAAAAGAATTATTTCTGGTTTGTACCTATGGTGCCATTAATTTGGACATTCTACCCTTTATTTTTTGAAAGCATATTTTTGTTCAAAAGTCGTTTGAGCGTTCAAAAACAAAATAAAAACGTAAGGAACGAATATCCGAATAATTTGGTATAAATTTCCGAGATGTTGAGAAAAGTAGCCCTCGTTCGTTTTTTGCGTGTGGAAAGTGATGTTTCTATTTGTGAATTATATATCAGACCCTCAACCATTTATCAATCTACAGCTTTTACCCATCAACTTCTTTTATATCAACGGCAGTTAAGTTGGATGCAACTTTTGTCCCTCTATGTTAATTGGTTAAATTAAACTACAAAGAGTTATTGCATACCTATTTAAATACTAAAAACACTTGACTAATTTGATCATCTTTTAACTAAATTTGAATTATTTAAGAGGTTTTTTTTTTTAATTTCGTAAGCGACGTATTTGATAAAAATCTTATTCATAAGAAAGTTATTTATAGTTATTAAAGAGTGCATATAAAACAAAATATGAGAAAACTAAAGCCCAATGAGATTAAAGACACTAAACTAGCCTCTCTAGTTTTTTTTTTTTTACCATACCACCTCTTCACGTGAGTATACCTAAAGATGTTTACGTTCTAGTTTGATTTGGGCAGTTCGGAATCATTAACTACAATTTTAGATAATAAG
This sequence comes from Flaveria robusta, assembly GCA_025506415.1. NCBI lineage: Eukaryota > Viridiplantae > Streptophyta > Magnoliopsida > Asterales > Asteraceae > Flaveria > Flaveria robusta. The sequence goes on along the minus strand of CM046474.1, from coordinate 5,908,716 downwards.
AAACAAACCCGTCTGATATATGCAGGTTGGATGGGTTTACAGATTTGACTGTTTTATTGTTTCGTTTCGTTTTTCGAAAACCATTTTTTTCTTTTAGGTCTTTAGTTTTTATCAAATTAATTCAAAAGATAAAAATGGATAATGATTGTAATCAATGTTCAGAACCTGAACGGACAATAAACCGGACGCCTTACCGGTCCCGAACAGGACGCCTTACCGGTCCCTGGTCGGACCAGATATAAAAACCGGATAAAATTATAACTATTTTTTATAAATATATGTAAAAATTACTAAAAAATAAAAAAATATATAAAAAAACCAGTTCTACCTGTCCGACCCCCGGTTCAACCTGTCTGACCACTGGTTCAATGTCAAGACGATTTTAAGCACCGAACCAAACAAGATTGAAGTCCAGTTCCCTATCTAACCGGTCAGTCCTGTTTTCAAAACAATGATTGTAATACATATACCTACACACCAAAAAGAGATATAAAAATAACAAAAGTCACACGATGGTTCAGTTTACACGACACTTTCAGGTTGCACACTGACCGGGCCGTTAACCTATCAAAACAAAATCATAAACCGATTTGTTTGGATCTTAAAACGGCATAAATACTTGGTTTGAATTGTTTATACGGTTTATGAACACCACTAACTTAACGTGTGAAAAGTTATACTCCATGTACAAACTTTACCCAAAACCATATAATTAAGGGACTATACTTGTGAATCAAGATTCCATTTTAACAACAAACCCTACGCCCTATAAATTGAACCCCTTTCATTCCATCAAACCCAAATATCGCTCAACAGTCCTTCTAGCATCTTCTACACTTTCAACCTTTAACAATGACTCGCATACAGAATTCCGTCAACAATCAATCATCTCCGGCGACGATCAAGTTCCTCTACAGCTACGGCGGCAAAATCCTCCCTCGTCACACAGACGGCAAGCTCCGGTACGCCGGAGGCCACACCAGAGTCCTCGCCGTCGATCGTTCTATCACCTACGCTGAATTGATCGTTAGGTTTTGGGAAGCGTGTGGATTCTCCGTGAATTTGAAGTGTAAGTTGCCGTCGGAAGATCTGGATGTGCTGGTGTCCGTCACTTCCGATGAGGATCTCGCCGCTGTTATGGAGGAGTACGATCGAGTTTCGCCGGAGGCGAAGATTAGAGCCGTGCTGTTTCCGGTGAATTCGTTGAAGACGATTTCTCCTGTTCCGTCGGTTGAATCGCTCGTTGATTTTGCAGCGGCGAAACCTATGGTGTATCCGAGAAGACAACATCGCCGGAGGAGTGATTATCTCGCCGGATCTGGCCGTGATAATTCTCCGGTGCCGGATCGGAAGAGTTTGTTCTTTCGTGATTCTGGTATCCAATTGTTGAACAACAAGCGATTAGGTATTAGATAATATCGCTGATAACGTAGTTGATCGGAGATTTTGATTGGTGGCTTCAAGTTCTAATTGGATGATGAAGATATCGGTTCATATAGGATCTATTAGTGAGATTGATTTGATTTGATTTGTTTTAAGGAGTTTGATTACTCAATATAGCGATGCGTAGACTGATTTCTTGGGGTTGAATATGCTAAGAACAATTGCAACATGCAACTTGCAAGCAAAAGTTGTCTTCGTATGCAAAAAGAAAGGTATATTCATAGAAGGATTCCTAGCATAATGGACATTGATATTTCCTCATATAAGGTTAAGCGTCGAAGTCTCATGGTGAACAGTAATGTGTATTTAGATAGAGGAATAGAGTGACGCGTGTTCGCCTTTTAATTAAAAAAAAAAAAAAAGGAAAGGTATATTCTATTCCTATGATCTAACGACTACAACTTCTACTTGATCGGCCCTTGATCATCGACTCAGTAGTGTTCAGGGTCTTCTCGTTGACGAGGGATCATGCCACATGACACAGGGCCGGTTCAACTATTTTAGTGGCTTAAGGCGGGGTTAATTTTGGAGGCCTTTTTCTTAAGTATTTAATAAAAACCCTCCTTTATCCGGGCTTGATACCGGCAAAAATAAAATAAATAGCTTATATTTGGCGGAGTTAAAAATTTTTTTTAATTTACTTTTTATATATTTAAAAAACATGCGAAACATTTATATAAAGTTTATTTTTTTACTTTTTTTGAAGAAAAATCTTCATACTCAATCTCATAAGATAAATCTTTTTCAATTGACAAAATAGCTAACCTATTTAATCTTTTTCTAGCAGGCCCAAGTTTTAAAAACTAAAATTAATACCAAGTCTAGTCAGACCCAAAATAGAACAGTTAGCCCAAAACGTAATAGCTAACCCAAAACTGTAATTACCCTAGCCCAAACACTGAAAAAACTTGAGGCTTTCAACATGTGAAGGCTTTAGGCCACCGCCTGACCCAATAACCTTATTAGGCCAGCCCTCCACATGAACCCTAAAAACAATAGTATAACTGATTATTGTGGGCACACAGGGACTAGTTCGAGTGGTAGAGGCACAAGCCTTTTAGAGGGGAGGTCACGGGTTATGTCATGAGCAGCAAAGGTGTGGTTTAGAAGTTTAAGCAGTTAAGCCTAGGAGATTCCTACGTGTTAGACCTAGATGTGATAGTGAATGTGGTGACACCGTGTTCATAGACTAGCTATCGAGTTGGTTTAAATAAGTTTTCGTAGTTTGGGATTTTTTTCAAGTACAAAATTTGAACCAGAAAAACTAAATTGTAAATTTTAGTGGTTTTTTTATTCAGGTCTTTTAACAAACCGAATTAAAGATAAGATACAAGTTTCAAAGATATAAATTCAAGTTCATTGAAATTAATTGAAACAAACTGAGCTAAAGAAAGAATATGTAGATTTACATCTTAATTCAGGTTGATTTGAGTGGATTAGTTATATTTTTAATAGAGTAAAATGTTATTTTCATCCCTGACGTTTTGTTGAATTTGCCATTTCAATCCAAAAAATTTTTTTTTTGTCATTTCAGTCACTGTAGTTTACTACATGTTGCCATTTTCATCCACTTCACTAACACCGTTAAAACTCTGTTAAAACTCCGTTAAATGTGAGGGTATTTTAGTCTTTTTCAACACCCTAATTATTTAGTTAAAACAAATTAATCAACTAATATTCAATTAAAACTAAATAAACACATGAAACGACTAGTGAGACCAGACGATTCGATTTAAAATTTCAATTAACTCTAACCCATGTTGTTCTATTGAGGGTGCCGTGGGATTTCAATTAATCTTCACGTTTTGTTCCAACGTGTATCGTTATTTGATTGAGGTCTGTTGTGGGATTGATGTTTGTTGTTCACATACTTTATCTTATTGAGGTTTTTAATTGATGTCTTTGAACGTGACAATTCAAACCTCAATAGAACAAAACGTGACAACAGTAGACCTCAATCGAACAACAGTACATATTCAAACAAAACGTGAAGATTAATTGAAATCTCACAGAAAACATTAATCGAACAACATGTGTTAAAATTAATCGAAGCGACCGGTCTCACGAGTCGCTTCATATGTTTTTTAGTTTTAATTGAATATTAATTGACTAATTTGTTTTAATTGGATAATTAGGGTGTTGAAAAAGACTAAAATACCATCACATTTAATGGAGTTTTAACAAAGTTTTAACGGTGTTAGTGAAGTGGATGAAAATAGCAACATTTAGTAAACTATAGTGACTAATATGACAAAAAAAAAGTTTTTGGATTGAAATGACAAATTTAACTAAACGTTGGGGACGGAAATAACATTTTACTCTTTTTAATATAAAAAAGTATGTTCATATAATTTAAGTGCAGATATTCAGGTTTATTTGATTGGAACTTGGAAACACATAAAATCATAACTTGATTAATGAATGAAGAATTCGAATACATCCTTAATACAACTTGAAAAATGAAAATCGAAGTTAAATTGTGATTTCAATGTTTTCTGTCTGATTTAAAAGTTATAAACTCCTATTGGACTTTTTGTTATGTGGGCTAGGCCTTTTTCTTGATAAAGTTTGGCCTGAGATTTTTTGTTCCATGTTGGACCCAAAATAACTTTATGAAAATAACTCCGAATCCAATAACCACCTATATCTTAATTGTAGCAATTGAACTCTAAAGGCTTATCTTCTAGATAGATAACACTATAGCAGACATCTTACAATCAGAAAGTAACTAGAAAATATAGAATCCAAAGTAAACAAATAGATCCTTAGTCCAGAGGCTCCTTAACTTAGTACTATAAATACCATTCCTCACATCAAGTAAACAATATGCTCACCATCACTCTTTAACTCTTAATTTTTCTGTGATTTTTGTTATTCTCCATACTTAAATTCTTATTCTCACATCAAAATATGATCATAGAGGGAATTCTTTTTGCTCGTTATGAACTCACAATGTTTTTTTGGTCTTGCAGATCAAGTTCGAGCCTAATTCAAGATGGTTGTCGTCCTTTTGAACTGTTTCATAACATAAACCCCTCAGTTAGAGTTTTTGGAGCAACTAACACATATGCTTATGATCTAGAATACGTGATTGACTAGACAGTAGAAGTGTGTACTTACATAAATGAGTAAATTACATTTTTTGTCCTTAATAATACGTTAAATTATAGACTGTGTCCATTGAAAAAATTACACTCTCTATTATGTGAAAAGTTTGTTATGGATTTCGTTAGTTTCACTAACAAACGTTAAGTTTCTCAGTTAAATCACCTCATGTACACTGCATATTAGGACACTTTAGTCCTTTTACTACCAAAGGACTATTCTTGTAATATTATTTTACACCTAATTTTATTAAATCTTAATTTCATTCTCGGTAGACCATCACCGGCAACCACAACAAGTAGGTTCCAGTGACGCTTCTTGACAAACCATCGCCAGCCACTACCGCTTCTCGGCTGAACATCGTCGATTCTCACCTTCAAACAAAAGCTGCTGCAACACCACCACAAACCCCCTCATTCTTAACAGATCTGACTTTAAATCATGGTTATAATCATCCTAGATCCACTAACAATTTCAAACAACATTTCTCTACCACCCACGGAGGATATCAACGCTTCCAAAAAGACAATGGCAACCATAAACCATTGCTACTATCGTCGTTTTCTATCAAAGAACTTCATCACTTCCTCCATGATCTTGGAACAGCCTTATGCCACCATCGTGGGGACTGATCGCCACCGTGAGCTCCATTGTAGCAATCGCACTACCGGCATATCCATCTCCTTCTCTCTCTTTCTTACTTGAACTAGGGTTTTGGTGAGTTCATTATGAAGAAGATTGAATTGGGGGATAAAACTTTAAGAATGGGATGTTTATATATGCCAACGTCTCAAGGGTTAAGTGGGCGGGGTTGGTCAGACGGTGATTAGACGATGGTGATGGTATGGTCGGAGAGGTGGCAGGTGATGGTAACAGTGGTGGTGGTATGATGATGGGGACGGTGAGCTTAAGAAAATAATAATGATATTAATAATATTAATAATTAAAAATGCAAAAATAGTATGAAAAGACTGAAATGCCCTTATGTGCGACTTAACGGATAAACTTAACGTCCATTAGTGAAAATGATGAAGTCCGTAACAACTTTTTTCACATAATGATAAAGAGCGTATTTAAAAAAAAAATCAAATCTATAGTTAATTTGACCTATTATAAAAGACAAAAAAAATATAATTTATTCTACATAAATTCATATGTTTTTATAGCAACAAATATCAGACATAATATCCGCAAATAATAAATAGTTAAATTACGAATTAGATTTAAGTAACTTATATTATAGGCAAATTGGATTTTAATAATCCAAACTATTACCTATTGGCCGATAATAATCCATACTATTAATTTGGCAGGTAACACTCCCAACTTTCATTTTTATAACCAACAACAGTCCCAGTGACATAATTTTTAATTTTTTACGCTTAATTTGTATCTATTTTAGTCTCAATTTAGCTTGCATGTTTCTTCATTTCATTCATAATTATTGTTGCGAACCGAATCGAGTTCAAATCAAACATAAGAAATTGAAAATTATGTCATTGGGACTGTTGTTAGTAATAATAGTGAAAGTTGGAAGTGTTACCGACCAAATTGATAGTATGGATTATTATCGGCCAATAAGTAATAGTTTATATTATTAAAATCCAATTTGCCTATATTATATTACCTTTTCCATTCCCATTATATTTTGTGCAATCTTTTATACATGCAACGTGACACCATCAAGACGAATAAATACCCTGACAAAACCGCCATACTCATCTTTCTTTTACTTCAAACTTCAAACATATCCACGTGTCACCGCTCCCTTACTCCACGTAACCCCCTTCCAACCGCCGTCTTCACCTCCACTGTCATCCACCGCACCACCACCATCAAAACCCCCCAAATCCCCAACTCAAAACCCAAACAAATCATTCAATCAACCAATCAAATAACAAAACAATTATAATCATGAAGCTCTACGTGTATGTATTGGAGTGTAAAGATTTGACAGTTGAACAATCTTTTGTGAAACTCAAAGTCGGAAAGATGAAATCAAGAACAAGGGTTTTGAAGAACACCAAAAACCCAGTTTGGAAGGAGGAGTTTGCGTTCAGAGTTCGTTCGTTGGATGATGATGAGCTTGTTGTGTCTGTTTATCGTCATAATGATGATGAAGAAGATGATGAATCCAGTGGGTTCTTTAAGAAGCGGTATAGGGATTTGGTGGGTCGGGTTCGGATCCCTTTGTGGTCTGTTGCTGCTGAAGAGAATCATCAGATGCAACCCACTTGGTTTTCTGTTGAAGATCGCAAATCTAATAAATCAATGAAAGAATCTGGTTAGTATTTAATTTCTTGCTTTTTTTTTGTTTTTATACATTATGATATATAATTATGGAAGTAAAAAAGTATGGTTAAACATGATTCTGTATCAAATGGTTTTTGGCCTAGTGGTACCCTTAGTGTTTGGAAAATTAGCTATTTATTTTACGAGGTTAAAGATTCAAGTCAGATCAATGGATAAAATATGTAGATTTAGGATTAAAATTTAATGGGTATGTGAATTAGATATTTTAATAAATTTAAGATCATGTGTTTCTTGGTCTGAAGTTGGTTATGAGATAAAAATATTCTTCGTTTCTTCTTGTTGATTTTTTAAACCTTTGAATAGTTACAAAGTATGTTGACAAATTCCGTATGTAAAAGTTTATTATACCAGTAAATAAAAATGTCGTAGTAAAATAATCTAATTACTTAGTTAAGCAAATCGTGAGACTCCTATAGCGTTTTTGAAATGAATTTAGATTGGATAAATGCTAGTGAACTAAACTAATTAAAATGTTAATGAGCTCTATGTTATAATATGTCAAAATAATTAAATTGTTATTGGATTTGTTAATGAGTTCATTAATAACCTATAGTTTTTTTTAAATATATATACATACATATAATATAAAAAAGTTTAAAAATTCCGGGCACTTGAGTAGATAGCAACCTAGGTGGTCATCTATCCCGCCCTCCTTCCGGGCGGCCCAAGATTATATGCGTTGAAATGCTACTTTATAATAAAATTCTTAAAAAAAGTTGATACGTGAAAAAGAAAAAGGTTATTTAAAGTAAATCTACATAACGTATGTCTTTTATGGTTTTTTTTTTTTTTTAAATACTTTTTCCCCCTTTTTTTATTAGACTTAAAAAGTTGGTATATGAACAATCTTATTTGGTTGTTGTATTTACTATAATTATCATTCTAGATTTACAATAAAAACAATTTTTTCAATTTGTGAAATTGTGAATATTTTAATCCCCAAAAGTGGAATTTGAAACTTTATTTTTGGAGTGAGGGAGTGCTACAACATACAAAATAATATTATAGTGTAATTTGTAACTCTTTTTTTAGGGCTAGCAAAACAGGTCGTATCATGTTTAACATATTTAAGATACGTGATTAACACTAGTTATCAAATATAAAAATGACTTGTTTAGGTACTTTATCTCATGTATATAATTTCTTTTTATATGTTTGAAGGACTAAGAAGTAGAAATGATTTTAGCATCCTAATTTTAATTACTTTCAACAACATAAAAAAATTAACTAGTGTATTTTTTTATTAAATAAATTTAATCGTGTCATAAACAGGTTACTAATTGTCAAGCCTACTTTTTTTAACCAATGAGTATTGATATGCATATATGTGCATGAAGTACAATTTCAAAGTGCCTATTCTTATTGTAATTTGAAGAAATGAAATCTGATTAAAGATCATTAATCAAGCAATGATACATGTTAGGCAATACATTATACCTTACTGTGTATAAGTAAAAATTACTGACACGAAGGCAGTGGGTGAGGTCAGGCTCACACACACTAAACATGTGTTATGGTTTCGTGACTGAAAATCAAAAGTTTTTAAAAAGCGAAGGGACACATGTTTTTAATTTTGATTGGATTACAAATTAATTCGGGGCGCTAAAGAGTTCCCAATATCCATGAGTGTGGTGATGCTAGGGAGGGCTGCGCCCCTGTCACTCCCAAATCCACGCCCGTGCGCCGCCTATGTGACATATAAGCCCACCACTCATGGTGGTATAACACATGGCCTTACCATCTTACTTGAAGGTGATTTGTTCTACACACGTCCAAAGAGTCCTTTCACACGTACATTTGTTGTATGTAATTGAGTTCAACTTGCAAGTTTGTATGATTCACTTAGAACTAATCTATTATTGAAAACTATTTGACTTTTATAGAAATGACGTTTGGGTAGGGTGTCATGTTGTGTTGACGGGTTCAACTCAAACTCGATATATATTTATTAGTGTCTAAAATATCAATCTTAACCCGCACACACTTAAAATCATTTGATCACATGACCCAATTTGTTATTCCAAACAAGTAAAATGGGTTGTGGGTTGATGGGTAGTAATCAAGTTGTTAACATGTTAATCGGGCTGTGAGTTGTAATAGATGGGTTAAAGGGGTCGTAAACGGGATCTGTTTGGTTAAATAGGTTGGAGGATTGACTTGAATGTCATCTCGAACACGACTCATTAATCAAATGGGTATGATAAGACAACCCAAAACCTGAATATTCTTGTCTTGTGTTTTTGTTCTTGTAGAAATTGTCGTCCCTTGTATGCATGAAAAAGCTCTAGGCTTTGTGATTATCTTATTAAATCCCTGAAGTTTTATGATCTAACCATAAAGTCATGAGACTTTGTTTGTAACAAAGATATTCTTGTTTTCATGATTATATCTTTCAACTTCTTAAAACATATTGGAAATATTTTTTTATATTTTATGTAGATGATACAACTTCCTAAACTTCATATAAGGACATTTTGTTAAGTTTTAGCACTTGGAAGATTTGATCATTGAAACATAAAAATCTGTGAACTTTTGTGCGAATTTTCTTTGGCAATGGTCCCAACTCGGACACTCGGTTAACTACAAATTTGAAAGAAATGACCGCACTAGCTTTAAATTTTCTCATAATGGTCTCTTTATGTTGTTGATGCCATGTTTTCAGGTAAGATTCTACTTGCGCTTTCGCTACACTGGAGAAACCAAGATATATCCAATGGCAATCACTTCTTGCAACCGAGCATCATTGATCACTATAGTGACAAATGTGATAGTAGACAAAGCCCGTCACACGATTCAAACTCCTCTAAATCACCACGAAAGGTGATAAAGTCCATTACCAAACGATTTGAGAAGCTTTTTAATAAACACAGCGATTCCTCTGTCGTAGACGACTCATCTGACTTGCCAACAACTTCATCGGACAATGGTGAGTCAACCGATGAACCTCCTATTATTACCACCTTTGAAGACTCGATGGAAACAATGGAGTCAATATTTGACCAAAAGGAAATGCCCGAAAATCTACAAGGAGGGGTTCTTATTGATGCAACATATGTAGTACATCCTAAAGATCTCAATCATTTCTTATTTGCACCCGGTTCTCAATTTATGAAAGACTTAGCAGCGATTCAAGGTACAACGGACGTTCACGAGAGTCCGTGGACATGGGAATCTAGTCAAATGTCATCGTTGACCCGTACAGTTACTTATACGAAAGGCGCAACAAAATTGGTCAAAGCTTCTAAAGTTACCGAAGAACAAACTTACATTAGAGCAAATGGGAAAGAATTTGCAGTTTTTGTATGTGTGGATACTCCTGATGTTCCTTATGGGACTACCTTTCGAGTTAAGTTATTGTACAAGATAATGCAAGGGCCCGAGATTAAAGGAGATGAAACGTCACGGATTATAGTTTCTTGGGGGATTGATTTTCATCAAAGTACAATGATGAAGAGTATGATCGAACACGGAGCTAAGCAAGGAATGAAGGAGAGTTTTGAACAGTTTGCGGAATTGCTTGGTCAAACATTCAAGCCGGTCAATCAGTTGACTGTATTAGACAAAAGTCAAACTTTGGCGACGTTGCAAAATGAGCATGAATCGGATTGGAGTTTAGCGATGCGGTATTTTTGTAACTTCACTGTGGTGTCCACTGTTTTTATGGTTCTGTATGCTTTTGTTCATATCTTACTATGCGAGCCGACTCGAGTTCAAGGTTTAGAGTTCAATGGTCTTGAATTGCCAGACAGTTTTGGCGAATTTATAACGTGTGGGATTATTTTTTATAACTTGGAACGCGTTTATGTCATGGCTTCACATTTCGTGCAGGCGAGATTGCGAAGAGGTAAACTATTCCTCATGTTTACGGTAGTTCTTTAAATATTCATGTCGTTTGGATTTGTGTTTTGAAACTAATTATGTAATTATTGCGACTTGTAGTCACAATATTAAGTTTTTAATGTTTCCATAAGTAAATTTAACTTGTAATGATCTAATTACTTAGGGTCTAAAAGGTTTGATCACATTGATTGTGGCAGGGAATGATCATGGTGTTAAAGCTCAAGGTGAAGGGTGGGTGCTTACGGTTGCAATCATCGAAGGAACTAACTTAGCGCCTCTAGATTCTTCGGGTTTCTCAGATCCGTATGTCGTGTTGACATGCAATGGGAAGACGAGAACGAGCTCTGTCAAGCTTCAAACACTTGATCCTCAGTGGAATGGTAAAATTATTCATTTTATGTTTTTTTAGATTTTAATTCATTTTTTCATCATTCTTGAAAATTGATATATGTTATTTGTTAAATTCTTGTAGAGATACTCGAGTTTGATGCTGCAGAAGAACCCCCGTCGCTATTGGATGTTGAAGTTTTCGACTTTGACGGTCCCTTTGGTCAAGCAGCATCACTTGGGCACTTTGAGATTAGGTTCGTGAGACACACATCGGAAGAATTGGCGGACATGTGGGTCCCACTCGAAGGAAGACTCGCAAAGTCTTTTCAGTCGAAGTTGCATTTAAGAATTTTCTTGGATAATAACAATGGAGTTGAAACGATCAAAGAATACTTAACAAAAGTCGAGAAAGAAGCTGGGAAAAAGGTACTAGATTATATATATCTCAAGCGTTTCGTGTGAATCTGAATTTGGGCATAAGGTGATTTTGCTTTTTGTGTCGACCCGTATTGATCTCTTATCTAAGCCTTTTGAGTTCTGACCCCTATTTTGCCAATTAAGTCGTGTAAATCTTATAACGTTAACTACTTGACAGCTCAATGTGAAGTCGCCTCATAGGAACTCGATGTTTCAGAAGCTTTTTAGCTTGCCACCAGAGGAATTTCTTGTCGGTGATTTCTCGTGTTCTCTTAAAAGAAAATTGCCCCTCCAGGTACTTACAACTTACAAGAACATTAACAAAACCCGACTATAAGTAAGTTTTTAGCGTATTATTGTTTCTCTCATATTCATAGGGCCGACTGTATGTATCTTCAAGAATTGTCGGGTTCTACGCAAACTTATTTGGACACAAAACAAAATTTTCATTCTTGTGGGAAGACGTTGAAGACATTCATATTCTTCCCCCGACACTGGCATCAGTCGGGAGCCCAATACTTGTCATGGTTATGCTCAAAGGTCGAGGTGTAGACGCTAGGCATGGTGCAAAGTCTCAAGATGAAGAGGGCAGGCTCCATTTTTACTTCCATTCATTCGTCTCATTTACTTCTGCTAGCCGGTAAATATAAATACCACATCAAATTTGTTTGCTTATTAGTATGATTATCTTTAATCAAGATTTGTGCAAAAAAGGACAATTATCGCGTTATGGAGAACAAGATCATCGAGCCCGGATCAGAAAAGCGACGACTTTGAGGATAAAACCGTCACACATCAAGATCAACAGGAACAAGATGAGAAGCTTTCACGTGAAGACGTCACTCCCCATTTGGTTGTTGGAGATGCAAAAATGTCAAAAATCTATTCGGAAGAACTTCCTATCAATGTGAGTACTTAAAAAGCACTTGTAAGTGTAGGTTGACCGTCCCCAAGGGGACGTCCCGATGGTTAAGTAGTGCGTTTGAAAATCAAAAAGGTTGAGGGTTCAAATTCCGTAATATGTAGATTTGAATGTAGATATCCTATAGAATCTAGGGATTGTTGTTAAAAAGGGTATGTTGATGTTGACTTTGACTTGCAGGTGGATTCACTTATGGAAATCTTTGAAGGAGGAGATTTAGAGCATAAAGTTATGGGAAAATTGTGTCGTTTGAATTACAACGCGACACGTTGGGAACCCGTTACTGGTCGTTCTGATATGCTCGAAAGACGATTAAGCTGGAAGTTCAATAGACGGGTGTCAAGTTTTGGCGGTGATGTAACGTGCACGCAGCAGAAATCACCGACTACTAGCGGGAAAGGGTGGACCGTGAACGAGGCTATGTCTCTCCATGATGTGCCATTTGGCGATCACTTTTACGTGAGTCTCACTGTGTAAAAATCACTTAGGATTATAGTTTCTCGAAATGGCCATAATGGTTTTAATTATTATTTGGAAATGCAGGTTCAGGTCAAGTATGAGGTCCTTGATAGCAGACCTGGGTGGTGTGTGTGTGAAGTTTTAATCGGGTTCGTATGGCTCAAAAGTTGCAAATTTGAGCAACGAATAACTCGAAACGTGGTTGTGAAGTTTAATGATTGGGTGCGCGAGATGTTCGATCTGGTTGAAAGAGAAGCTCTGCTTGCAGTTGATGGTCTTAGATGATGATTTTGTTATAAAAGATTGTAACTTGTTGTAGTTTATAGCTTATTTTTTATGCTTTAAATGTAAGGCTTGTGTTTTTTTTCTTAACAATAAAGGGTCCATTAAGAGTATAGTTAAATATTCCATAGGTATCTTTTGCAAGTATTTTGTTATGTTGGTATTTTGTTTAAGCTCTTACTGTATATTCAGTGATGATCAAATTTTAATAATTACAATAATCATTATTATACTAATCATCCATTATGTTTAGAGTTTCATACAAAATCTATTCTTTTAACTAAATGACACTAAGAATTGTAAAATAACCATTTGATTGATTGGTTATTTCTCTGTTAATTCACCATTATCTGATTATTTCTTGAAGTTGTTATAAGGGATGGGGTGGGTATGAGGAATAGCAAGCAAAATTTCTGAAACAAACATAGAGGAAAGTAATGAAGTAGGGTTAAAGTAGAGCTTGTGGGTGTTTTGGTTTGCATATCTAGTTTAGGAAAAAAATATTGTTCCAGTACAGTACTCAAGGGTAAAGAGTTAATAGAAGCTTTAACATCGAAAACACGAAATTCATAAAAAATCTAAAGTGAAGGATGATTAATGTAATTATTCATAATACGATTATCGTAATAATATAGTGTTAACATTCGACACTTACCATACATATAAGAACTTTTTAACCCTATCCAACTAATAGTGGCTTGACACATCATCTAAAAGTAAAAATAACATTTAAGGGTATTTTGGTAAGTGAACCTCTTACCCATATTTAATGCTTTGTATTTTTAATCTATTTTCTTACACTAAATCTTATCCATAATATTTTTCTCACTTTTTCATACTCACGCTTTTTTTTTTCTCAAAACCTAAGGTTCAAGATTTTTTTTGGGTTTCATATGTATAAATTTATTGTTTATATTGTTTATTTATTTATTTTTTTCTTTTAACAGTCTATTTTTTCAACCACAATTTTACAAACGTATTCAACCTGTTTTTTTTAGCATCCTATTTTTTCCCTTCAATATTACTACAAGGCAAAATTATCTCCATGTAAAAAAAAAATAACTTAATTTGTTTCCCTGTGTTGAAAATATATTATTTTAAGGTTTTTTTGTTTTTTTATTCATTTTTTTTTCCTTTTAACATATTATTTTTTCAACTTTACAAAATTTTTCAACCTGAAATTATTTTATTTCCTTTTAACATTCTATTTTTTACTTTAATATTACATATTATGTTATCTTACAATTTTTTACATCATATTGTCATTACATTACATTACATTTACATGCATTTTACATATTATTACATTGTATTACAATACATGTACACTGTATATTAGATTGTAATGTTAGTGATATGCAATGCAATGTAATATTCTTGTCATAAATTAATTTTAATAAAACAAAGTGACAATTTATGTAATAGTTGATGTTAATTAATATCACTGGAAACGAGCATGATCTTAAGAGTTCGTACAATGTATTTTTAGGGAACTTTGCAAGATCCAAATAAAGAATCACTAATTTAACTGGTGCTTTTTAGTACAAAAGTGTATCAAGATATGGTGGACCTAAATTGCGGAATAATTAGTGCTAGTAAGAAAATTACATATATTCCCTTTCACCCTTAATAAAAAATCAGTCAATGATTATAATATTCTTAAAAATATTGTCCATCATATTAAAATCAATGACTCATAGGGTAATGTTCAAATGAAAATCCTGTGTTAGTGCGAGAACTTACGAAAACCAATCAAGATTAATCAAAATTATAATTTTCTTTGTTGTAATAAATATTGCACATATACAAGATTATGATATGTTATGTACATGTGTAAGTTTGTAAATGTAAAAAAGTTTATATTGGTGTAAGTTTTACTTACATTTTCAAATATATGTGTTTTTTTTTTCAAAACTTATACCAATGTAAATATTTTTACACTTACGAATTTACATATATACATAAAAGATCATAATCTTCTATATGTATAATAATGTTATTTAAACAAAAAAATAATGATATTCATATCTTAACGGGTCTTTGCAAGTTATCGAAATAAAAATGGGTTCTCATTTGAACTTTTTCGTATATATATATATATATATAAATAATGCCATAGTCGGGTAGTGCCACAAACCCAATTTGTTAGTTCACACGTAATAGCCTATAATCATTTGTTTCACTATGTTATGATTCAATTTTGAAAATAAAACAAAAAGCTAGATAGCGAGAGTTGAGAATAATTTATGCTCGTCAATTTAACGCCAGTGATTGTCGATTAACTTATTAGGATTCCATATAATCTTAGCACTGGTTCTAGGAGGTAAATACATTGATCCGTAACTTAATTATGATACATTTTAAATTACATGTTATATGTTTTATTTATAATAAGTTTGTATGATGTTTAGATGAAACATATTTAATTACATGAAATACATGTTTACTTATTATAAATATGTATGATTCCGAAGGAAATGATTTATGAAGTACATGTCTAAATATATAAATTAAAGACCTTGAAAATGATGTGCATTTAAATATATGTGAGAATTTCAAGTGTTGAAATTCCAAATAGTTCAGATATTAAACCCCACATATATAAAAAGGGGAGTTATATATATGTAAAGATTTCGGATGTTGAAATCTCAAAGAGTTTGAGTGTTGAACTTTACATATATAATAAGAGAGTAGATAATAATCTTCAAAGGTTAAAAATAAACCCATAAGAAATTCTAATGTTGAATTCTAATGAGAAATAATAAGGAAAAAAAAAAGAATGATTTTGGGTGTTAAATCCCAATAAAAAGAAAAAATAAAAAAGTGTACTATATACTTAGCGAAAATTAATAAAAATATATTTTAAATGTTTTTAGGAAAAACACTCTTAGATGGTTAAAGTTTCATGAACGTGATCGGACTGAAGAAGGAATCTTATTCTCGTTTAGTATTTAATATAATAAATATTGTAGAAAAAGTTTGTGAAAACGTTCATGTTTTCTTGTAATACCTTTATATTTATTATGAAATAATAAGTCACTACGAGTAACAAATATTGATGTGAACTAATACATAATTCTATATGAACTACAAAAGTATTTTATAAAAAAATAAAAATTTGATATGTTTCATGAGTGAGCTAGAGAAGACCAAAAAAGAAGCCGATCTTTGCGATAAAAACATCAATTTTGTGTGAGTCGATCGAGGAGGAAAAATTGCATGATCTTGCCAAATAAAAGAGGTTGCACGTTGATTGAGTAGGAGAAGATGACAGTTGTCTAAGATGACTAATTGTTTTCACGCTTTGGAAATGTGAGGGGTAACTACTTAAATTTGTAAGTTTGTTTGTTTTTCGTATGGAATTACGTTACGGAAAAGAAAAAAGGGGGCACAAATTCAAGTGCAAAGGAAGAAAATGTTTTTTTTCAATGGGAAAACAACAACTTTATTATTTGAAAAAGGATAAGGTGAATATAATTTGCAATAATTTCTTAAGGACAATCAATGTCACGAGAGAGGGCGAATGGAGACATCGATTGAATGGACGTTGTTTTCGGCTTGTAAAAGTCGATCAAACAATTTCGAGTGGCAACAATAATGAGTTGTCAAAGAAGTCATGAACGTTGGTTGTTACGGGTTTGATTTTGAGGCTGAGTCAAGGAGGACGAACGATGAACTCATAAGGGATGCTCAATGACGAATCAAATGACAAGTGGGAATGATTCAAGAATTAAAGTTGAAGAGTTATAAGTATTGTTAGAGATTCAGAATCTTGGTGTTACAAATAAGAATTAAGGGGGAGAATGATGAAGTTAATCTTAATTTGTTATAGATATGCTTGAAGAAAAAATCGAGATATAGAAAAAAAGATTTTGAGATAATTATTAGTAGATTGTTATTAATATGCTAGTGGTTTATTTAATAGTTTTTGAGTTAGGGTTTAGGTGTAAAATATTTTAGTGGTTTATTTCCAACATCTAACATGAAAACATGTCATTGATATAGGTCTAAAATATATTAATAAAGTTTTTTATTTGATAAATGTATTTGACTAGGAGCCTATGATGATGATTTTTATGGCGATCACCTATAATTAAGTTGATCTAGATTGATAGTAATATCCAGATTAATCACTGAAAACTAGTTCTTTAGTAGTAAAATATAAAAAAATAAGTATGCAAATCAAGCAACATCATCGTATCACACCTGCCTCGATCTTATAGTTTTTATACAAGTAATTGCTATTTTAAAATCTTATTTCTCCTGTGACTAATTACTATTTTAAAATCTTATTTCTCCTTGATAGTTGAAACATACAACGAAGGTCATAACATTACCAATCAAATTATTAAAATTTAATTGGATTATAAAATATCTGGAAAAGTTTAGAATATAAAATGTTGTTTTTATGTGAATTGTATGAAGTAATCTCAATCATTGATTTAAGTAATTAACGGTTAATGTTAGAGATGAAAAATATTCACGCAAGGAAGGATCTGGAGGGTCGATTTGAATAGTCTAAAATTGTTATTTTTTTTTAAATTCTCTCAAATTTTTAACGCATATAACTTTTTATACAACATTATTCTTAAGGGTTAATGGATTTAAATACTTTCAACTATTAGGAATTGTCCGCTGCCACCTCCAAGTATCATTTTGGCGAATATAACTCACAAGTATACACTTCGGTGTTTGTATCACCCGCTGTTTTTCAGAACCCAAACGACGTTAACTTTCTAAAGATGTGGCACACATACGTGTACAGGCCTCGCTTGTGTGGCAGCTGACGTGGTTAAGGCCACATCATCAGATGAAGCAACAGCAGATGAAGATTTAAAAACAAAACAGTTAGCACATGGGATATTAAGACCCACGTCCAAAGTAACATAAACCAAACACCAAAAATTTTGGTGGCTAAAATGCTAAAGACCAAAAGTCTACGTACTACTCATCATCATTACAATAGATCATCGTTACAATGGTATATTCGTTATTTTTTAATAAAACCTAAATAATAATATATAACATTTGGTGCAGGTAAGCTTCGAATAACATTTATATCAAAACATAAATAAAATTAAGCAAGTCTACTATGACATCATTACAAGCGATTGAGTTTCAAAGCTTAATTAAAAGAAAGCACGTCGCAAGAGTATGCGTAGAATTTCATAAAACATTATATAAAAACAAATTAGATCTACCCTAATCAGTTTCAGATAAAATTTATACAAATACATAATAAGCAAGTTAGGACATTGTTAGGCAACGTTTGGCTAGTAAATGCCTTAGCCATTAGGTTCTTCCTTATTGTTGCCTTGTTATCAATTGCTCCCATAATTGATACGCTTGCAAAATCGATTCCATCATAATTGACCAACTTCTATAGTTTGTGGATGTTAATTTAGGACATTGTGAAGGATTATTTCCTAGCTCTATTGCCGGT
The DNA here is from genome assembly GCA_025506415.1 of Flaveria robusta. Taxonomy (NCBI): domain Eukaryota; kingdom Viridiplantae; phylum Streptophyta; class Magnoliopsida; order Asterales; family Asteraceae; genus Flaveria; species Flaveria robusta. The sequence continues at coordinate 5,890,162 of CM046474.1, read as the reverse complement.
CCTATTGCTCCAATTGCATTAGCTATCATTCTTGCTAAAAATTGTTTCTTGCTACTTATTTCCTTGTTTGATCAAATCTTGATCCTTGCTATCAATTCTTATGGATTATTCTTGCTTTTCTTGCTTCAACTTGTTATTTCTTTTGTTGGTTCCTATTCCTTTCTTACTGCTAATCAGAAACAAAATAGGTTTCTTTTTCTTGCTTCTTGCCTGATATGTTCTTGCTTGCTTTGTTCATTGTCCTTGGTTGTTCTTCTACTATTCTTGTTGTTCTTGCTGGCCGGATCGAGTTTTCCTTCATGTCATTGCCTTCTTGTCCTTCATTGCCAAATCCGATTGCATATATGTAAATTCTTTTCTAGCTCATCTAGTCGAATATCTAGACTGGAGAAGCAAGGTATGTGATCGAGCATTTAAGGCTCTAGTACTAACTAATGGTTAGAAATCAGGCCGAGAATCAAGAAAACAAATACTAGATTTCGAGCAACTGCCTCTTTCGTAATTAATAATCTACCAAAAGAACTTGCTGAATATATAACCCAAACTTGAAAAGAAGAATCTTTTCCACTAAAATTCAACCTAAAGTGCTGACTAAAATACTAGATAAACATGCTCAAATTGAAAAATTAAATATGACTTATAATTGGACATTGAACTTTCTTGACTCTTTCACACCAGGAGTTAAAACCTTTAAAATACACCCACATTCCATCAAACGAATTCCATCACATATTCATATGAAACAAGTTAAATGTTAATATAAGACTAGCTCACTTAGTAGAGGTTTTGTTTTTTAGACGAAAGTTGTTGCATTCAAACTTAATTTTAAAGTAATTTAATATTAGGATTTAATTAATAGACTTGACAGTTAAAAAAAGAGGTAAATGTCCCGTTATGAAATCCATGCCAATTTCAACTTTAAACATACTAAAACTACTTTTTGTGGCTGTCAACAACCCAAAAATCTCTATCCATTCAAAATTTAAATTGAATTTTCAACGTTATTTCAATTTATCCCTTCAACGTTTCGTAACTCTTTCACTCTAGGATTAAAAAACCTTCAAATACTTCCTCTAGATTATAATATTAACTGACAAAGGCTAAATGGACACCCACTCTTAGAATTTCATACCAAACCCTAAAAATAGAGATGGATGATACATATATGATTCATCAAAAACCTTTTAATTTACCCTTTCTTCCCACCATTTTCATCTGCAGCACAATAAATGTTTCACTACAACCAGTAAAGTCAACAAACGTTACATATTTACAAGGATAGAATCTACGGATATACTACCGTTACGCTTTTACACATATCTAACAAATAAAGTTATTAATAGGTACACTATTCCAATTCTCATAGTTCACGCAAAATATATATATGGTTTTCAATTAAATAAGTGACAACCTACTAAAATAAAGATAAAACGTGTTCAATTTATTAAGGCATTTGCTTTGTTTATTCTGACGAATAATTAGCCCTCATGAGCAAGCCATTAGTCATGGGCTATAAAGGCACCCATGGACTTACATTCTATCATCTACAAAATGACACAAATACAAATAAAAGATCATGTCTCATGGTGGTGGGGAGAGAGCAACAACTATAACATCAATGAGTTACATGTGTTAGTTGTCACCACTTTAGTACTAATCTTGGCTATTTTATGGTGCAAGATCAGCCTTTCAAACGCCTCAAATGGTGCACCACCGTTGCCACCAGGTCCCCGTTCACTCCCAATCGTCGGGTACCTTCCGTTTCTTAGCCCTGACTTGCACAAACAGTTCACCAACATGGCTCACACCTACGGCCCGATCTTCAAGTTAAAGTTGGGAAGCAAACTTCATGTTGTGATAAATACCCCGGAGTTAGCAAAGGTGGTGGTTTGTGACCAAGACGAGGCCTTTTCTAATCGTGACCTAACAGTCGCGGCCTTTGTAGTAAGTAACGGGGGGCAAGATATAGCATTTTCCGACAACAACCCCAACTGGCGTAAGCTTCGTAAGATATTCGTCTACGAGATGCTAAGCAACAAGAATCTTGAAGCAAGTTGTTCTTTTCGAATGGACGAAGTTAGAAAAACCATCAAGAATGTTTTTGGTAAAATCGGTACCCAAGTTGACATTCGTGAGATCGCTTTCTCTACACAGAAAAATATCATAATAAGAATGATATGGGAAAACACATCAGATAAAAGGGTCAAAAACAACAATCTTGTGGCTGAGATAGATATGGTGATTTCAAGCATCGTTGAAATACTTGGACGGGTGAATTTATCTGATTTATTCCCTAGTCTTGCACGATTCGATCTACAAGGAGTCATGCGAGACATGAAGAAGCAATGTAACAAGTTGGATCAACTATTCACTAGCATCATTGAAGATCGAATCAAATGTAACATCAAAAATTCTCAAGATGAAGGAAGGAATGAAGGAAAGAAAGATTTTTTACAAGTTTTATTAAATTACAAGGACGAAAAAGATGCAACATCGCTAAACATGACCCAAATAAAGGCGCTTCTCTTGGTAAGATTTATTCTTAAAAAGAGTCTAAGTTGTGTTGGGTTATATGGCGGTTAACACGTTAACTACGAGTTGAATGGCTAAGCTAAAACACAATATATATACATCTATCTAAGCCATCAATCCTAAGCTAGACACATTTAAAACTATGACGTGTTTTGGATTGATCCATTTAAGTTTATTTGTGAATATGTGTAATACATTATACATGGTGACTTGGTAACAATTTAAATAATCAATAACCTTAGCGCTGACCATCTTTACTTTTGTAAATAACTAGAAATGATCTAGCGCGCGCGTTGCGTGAGTAATTATATTACAAACTTGTATATGAAAACTTAGAATACAAAAAAATAGCAATGGCTATCACTCGGACTTTAAACTCGAAGACATTAAGCAAATAGAAGAAATCATGTCAACATAGCATAATAAACTTTACAAACACGTAGAATCAACACAAGGTTTTACATATTTTATGATACAAATTAAATAAATAGGCATTTAGAATAATTTTTAATTACTAAAATAACTTGACAAATAAAAAATTACCAAATATGAAAACCGCACAAAACTTTTATGGTCAAAACACAAAAAACTAAAAATTTCATGTAGCTAAGAGTTTAAAATTATATAGATAAGTAATATCTTATTAATTAATTTTATTCACTAATTTTCTTTCCATGTTAATTAACAAACTGGTATATATTTAGCTCGAGATTATTAGAAGAATCGGACAGATTATGAAAATGAATAAAGGAGAACAATTTGTCGAGAGTAATGAATAAAATTGCTAAAATTAATGAGTATGTGAAGGGTTTGAAACTACCAATTAATCTCTTTTTCTGAAAATAAATAGTCAGAGAAAAAAATAAGAAATTAAAATAAACTTTAGACGTTAATCCTAGGACCTTCCAAAATTTAAATAAGACTTTTTAAAATCCAACAAATGTAAATGGGTCTACCCACTTATTAAAAGGGTCTTGTTCGGGTTAACATATTTTTATACACATCTTGTGCAGGAGAACTGATTTAATAAACACGTACAAAAGCTAGCAAACCCAAAACCTTATTGTTTTTATCACGTGTTTATATTGTGTTTCGAGTCGTGTCAAAGTGCATTAAGATAATAAAATGCAAGTATGGTATTATGGTATTCCTAAATAGTTATACGTATTCATGTCCCATCTTATACACACACACACATAGGGGAGGGTTCTTGAGAAAACTAATATTTATGTGAAAACAAAAAAAAAAAAAAAAAACCACGGAAACCAATAACATAATACATAATTTTTTTGTTATTTTAATTGTTAAAATATTATTTAAGTATTTGGTACATATATATTGAGCATACATACGAGAATGATGAGTCTTACGTATACGTAACACTATGTCGAATGAAAAATGGTTGCGTATACGTAACTTATGTGTGACGTATATGTAAAACCATGCTAAAATTTTCATTTGATCCATACCCTTATTTATATAGAGGAAAGATTCTAAGAAAACTACAATGTTATGAGAAAACCAATTAAACAGGTAACATAATTTATAAATTTTTTATCACTACCCTATATATATGTGTGTGAGTATATATAAATAAGAGTATAGATCAAATGAAACTGTAGCATGTTTTTACATATACGTCAGACATAGGTTACGTATACGTAATCATTTTTTATTCGACATAGTGTTACGTATACGTATGACTCTTCATTCTCGTATGTATGCTTAACATATATGTACCAAATACTTAAATAATATTTTAACAATTAAAATAACAAAAAAGTTATGAATTATGTTATTGGTTTTCGTGGTTTTTTTTGTTTTCACATAACTATTGATTTTTTCAGGAATACTCCCCTATTTATATATACTTACACATGTATATAGATGGTAGTGATAAAAATTTATAAATTATATGACCAGCTTAATTGGTTTTCTTTAGTTTTCTCATAAATTGTGATTTTCTTAGGATCCCTCCTCTATATACATATACATAAATATATGTGTATATATATATATATATATATATATATATAGAGGATAGGGATCAAATGTTAACCCTTTTTTATTGTGATAACCCATTAACCCAACGGTTGTTAACCCACCTTTATTGCCACAACCCGTTAACACTAATGTAACAAACACTTACAGCATGATTATATAATGTAACCAATTTTTACATCGCGTTGCACCACTGATGTAATAATTTCCCCCTCCCCCATTTCTAAAATGTCCCTCCATTTTTTAAAAAATTTAACAATTTTTTAAAATCATCTTAACTTTTTTGTATGACATTATTTTTTTAAACAAGTTACGCAATTAAATAGATTATTTTAATATATTTAATTCGAGTATAATATTGCTATATTTAAAAAAAATTTAACATTTATTATGGACCACTAGTATTACCACTATAACTCTAACTTAAAGTGCTGACTTAACCTGCTGTGTACCACTAGTTTGGTTAATGGATTATCTTAATAAACAAGAGTTAATATTTGTTCTTTATCATATTATATATATATATATATATATATATATATATATATATAAAATATAAAAGAAGAAATTCAACACTTTCAATCTAAAAAACATGAGTGTTGAAATGGCTTAGATGGGTAACATAGTCATTTTAACACCTTTTACTTTTAAATTCAATATGGTGCTGCTAAATGTTACCACCACATAATTAGTCATTTTACTCTTTTTCTAATACCCAATTATTTTTTAAACCATAACTTTCTTATAATATATTATTGGTTATAAAAATTGCACTATTAAACTTGTTGTATTTTTCTCTCTAATTCCATTATAGTAACTATTAATTAAACTTATTAGTACAACCAGATATTACATTTATGTTACTATAATGCCACATTAGTGTAACCACTAATGTAACTATTTTTCAAACTGATTTACGAGATACAATGAACTTGCAATTTACAAATTGATTGTTGACCATGTAATTGATTTAAGTTGCTGCAAATGAACTTGCAGTTTACCATTAGTTGCATGCAATGATATAAGAGGTGTTACATCTAGCTAGTTGACTAATAAACTTGTGCAAAATATGTAGGACTAGAATAGGATGTTACAACTAGTATTAAAATGATGATCGATTACACCAGCGTAAGGTCACGTTACAACAACTTAACTATTACGCTAGAACAACTTAACTACTAACACCAGTTTAAGAACTGAACTCCAAATTTTTTTTGAGTGGCGGGGAATGACTGGGCTCAGGAGTAAAGTCAACATAGTGTGGAAAATGGGGTCGCTGAAAGAGAGGTTGAATGTAATTCAGCTCGACTGAAAGGAGTGGCTTAGTTGAACATAGTGAGACTAAGGTACGATGTCAGACAGATTTGACCCAGTCAGGGATAGAGTTTAGTGCAATGAAGTGTAGTGTACCGTCACCAGAAATTTCATAAGAGAAGAAAGATCGTAGCTGAATAAAGAAGACGAATAGAATAGAATTCATGTTCATGCTAAGAGAACAGCGGATCCAATACCAAGACGGATAAAGCCCCAACTTACTGTTGGACGGCTTAGACGTGCTGCATAGAGCACACACAACCCATCGAGGGCTTCTTTGTTAAAGCGGTTCATGTATTCGCGAGGATTCAATCCAGCCACAGGTTCCCGTACGACTTCGTCTTCCGCTCATAAGTAAGCTCTTCTCCACGGCGTTGACTCTGATCTTCGCTTCCTTCATTCGGTTTCTGGTTCCTTTTTAGACCTATATTAAAGTTATGCTCTACTAGGACTAGATCTAAGCCTGGCATATCGTTATATGACCAAGCACCGCCTAGAGCTGCTGAACTGCTTTCGCCGCTAGGGCAAGTCCACTGCTGAATGATTATGATACGCCATCTATAATTGAATTAAAGAGAAAATTGCCCTGAATTTAACGATGGGAATTTTATTAAAAGAATGAAATACTATAAAAAAGTTATCAAAGTTTAAAAATAACGGAGGGAAACTTTATTTGAAGAAAAGTAAAATGACTAATATATGGTATTGACACTTATCACCACTATATTGTATATGAAAATGAGTGTTTTAAAATGACTATATTACCCTTTTTTTATTTAAAGAATAATAGTTAGATCTCATCTATTTGTTTTTAATCTGACCAGATGAATGTTTTTGGTCAAGTTTTTACAATGAAGGTGAATGTTCATAGGTTTCTACCTAACTCTAATACAATACCTTAAAATGCTTAATTTAATGTAGAATATATATTGCTATATACCTTAGTAAACCATGTAACCATATACACAACCCATAATCTAAAATATATTGCCTCTAAGTCTTGTAAATAGAAATGCTAAGAAAATTAAAAACTCTAAACTTTGAAGCATACAAAAAAATTTCTAATCTCCACATTTTTTCCGTATATTATTTTTTTATAACTTAAATATATTTGTTATATATAATACTTTTATTAATGTTTTACCTATAACATATATTATATTATACATATATAATATCTAGGGGAGGGTTCAAATTATAATTCACTTATTTTGTGAGAACTTTATAAACCAATGTGAGCCACATATTTTTAAGGGTAAAATGGTAAATAATGATAACATAATAAAAAAATTTATAAAACAAAAAATAACATAAAAATAAAAAAAAGTAAAATGACGAAAATGTTTATTTTGATTCCCTCTTTCATAAAAAAAATTTATAAAAAAAAACTTGTTTTTTTATGAACGTCATTTTACACATATGTAATACCTGAAAATACACATGTGTAAAACAAGATTTACACATGTGTACTGACTAATTTACACATGTGTAAATAACGGTTGAGCTATGATTTAAAAAAAAAGTATATCAATATGATACGCGTTGGAAAGATAAAAAAATACTGAAATTAATGGTGCAATTTTTTTTGAAAAAATAATGTCGTGAAAAAAGTTATGAACATTTTTAAAAAAATATGAATTTGGCATGTGACTTGCATGTGACTTAATTGTATGGATAATATTAGTTTATAGAGTTTTTACAAAAAAAAAAAGTGGTTCTCAAGATTACCCTACCCATTATATCTATTAGATATTTTTTTATTTCAACTCATGGGCATGTAATATAGTAATGTAAAAGTATAGTAATATTGGAAAGTGCATGTAACTTTATTTTCCTTTTACATTTGCCACATTTAGATTTTTTAATCTACGTTTTTTAATGCATACTCCTTTTGAATGTTCCGATTTTTTCCACTGAAATATTACGCATCAGGTTTTCTATATATCAAGTTTGTAATTAAATTTATGAGTGTTAATTCGACTTCATTAGTTCCCAACACAGCTTGTAAGCTTTAAATATATCTACGTAGTAATAAGTGTACAAAATTGTTTATTTTTACACATTTTCATCACAAAGAATTTACCTATATATTTGTTGTATATATAACCTGAAAAAATAAGGAATATTGCATTTAGTTTGATTGTTAAACTAGGAACATAGATTCAATTTAACTAGAAGGTTGCCGCGCGCGTTGCTGCGCGATACCTGTGTTTTTTTTCTTTTTGTTTAAAGCTAAAATGAGGTTGTTGACTAAGGTTGCATACAAATGTAGTTAGTCAAACAATATACCATGGTAAGTTTGATCTTAATTTAAGTTGTATGAAATATTTGGTTGCTAATAGCTATGTAAATTAGAGGTGCAATGCAAGTTAAACAAAAGGTTTCCAACAAATTTAAGCTACTTGTCATTCTCATGATGTAAACACACACTTCGTAAAGTTAAGTGATATGCTTCAAAGTTCAAAGATTATGTTTTCAACTGCATAATATCGTTTCAAATAATTATAGATCTTGAAGCCTTTCACCAACCAATCATAATCTTTGTACATTGATATATTGACCAATCAGTGCTCGGTCACAACAGAATCAATCCCTTTAAGAATCTCCTGAAGAACCAATTCACAAAGTGCAAGTACAAATCTTTAAATTTTCTATCAAAAGGAAAACTGGTTTGTAAACAGAGTTAAAAATCTACCTAGGAACTATCCTTGAAACCAAGTGAAAGCGCTAATGGTTCTAAAAAGCTAAAATTATTAAAAAAGAAACAGAACATAACTCCAAATGATTAATTGGTAGAGTTACCATATTTGCCGATCAAACAATGTACTATAACTTTTTTTAATGTAACACCATGTTCATAATAAATTATACCTTATATATTCGATAAGCTAGTGAGCACGTCCATATAGGACTTTTTAAATTATATGCGATCAACATCACGCAACAAAATTTATGAAAGGAGGTAAACTTGAATATTAATGATAAAAAGTAATAATATAGCAGGGCGGTAAATTATACAACATCAACCTAATTACATATCAGTTTTACGGTTTGTATATCATCATTGATTGAATTCAAGTTCTAAGCACTACAAAAACAGTAACCATTTTAGTGAAGTATTGACTAATAGAATAAAACAAAATAATTAGGCAATCAAGATGCATATCTTACTTGTTGTGCCTTTAGTTTTTCAACTGCATTATCAAAAAGCCAGTAAACACCAACAGAATGCTTAAACTTGAGAATGCACTGCCCTAGGATATACCATGTGTGATAAGTTCCTCGCCTGCATTAAGTGACGTGAGGTACACATTGTTCTGCATTTATAAATTCATTTTGATGTTCCACACCTACACTTTAATTTTTAGCTTGTTTTTGACACTACCAACTAATACGGATTATTTTTCATTATGTGGCATTGAGGAAGTTGATTGATAAATTTGAAATGACAATGAGTACAAACTTTTTTGTAGATGAATCATATCAAAATTAAATCTCTGTTTTACAGATATAATTTGACGAGACCTTGTTAATTTATCACATAGAAATAGACTCAAAGAAAGTTATTATAATATTACGTGTACAATAAAGAATTTATTTACCCCTAGATGTTCCTAAGCTTACATTTTTTGTAAAGCTTTGATGAAAAACACGACCATCTTTTAGGTTAAAGGTACTAAAAGAACCAACAAAGTGAAAGTTGCATTCTCTTAACCCACAGTTTGCATTATAAAAAAAATTGGTGTTTCAGTGTCGTGCATCAAAATAATTAGTTTTATACGTATCTAATAGATGACGAACCTTCAAATTCTTATGAGTTTTATAGTACACGATGGCAGCCATGAAGACCTGGTTTTAGTCATATTTTTTTTTGTCACCTGAATAAAACAACATACTTGTTACATTAGTATTTTGATCATAAACATGTTAGTATGTTACTATAATACACATGCAAATAAATTGATGCATGCTACCAACCAAAACTAAAATTTCCTGAGAAACAAACAATCATTTAAATATTAGGGATTCCATTCTCATTTTTGAAACACAAATCCTTAATGGAAAGATAACATAAAGATAAACAATTGCAAGATACAAACATGTGTTGGTGACTGAATTTATAGTTGAGATCTAAAACCAAATTTGAACCTTTAATCACTTAGTTAAAGAATTGGACCCAATTTTGAGGCACATGCACATGTATTAGAGTGCAAACTACCGTCACTGATAAGCTGGAGATCTCAAATGATTAAAACAGAAGGTTTGAAAAATAGATTAGCAATGCAATAAATTTTCTTTACCTGCATCTTTATGAGAGATTTTAAACATCAGAAATAGGCAAACGCATAAGAAATCCATAAGAGGGAAGAAATCAAGAAAATGAAACCACCATGAAAACTAAAAATCAGTGTTGTTTACCTAACTACCAACTACCGAAGGGGAAGACGATAAGGAGATTGCATATGAAACCGCCACTCAGGGTGGATCAAGTACCTACTGAGACCAAGAAAACCAAGCTCAAGGGCCGTTAAACCCACCTAATCCGGTCGGCGATTTTACCACGTTGACCCCGAATCTTCTATCGTCGTCATTGACCTAAACCTTGAACCAAAATCAATGATGTTAATTCATCGGAAGATAGTAATAGATTAAATTAACTCACCGGAAGATTGTTGAAAATTGAATTTGATGAGAGAGAAGCTTCCTGATTAATTACATCTCCTCTTTCTCTCTGAACACCCTTTCGTTGTATGGAAGAGACACGTGGCATGAGGAAAAACTGGGAACCCATAGTCCCATACACGTGTATATACAAAAAGCAAGGTGTCATAGTTAAAAGTGGAGGCTGAATGTGTAAAGAGAAAAGATCTGTGACCAAAACATAAAACACTATTTCTCCCATGTAGGCACCGACAACTGAGATTAATATATATTATAATTTGTTGCAACAGGACATTTTGGTCGCTGGAACGGAAACAACAGGATCAATAGTAGAATGGGCAATGACACGTATTATACAAAATCACAACATAATGAAAAGGATTCAAGGAGAATTAGCAGAAATTGTAGGACTAAACAACATGATCAAAGATTCTCATCTCCCAAAACTACAATACCTCAATGCAACGATTAAAGAAACATTGCGTATACATCCTGTAGTCCCTTTCCTAGTTCCAAGATCACCAAGCAAGCCATGCATGGTAGGCGGATATACAGTCCCAAAAGGTTGCACAACCATTCTAAATGTTTGGTCAATCCATCGGGATCCTCGATACTGGGATAATCCCTTGGAATTCAATCCTGAGAGGTTCTTGACAAGCAAATGGGATTATAAGGGAAATAATTTTATATATTTACCGTTTGGATCGGGGAGAAGATTGTGTCCAGGTGCTTCATTGGCCGAGAAAACATCAATTCTTATTTTGGCTTCACTCTTGCACTCATTTGATTGGAGCTTGCCCAAGGGTGAAGAGTATGACCTTACTGAAGTTATTGGCATGACATTGAAGAAGAGAAAACCACTCTTTGCTATCCCATCTCAAAGGTTTCCTGATGCGTGCCTCTATATGTAATCTTGTAGGACTTGTCATACGGTTAAAGCCCTATCAAAATAAAGGTATGAGTAAGTTTGTTGTTATGCTCATCAATGTAAACTCATTTCTAGTACTTATAAACCTTAATGTCTAAGATGTATGTTATGGAATCTCATGATGTTATCAATATAAATTTTAAGTATATGTGGACACTTATCGGGAGTGTAGAGAGGAGGATCAAATATGAAGTCCCATTTTTTCTAACAACTGTAGAAAACATCGTGATCTCAAACTATTATAATGCTTAAGATTGATTTAAAAGTTATGAATTATTATGAGGGTAAAATGTTTAGACAATAATGGCCAAACAAGAATGCGGAGTCCTAAAACACAAAAAGATCCCACAATGTTTCACCTACACGAACATATATATTTGGGGTCGACTATATATAGGATTGAAGTGTTTCACATTGTATGTCTTGGATCAACTTCGAGTCGCATATTGTTATGGGGTAATTCAAGTTTTGGTACATATAGGGGTTCTTTCTATATAGGTTGTGTTTTGAATAAATTTTTGTTAAAATGTACTTTATTTCAAGTAGTTATGCTTTAGTGTACTTTCAAAGGATATTACAAAAATAGTTGTTTATATAATAACTAGGTTAGTATATATCCCGTGTATAACACAGGTTGAATAAATAAAATATTAAATAGTTATTAATAAAAATTAAAAAATTATAAAACGATATTTTGATATAAGATATGATTGACATTACGTACGAGTGATAAAAGGACGATATCATTTTTTAAACTTTTGTTTATTTTTTTTTGTTTTTTTCAAAAAAAATTGGTTTTTAAACAAATTGTTTCAAAACAAACCGTTTTTAAAAAAGTGTCATTTTTAATAATTTTTCTATTATAACTTTGAAATTTAATTATTTTAGTTTCATAAGAATTTTATTTTCTAATAACCACAGGTTTTAAAATATATTGTGTTTTTTAAAATTTTGACATTTTTTTAAAAAATTTCTTATTTTATAAAAAAATATTTTTTTTTACAATTTGCATTTGTAAAAAGATCTATTTTTTTAATTTAATAAAAAATATTTTTAATATAAAAATAATTAAATAATATCATTGTATTTAATGTGATATTTATTAGGAGAGACAAGTGGGAAAATAAAATTTAAGAGCTCTAAAATTGTAACAAGTGTCATACCAAAACTTTCTTTTATTACTATAGATAGATTGTGCCTTTATAACTATAAGATATGTGAATCAACTCATGTCTCCATCTTATTATCACGTATCAGCTAGCTTAACTTCTATCAGTACCGACTTATTTTTTGAATACACAACCGTGTTTTACATTTCAACTTTATTTTCATGTAGCATCATCAAAAGTCATTTAGGTTGACTTAACCGTTCAAAGAAACTTAGGTTGACTTAACACGGTAATGCATTACCTTAACTTGTGAATTAACTTTATTATTCACATATTAGTACATTACATATTAAATTACATATATATACTAAAAAGAAACCTAAAAAGAAACCTAAATAAATAGTAAAGTTAGCGACAATGGTTTTGTTATTTATAATATTACTACAAAAATTTAGGTGAGGGTGCCATTGGAGTTTTGATGTGGATGGAAAGGATGACAACTCTCCAGTTAATACTTGGTCAATTTTAAAGTGAAGTATGTCACTTAGCAGGAGAAGTAACTAGCGGCGGATCTAGAAATTTATATCAATGTAGTCACTATATTTAAATGCTTCAATTATATAAAAGCGGATATAAAAATTGTCGGGTCGGTTCAGTTTAGGTTGATCATATATTAATTATAAGATACAATAATATAATTAACATCATCGTCTGAATGTAAAAAGTACATAATATAAAAACAATGGTCTTTAGGAATTTAAATAAAACACCCTATACACTACTAGAAAACTGGTTGTTTTGCGACAACTTTTTTTATCGCAATCTTGTTGCAATACAATGATACAGACAAACATGCGACAAAAATAAGTTGTAGGAAAAAACCTTGTAGGAAAAATATAGTTGTTCCTAGCTTACAACTTTTTATTTAAAAAAAAAATGTTACATTACAGCTTCGATATATAGAAGCACATTGAAAAAATTCTTTTTCAATATGACAAATGCAAGAATCATTCATGTATCCATTACCCATCCGATTACGTAACTTTGTCTTCACATGCTTCGTTGAAGAAAAATTTCTACAAAAAACAAACATAAATCCCTTGAATGATGAATTTTGAGTCTTGTTTTTCGATCGACAAATCATCCATTTTCCCTCTTGAGATTTTATTGCAATTTGCATGTCTATTCTTTGGGGTTTTTTTTGGGTGTCGAATTTAATTAATATGCTATATGGGTATTTAGTGGAACATATAGGTTCTAGCTAGAAGCGAAAAAGCAGTGAACTCAATAACTTAAAAGGAGCTTAAGGCGTTACCGATTGAGGGATATTGCCCGAAAAATAAAATGCAAAAGTTAGAGCCAAATTATAGAGACTGATCACCAAGCTTATGTTTACGAGTTAAACATGTTTCATTTTCAAATAATTTCACTTTTCTTTTATAACTTTCATTTTTTGACTGTTTTTAAGAAACGGGATGCACGGTTATTTTTGTTTTTCTTTTGTAAACGTTCTAATATAATTTTATTGAAAACGCATATGTATTCAAATTAGAATATTTTTTAGTATGTTAGGATCTATGGAAAACGGATATGTATTCAAATTCAAATATTTTATTGGTATCGTAGGATCTAGCGACTATAGTTATCTTGTGATACCACGACGAACCTAACAGATTCTAAGCGAAAAACATTTTTGTTATCGTAACCGTTCAGTAGTCACTTTTAATCGTCTTCAACAAAGCTAAGCTAATGACGACCAAAGTCATTCCACATAGCGCGGGGTAAGATGATCAAACTCTCATCGCGTACCGCAGGGAAATAATTTTCGTTCGTAATTAAAAAAACAGAATACACGGTTTTCTTTAGTTTTTTTTCAACGTTCTGATATAATTTTTTGAAAACAAAGTTACATTCATAATTGAATATCTCTTTGTATCGAAGGCTATAGTGAATGCAATTATCATGTTGGACCGATAAATTCAGTACTCACCTTTATGGTTCTCGGCAAGCCAAGGTGATAACGACCAAACTCACGGTGTGTGTTGCGAGGGGTAAGACAACCAAATTCCTACCGTGTTGCGTGAGGAATAACTTCCATTCTTAATTTTTTTTTAAACGGAGCTACTGTTTTTATGGTTTTTGATAAGTCGGACCAATAACGATCAAAGTCACCCCGGGTCGTGAAGGGTGAAACCAATAAAATTTTCGCCGCATAGTGTGAGTGAAAAACTAGTTATTAATACTATAAATATTATTGTTTCTATGATATTATAAATATTATAGTATTTTTATTACTACGAATACTACTTTATTATTAGTATAGGAGGAAATGCGTCGGCAATTACCGATGGATACCATAATATGTAGGCACTAGCTTTAGTAAACCCGTGTATTACACGGGTTGATCAAATAAAATATTTTATAAAATAAAATTTTATTAATTATAAAACTATATTATAATATAAGATATGGTTAAGAACTATAAGTAATAAAAAAATTTATATTAACTTTTTGAACTTTTATTTTAAAACCTTTATTTGTTTTTTTCCCAAAAATAAATTAAACATTTTGTTTCAAAACAAATCGTTATAAAAAATATATTTAAAAAAGTTTGATGTTTTTGAAAAAGTTCTTATTTTATAAAATTTATTTCCTTAGGAATAACAGTAATAAAAGATATATTTCTTAATTTACTTATAAAACTAATTTAGATCTAAATCAATTAAATAATATTATTAGTAACTAATGTAAATATTTAATAGTAAAGAGAAGCGGAAAAATTTTAATGAAAATGAATATGGTAAATAAGTGTCACCAATATATACATTTTAATTAAAGTAGAAAGATTTGTGAAAGGATTTTTATGACTTATGATATTTCTTGTAAATGGGGCATTGTGGGCCTTTGATGGGCCCTTTAATTTAGTGGGTTGGTCTTTTTTTTTTTTTTTTTTTTTTTAACAAATAGTCATATAATATAGAGGTGGGCAAATCAGGTCCGGCCCAATACCTGAAACCGGGTTGAAATCGGGTTGGGCCCAACCGGGTTTTTTCGTACCCGGGTTTTGGTGAAACCGGGTTCGAACCCGGGTCGGGTTCACCCAATGCAAAACCCTACCCGGCATACCCGGGTAGGGTCGGGTCGGGTCCAAAACCGGGTTCAAATCGGGTTTATTATTTTTTTTTTCTTCTTCTTCTTCTTTTCTTTTCTTGTGTGTGTACCCATAACCGGGTTCAAATCGGGTCCAAAACCGGGTTCAAATCGGGTTCAACCGGGTCGGGTCCGAAACCGGGTTCGGGTCGGGTTCACTAAAAAACTCAAAATCTAAAACCGGTTCCAACCCTACGGGTTTAAACGGGTCCAACCCGGGTACACCTCCCATCGGGTACTACCCGTACCCGGGTCTCGGTCGGGTCCACCGGGTCGGGTTCAGACCCGGTTTTTATGCCCATCTCTAATAGAATATATGGTTGTTTAGGATACATAAATACACAGTATAAGGTCATTACAAGCTGATGGTGTTAGAACACATTCATGGGATAACGGATAACTAGAATTCTGTTGGGCCTTAATGGGACTTGTAACTTGCTAGTGAGTTGCTTAGGTTATGCGAATCCACAAAAACCTCATAAAAAGTAAGTAAACTACATTTTACATTACCACATCTTACAAATAAAGTACACTACATTTTCACCTCTCTCAAATAACATACATTACGTTTTCACATCTTAGAAATAAACTTTGTTTACATGTACGCAGTGGCGGAGCTTGAGCTCTGCTATAGACTCACTAGATCACAATAAATATAATTTAAAAATACAATAAAAATTGATGATTGATGAGTTTTGAAGGTGATTACCGTCGAGATAAAGAACTGAAAAAACATGAGTAGAATTTATAATGAAGAAGAAAAATTAAGAAATAGTCTAAATCAATGAATTGATGAGTACTACAACACTAGAATACTTAAATGTTTTATTGGAAAGACATGTAACCATCTCTCTTAAAAAAAACTTCTCCAGCGATGCAATTTCCATGTTTTTGTCCTCAATAGTTTTCCCGTAATCAATCATCAACGTCAATTTTTCTTCTTCCCTCCCTTTGCTCCGGCTCCAAGGCGCTCATCTTGCTCTTAAACCACGAACAAAGCAATCAGAATAATCATCTAACGTCGGTGTATGCCCTCCACAGTTATATAATAAGTAATAACAAAGTCAATCCATAACCTTGTGACATAATGACATTGATGATTTACTCCATAAAAAGGGTTTTGATTCAAATCCTTAGAATGAAGGTTAATTAGATGATGTTAAGGAGTAAAACTTTCTTGTTAAAAAAACAGAACAGGGCCAAAGAATGATACATATAAGTGTTGAGATTCGAACTCAAAGGTTGAGCTGAGATATCCAAGACAATTAGAAATAGGGAGGTCTTGGGTTCGAGTCTTGCTTAAAGCAATAAGTTAGGGGGTTTTTTCAGTTATGAGTTTTCTTCTAAAATGGTTGGGGGGCGATTCTGGCTGGAAAATGAAGATGGACACGATTAAGGTAGCATTTATCATTCAAAATATGGTTGTACATTTGTCACTCAAAAAAAGTTATGAACCGTTAGTTTAAAGAAAATTTAAAATGATATTCTATAACCAAATGGGGTTTGCGCTAAGGAATCAAAACTTAGTGATAATGGAAGCTAAAAAAACAAAATAAGATATTGCAGTATCCAAGTAGGTATTAGGGAATCAAAAAGGTGGCATTCAATTATTTTATTTGGTACGGCAGGAAAATTATTGAACCTATAAAATTCGATCTGCGAGTCCGGAAGCTCAAATCTAAAGTAAAGTTACGATAATCAATTGTTTAATTATTTTGGTTAAACGCATAAGAAATTCACAATAAACCAGGAACTTAGGATTCTCACATGTTATGTGTTTGTTGTTATTGTCTTCGGTCATGTCGATTATATATGGGTATGGATATTACGAAACTTTAAAATTATAAATTAACACCTCAAGTTTCTATACGGGTCGAATAGTCTTATAATCGTCGTATATGGGGGGTCGTATAGTCTTATAAGCATCGTATAGGGGGATCGTATAGCCCTATACGGGGCGTATAACCCCTCTGACAGCCCATTGAATTTTTCCTTTTAGTCAGTGTTGAAATTTATTATACGCGTCGTATAGCCCTATATGTGTCGTATAGGGGGTCGTATAAGTCTATATGGTGCGCATAGCTCTCTAACAGCCCCCTTGAATTTTTCTCGTATGGTGTCATACGAGGCGTATAAGGGGTGTCGAATTATAACGTGGTGTGTTTCTATATTAGGACCCTTATATATTAACAATGTACTAGTGGCTAACCAGGCAGAAACACCTCCCCACCCCTGCGAGTTCAATGCTGCAGCTTAAGGCGTATGTTTAATTTATTACGTAGAATTGAAGAAAAGTTATCGAAGGAAAAGAGAGATTGGCAATTATAAAGGAGTGAGATACTGGTAAAAATAAAGTGAAGTGGGAGATAATATTGACACATGTAACCATTTATGTTTAAATCATTGCATTACCCCTGAATCTTGTATTTACCTTCTCTAACACCACCCTAAGGGTGGACGAGGCACTAACTGCTTCGAGCTGCGTTTTGAGGCTGGTTGAACGGCTATATGGTCGCAAATAGCGGGTAGCTGTGGTTTAGTTTTTAAATCAATAGTCAATACGTCAGAATATAGATTTTAATGGTTTTGAAAACAAGGTGTGAATAACAATACATCGGTATTTTTTAACGGTGCATGCAACAAGTTTTTTAACAGTGCATTAGCACCAATTAGCATTTTCCTCATCAACATCTTAAAGTATTCCTTATGAATCAAATAACTAATTACTTAGAAGGAAGTAGTTGTAAATATAGAAAGAGTACATTTTTTTTAACAGCCAACTAATAAAGCCCGGCTATCCCGGGTACCTTAATGGCGAAAAGGCATCCCATACGCTCGCAAACACAGAAAGAGTTTGGTAGCCCAAGCTTACCAACCATCAATTCCAGAAAAAACTCACATCTGAAGAACCACTGCAGTAAAACTCAACCCAGCAATAATATTTTAATGCTGGTAGGACTTGAACTCACAACCTAACTAAAAGAAGTCATGAGGCTAATGATCATTATGAGAGATCTTTAATATTCCTCATGAGCATCTTAAGAACATCATTTAGCATATTTTTTCCAAGTTGTCATCGATTAGACTCAAAGTATCATAACATAAATCATGACATCATCATATTCATTAGTGATCATGTTTTCTACAAGTCAACATTTACGACTACTTTCATCAAATTGTCAGGAACTAATTGTGTTATTGAAGTTAATCAAAACATCAGTCAAGTCATGAAAACTGGTTGTTTCCAACTTTTATTTTTTTGAACGACTTTGAGAGCAGGGTGCATATAACAATACGTTAAGATTTTTTAACAGTGCATGTGTCAAGTTTTTCAATGGTGCATTAGAAAATGCGACAATCGTGAGACCTGTGTGTTATCATGTACTAAAATTTTAAGTTTCGTTTCACGCTTTTACTCGTCACTCCTTGGAATACATTACGACTTCTGTTCACTTCTTAGCTTCTCATACTTTAAAGACTTTTTAGCTATCCCTTCCAAATATATATATATATATATATATATATTAGTAAATGAAATAAAGGTAAAATTCAAATGATAACCCTATGTTATTGCGAGATCTTACGAAAACCCGCCAAAATAAATAAAAATTATTATGTTTTTTGTTGGAATAATATTATTACATATATAAAAGATTATGATCTTCTATGTATATGTGAAAATTTATAAATGCAAAAAAAGTTAACCATGGTGTAAGTTTTGCCAAAAAAAATAAAAACATATATTTGCAAGTTTAAGTAAAAACTTACACCTATGTTAACTTTTTAAACTTTGTGAATTTACACACCTACATAAAAGACTATAATCTTTAATAATGTAATAATGTTGTTCCAACAAAAAATAATAATTTCGGTTTCTTTTGACGGGTTTTCATAGATACTTGCAATAAACTAGGGTTCTTTTTTAAACATTTTCTAATAAAATAGTTTTTAACCTTTTTCTGTATATGTAACCAAGAACACGTTTTGATAAACATGATAAAAATAATGCTTGGAACCAAACTCTCTGCATATGCTCTAGAAATTAACAATTGTAAATTAAAAATAATCACCAAAAAGATGCCTTTTTGTTTTATATTGGAATTAAAAAAAATCTAAGCGCTAATAAAAAGTCCATGTGTTTAACATCTGCATCTGATGAACGTTTCATTGTTTTAGCAAAAAATAATTCGTTAAAACTGGTTTCAACTTTCAACTTCTCATTTTGGAGCAACATGTATCGAGTCTTTTACTCATGAATTAGCAACATGTATCGACTCTTTTACTCATGAATGTAACTAAATAGTAATTTAGTTCCAAAAATTGATTCATGCAAATGATTTTAATTATTTTAAATAATTAATTATAACTTATGTTTCTATGCTGTTGTAGATTTGATTTTTTTTTTTTAAATATGATGTTTAGAGATTGTGAGTTGACAAGAGGGGTTCTAGTCTACCGATTTGGAAATTAAGGGTACCCGCCGCTGCCATGGGCGGGTTCTTGCCTTGGTCAAAGGAAAGTCACAGTAACCCAAAACTCGCCCCTGCCATGGGCGAGTTCTCAAAAATTTCTTTTTTTAATTTTTAGACTGTAATTTCAAATCAACTTAGAACTTATCCCTGCCATGAGCGAGTTCTGAGTTGATTTGACAACACACATGCAATCTAAAAATTACAGTCTAAAAATAAAAAATAAAAAAGGAATTTTTGAGAACTCGCCCATGACAGGAGCGAGTTCTGGATGACTGTGACTTTCCTTTGACCGAGGCAAGAACCCGCTCATGGTAGGGGCAGGTACCCTTAATTTCCAACTCCGTAGAGAAATATCCCTCTTGTCAACCCACAATCTCTAAACACCCTATTTAAAAAAAAAAAATTCTGTAGATTTACGTTTACAATATATATATATTAAAATAAAATAATATTTCAACAAATTATTAAATTTAATATAACCATCGATGAAAAGTTGCGTTAGTAAGGTATCAATCAAATATAAAAACTTCCCACCGATAATTCGTCGCTATTTGCATATAAACCTAAAATTAAAACTTTTTGACACCTCTGTCGCTAAAGTGACTGTCAATAAACAATTTGAAAGAAGATTACTCACGGTAATATTTTCAACATAACATCAACCACAAATTTCAAAACAGGTTTCGAAAGACGAATTTGTGACGGAGTTATCCATGGACAATATTCATTCGTTTTGTAGTGAAGTAATCAGTTTTTTGTTTGAAGTTTGCATAATTATTCTTTTCAAAAAGCCGGCATATCATACTTAATAATAACTGTAATATAGTTTTTTTCTTTTTTAAAGTTGATAAGGTAGCTGAAATAATGATAAAACTTATTCTCAATATTCAAATAAGAACTCATCAGAAGAAGGGTCTTTTTTGATTATTTTTCACAATATGGCCATTCTCATTTACAATAACGATCAATAATAATGATCTAGGTTGAGTACATGAACGAGAGATCATCAATCGCATTGTACTATGAATGACAAATGATCAAAATGAAAAAGAATTCTATATATTCCCAAAACAATATTGAAATGACATCATATATTCATATAACATTCTTTTCTAAATCAAATGAACGTGAATACGTACGAGCATGGTTGACACATGTCCACCAAGTTTGACATATTATGACACTTGTAGTTTGATGTCACATTAGATAACATCCGAAAAAAAATGCCTGAGGATTTTAACGCCCAGTACAAACCGAAAAAAAAAACCTTTAACTTTAACGAATTGAATTATATAAACTAACTTTTTTGAATATAAACAAACGTCTTAGAAATAAGCATAACAAAATCATAGTATTACATTGATATAGCGTAATAATTCACCGATAACTCATGAAGTTTAGTTATTACAATAAACATAGCAAAATAATCTATTTTTAGGCTGCATAATTGACCATCTAATAATTAAACAAATAATAATGGATCATGACCCATAAGATTTAAATATTTTATTTTTTTAAAAATTGGCTTTTAATTGAGTAATTGGGTTAATAAAATGAGCCCAAAAAATTAAATTTGATTTAAAATATAACTGGGTTAAGTTTTTTATTGGATTATAGTTTATAACTATTTTTTTATAAAAATATATATAATATAAAACTAATTTAAAAAAATTTGTGCCCCCTGAGCGAGTGGGCCCTTGACGGGAGTCCATCTCGCCCCTCCTCAGGACCGCCTTTGCTATGTTTAATGTAATGCAATCCAATCCTTTGTCATTAACACCTTTGAGATAGAAAAATATAATATATTCAGTGTTTGATTTATCTCCCGTTTTATGTATGGTTAGAAAAAAACATTCATGATCTAATATACGTGATCTTACTCCACTGAGATAGCCCCAATCCAACTTCTAAGCAACATATATATATTTTAAGCGGTGATCACCATTATAAATGGGGGTAACCACATTGTGGAGGATTAAAATACACACATCTTGTGATGAGTTCTCGATTATTTAAATGCCCTTGAATAATTAAAAAAAAAAAAAAAGTCTTTATGACGAATAGTTAGCACCGATTACTCGTGGACTATAAAGGCACCCATGGACCGATTAGTATTTTATCACATACAAAAATGACACAACTTAAAGACCTTTTGTTATGGTGGTGGGGTGAGAGCAGCAACAATGAGCCATATGTGTTACTTGTGACCATTTCAGCACTAATCTTGACTATTTTATGGTTCAAGATCAAACCTTTTTACTCCACAAATGGTGCACCACCATTGCCACCAGGACCGCGCTCGTTTCCGATCGTCGGGTACCTTCCGTTTCTTAGTCCGAACTTGCACACACAGTTCACCGACATGGCTCGCACCTATGGTCCAATCTTCAAGATCAAGTTGGGAAGCAAACTTCAAGTTGTGATAAATACCCCCGAGTTAGCGAAAGTGGTGGTTCGTGAACAAGATGAGGCCTTTTCTAACCGCGACCAGACTCCCACGGCCTTAGCATTAAGTTACGAAGGTCAAGATATAGTGTTTTCCAAAAACAACGACAACTGGCGTAAGCTTCGTAAGATATTCATCCATGAGGTCCTTAGCAACAAGAATCTTGAAGCAAGTGGTTGTTTTAGAAGGGATGAAGTTAGAAAAGCCATCAAGAATGTTTTTGGTAAAATTGGTAGCGCGATAAATGTTCGCGAGATCGCCTTCACTACAGAGACAAATGTCCTAACAAGAACGATATGGGAAAACACAATAGATGAAGGGGTGAAACACCGAAATCTTGGAGCCGAGATAGATATGGTGGCTTCAAACATCGTTAAGAATTTTGGACGGGTGAATTTGTCTGATTTCTTCCCGAGTCTTGCCCGGTTTGATCTACAAGGTGTTGAGCGGGATATGAGGACGCTACGTGACAAGATGGATAAACTTTTCACTAGCATCATTAAAGATCGAATCGAATCCAACTCAAAGAAGACTCAAGATGAAGTGAAATGTGAAGGAAAGAAAGATTTTGTACAAATCTTGCTAGATCATAAGGACGAAAAAGATGGAAAGTCGCTTAACATGACCCAAATGAAGGCACTTCTCTTGGTAAGATTTATTCTTTATATTATGTGTCTCATTTCATATAAGTAGATCAAGGAGTCTAATTAATTACTTTATTTTTCTAGGATGTTATGATTGCAGGAACTGAGACAACGGCAACAACAATAGAGTGGGCAATGGCATGTGTTATGCACAATCATAAGGTAATGAAAAAGGTTCAAGAAGAATTAGTAGAAATTGTAGGAGTAAATAACATGATCGAAGAATATCATCTTCCAAAACTAAAATACCTAGATGCAACAATTAAGGAAACGTTACGAATGTATCCTATAGTCCCTTTTCTAGTCCCACGATCACCAAGCAAGACATGCGCGGTAGGTGGACATACAATTCCAAAGGGTTGTTCTATCATTCTGAATGTTTGGTCAATCCATCGAGATCCTCGGTATTGGGAAAATCCTATGGAATTCAATCCCGAGAGGTTCTTGACAGACAAATGGGATTATAAGGGAAACAATTTAGCGTATTTTCCATTTGGATCGGGGAGAAGGATATGTGCAGGTCTTCCACTTGCTGAGAAAATGGTAACATTTATCTTAGCCTCACTCTTACACTCGTTTGATTGGAAGTTGCCTAGGGGTGAAGAGCATGATCTTAGCGAAATATTTGGCATTGCATTAAAGAAAAGAAAGCCACTCGTTGCTATTCCTTCTCAAAGGTTGTCTGATGTGAGCCTCTATATGTAATCTTGTACGATTTCTTTCTTATGTCAATTGTGTGTTTACTGATTTTGTGTATTAACCTTTTCGTGTTTCTAAATATGTAATATTTGTTATGTTAGAATCGTTATTCTTAGTATGATAGATTATATTGGCATTTATATGTATTTTACTATAGTCTAAAACATCTATTAGAAATCTTCCATCTTGATTTTATTTGCATGTAAAAGAATCAAAGACGATCATCAAAGATTCAAACCAACCATCAATGGAAGTGGTTTTTTGTTGATATAGTGGATAAAGAAACTATGTGCTTCCTTCTGAAAGTATCCACACTAAAGCAACCTGGCTCAAAACGTTGCTAGCCACGACCAACTTAAGGATATCAACCTACGTTTTCGAGTTCAAGAGCACTAACTCCCACATACGTCAACCCGTTTTGTGAATAGTTGCATTTGAATCCACATTCGCTACTACCGTTGGTGCTTGAGGAAGTTGACGCACAGCGAACACATATGTATGCCCATTTCTGGCATAACTAATTCCGGCACAACCTGTTTCAACAAAGTTGTTATTACCAAAGTGTGCTAGAAACAAATTGAAGTCCAAAGATCAAATTTTTTAAAACCTTCAAACGATTTCACAATTTAACTGAAACAACGTAGGCGAAAGTTATAGATGCTTATTCCGAGTCGAGATGTAGCATTCATGGATATTAGATTATTATAGATGCTAAAAAGACCAAAAGAGTTTAAAAAAGTAACAAAGAAATTTTGTACGTTATAAAATTAAAGTCTCCCACACATGTACCAGAACTTGTTGATAATACACCAGATGAAAACCAAGATGTTATTAATGTTGATAATTTTGATTAGAACCACACACATGCAAATAATCCTAATAATGTTGATAATCGTGTACAGATTGATACGAAAGAAGATGATGCAAATGATACTAACATTCATTCTCATGATAATACATGAGAAGACAATGATGATAACCAAAATGCTCAGCCAAATGTTCCACCTAGGGAATCGGCTGTATCGTTATTCTGTGAATGAACATACAGCTACCTACCCATTTGCATTTTACACATTGTAATAAAACTAAAAATATATGTAGAAATAAATTGTGTGTACATATAAATTTACCACATTATGTTATTAACTTAACATAAGCACTTGGTTGCTTAGAAAAAAAAAAAGGCACAATTCGTAGGAGTTAGGACCTACACATATTCATACTTAGAAAACAATATTATTCACAAACTACATACATACATTTCGCTGAAAACATCAAATAAACACCAATGTTAAGGGACAATGTAACCTTCTTCTTATAGTCAAATAATGACGTCAATGATACACTTTAATTTAGCATTCACAATATTTACTTGTATGTATACACCCATTAATTATGCTTTTTTTATTTAATATTGCCTCACAAGTATATACAACAATTAAGGTTAATAAGTAATAACAAAGTCAGACAATTGCCTTTTTTTCTAGTGGAATTAGTAATTGTATTCTATAAATATAATGTGGACTCGAATCCTTACAAGTACAAGTTTATTATATGATATTTAAGAGTAAAAAGTCGTTTGAAAAAAGAAAGAAAGAAAAACTAATAACATAGCCAAAATAGAAAACACATATAAGTATTGTGGTCTCTTCGCGAACATCCAATTTATTGTATCTATTTAAAAAAAAATTATTTTGCCACTTATTCTTCTTTTAACATATCTTTTTACCACTTGTCCTTTTTTTAGACACCATCATATTAATTTTTTTTAAAAGAGTATTATAATCATTTAAATACTCAAACTAATTTTTCTCTCTTATCAAAAATTAATTTTATTTACTGTTACATTTATCTCTCTCTCTCTCGTCTAGATTTTTTAAAATCAAGCAATCTTTTTAAAAATAAATTTTATTAAGAAAATTAAAAATCATATCTTTTTTTAAAATAGCAAAATAAAAAAAACAAAATGATTATATAATATGAAATTTTTTAAAACATTAAACTTTTTTGAAACAAAATATTTTAAATCGGTTATTTTTTAAAAGATTATAAAAAGGTGAAATTTTCTAAAAATAGACTTATTAAAACAACCAAATAAACCAGAGTTTTTGATAAACAAGATTTTTATAAAAAAATAATTTTTTATAGAAAAATCTTAAAACGAATTTTAAAAATGAAACTATTTAGATAAAAGAGTTAAAAAAATAGTATAATTGTTTTATTTCTTGAACTATTATATATATATAATTTTAATCATATCTTATATTAAAATATCGTACTGTACCTATTCGTACTTATTATTAACTATAATTCATTTAATGAATGTATTTCCGGTCTATCTATCTATCTATAATAATGAAAAACTAAGATAAGACGTGACACAATTGTAAGCCTCGTCA
The DNA here is from genome assembly GCA_025506415.1 of Flaveria robusta. Taxonomy (NCBI): domain Eukaryota; kingdom Viridiplantae; phylum Streptophyta; class Magnoliopsida; order Asterales; family Asteraceae; genus Flaveria; species Flaveria robusta. The sequence continues at coordinate 5,863,806 of CM046474.1, read as the reverse complement.
TACTAATTTTCTCATTTTTCTTTATTATTAATAATAATATTAAATACTAATAATATTACTCATACTATTTTCAAATTGAAAAATATATACTTTAATAAATTAAAAACCTTTTTTATTAAAAACACAATTTTTAAAAACAAAAGTTTTATAAAAAAAGTAAATTACATAAGCAGTCCCTATAGTTTCATCAAAATTTTAGATTTAGTCCTTAAAGTTCAAAAATTATGTATATAGTCTTTTATATTATATTTCTCCTTTATCTATGGTCCTTAAGTCAGTTAATTAACAATTAATGATGTTAAAGTTGTCAAAATGGCCATTTTACCCTAAGGACCATCCATATAATTTATTTTTTAAACTACACACACACACACACACACATATATATATATATATATTTAAAAAAGTTCATTTTATGAACACAAATTATACTCTTTTTGAAACATCTTTTTTTAAATAATTGTATTATATTCTATTTTAGTTTTTAACCCACTTTCTTAAACCGTTTGAATTTTAAATAACTTTTTTAATAACCATGCAAGTATTATTTTTCTAAACATTATGTTTTCAAACGTTTTTATAAATAAAAAAAAAATATTTGACTTTTAAATCTTGCTTTCAAAATCATTCCTTTTTCAAGTTGTTTTCCCTAGTATTTAATATATAAATTCATTCCTTTAAAACCTGTTTTAAAATCGTTTGTTTTTTTAAGTATTTATAAACTGTTCTTATTCAAAAGTCATTTTGAAATGATTTAAAAATCTATTTCAACATTATTTTGAAAAAGAACCGTGTGTTTCTTCAAAAATTTCTTCTGCTTGGTCTATTAAAATTTGTTATTATAAAAACCTTTCAATTTTTAATCTTTATTTAAACTGTTTGATTTTAAGATGGAAAATTAATAAACCTGATGGTTTTAAGAAACATTTCAAAAAACTAAACAGTTTTAAAAACGACATACTGAAAGATTTTACAAAAGAAATTTATAAACAAATGACTTAAAAAAGGTTTAGAAACAAGGATTTTAAAAAGAGACGTTTAAATATTAGGGGCATTTACATATTTTCCCTTTCTAAACTCATAAATTACATATTTACCCAAGCTAAAAAATTAATTACATATTTTCTCTTTGTAAAACAATATATTATATATTTATCCATTTCATTAAAATTAGTTATTAAATAATTATTATATTCATATTTTTACTAAGTTATTTTTATTCATTTTCATTCTTTAGAACATAAATCACATATGTCTTTAAATTCGAGTCTTTTATATGAATAATAAATAATAAAATTACAACTCTAAATACAAATGTTTAAAACTTTTTTGAAAACAATAAGCACCGATAATCAAAGTTATATATCCATATACAAAGCATAATTGTCAAAGTTTAAAATAATTATAATAACAAAACATCAATACGTAAAAATCTCTTAGTAAAACCAATAAAAAATAGTTATTTTATAGATTGATTTTAATGAAATGGATAAGTATGTAATATATATGTATTAGAAAGGTGAAATATATAATTAATTTCATGCCTTGGAGGTATATCTAATTTATAATTTTAAGAAGGGGAAATATGTAAAAATCCCTAAATAGTAAATGGTTAAAATAATTTTAAAAAATAAATGATTTTAAAAGTAACTTAAAAAAATAAACAGTATTAATAAAGATGTTTAAAAATGTTGATAGGTTTTAAGAAAATGTTTAAACATATCAAAAGATTTAAAAGATACCGTTAAAAACCAAACATTCTCTAAAATACGTTTTAAATTAGATTTCAATTTTTGAATTTTAAATATATTTTATTAAATAATAATGAAATAATAAAAATAAAAATAAAAAAACTTCAAGAAGTTATATATGTTAATTTAACATATTATTATATATATTTAAAAACTTAATTACATAGATAGTGCTTAGGGTAAAGTTGTATTTTTAAGAACTTTAACACCACTAACTATGTTAATTTAACAAATCCAAAATTTTGATCAGAGTACAAGGACCATCCGTGTAATTTACTTTTTATAAAATATAGAATAGAACAAACTTTTTTAAAAATAAAATTCATTTTCTTAAAACAAAATAGTTAAAAACCATAACTTTTTATAAAACAAAAGTTTAAGAAATATATATTATTGTTTATTTGCTTAAAGTAGCTATTTGTACGTAATTATAATCATATTATATCTTCAAGCTAGGGCTGTTCACGAACCGAACCGAACCGAACGAAGGCTCGCTCGAACTCAGTTCGTTTACAAACCGAGCCGCTCGGTTCGGTTCGAATTTAAGAAATCGAGCAAAAAATGCTCGCTCGAACTCGGTTCGGTTTATAACCGAGCGCTCGGTTTTGCTCGGTTTGGCTCGGTTTCATATTGCAATCTAACAAAGCTAGTAATGCATTCAAAAGTTTCAAGTTTCAACTCAAGTTCAACAATGTAACAAAAAAAAATATACAAATAAAATTTAAATTTTAACTTGAGCTTTAATAATTGATGGTAAAACTCACGTCCACAACCTCCATTGTAGACATGTGCACGTCCACTAAACCCGCTTTGATGCAATGTTTAAACGAGTATACAAAAATCCAAAAAATGATGTTTAAAAAAGTTAAAAGGAAGCAAGCGTAAAGTAGTAAATAATTAAAATGGTAATTTCCTAAACTTAAAATAAATAAACTAGCACATTACATATATATAATATATAAAAGTTATATTTATAAATAATTCGAGCGAAACCGAGCGAGATTACCTTTGCTCGTGCTCGGTTCGTTTACAAACCGAACCGAGCGGCTCGGCTCGTTTACAACCGAGCCAAAATTGAACGAGCAACTTTTCGAGCTTTTTTCGAGCGAGTTTCGAGCGTCGAGCTATTTGAACAGCCCTACTTCAAGCATGGTTTTATAATTTATAAACTTTTATTACTAATATTTAATATTTTATTTATTCAACCCGTATAATACATGAGCCACTAACCTAGTAAAATATATAAGCATCGATACTCGAACTAAGAGGGTTATAGTTATGAAACGTAAGTTTCAAGGAAGTAATAAAATTATATTTTATAACCTAATGAATCGAACAAAGTTAATGATTTTGGAAGCTAAGAAAAAAAAAAGACGAAAAAACAAAAAAAACGGAAAAACAAAAACAAAAAACAAAAAAAAAAACGGAAAAACAAAAACAAATGCAAAAAAACAAAAAGATTTTTAGGAATCGATGTATAGTTATATGAAATCAAAAGTTCATAATGCAAAAACAATATCATTTTTTTTTCTTGAATTGTCAGGAAAATTATTTTGATTTAATAAAAAATTCATAACAAACCAGTAACCTAGGATTCTCACATGTGGTGTCGATCGATCCGGTCGATTATACATTAACAAATTATGATTCTTATGATCCTTATTAATCTCTTGATTTCTGTTTTATGCAAATAGATCAAATCATGCACATAAAAAATAGGGTTGGAGAGAGATTGGTAAAATTAATAAATAATGGGAGATTAAAGGTAACCAATTCTGTTTAAATCATTGTAATACCCCCGGCTTTTGTATAATTGTATTTACCATCTCTAATTTTCTATTGAGTTACAATAACAATGTTTTCCAACCATTGATTAAGTTTTCATGTTTGTTCTATTTATTTATTATTATTATATATTATTTTATTTTATTCTCTCTATGTGAATGTGTATGTATAGCATCCAGAAAAAAAAAAAAAAAAAAAAAAATAGGCTGAAATTCTTAATATGTGTAAGAATAATTATGAATTTTTAATTAAGGGTAACCAGTCTAAGATGAAAGAGGTGGTAGCATGCACTTCATGACTAAAGTTTAACAAAGAAGAGCAAAAGGATAATAGTCACTTGTTTATGGGTGTGTAAAAGAATTCGAATATGAAACCGGATCTGAATCATTCTAAATTCTAAGCCCGAAATATCCAATTTTGGATCGGACATTGTTCATGAAAAATTTCAAATATATCGGATATGCAAATTATCTAGAATATTTCTAAAAATATTGAATAATAAATAATAATTAGAATTTTTGTGTTTTTTCAAATATTTATTTTTAATTTAGATATCCAAAATAATTTTTAATAAAAACTATTTATTTATATAATAATTATTAAAACTTTATAGAATCCGTATATCTATTTGGATATCGGAATCCAAATCCAAAGTTTTTTATATCAAATTTTAATCTCCGATTCGGATATTGAAATCTATTATCTGAAATTTTCGGATACTTGAAAATACGGATATCCAAATTTGAACACCCCTATATTATTCTCGACTTATCTTATTTCATAAATTCTTTGAAAAGTGGATAAATTTTTATGTGTTGTTATTTTTCATAAAAATTACACCATAAAATTGAAGATTTCTATATTGAAAATTACTATATTTTCTTTAAAAAAAATTAAAGCATGTTTAATTAGGCGTACGTATAAGATACGTCATGGTTTTCTAAACAGTGCATCAAGTTATTATAAAACTGCATAAGCAAATGCAACAATAGTGACACTCATTTGTTATCATGTGCTATAAATTCAAGTTTCATATGATATTTATACCCTTTCCTATATTTTTACAAGAGATTTTTTTACGGCTTGAACACACAACATTTGATCAAAACAACATTCTACATTTATTTCAAAATAATGTTTCTTACTATTTAAACACATAATATTTGATCAGAACAACAATCTTCCCGGTTGCTTCTTTTCATGTACATGTCCATTTATTAGGGAGTAAAATACTTTCAATCTTTTCCTTGCATATAGAACCAAGAACACCAACTCATGCAAGTTCCCTTTTGAACATCCTATAAACATGATTAATATATCGATTAGGACCAAAATCTCTGCATTGGCTCTCAATTTTAATTTTTTTCAAAATTAAGAATATTAACTAAAAAGATGCCTTTTGCTTCTAGAATAAAAAACTCTAAGCGCGAATTAAGGGTCCATGTGTTTAACACTAACATCTTCCTCTAATGCAACTTTTTTTCAACAAAAATAATTCATTATGACGGTTTGCAACTACTCATTATAGAGCAATAGTGTTTCAGTTTCACAAGGTTGAATCAAAAATTAATTACTTAAGGTTTTATTTTGTTCTAAACTAAAGAAGTTGACCTACAATCTATATTCTTGGTTAAATATGTTGGTATGACATGCAAGTTATATAAAATAATGGTATGACATCTTGATTTAGGTTTATTAAAATGAAAAAATAAATAAAATAATATTTCCAATAAGTTTTATTAAATAAAAGTAATCACCGACTTTCGTTAGTAAAGTGTTAATTAAATATAAAAAACTTCCGTCAATAATCCCTTGTTAATTATATAATAATGATATAATAATGATATTAACTTTACATCTATTCAATAATAAAATTTAACTTTGCCAATAATAACTTGTTTAGAATGAAGTTTCATCTTCAATTATGCACCCAGAAATATTTTACATGAGGGTCGAAACGTTTTAAAAATTGGTTCTCTATCGCTAATTATAAAATCTTTGTATACAGTTCGATTTGGGTCAGGCGGGATCACATAACAAGAAGACAAATAAAATTCAAATTAAAACAAATAACATTCAACACTAGGGGCCGGTGTAAATAAAACAAGCGAAGTCGTGACTTAATCGGGACCGGCTCTGCAAAATCTCATATCTAACTAAGCATAAACAAGTTCGAGCTCGAGCTTATACTATTTACCATTTAATAAACGAGCTTGAGTTAAAGCTTCACGTATCGAGCCCTCTCGAAATGAATTTTTTTATATAATTTTTACTTGGTATATCAAATATATATATATATATATATATATATATATATATATATATATATATCTATATCTATACTAATAAATGATTACATGTGGTGACACATGTCATCACTAGATCTCACCTCACAAAAACTTTCCCGCCTAAACTTTCTTTAACAAATTTTTTCACATATCATGTTATATTTCTTACTTGAAGTTTTTTGTTTAATTTTAATTTTTTTTGAACGACAAGTGTGAAGTTTTTATTTTTTTAACTACCTCAATCAACCAACCATTTCTAAGAATTTTGAATCTATGATATCAATTATCTCAAACCTTATTTAACCCTTTAAACCTTATAATCACAAATCCTTATTTTTATATAATCGATTTAAAATAAAAATGATCGAGTTTAAATATTTTTGTTTACATATTTGAATTATATATTTATAACTTTTAACCCGTGTGATACACAGGCTAATAACCTAGTATGTATGTATATATATATATATATATATATATATATATATATATATATATATATATAGATAATTATTATTATATAAAAATCTGTAATAAAAATAATAAAATTATAAACAAAGAATCTTAAGCCAATCTTGAGTTTGAAATTTTCCAAACTAAAAAAAAAACTCGAGTATTAAAATTAAAGTTTTGCACAAGACAAGCTCAAACCTTACGGCTAACATTCAAGCTCGGGCACGAGATCAAGCTCTCTTATGTTAGAACAATCTCAGGGTTGGCACGACTTGTCTACAACCCTATTTAATAGTTATGGTAATATTCAAATAATCAAGTATTCAAGAAAATAATCAACTATAAGTTAAATAATCTAATCTAGCAATTTACTAATCAATAACCTAATAATTAATCTATCAAATAATCAGCTAATAAAGTAAATTACATGATTATCCAAACTAATTGTTTTATATATATTACTATTTTATGGGGTCGTTTTATGATAATTGGGTTGGTATTAAAATTTCTTAGGAATTATATAAACTTTTTTTAGGGTTGAGCTTTTAATCTTATATTAATTTGAGATTTTTAAATTTATGAGGTGTTCTAATTTTTGTTCAGAAGTATCCCGATACATCCAATGATGAAAAATATTTACATTTCAAAACAAGAGTTCATGGATAGTTCAGGTAAAGCCAGGGCTACGCCGCCCCCCTTAACAAGTTCGCCCATGATTACAAATAAAGCTAATATCATAATATGTTGATAATTTTGTCGCTAAAGTGTTCGTTGGTAATCAGTCTCAAATAGGATTACCCATGGTCATATTTTTTCACGCAATAACAATTATTTTCAGTACAAGTATTAACGGACGTATTGGTGACGGTATGATTAAGATAATTAATTTAAAAAACAGACACGCATATTTAATAATTTAAGTATTATATAATGCAAGTGGCAATATAGTTTTCTATTAGTTGATAATTAGCAAGCTGAAATAATTACAAAACTTATTAGATTACTCTTGGACTATATATAAATGCACACATGGACTGGCTCGCATTCATCATACGCAAAAAATGATACAACTAAAAGATCTATTGTCATGGTGGTGGGGCGTGAGCAACAACAATGAGCCATATGTGTTAGTTGTCACCATTTCAACACTCATCTTGGCTATTTTATGGTTCAAGTTCAGACTTTCAAACTCCTCAAATGGTGCACCATCGTTGCCACCAGGTCCCCGCTCGTTCCCTATCGTCGGGTACCTTCCTTTTCTTACTCCCAATTTGCACAAACAGTTCACCAACATGGCTCACACCTACGGCCCAATCTTCAAGATCATGTTTGGAAGCAAACTTCATGTTGTGATAAATACCCCAGAGTTAGCAAAGGAGGTGGTGCGTGACCAAGATGAGGCCTTTTCTAACCGCGACCAAACAGTTGCAGCCTTGGCCTTCAGTTATGAAGGCCAAGATATAATATTTTCGCACAACAACGACAACTGGCGTAAGCTACGTAAGATATTTGTTCATGAGATCCTAAGCAACAAGAATCTTGAAGCAAGTAGTTATTTTAGAAAGGACGAAGTTAGAAAAGCCATCAAGAATATTTTTGGTAATATTGGTACAGCGGTCAACATTCGTCAGATTGCCTTCACTACAGAGACAAATGTCCTAACAAGAACAATATGGGAAAACACATCCGATGAAGGGGTGAAAAACCGAAACCTTGGAGCAGAGATAGACATGGTGGCTTCAAATGTTGTTAAGATTTTTGGACGGGCGAATTTGTCAGATTTCTTCCCTAGTCTCGCTCGTTTTGATCTACAACGTGTTGATAGGGACATGAAGATACAACGTGACAAGTTGGATAAACTTTTCACTAGGATTATTGAAGATCGAATCAAATCTAACTTCAAAAGGTCACAAGATGAAGTAAAGGGTGAAGGTAAGAAAGATTTTATACAAATCTTACTAGATTACAAGGACGAAAAAGATGGAACGTCCCTTAACATGACCCAAATGAAGGCACTTCTTTTCGTAAGAACTATTCTTCATTTTATTTGTGTCGTTTTATATACTATACATATACCAAACAAATGAAATCGAGTCTAATTACTTTAGTTTATCAGGATATCATGCTTGCAGGAACTGAAACAACAGCAACAACTATAGAATGGACAATGGCAAGTATTATGCGAGATCATAACATAATGAAAAAGATTCAAGATGAATTAGCAGAAGTTGTAGGACTAAACAACAAAGTGGAAGAATCTCATCTCTCGAAACTGAAATACCTAGATGCAACAATTAAGGAAACACTACGTATGAATCCTATAGTCCCTTTCCTACTCCCGCGATTACCGAGCAAGACATGCGCGGTAGGAGGATATACAATCCCAAAAGGTTGTACTGTCATTCTAAATGTTTGGTCAATCCATCGAGATCCTCGCTACTGGGACAATCCCTTGGAATTTAATCCTGAGAGGTTCTTGATAGACAAATGGGATTATAAAGGAAACAATTTGGTGTATTTCCCGTTTGGATCTGGGAGAAGAATTTGTGCGGGTATCCCACTTGCTGAAAAAATGCTAATGTTTATCTTAGCTTCACTCTTACACTCGTTTGACTGGGGTTTACCTATGGGTGAAAAGCATGATCTTAGTGAAATATTTGGCATTGCATTAAAGAAAAGAAAGCCACTCATTGCTATTCCTTCTCAAAGGTTGTCGGATGTGAGCCTCTATATGTAATATTGTATAATTTCTTTCTTATGTCCATTGCGTGTTTGCAGATTTCATGTATTTACCTTTTAATGTTTCTAGTTATGTTTTAATGTTGAACTGTTAATCTTAATATTATTGCTTATGTTGGGATTTGTAACACAAAATTAAAAACAAAAACAAAAAAGGTTTAAAAACCGACCTTTAATGAAATTAACCAGTTGTAATCCCTAAATGTGTTGTGCGAGTAACGTCGTAATGGGGGCGAATTTTGAAGCGCGGATTTAACTTTTGGTCCCTAACACAAGGAAATCACAAGGTTCGTGATTTGAAGCAATATGAAGAACAAATGAAGAAATCTCGAGCAGAAGCCCTAAAACCAAACAAAGAACTCTTAAATTTCTTAGATCTAAAACGAAAACTAAGATTCTGCACAAATCGATTAAAGCAAAAAACCTATCATGGCTTTGGATCTTGAGATCATTCATGATTTTATAAACTTAAAGCCAGAAAACAAGAACAAATGCGATAAATCACTACGAAAATTGTCGATTAAAAGTGAATAAACTTATTTACCAAAACAAAGAAGTTGAAAAAAATATTTATTACCAAAATAATGTAATTTGTATTAAATTCCTCACTCCTATTCTCATTAGATATTATACAAATGATTGTTTTAAATTTTTTTACCTTTAGAACAGTTTTTAAATAGATCTCCTTTTAATTTTCCAGAAATATTTCTGATTTATTTTGAAATGTATAATTGTGGTATTAAAATAGAAATGGTTTTTTTTAGTTTTTTAACGTTTTCAAAATGGAAATGCTTTTTTATTTTTTAAATATTTTCCAATAGAAAAAACATGCACTGAACCAATCGTTTTAAAACGTAAACACAAAACCGAATACTCAAGTTTTATTTCGTCTAAACCGAACAAATTTCTCGGTGTCGTCAGGTATGCACGCTAAATGAACAACTTTTAAGATAAACAATATAAAAATCATTTTTCATCGTGATAGCTTGTAAAATATATCTAATTTTTTTAAAGTTATTTAAAGATGCTTATAAAAAGTTCAAGAAACATCGCTAAAATAGTTTAATACGTTACAAAAACCTTATATGAAATACCATGATCCAACAATATATTTTTTAAAACCTCTTTTCTTTGTTTTCTTTAAAACATTATTTTTTTCTTAAATAGAAAAAAACTTTTGTTGAAAATATTTTGAAAAGTTTTTAATAAATATTAGGGATGTGCAATGGAATAAATCCGAACAAGACCTGCTCGGACCAAAGGCCAAAATAGCTCCAAATTTAGGACTATCGGCTGGACCACATGTATGTAGAACGGTTCGAGTCGCTCCCACCTTGGGTTTTAAAGTCAGGTTTCTCAAGTCGGACCAAATTATGCTCATTTAACATTACTGAACGTCCACCAACAATGGAAGGCTAATCAGTATCGTGGAGATCGGTGTAACGATCATTATCTACAAGTTAAAGGGCTAAGAAAAGCCCGAGAAGTGAGATCACAGTTGTTAGACATATTAAAGAAGAGAAATCAACTATGGAAGAAGAGACTAATTTTACCTCTTAGGCTTCTTTGAATTCTTGATCGATTTTTCTAATTTGACAAACTGTTTTTTCCAGATTAATTTGTTGAGAAAATGACGCTTGATAATGGTGTTGCGTTTTCACAGGAAGGTTGGTGGGGTTTGTGGTATATGATTCAGGTATGATTTATTGTTTGATGCCCAATGATACATGTTGATAGAAGATCCAAGTGATAACAGAATCAATTACTCATAAACTTGCTCTTTATTTAGTTGTATATTAGATTACAATTTGATCCCCTATTTATAGCCAAACAATTATAAACAAGATAACTATCACCAAAAGATAATTACCAAAGAAGATAACTATTAAAGAGTCCTATTATGAGTATACGACCTTTTACTAGGATAAAACTAAACTCAAAACCTAGTTTGTAAGCATGACAACATTAGTCCCCATACTTAAACAAGATTAGACTTTCAATCACCCCCCTAATCTTGTAACTCCAAGCAAGCTCCTCATCTCGGCATGCTTGACTCTTGATAAGGCTTTAGTGAGAACATCCGCCTTTTGTTGTTCACCACTCACGTGATGTACTGAAATCTGATCTCTTTCAATACATTCCCTGATGAAGTGAAACCGTGTATTGATGTGTTTACTCCGGCCATGAAAGACCGGGTTCTTCATGAGTGATATCGCAGATGTGTTATCAACTTTCAACTCTACGGTCTTTTCTTCCTCCCCAGTTAGCTCCGATAATAGACCTCTAAGCCATAAAGCTTGTTGTGCTGCTGAGGTCGCGGCCATAAATTCAGCCTCGAACGACGATAATGCGACAGTTCCTTGTTTTTGAAAGTTCCAAGATACCGGTGCATTATTATAGTAAAACACCATTCCTGATGTACTTCTTCCATCATCTAAATCCACCGAATGACTACTATCGCTATATCCATGCAGCTTGCAATCACCACCCCTTTTGAAAACAATACCATAGTTGATAGTTCCTTTTATGTACCGTAATATTTGCTTCAAAGCTTATGCGTGAGCTTGCGTCGGTCTTTGCATGAATCGACTTATGTATCCAACGGAGTAAGCTAGATCAGGTCGGGAATGCGTTAGATATCGCAAGCTTCCTACTAGTTTTCTATAATCTGTTGCATCGGTTTCTGGGGAGCTATCATCCTTGGAGAGTCTTAAACCTGGTTCCATTGGAGTTTGAGTTGAATTTGAGTCCCAAAATCCAGCTTGTTTTAGGATCTTTGTTGCATACCCGGCTTGTGTAAACCAAATTTCGGAGGCTTTCTACTTGACTTCGATCCCTAAATAATAATGGAGCAGTCCCAAATCAGACATTTCAAACTGGTTCTCCATTTGTTTTTTGAACGTGGCTATCTCCTCCTTGTGTGATCTTGTAACAATTAGATCATCAACATAGGTTCCTACGATTAGAACTTGCTGTTGAGAACTTCTTTTATACACTGCTTGTTCTCGGCTGCACTTTGCAAACTTCAAGCCTTTTAATGTTGAGTCCAACATTGTGTTCCATGCACGAGGTGCTTGTCGGAGTTCATATAGCGCCTTTTTTAACTTGTAAACTTGGTTTTCTTGTCCGGTTTTAATGAACCCTTCCGGTTGGGTAACATACACATCTTCTTTTAGCTCTTCGTGAAAAAACGCAGATTTCACATCAAGATGGTGTACCTCCCATCCTTGACTTGTTGCAAGAGCTAATATCAGTCTCACGGTTTCGATTCTTGCTACGGGTGCGAACACTTCTTCAAAATCGATACCATATTGTTGTACATATCCTTTAGCCACAAGTCGTGCCTTGTACTTGGTTATATTTCCCTCGGCGTCTTTCTTTATTTTGTAAACCCATTTTAACCCGATTGGTTTTACTCCGGGTGGTGGGCTTACTAGCTGCCAAGTGTGGTTTTTTTCGATTGATGCTAGCTCGGTTTCCATAGCTTTTACCCAACACTTAAGTTGCTTTGCTTCTTCATAGTTTGTTGGTTCATCATCCAGTGACAATAATGCTTGACTATCATTGTCTTGACTATTATTTAGAGTAGGAACACCTTCGACTATGAAATCTGAGTATTTAGTTGGGAGAACCGTGTGTCGAGTGGACCGTCTTAAGGGAATTCCAATGTCTTCTTCTTGCTGCTGATTGGTTGCTTCGAGTTGGTTTCCCTCAATTCAGGGTGTGTGTTCTGCTCATGTATTGGACTGCTGTTGCTAGGGGTATTTTGAAAGCTGTTTGTGACATCTTGTTCACTGTTTTGTGGGGATGATACCACAAACTCAGCCCAGTTAGGTTCTCCTGCATCGAGTTTTATAACATTGTTCCAATTAAAGGTTTTATTTTTATCGAACTTCACATCGCGAGACACGAACACCTTCTTCTTAATTGGATCAAACATTCTGTATGCTTTAGTTCCTGGTTGGACTCCTAAGTGAACCATCATGGTACTTCGATCCTCCAATTTCTTTTGACCTGTGGTTAGGTTTTTCACATAACCCACACAGCCAAACACCTTTATGTGAGACAAGTTGGGCTTCCTCCCTTTATAGCTTTCATATGGTGTAGTGTTTTGTAGTGATTTTGTTGGTGATTTAAAAGATATATAGAGTATAGAACAGCTTCTCCCCAAAGATCTTGAGGGAGTCTCATCTCTTTAAGCATGCATCTTGTTGCTTCTATAACGGTTCGGTTGCGTCTCTCTACTACACCGTTTTGTTGAAGCGTGTAGGGAGCCGTAAACTGTCTAGTTATTCCCCTCCTTTTGCAGTAATCTCCCACGATATGTGAGACAAACTCACCCCCGTCGTCGGTTCGTAGTGCTTTTACCATCCTCCTGGTTTCTTTTTCAACTTGAGTGATTATTTCAATGAGACATTCTGGGACTTGGCTTTTGGTCTTGATTAGGTAACCCCACATGAATCTACTATAATCGTCCACGACCAATAATAAGTATTGGTTTCCGCCTTGTGTTCTCGGAGTTATAGGTCCGCATACATCGACGTACATTAGTTCTAACAGAGATGTGGCTCTATAACTTGTCACTTTGGGAAACGCCTTGCGAGTGTGCTTGCCTGCCATGCATACGTCGCATGTTTGTTTAGGATTCTTCACGGTTGGAATACCAATTGCTAGTTTTGATAGTTTCTCGATTGAGTCGTAATTCAAGTGTGCTAGTCGAGCATGCCATCTAACAGACTCATCCACCTCACTCAGCTGTAAACACATAGAGGAAGGCAACCGAAGATTAACCTTGTAAAGTCGGTTGTGTGCACGTGGAACCTTCATGAGCAATGTGCCACTTTTCTCATATAGGAATAGAGTTCCATCCTGAATTGTAATTTTGTATCCTGCTTCATCTAGTTGGCCAAGACTCATGATGTTTATTTTGAGGGATGGTATATAATACACTTCTCTAAGTGAACGTTGTTCACCCGATTTACCTTCCAACACAACTGTGCCTTTACCTTTGATGACAACGCACGAACCGTCACCAAAACGAACTCTACCAACCAACTTTTGGTTTAGTGTTACGAACCAAGCTCGGTTTCCCGACATGTGGTTGCTAGCACCATTGTCAAGTACCCACGTGAGTTGAGCCTTCGGGTCTGTTTCATACTTGCTAGGGTTTACTCGGTCTTCATTTAGGAACACTGAATCTTCGACTGCAATAGTCATATTAAGAACCGGTTCTTCTCCTTGTACAAGGTGTGTTTCTTCATTACGTTTCTTTGTTGGACAATCCGATGCGAAGTGTCCGAGCCCATCACACCTGTAACACTTGAGTTTTGAGTGATCCTTCTTCTTTCCTGGCTCCTTATCTTTACCTCGACCATTAGCCTTGGCTCGACCTTTTTGGCTCGATTCGGTTGTTTGTCTTCCTTTCCCTTGGTTTTTTTCTTGACTTTTCTTTGCATTCCATTCTTCATAAGTGAGTAAGAGTTGGTCTTGCATGTTGGTTGCTGGTTTGTCTTCATCTCGGGTTCTTTCTTCGAATGCCTTTAGACGACCCACTGCCTCTTGAAACTTCATGGTCTTTATGTCCCCAAATTGCTCTATTGTAGCTACTACTGCAATAAACTTCTTTCGAGGGACAGATCCAAGTAGTTTTCTTACCAACACTTTGTCTTCGAATGGTTCTCCAAGATTGCTTGCCTTGGATGCAATTGTGGAGATTTTGGCTGCAAAGTCATCTATAGTCTCTGTGTCTTTCATCTTTAGTGCCTCGAACTCATATTGTAACGACTCCACTCATGCTTCTCGGACCCGATCTACGCCAACATACCTTGTTTTTAGCGCCTCCCATATCTCTTTGGCCGTTTTGAGGTGCGCAACTTGCATCACTATGTGTTCCGGCATGGCTTGATAAAGATATACTATAGCAAGGCTGTTTTTCTTCGAGTCAACTGTTGCATTATTTACGGCATCCCAGATCCCGTGTACGTTAAAGATGGCTTTGATTTTTACCGTCCAAATAGGATAGTTTGTATCGGTGAGAACCGGGCACTGCAGCGTAAGGTTCGCAACATCTTTTGTTCCCGAGGAGGGTGGGATCGGTGTTACTCCTGAGTCTGCCATAGTCTTTCTTCGTGAGTACGTACGAAGTGATGTTGAGTCAATCTTTACCACTTAAGAGCTAGTATTGTGAAAACTTCTGTGATCACCCGTCTGATCTTAGCGAGTCTTTGATACACACCTTCTTGATCTCGTCTGCTTGTTTACAATCCCTGTTCTTGATTGTAAACCTTCTTTAGCCGAAATCACCCACTTGTGTCTTCAACTTCTCCTTTGATCTTGATCGCTTAATCACTCGGCTCTGATACCACTTGATAGAAGATCCAAGTGATAACAGAATCAATTACTCATAAACTTGCTCTTTATTTAGTTGTATATTAGATTATAATTTGATCCCCTATTTATAGCCAAACAATTGCAAACAAGATAACTATCACCAAAAGATAATTACCAAAGAAGATAACTATTAAAGAGTCCTATTATGAGTATACGATCTTTTACTAGGATAAAACTAAACTCAAAACCTAGTTTGTAAGTATGACAACATTAGTCCCCATACTTAAACAAGATTAGACTTTCACATGTGTAAATTATTATTTAATTAAATTAGAACTCTTAAAGTATCATTTTCAGCTGATCAGTTTAGACTTTTGCTACTGATATATGCAATAAAGGTTTTTGGATCAACTGATGCATTATTCATACCATTTACACAAAGGTTTTGCATTATAATACTACATAGAATAGTTCCTCATTAAAATAGCAAGTTCTGCTGACCTAAAGACCATATCACTTTGTTATTTTGCTAATAATTTGCAGGTTTAATGTGCACTTTGCTTCCATACTAGAACACAAAACAGGTTTGGGTCATCTTCTGAAGAAAACAACACAGCACTTGCAAACCTGCTCCGTATACGTTAACATTAACAAGATTATGTATTCATGGTTTTTGAATATACTGTTGCGCGTGTTAATTATCTATATATTTTGTTCAAACCGAATCATTATATACGACTGGTTGCAAATTAAATTGAAAGACAAATTTAAAATTTTATTTTTATATAAAACAAATGAGTAAATGTTAGGATTTGTCTTTGTGTGTTCATCTAAATCTTAGATCTGGTCTTTGTTGTTTAAAATTTGCATATATGTTCTTCACTATTTTATTTCTCCTTTTTTTTATTCCAATACCGTAACGTTTGTTAAATCCAAATATTTATACATGGGTATTTCTGTCTTTTTAAATAAAAAATACATTTGGATTTTAGATATATACTTTCTTAAAACATTTATTAACAGAGAGATATTTCTCTATCTATTTATCATGTATAATAATGTTATAAATACCATGTATTTAACTGTGAATTGGAGCATGATAAGGGTACTTATTTCTTTGCTAAAATCAAATTATTTTCTTAAATTATAAAATCATTTTATTTATTTTTTTAGTTGTTTTGGTTGACAATCATATTAAGTATGTCATGATTTGTGTTGTCGTTCTCTTGACCATTCATAAAAAACTTTGTCACCTTAAAAACTCCATATATAGAAAATTGTAGCCGGCCATCTAGCGGTGCCGAGCAAAGAATAACAAAATTGTTTTGTCATGGCTGTGTTTGTATTTTTCGCTCCTGTAGACCGGGATATCATAATATTTAATTTAAGTAGCTAGCTCCTTAATAAATAATCTCAATAATTGTTCATGTTGATATAGCATTCTTGTGTTTTTCTCAAGTCAAATAGTGATCGAAATTACTAGTAACTAAAATTAGTTGCTTTCAATCCTGCAATATATTTCCCGACGGATATGTGTGAATGGATGTGTTGATGGATCAAACGCGTGACATTTTAACGTTAGTCCTGTACTTGTGTGTTGATGAATTGAAGCACTTGATTATAGCTGAAGAAGCGATATGAATACATTTTATTAAGAGTGTTTCCATTTAAAATGTGTATATTTAGAGTTCAATATGATTAAAGATGCTACTAGAATTGAATGACTAAATGTAAATATAATCTTTTCATATTAGTTTTTGCTAGATTAGCTAGATTACCAATATATTTTGTTATATATAACCGGTGGCTCAATATCTTTAGCTCCTAAATTTTAAATATGAAAGTTTTGCCGATAAAATTAATAGGATTTAATATCTTTCCTTTATATTTGAATTATTTTCGAACACATAATGCAATTCTTTAATCAAATCTTAAAAAATAGTTTGAAATAAATATAACATTGTTTAATCCATTAAACAATTAATTCTCTTTGTAATTTTTCTATACTTTAGGTTTCAAAAACGTAGAAAATACAAAGAGGGTTAAAAAGGCATTTTATAAAGAATTAAGTATTTTAATACAGGAAAATATATAAAATCATGGTAGTTTATAAGAATTTTAAATGAAAAAAGTTTTGGTTCTCAAAATAAACAAAACTTTTAAAAATAAAAAGACAGAATCACTGAAATAAAAATTTTGAACTTAACAAAAGTTAACATTAATGTTATAAACTAAACAAAAAAAAGAGAAAATAAAAATTGAGAACCATATATATTAAATTTAGCGATTTTTACATATTTTTCTTTCCTAAGACCATAAATTACATATTTTACCAAGCTAAAAAATTAATTACATATTTCCGCTTCCTAAAACATATACATTAAATATTTATCCATTTTATTAAACTTAATCTATTAAATAACTATTTCACCTTGTTTTTACTAAGGAATTTTTGCATATTAACGTTTTATTATTATAATTATTTAAGCATTTTGACAATTATGTTTTGTAATTGAAGATATACCTTTAATTATCGGTTGTTGTTTTTTAATAAAGTTTTACACGATATGAGATTTTGTTGTTTATATTTATATAGAAAACTCGAACTTGAGTAAGTATGCAATTGATAGTCGTTGGAAGTGAAATGTGTATAAATACTTTATTGAAAATACGAGTAATATAATCATTGAATAAATAATTTTAATAAAATGTGTAAATATATAATATGTATGTTTTAGGAAGGTAAAATATGTAATTGATTTTTTAATTTGTAAAAATATATAATTAATGACTTTAAGAAAGAAAAATACGTGAATTCCTCTAAAATTTAAATATGAGAAACCAAATTCCAAAATTTTATGAAATAATAACATGGACAAACATAAAATTTACTCGAAACAACTATAACAATCCCTCCAAATATTTCTCCGAAATATAATATTCCATCACACGAGTACAATACCGTTACCATAATCATCCAATTCGTTAATCAATTCATCATCACCTTCAATTCAATTCAATTCTCTCTGTAAATGCATCCGAAATCAGCCCTCACATTCATCATCAATCTCTGCAAATCACCTTCAATTTGATCCATCTTCACACACTGCAATGGATCCAAACCCTAAAAACTTCCCAATTCTCTCCTACGTCATGACCAGACTCCCCAGCATGAAACGCCCTCCGACGTCGGAATTCGACATCGAACAACCACCGGCGACGCCTTCGAAGCCGCCGGAACCTATTTCGAACTCACGGAGCGGATGCCTCACCTCACGGATCCTCAGCTTCTGGCTTCAATGCATTCCGCCGTTGCCGACGTTTCTCAGACTCGATCGCTCCTCAAAACGCTCGGCGAACGTCCCGATCACGAAGCCGTCGACATCGCGAAGGCGCGGCTCGCGGAGATCGACGCGATGTTGTCGAATCAGCTCGACGAGATCTCGTTATCGGATGCCCTAGATCCGGAGGATGAGAAGCGGAAGAAGGCGTTCGAGAGGGAGAAACAGATGCATAAGGCGTTGATCTCGTTGGATCAGATGCATGAGTCGTATGGTAGGTTGTTGAGTGAGGCGGAGAAGAGGCTTGAGAGGATTTATGAGTCGGCGAAGGTGGGAGGGAGGAAGGCGGTGCCGGAGGTGGGTGATCGGAGCTCCGGCGAAGGTCCGGCGGCGGTGGTGGAGGATGTGAAGGAGGAGGTGGTGGCGATTCTGACGGATGCGTTGGCGAACGGTGCTCAGACGATTGATTTGTCGGAGCGACGGTTGCCGTTTCTGCCGGAAGCTTTTGGGAAGATCCGTACACTCGTTTGCCTCAATCTCTCCTCCAATCAGCTTGAGGTTAGTCTATAATTTGTCATTCTGATTACAGATAGAAACAAAATAATAATAAGTTGCAAATATTTGCATGCTAAGAGTTCAGTTTGGTTTATATTACGATGGTAGTGATAAGAGGTAAAGTTTGTTTAAAAAAGATTAGTAATTAAATCATGACATGTAGTTAATTAAAAGTTGGTATAGTTTAAGAATTGAATATAAAGATGTATGAGTAGTCGTTATAACAAAATACGTCTAGTTGTTTAAATTTAAATTGTGACTAGATATGAGACAATTGAGGAAATGAGAGCACCCAAGTACTAAAGAAAGGTGTATTGAATACTAGTATTCTATTTGAAGCGAAGAAAATCAGTAAAATATACATGTAAACTATATTATTATATTTTAAGTAAAAATAAACATTGTTTTTAAGTCTCCTTTTATTCACTTCTAACCAATCAAAACTTGACATGTACACCAAGCCAATTAAGGGGGCTTCTTTAGAGCCTGCCTAGAAATAAAAGGTAACTAGGTGGACCAATAAAACAACTTGACATGTGAAAGTCGACTTCACTAGAGCTTATGGATGCCTTGGCCGATTGACACAGGGCCATCACATATAATTATAATAAGTGAGTCACTAAAACAACTTAACATATGGAAGCTGATTACACTAGAGCCAACGTATACCTTGGTCGTTTGACTCAGAGCCGACACGTAAAATTATAATAGTGTGCCAACTCTAGGTTGGTTGGCCAAGATATCCGCTAGCTCTAGTGTAATCGGCTCGCGTAGAGAAAGCCCTTCTTCACCGACTTGTGGTACTTGTCAAGTTTTAATTGATTAGGAGTGGATAAAAAATGGCTTAAAGCCTATGTATATTTTGGTAAAATGATTGGTCAATAGCTGATTTTCCCAAGTATTTATAGCTAAGGAATCTTGATATGTTTGTCACTAAATGGTTTTATAGTTACAAGGGACGCCTTGTTGCATGTCTCACTATGCTAGGTTGTCGTTCTCGATCTTGGTATGATCTTTCCAAGGGACGGGTACCTTTTTTTTATTACGAACTTCTATGTAATGTCAAAACATATTTATTGTTTGTCAGGATTATTGTGACTTGAAAAGTAAATATTGTTGCCTTCCATAAGGTTGGACTGACGTTGGTCAAAACGAAGGTTTATGCCTACGTTAAGGTAGCGTATGGAACTTGTCAAAGGCTAAGCTCTCAACTCTACTACACATCGCTAAATAGAGCTCGGTTATATTTGCAAACATGACCCCAAATTACAATTACAATTACAATTAGAGAATATTATGAGAAGATTTAAATGAAAAGCTAATAGAGTATGGCTATTTAGCCGAATCCAATAATTAATATAACTAGGTTCCTATATTTATTCACATATAAGCAAAACATATGTACGTACGTTCATACATACATATATACACAAAAGCTGGTAGTTTGGAAAAGAATTATTATTATCTTTCAAACTAAATCACTTTTCATTCACTCACATAACAAACATTTATTTTTAGAATATTATCAAAATGTCCCTTTAAAAGTTTTTTTAAATGCCTATTTGGCTTTCTTCTATCACAAAATGGCCCCTCAATTTAGACGATAACGCCCATACAATACAGTCGACTGTAATATAGGGGTGATCAATCTTAAAACATAGGTGACCGACCGTATTATAACATAGGGTCGTCTGTCCGTATTATAGAAGCGGACGTCTGTATTATAGAGCATGTCATAAAGCCTTAAGGATAGGTATATGTTTATTTCACACATTAATTTTCTAACATATACATGCCATTAATTGGTATAATAATTACTTTTGGAACAGGTGATTCCTGATTCTGTTGCTGGACTTGAGAATCTTGAGGAACTTAATGTTTCTTCCAATATTTTGGGGTCACTACCAGATTCTATTGGCTGTTTGCTCAAGCTGAAGATTCTAAATGTTTCTAGCAACAAGCTTGATTCCTTGCCTGACAGCATTGCTCAATGCAGGTACATCTCTTTCATTCTTTTCATAACACAAACATCTTGAGATAGACAAAATTGATAAAGATGGACGAGTTAAGTAACAAGTAATATTAGTTGTAAAAAGGCAGACAGGGCGGTAAAAGGTTTCCATATTTCTATACGTTTGAAAAACGTAGCATAATGAGCAATAAGTGAAAGAATGAAACCTAATCATCCCAGAACTATATCATCCATTACGGTAACATGATAAACTCAAAAGGCTCTATGATTAGTTTCCATCGGGGTAATTAAGCTTTTTCGGTTCAAGATAGGTCAGGTCATACATATAATGGAAAACTTGTCCTTAATTACAACCTGTAAAACTAATTAGATTTTTCATGTTATAATAACTACAATAAGGTTTTTCTTGTAAAAACTCTAACACTAATAACTACAATAAGGTTTTTCAAGTAATAATAACCACAAACAGGTAACTGTTCAATCATCATTTAGAAAAATATTGTAGTGATTAACTGAATTTGATACTCATCCTATTACTTTTCACTTAATTTGTTTTTAAACGCAACATGTATATAATTATATATTAATATTTTCTAAGTAAGTTGGAACAATTCGAGAACTATGATATACATTACGACATTAAAAATATAAAAAAGAAGAAAAAAAACTACGAGTCATTTAATCCCGCACCTTATATACTAGGTCCGCCCATGAGAATAACGAAAAAACTTGTTATTTTAGGTCATTGGTAGAGATTGATGCAAGTTTCAACAAGCTAACATATCTCCCCACCAAAATGGGTCATGAGCTAGTGAACTTAAAGAAATTATCAATCCCTTTAAACAAGGTGCGCAACCTCCCAACATCTATTGGCGAAATGCGATCACTTGAATACCTAGATGCACACTTCAACGAGCTTCGTGGGCTACCAAAATCCATAGGAAAACTATCAAATCTCGAGGTACTTAACTTAGGCAGTAACTTCAGTGATCTCAGAGAACTACCAGACACAATAGGTGATTTGACCAACCTTAGAGAACTTGATGTCAGCAACAACCAAATCCAAGAACTACCGTTGACTTTCGGCCGGCTTGACAAGTTGACCAAGCTCAACATTGACCAGAACCCGTTGGTGATCCCGCCGAAAGAAGTGGTGGAGGAAGGTACTAATGCTGTGAAGGTGTACATGGCTCAGAGGTGGTTTGATAAGTTGGTTGGGGAAGAGGAGAGAAGTAGGCGTCAACAAGAAGCGTTGGCTCAAGCTAGTTGGTTGAGCCGGAGCACCACGTGGTTGGCCGGTGCGGTTGTTGGTGCTGCCGGGACGGTTTCTTTGTTAATGGCAGGGGAAAATGATGACCCGTACCTTGATGAGGAACGATGAAAATTGAACAAATTGAGTAACGGGTCAAAATATGTTCAGTTACTCTATGTGTAGTCTAAAAACTTTTCTTTCACTTTTCTTTGTTTTTTTCATAAATAACGAGTTAAGTGAAATTTTGAAAAGGTTAAGTCATTTCAAAAATAATCATTTAATAAATTAATTTAATCAGTTAAAATTCATGCATTGATTAATAAGGCACTTGACCCATACGTTAAGTTCAATTTTTTATTCATCATGTAGTGCTAGTTTTGTCTTGTTTAATTCTTGGTGAGTTAGAATAAGCATGGGACTGGCATGTAATTTTGCTGAACTAAATTCCATCATAATAAGTTTTTGTATATATTATTTAATCAATTTTATGATTGTTATTTTTTTGTAAATTCTATTCTGAGTAGAACAACCATATGTGTTTGCCGTTTGTGTTGGTATGTTTATGGTGGTTAGAATGTGATCTTAATTTAAACTTATTTGATTTGTATGTGATGATGTTTTTGTCATTTTTGCCTATGGTTACAGGTTATATATGCATATGGCATGAAATGGTAAATGAATAAATGACTTGTTATTTTGTATTAGTGATTAATAAAAATCTATTCAACTATTTGCCAATTTTTGTCTCAGATTGTTACATTATTATGTAATTATAAAATTTTTATACTCATCTGGTTTCAATTTTCTTCAATAACATTTAAATGCTTTTTTTATGAATTCTCACTGGTATATAAGTTTAGACGTGGTTTTTTTAACACCAACACCAAAATTTTCTAGGATAAATTTATGACACCTTCTAGAATGTTGGTATGAAAAAATTTTACGGGCTTTATATTTGTTTCTTTTAGTTTAATTTTTAAAATGATCTTAATTTGCGTTGAAAATGGTTTTATATTAGGTTATAAATGAATTTTAATGGTTAAAAGTTCGGTTCTCCTTTTAAATAAACATTTTTTCTTTCGTATTCAATATTCATGAATAAAAAGACAAAGACCTGAAGAAAAATAATGTTGTTTATATATTTAGGTTCAAAATGATTTTAGTTTTGATTATGATTTTATTTAAATTTGTTGAGATGAGAATCTCTCTGAGAAGAATTTTTCTATCCATAAAATACATGTAAGGTGTGCTCACATTTCACTCTACCAGACCTACTATTTGAGCAAACCTTATTAGATATATTTGTTTGTATTTGTTTTGTAATTTATTTTAAGATGTTTGTTTAGGTCAATGATGTTTTAAGTTTCACTAACTTTTTTTATATTTTAAATCGTTAATTTTTATGGTTCTTATCTTATTTTGTTTATTTGTTATTTGTAGTTTTAATGGTCTATGTAGTTGGTTTATTTGTTACTATTGAACACTTTAAAGGTCTATGTAGAGATCACATAGACAGTTTTTCATGATTTGGCTATGATCTAATATTTGGTTTGGCGTTTGACTATTTGAGAGTGATATTCTAACTAGTAATTATTATCATCATTATAAAAAGTCACATAAACGTCCTTCCCACACCTCATCTCCACAACAAAAAAATGAACACCCTAGTCGTGTTCACCACCATGTGTAACTCTTGTCTCCGAACGGTCTCTCACATTAATATTCAACCTTGTGTTTCGAAATGTACCATAGTACATAATATTGGTGTTTTTAAATCATCCAGGTTCGATTAGGGCTTTCAATGACTTTATATATGCGTCTAATTAGAGTGTTAGATCAATCTGATCACAAAATCAATAACAAACAAATCCTTAGCAGGTTTTGGAACAAACCCATGTGTATAACATGTTTGTGTAAATTTGGTGGGCCCAAATCTGAATATTGAAAAGTCAAAATCAGAATCCATAATATCCTCCTTGTGAAGTATCTAGGAAGTCACAAGCCCACAATAATCCAAAAACAACCCATCAACACCTCTTTAAATTCTCTCATAGGAATTCAAGTCGTGCGTTGAACAATAGTACCATAGAATAATTGCAGATTAGATTGTGGTGTTTAAAAGTTAAAAAGCTACATTTTCGGTAATTTTGAAGCCATGCTTTATTTGTTAGATTATTCTTACATTTAAAATATATTAATAGGACTATAAAAGGAGTGAATTACACAAAAAGGTCCTGATAGAATTTTATTTTTATGGATTGAGTTTTGAAGCATGAGAAACTACATATTTGATCCAATATGTCACAAGTGACACAAAAGGTCCTTGGTTCAAAAGAAGGTTAATTTTTTTTTATTTTTATAAATGAATAAAATACATTTCATACTAAAAAAAAATCAAAAATATTATTGCTAACTTAAATTCATATAAACCTCAATTATGAACCCATCTCTACTCCTTACTCTAAACACAATCTTTTTAGATAAATGGATCACATGCGACGAGGCTATGAAGTAGAAAGGAGTTGAACGTGATTGCGGTGGTTGTGGCTTCCTCCCTCTTATTGTAGACGATAGAGAATGCAAACGGTTTGGATGGCGTTTGTGGGATCGAAGGATGATTATGGTGGCAATATGGTAACAAAATGTGATCTCAACTCCAAACAAAACGTTAAAATTCAAATAAAGTACAAAGAAAAATTGTAATTTTAATATAGGAAATAAAATAACAAACATATCAAATATTAATGAAAATGTGACAGGTTTGAGAATTGGTAAAAGAAAAAAAAATCTTCAACAGCATATAATTGCAAGTGACAAGTGGTAATATGTTAGTTTTAACGTCCCGTTCCCTAGAACGAATAAAGATAAATAAAACTTTATAGAATGACATTAAATATTCAAAGCTTTTCGACTAATCAAGCAATATTTTAGGAGTTGAGTTTGTTGCGTATTCTATTTTATTAACTAAATTTGACAACGGTCAACAATGGCTCCCATAATTAGACAAAAATATTGTACTAAAATGACTTAAATCATGTCTGCATGTGACCATTTCAACTTCGTAATTTTTAACTATTGTTATTCTTATATACCCCAAAAATCCATATGATCTCAGAAACCACAAACAACCACCATGATTCTCAACCATCTCCATCCAAATCCACCACACAAGAATCTAATTATAGCCACCGGAACCGCCATCTCATGCTTGTTCTTTCTGCTTTCTTCCTCGTACATCATATTGTCTTGTAACGACCATAGCGGGTCGTCATGGTTGTGGGTTTACATTCCGGTTGCTGGAGTTTTGATGGTGGGTGGAGTACTGGTGGTTATGGCGAGAGCCACGATGGTGACTTTGATAACGGTGTTGGTGATGCTCGCTTGTGCGGGGAAGCGCCGCCGCGTGTTGGTGGTGGAAGGGAGGAAGATTAGTAGTGAAGTAGTAGTTTATTTGTTTAAGGTTGTGATTAGAGAGAAGAGCCTAGTGGTTGTTGCTTGTGGTGTATTTGTGACATCAATGGCAATGATTTGGTTTCTTAGATAGGGTGAATCATGAAATCCCATTAAATTTGTGCAAATTTATTGTTTTTGTTAATTTAAATGTGTATAATGCATTATTTTTATTTTTTAAGGGAAGGGTGTAAATGTAATTATGGAGTCTGAATGTATTGCATACCCAAAGTTTTTTTTTTTTCTTAAAAAAGAACTTTGTGATAACTCAGTTACCTTGAAAATAACAATATTATATAAACTTAAGGTGCAAATATAAATTACAAATGTTCATAAAACAAAGAAAGAATACCCAATAAAGTACATTGTTAACCTTATTTAAACCATTTTTCCAGATACAACCAAGATATGCCTTTTTAAAAGGTAGAAAAGTGTTACAATACCTGCAAACTAATGGCATTAAATAAGTGCATGTGTTTGAAAGATGACCTTTTAAAGCCATAAACAAAGACAAACCTAAATATGTTTGATCATAGAGTTTGCTACAAAAGCCAACCACATGAGCATTAAGTAACCAATTTCAGCCAATCTAATCGGTTGACACAAAAATTGTCTCGACTCAAGAACGCTTCGAAAAGGTTACGAAGGTAACAAACATATTGGTCATATTGCGCACAACTAAACTCAACTTTTCAAACGAAATCAGAAAATACAATATGTTTGTGTTAATACATAAAAAGTATACCTGTTCATATGTACAAAAATACACTTCAAAAAAAAAATTGCAAAACCTTTGAGAAACTTAAAACAACTACAAGCAGACGTGTGACATGTTCAACGGCTAAAAGGTATATATACTTCAAAAAAACATTAGATCTCTTTTTGTATTTCTAAATGTACTCAAATGAAACCCTAATATTCATCAATTCTGTGTATATGATTGAACTTTAGAATGGAAGGACTTACTTCTCATGGTCAGATGCATCAGGGAGCTCGAGTTTACAGATATTAGCAACTTCTTGACGGGTTTTTGGAGGAAGTTTTTTCAAGATTTCTGAAACAACCAAACCGTGTTTCCTTTTTAATTCTTCCAATTCTTTTTGCTGCTCAATCAACAAATTCCCGAGTTTTTCCACAATAATTTCAACTGTATCATCATCTTCGTGATTACCTTCACTTTCTGGTGAAGTTTCTTCTGTTTTTTGTGTGTTTTCTTCAGAGAAAATTGAAGGTCTTGGTCTAAATGGAGGAGTAAAAGATTCTTTAGGTGAATCACTCCAATATCTTCGACCCGAAGGTAGTCTTTCAAGGGCTAAAAGGGCAGGTGAAGTACAAGGTTTGATGGTCAAGGGGGATGTAGATTCGCTTTGTGGGTGGTCAGAGGTTGAGTCAACAGAGGCTGTAGGTTCAGTTTCTTCTTGATCATCATAGTAGTCTCGTGGGGCCCAATCTGGAATACATGAACGGATTTCTGCATCGATCATTTCTGCGATTGTGGAGACGTCTTGATCTGTTAAGTCAAGTTCTTCAACCATTTCACTAGCAACAGCTATTGACGTATCGTTATCTATGTCAAACGGGAAGTGAATGTTCCGAACATGACCTGGCACACAAATTCAAAATTTATAGGTTTCAAGATAGAAAAATATATATAACATTAAGGACATTAATAGGCGTTATGTATTGGTTCTAAAGGGTCCAACCAGTATAAAGAACAGATTAAGGGAAACGGGCCAAAAAGATGGAAAGTAGTCAAAAGTTTATGTAGAATGAATAAAACCTCCTAAATCATTTTGTTTAAAATAATATTTATTTTGTTAAGCGCAAATTGCTTAACAAGGTATATGAATTTGATAAGATTTATATATAGGCCATTACATTTTGTTTGCACCCAAAAGAAGGTCAAAGTGTCAAAAAGTTATCATTCAGGCCAATCTTACAAGTTAAATGGTTTCCATGCGCCACATGAGCACAATCATAAGAAAAAATCCACATGATCAAGTTAACAACACAACAGCCGGAATGTAAACTTTTATTCAGGTACCATGTCATAGTACTCTAAATCAAATATTTTAGAAGTATAACTATTCTTATAGAAGTTTTCTAAATGTTTGAGCCTTTTGTAGGTGCAAAAGCTCAAATTAAAAATCAGATCAAATTATAATCATCTTTTGACACATTTAAATATTTCAAGAAGTTTTAAAAAATATATGGCAAAAGAGTGATGATTCATGCAGCCAAATCAAACCCGACCCATTTCATCCATAACAGAAATTACACGTTTTGACAAAGATAAAGAGACAACCTGTGGTATCTTCTATTCGTAGTTTCAGGAACACCGTATTCAAGTCTCTCATTTGACCTTTGACTGTGAAATCTCTACCAGTATCAGGAAAAGCTGGACTCACACCATTGTCAAGCTTATCGGCATCATCGTCTATAAAAATTCATCAGAAGCTGGAAAAAGAAAATATATTAGATATGTTTTTGGAGATTCCTTGAAGATATTACCTGGATTTGAATTGGATGGACCTGGTTTATTTACAATGTCTCTATGCTCGTCAAGCAGAAACTGATCCATTAGTAACTCCTTGGCAGACAATCTATCAGAAACCTTAGCGATACATTTCTCTACAAATAATCTGACCTCAGGATCCTTAACTTTTGCTAATGAAGCCGGTTTGACACCCTAACAAGATTGAAAAAAAAATTGTTTGACAAATTCTAAAAATTTAAGAAATTAATAGATAAAATTACTAACAGAATTCTTTTGGGAAAAAGTTAAAAACAGTTTGCGAAATAGAATCAAATTAGGTTACAATAAGGGGTAGATAAGCATTTATATTACCATCAAATATTTGTTGTATACTTGCATTAAAGAGGGTATGAAACTAAAACAAATTAGTGCGAAACTGCGAGTTCATCAGATAATTATTACCAATATGTGAATCTAAATATCACCTTATTCATTGCAATAATCCAAAATAATCACGTTAACCATAAATGAATGAAAACCTAGTGGTGCAGAAAAACTTGTTGCTTTGATATTCAGGAAGCTCAAGGTTTTATTACTTACCATGAAAAAAAAATTCACATGAATTTAGTGATCAAATGTAGTCTTGAAACTTAAAGAATCATACAAATTTAAATCTCTCTCAAAAATTAAGCAAAGGGAGTATTATTCTCTAGTTCTTTAAATAACCATTGTGGACCAAGTTGCAACACGATGTCATCTTTAGCATGGAAAGACATCAGTTAGGATGCATGACCGTGAACAAAATTGGCCAGACATCAGTTAGGATGCATGACCATGTAAAAGACTTTTGGGTATATACTTGTTTTACAGGTCAAAACTGCAGCATTATCCCATTCTAGAATGCCTCAAACTAAATGCAAAACTTTATCTTCATGATCATTTAGCTTGATTTAAACACTTGCTTTTTCACCTTTATCATGAGTCATGACAGAAGTTAGCAATCTTAGATTGTGAGATTCTTAGTCGTTTCAAACGAGCATACACATATGTAACTTACACTGCAATTAAAAGGACAAACCCTTTGGAAACAAAAGAGCAGGTGATCATGAATTACTTACTGATGTGACTTTCTTGTATATCTGAGCAGCATTGGCACATTCACAATAAGGATACTCAAATGTCACCCTCTTTAGCAGGGAAAGGAAGACGGTGAACAAAAATTGGCCAGACATCAGTTAGGATGCATGACCGTGTAAAAGACTTTTGTGTATATGCTTGTTTTACAGGTCATAACTGCAGCATTATCCTATTCTAGAATGCCTCAAACTAAATGCAAAACTTTATTTTCATGATCATTTAGCTTGATTTAAACACTTACTTTTTCACCTTTATCATGACAGAAGTAGCAATCTTAGATTGTGAGATTCTTAGTCGTTTCAAACGAGCATACACATATGTAACTTACACTGCAATTAAGAGGACAAACCCTTTGGAAACAAAAGAGCAGGTGATCATGAATTACTTACTGATGTGACTTTCTTGTATATCTGAGCAGCATTGGCACATTCACAATAAGGATACTCAAATGTCACCAATTCCAGCAAGCACATTCCAAAGGCATATATATCTACTAGTTCATTGTATTCCTCCTCATAAAGCTCTGGTGCCATGAACTCAGGAGTACCTATATTTTATATCACAATCACCACAGATCAATACAATCATGATAAATCATATTCACAAAGAAAATAACTAAAAAAAAGAAGAAAAACAAAAGCATGTACTAACCAATGACACTGTGAGCAGAACGAGCTTGGCGAAGAATGGCTGCCAATCCAAGATCCCCGATTTTAACCTCTCCTTGATTTCCATTGACAAAAATGTTGTCACACTTCAGATCACGGTGTATAACCGGTGGGTCGTGACTATGAAGATACAAAAGTCCCTCCAATATTTGTTTAGACCATTTCTTCAATGCTCTTAGATCTACATGCTTATGTTTTTTGCGGTACCTATAGATGTTAAACATGCACAAATATACATACTTATGATTCTTGATGTACCTATGAATGTTTAGAACATGTTTCTACAACGAATGCATGACGAAAGCATATTTTGTTGAGAAAAGTGACAAAGAACTGAAGCAGAACAGCAACTATAAATTTGAGGAAGGAACAATATAAGGGTGATACACAGACTTTATATGAAACCCCAATAACGTAAAACAGTGAGTATTCAAGTTTCATCATCTACTTTTAATTTTTTTACTAAATGAACATTTAATACAATTTACCACTCAACTTCAGCATACCTCAACCCGATATAACCAATGTCCTTAAGTTTATTAATCATATTGTTAAGAATAGAGAAGTGATTGTAAACTTAAAATCTATGTATTCAAGGGCACAAAGGCCGCTCGCCAGGCGTCCCGATTGTTGAGAAAAGTGACATCCAGTTGAAGAAAAACCGCAACTAATAATTTGAGAAAGAACAACAATGGAGACACAGGTTTTACGTGGAAACCCAAATAGGGTAAAAACCATTGGCGAGGAAGGAAGAGTTTCACTATGCAGAAAGATAGGAACTCCCTCTATAACTACAAAGATAAGACAATAAATTATCTCTGTTGTGATAGGAGAAATCACACAACTCTAGTTCTCTCTTAGTAGGCTAAAGATCCTATGTGTTTCTTGGATGATTTTGTGATGCATAAATGAGGAAAAAAATCCCTATAGTTTTAGTAATGGAGGATGATTAAACTGTAAATAACAAGAAACAATATTGGTCAAGATTTTTTCGCTGTGTAAGACACCATCCATACTCCATATGTCACTTAACTTTGAAAACTACCAAGCCTTAAATTTGAAAAATTACACAACCATCCAAAGCCACCATTTAGACATGTCTTAGCAATAAAATACAAAACAAGAAACAAATTGAACTTACTGTCTTAACGTTCCAGATGTGAAAATCTCAGTAATAAAGTTGATGTGCTCGTGCGTTGTATCAACCCAAGAATTGTAAAACTTGATTATGTTCTTGTGCTTAAGTGTTTTAAGCAAATGAACTTCCGAGTACAGGCGCTCCAGCTCCTCAGGATTCCTTAAGAAATCAGAAACCTTTATCTGATTCCAAGCTACTTCAATCCCTTCCAATTCATCAAATGCTCTGTATCTAAATTTCCAATATAGATTAAGGAACCAAAAACTACATTTGATTACTCCATGTTCAAAAACCCTATGTCCAACCTAATAATTCCCAATTGCAAATTTCATATAAACTACAACATTATCCTAGTTGAATTAATTGTTCTAATCAAGTTCAATGTTGATGTAAATCAATGTCATATACTAGTTAGCAGCATAATACGTAAAAAACATCATCTTTATCGTTATGTTTCTTACAGAAATGAAGTACAAAACAATAATGCAATAGAAGGATACACTTTTTTGAAAGCCCCTTTCCCCAGCACTTCTTTATACTGCAAATCAGCCATATATCACTATCAAAATGTAACAAATACTACTCAAATCCGCATCAAAATGATTCAAACTAAACACACTAACCCGACCATAACGACCCGATGGATCGATCTCAACGAACTCCGTATCGGAGTCGTCATGTTCATGATCCAACATCGACGATTCCAACGGCATTTCTGTAAGTTCTCTCTTCGTAAAACCCTAACTCTTCTCAAACAAAAAGGAAACAAATCAACTTCAAAATTAACTCAATTTCAACGAACTTACACACGCAATTGTGAATTCTGACCTGAAAAACCTGCATCCGGAGACCAAATCATGAACTGAGGGTTCTGAATTGTGATGAAGTTGTTGTGTGAGTTATAATAAAGATTTGAAGAGATTAAATAGGTGTATATAATAATAAATTAATAATAAAGATGAAGAAGATGATGAAGTTGTGAAAGATCGAGAAGAAGTTTGAGGAATGAGGTTAGTGGAATTGTTCCGTTTTGTGTTCAGATCAAATCTAATTTTAATTTTTAAAAAGCTTGAATTTGGAAGCATTGTTGAAAGTCTATTTGGGGAATCTTCACATGAAAGATTATGACTGATTTGCAAGAACAGCCCTTCAGCTATGCCTCAATGTGCGTTTTACTACTCTTTCTAACGACAATTTTTAATATATCACCTAATCATACGCTCGTAAATATTAAAACGTATTTTTTTTTTAAATTACATATATCTTTTTATAAACTTGTAAAATTATATATTTTTTTTAAATAAAAGTTTTTAATGCATAAGATATAATGGTTTTGAAGTATGATTGAAAATAATTGTAATATTACAAGTTTTAAAGAGAATATATGAAATCGTCCATTTTTTTACGAGGAAAGTCATCAATATTATTAATGCATTTTTCTTCTATCAAGAAGAAATTACATCTTAATTTCTTTTAGATATAATGATTGAGCATAAATAAATGTTTATTTTCACAAAATTTATTAAACTTGTTTTCTAAGCACATGATAAGCTGATTAACATGAATTTTCATTTAAATTTTGGGTTGATATTTATTATTTGTTAAGGGTCATTTTCAATTAGGGTAGCTAGAGTGCATTCAACGGTGGACTGAGGTCTCGCGTGGGTGTCTCGTGAAACACCACTCCACACTTTCAGCACCTTGATTTTGCTAGTCGCATAATTGTCTACGTCGAAGGTTACCAGCAAATTATAAAAAGATATGGTGTATTTTAGATAGAGGAGTATATTACATTAATTTAATAAAAATATATTTAGGGATGTTGAAAGATGCATTTTAGCACATTAGCCTATAAGGAATGGTTTAAAAATGATTTATGTGACACCTACGTATGGAAGAGAGAGTTAAAAAAAGATAAAGAGAGAAAGATTCAATCCTTCCTTAGGGCATGTTTGATCATGGAATTTACTGGAACTAAAAATTAAAACTAAAAGACATTTTATTAAAAACTAGCTTTATTAAACTCGTGTATTACACGAGTTTAACAAATAAAATATTAAATATAATAAAAATTTATCAAGTATAAAACGATATTTTACGATAAAATATAATTGAAATAATGTATAGTAAGAACAATTTGTAATAAAACAATTATATCAACTTTTTAAACTTTTGGTTTAAAACTTTTTTTCCAAAAAAAAATAAATATTTTGTTTCAAAACAAACCGTATTAAAAAATATCATTTTTAAAAATTTTCTTATTATAAATTTCAATTTTAATTATTTTTTGTTCATAAAAAATTAACTTTTTAAAAACACTAATTTTAAAAAAGTTTGATGTTTTGTAAAAAAATTTTATTCTATAAAAATTATTTTTAGAAATAACATTAATAAGAAAATTTTTTTTAAATTTATTAAAAACTATTTTTGTTCTAAAAAAAATTAAATAATATTATTAATAATTAAGGTAATTTTTTAATAGGAGAGAGAAGCGGAAATATTTTCGTGAGAATGAATATGATGCCGCCACGTGTCACTACAATATACTCTTTTATTAGAGTAGAAAGATTAGAGTAGAAAGATTGTGTTTGGTTGGAAACTAATAAAGTGAAAAGAAAAATATTATTACAATTAATAGAATTAAATCTTACTTCACAACTGTGAAAGAATTATAAACATTCAAATGAAATATTTTAAGATTTCAAAAATACCCTCAAAATCAAAACCCTAGTCAAATGATATTGTTGTTAAACATCCACAAAATCCAAATCCAGAATCATAAATCAAACCTCAAAATCAAAACCCAGTAAATGATTATCAAAAATCAATAATTAGAAATTTAATCAAGAAATGCAAATTATGAATCGTTGTACATAAGCAAACGATCGAACAAATCAGAATCCATAAATGAATGACCCATAAATTCAACAACATTCTTCCAAGATGAAGCTTAACAAAAGAAAAAAACACCTTTGTAACAAACAAACAAAAAATAATTGAAAAAAAATTCCATAAAAGTTTACATGACCATATTTTTTATTTTTTTCATTTTTTTAACATTCGTAACTCCTATACACTATATAATTTTTTTTTGTAAAAATTTACACTACAACTATGAGTGTTTTTTATCTCTATAATGTGTAAAATACAATTATATACAAAATTTTAAAAAAAATTATTTTTTCAGCTCATATAATTTTTTATCGTCATTGTGTCTTTCTTACAATTAATTGTGCCTTGTTGATTAGTTTGTTAAGACTTAATCAAAAACAAGTTAATTAATTAGCCTTAACTAAATTTATTGTGTAAGAGTAAGTAAGATCGTTTGCACATGAAATTAATGAAAAGGTATTTAACAAAACTAACTTAAATGACTTACGAAAAACTTTGAAATAAAAACTTGAAACCTCGAATGTGTTTAAGAAACACAATTGCAAAAAGCAATCAACTTTGGGTTTCGGCTTTCAATTCCGCAAGATCAACAATTAGCATGTTTAGACTAGGGTTTGTCAAAACATAACTAAATGGCTAAACATAACTAAATGGCTAAAACCCCTCATGTAGATTTGATTTTTTATTTTGTAATTATTTTGACAAAAATAACTCAATGTAGGAAGCTTAACGGAAAAAATTTTAATTAGTAGTTAAATGTATTCAAATGACAATTTGTGTGAAACATTTGGATGTAAATGATAAATTTTAAACTTTTACACTCAAATAGTAGTTTATATGAAATATCAGCAGTGAAAAACAGGATTTAACTATTTTTATTATAACCTTATTCTTTGAATTAAAAGAAATAAAAAATATGCATGTTTGCATATGTTACACCGGATGAAATTTTTTTCTTAAACATCATATTAAAGGTGCTTAGTTTTTTCCTTTTTTTTATACTTTCAATATTTTAACGAATTATGTAAATTTAACTTATTATTTTATTTTCTCAAAAAATGCAAAATTTCTCAAAAAATGCAAAAGAACAAATTTTTTTTGGTCATTTTCTAGTCTTAAAAAGGAAGACTTTAAATCATACGTCAAGATTACAGAACTGTTCTGTCAAAACACAATATAAGATGTGGTGGTCAAATAAATATATCTTTTTCATTGGTCATAACCATAATTGCTTCACTTTGACATTAATTGATGAAAAGCATATTAAAACATACAGAAATTAATAAAAATGACCAAAAATAAACCAACCTTGACCTTTATCTTCACCAATCAAACCACAATCATCTTAAAAACCAAATTAACTAAGGTCTATTTCTTCAGATTTAATACAACAAATCAATCAAAATTAACAACCAAAATTGATAAGTTTTTAATGCATAAGATATAATGATCTTAAAGTATGATTTGGAAAAAAATTATAATTTTATAAGTTTTAATGAGAATATATAAAATCATCCCTTTTTCACGAGAGAAGTCATCAATATTATCAATGTATTTTTCTTCTACCAAAAAGAAATTACATCTTAATTTCTTTTAGATACAAATGATTGAGCATAAATAAATGTTTATACAAAATTTTATTAAACTTGTTTTCTAAGCACATGATAAGCTGATTAACATGAATTTTCATTTAAAATTTGGGTTGATATTTATTATTTGTTAAGGGTCATTTTCAATTAGGGTAGCTAGCGTGCATTCAGCGGTGGACTGAGGTGTCGCGTGGGTATCTCATGGAACACCGCTCCACACTTTCAGTACCTTGATTTTGCTAGTCGTATAATTGTCTATGCCGAAGGTTACCTGCAAATTATAAAAGATATGACGTACTTTAGAGAAAGGAGTATATTACATTAATTTAATAAAAAAAATATTTAAGGATGTTGAAAGATGCATTTTAGCATATTAGCCTCTTAGAGTCTTAGGAATTGTTTAAAAATAATTTATGTAACACGTACGCATGAGAGAGAGAGAGTTAAAAGATAATAAGAGCATGCACAGTGGAATCTTTAAAATTATGTGAGTGTGTTTGGTATATTATATGGAATGGTTTTGAGTGATTGTGAGTGAAGAAGAGAGAAAATGTTATTGTGGATTAGTATATTTGAAGAATCACTGTACAATCCCTATAATTTTTTTAATATTTTTGAAAGTGGTTGTGAGTGGAGGAGAGAGAAAAAAATAATGATAAGGGTATAAAAAGTATTATTTAAATGAAAAGAAGAGAGAAAATGTAGTGATTTTTAGTGTAATTATATGGATAAAGATAAGGAATCTACTGTGAATGCTTTAAAGAGAGAAAGATTCATTCTTTCCTTGGGCATATTTGATTCATGGAATTTACTCGAACTAAAAATTAGAATTAAAAAACATTTTATTAAAAATTACGTTTGGTTGGAAACAAATAAAGTGAAAAGAAAAAATATTATTACAATTTATAGAATTAAATCTTCCTTCACAACTCTGAAAGAATTATAACCATTCGAATGAAATATTTTAAGATTTTAAAAATACCCTCAAAATCAAAACCCTAGTCAAATGATATTGTTGTTAAACATCCACAAAATCCAAATCCAGAATCATAAATCAAACCTCAAAATCAAAACCCAGTTAAATGATTATCAAAAATCAAGAATTATAAATGTAATCAAGAAATTCAAACTATGAATCGTTGTACATAAGCAAACGAACGAACAAATCAGAATCCATAAATGAATGACCCATAAATCCAACAACATTCTTCCAAGATGAAGCTTAACAAAATAAAAAATTAAAAAAAAAAACACGTTTGTAACAAACAAACAAAAAAATTAAAAATCCATAAAAGTTTATTATTAATGTATTTTAGGCATGACCATATTTTTGTTATTTTTTTCAAGTTTTTCCACATTTTTTTAACACTCGTAACTCCTATACACTACATAATTTTTTTTGTAGAAATTTACACTATAACCATGAGTGTTTTTTTTATCTCTATAATGTATAAAATACAATTATATACAAAATTTATTTTTTTAACTCATATGATTTCTAATCGTCATTGTGTCTTTCTTACAATTAATTGTGTCTTGTTGATCTGGTTGTTAAGACTTGATAAAAAACAATTTAATTAATTAGTCGTAGCTATCTTTATTGTGTAATGGTAAATAATATCGTTTGCACATGAAATTAGTAAAAAGATGTTTAACAAAACTAACTTAAATGACTTATGAAAAACTTTGAAATTAAAACTAAAAACTTTGAAATTAAAACTTGAAACTTAGAATGTGTTTAAGAAACACAATTGCAAAAATCAATCAACTTTGGGAATGAATTTAATAATTAATGAGAAAACAACCACTTTTAATTTCGCAAGATCAACAATTAGCATGTTTAGACTAGGGTTTGTCTAAACATAACTGAATGGCTAAAACCCCTCACGTAGAGTCGATTTTTATTTTGTAATTGTTTTGACAAAAATACCCCTAATGTAGGAAACTTAACGGAAAAAATTAACAGTGTTAATTAATAGTTAAATGTATTCAAATGACAATTTGTATGAAACATTTAGATGTAAATGACAATTTAAACTTTTTGACTCAAATAGCATTTTATATGAAATATCAGGGATAAAAAAAACATTTAACTATTTATATTATAACCTTATTCTTTGAATTAAAAGAAATTAAAAATATGCATGTTTGCGTATGTTACACCGGAAGAATTTTTTTTTCTTACACGGCATATTAAAGGTGCTTAGTTTTTTCTTTTTTTATACTTTCAATATTTCAATGAATTATGTAAATTTAACTATTATATTATTTTCTCAAAAAATGCTAAAGAACAAACTTTTTTTTGGTCATTTTCTAGTCTTAAAAAAGAAGACTTTAAATCATACTTCAAAATTACAGAATTGTTATGTCAAAACACAATATAAGATTGGTGGTCAAATAAATATCTCTTTTCCACATGGTGCTTATGACCAGTGTTTTCACGACCCGATCGGACCGGCCGGTCCGACCGGTTCGACCGGGATTCGGTTGGTCCACGGTCCGATCCCCCCCAAATCGTTTTCAGCAAGTTGAACCGGCCGGTTCGAACCGGTTCGGCGGTTGAACCGGGAACCGGTTCGGACCGGATTTTGTATTTTTTTTTAATTTTTTTTTATTTTTTTGATTTTAATGGGTAAAAACGGGGTGTTGAACCATATATTAGTGTGTTAGATATAAAAATATAGTTAAGTTTTATATATAACTATAAAATACATATATAAATTACTTATATTTAATTATATATAACTATATATATAATATACTATATATATAATTATGACGTTATCCGGTTCTTAAATCCGATCCGACCACCAAACTAGTAAGGCGTCCGGTTCAACGTCCGATCCGGTTCTGAAAACATTGCTTATGACCATAATTGCTTTCCTTTGACAATAATTGATGAAAAGCATATTAAAAAAATACCCAAATTAATAAAAATGACCAAAAATAAGTCAACTTTGACCTTATATTAACCAATCAAATCACAATCTTCTTAAAAACCAAATTAATTAAGGTTTATTTCTTCTGATTTAATACAACAAATCAATCAAAATTGATGTTAGACGCAGAGAAACAAGCACGGATGGAGAATAAACCGTCACACCATTTAAAACAAACTTGATAAGTTCATTATACTAGTTCAACATTAATATGCTCGTGCCTAGAACATAAACATCTTCTATATACCCAACATGTTTGTCGTAGATTGATATGTTTTCGAGCATATAAAGACATGTTACTTGTCTGTAACATGTAATTCTTCTTGCAGGGGGAAAATAAACCTAACATTGCTCGAAAACTCATGGCCTCTCGTGATTTGGGAATGCGCACATATTATAGAGCCTTTTTCGCTTAAACCGCATATGTCTTGTTCCACATGGTGCTTATTTTTTCTTAAGGCGTGATCATCGTGTCCCTAAGGTAGTAAGTTTGGCCCTCACTTTCTTTATATAAAACCATCTTCATCTCCTTTGGTTTACATTTGGTGAATATACGTCAATCATTAAACCACTAGTTTAGGCCATTATCAGGATATTGTTAGTTATTATGTTAAGATGCCAAGGAGCCAACAAGATGCACTAGAGATGGGCAAATACACCGGGCTCGAACCCGACCCGGATCCGGGTACGAGTAGGACCGATCGGGGGTGTATCCAGTTTGGACCCGATTGTACCCGTAGGTTTGGAACCGGTTTTAGATATATGATTTTTCAGCGAACCCGAACCCGACTCGATTGTACCCGGGTTGTACCCGGTTTCGAACGTTTTTTCCCCTTTTAAAAAAACTAGCCATTTTTAACGGCTATATAGCCGTTTAGGATTTTTTTTTTTCACCATTTTTTTTGTCTTTTAGCACCATGATTTAGTATAAATAGGTGTGGGTTGATATGGTTAAATACCCAAGTTCCAAACTCAAAAACATATGCAAAAAACACAAAAAAATACTCTCGTTTTACACTCCGGAATCGGTGGAGATGTGCATTTGTCTAAAGGATCACTTATACGCGATAGATAGTATACAAAACCAAACAACCTCGAAGACGAAATTGCACTCGAAGCTAAAGTACACGATTAAAAGGTAGAAGAAGTAGTAATTTCTCGCATATCCGACGAATAATTAGTATTTGATAAAGCTCTCGTATAAAATAAACATTGGACAATAGCTTAAATAAGTTTTTATGCTATTTATTATTGATTAATTGAATTTAAGTTTATTCAAAAATAATAAATATTCAATATGCACGAAAGGAATAACTGATGATGAATTTTAAGTTTATTCAAAAATAATAAATGATAAATAATAATAATAATAATAATAATAATAATAATAGTAATAATAATAAT
Source organism: Flaveria robusta (assembly GCA_025506415.1). Taxonomy (NCBI): domain Eukaryota; kingdom Viridiplantae; phylum Streptophyta; class Magnoliopsida; order Asterales; family Asteraceae; genus Flaveria; species Flaveria robusta. The sequence goes on along the minus strand of CM046474.1, from coordinate 5,823,707 downwards.
AGTAATAATAATAATAATACACAAAAAAACCCAGTATTGTACCCGACCCTACCCTAACCGGGTATATCGAGTAGGGTATTAAAGAGTGTGAATCCGACCCTGATTTGTACCCGGTTTCACCTATACCCGGGTAAAAAAAACCGGTTGGGCCCAACCCGGGTTGTACCCGGTTTTAAGTATGGCTCAAAACTCAGATTTGCCCGTCTCTAAGATGCACAAGGCCTCAGGCCCAGTAGAATAAGACTAAAAGGCTGAGACAGAAGGCCGAAGAGCCCAAGGATTATGATCCATCAGCATTTGCTGTCACTTAACAAAGACCGAATTTTAGGTTTGCAGATTCATGCCCCATCAACTACCATATGACAACATGGGTTTGCATTAAATTAGATTCGGGTCAGAATGAATAGTTTTGATGCGGGTGAGTGGGTCAGGTTATGTTCAACCAGTCATTCTAAATAGTTTTGTGATGAGCGGGTCAGGTTATGTTCAGCCAGTCAGAATAAATAGTTTTGATGCGATAAGCGGGTCAGGACATATTGGGTTGAGTCATTAATATTATGTGTTCGCTTTCTTAGTTATGTATTTACTTAATGTAGTTAAGTATGATTACAAATATCATGATATAATAATAATAAATTTAAACTTTTAAATAAAGCAATTGAAGATTTACATAAGTTTCAACCAATATGAACCATTTGTCACTTCCAATGCTAACCAATGTTTTAAATTCTCAACGGTTTGCTCACTAGATATAGCATTTAACCCGCTTTTAGGTATATGAGTCGTAATACTCTTGACACACGCCTCACGTTGTTATTATCACACAAAAACAAATTTGGTCATTTACATAGGTTCTTCGCACCACGAATCAATAGGTACATGAGAGTAGAGGTGTTCAAAAAACCGGTTTGGCAACCGGTTCAGGAAAAAAAAACCGAAACCGGTTTGGGGCCCAAACCGGTTTCAAAGCGACCCAACCCGGCTGTTTAGGTTCGGTTTGTAGGTTTCTTTTTTCAAACCGGTTTCTAACCCAGTCCGTTTTCAAACTGGTTTCGAAACCGGTACCCAAACCGTTTTCAATCTAATTATTTAAAATTTTATGTCGTTTGAATTGTTTCTATGTTTTATATATTATATATTTCACTTTGATTTTAAATTGGGTACTTAATTTAAAATTTTGTACTTTGTTTTAAAAATATTATGTAATGTTTCTAATTTTATATGTTTTAATTTTTACAAAGAAAAATATGTAAATGCATCTTATAGGTTTATTAATTTATTCAATTAATATGTAACATTCATCTTTATAAGTTTATTTAATTTTTACAATTAATTGTTTATTTAATTTATAACCAAAAAAAAAAACCAAACCGGTTTTCAAACCGACCCAAACCGGTTTCCAAACCGACCCAAGCCGGTTTTATAGGTTTGGGTTTTTTTACGTCCAAACTGGTTTAGAATTCGAAGCGTTTTGAGGCCAAACTGGTTTTGACCACGGTTGACCAAACCGGTTCCGGTTTGGACCCCAAACCGGTTTTAGAAAAAACTCGATTTGTACACCCCTACATGAGAGAGGAAATACAAACTTATTTACCTATGATTGAGTCGATTTTGTTTGTGTTTTATCTAAAACATACATCCCGCATCCAAAAAAATGTATTGCATTCACATATTCACTATGCATCAAAAAATTAAATTAAATTAAAAAAAAACTAAATGCACACTCACACATCCAAACCTTATACGCACCAACGATATCGGTATCCCGTAACTTTTGGTTCAACATCTACATAACAAGTATTAGTAGTTGAATAAAACATTATTATGACACAAAGTGTGTTTAAAACATAATCTTGTGATAATTTCAAAATAAACAAAAGTCATGATAGCATATATTAACTACTAACATATAAATAATTTCAATATAAACAAAAGCACATTCCAAACGAGTTGCATGATTACTTATAACAATGATTAGATTTTGATATTTAATTATCATTTGACTTCTATTTAATTAAAACTTTTGGTTCAATTATATTAACATCAAATAAGCTTTTGAAACAAATAACTTTGATTATACTTGCAATCAAATGAGAGGCTAGTGTTGTGGCCTCGATCATATGGCATCCTCGAATCCTCGAGATCATAGGTAATTGGTTTTGTCATGCAATACTCATTAGAGAGTGCCTCAACTTTCGACTAGTTGCAAACGAGAAGTACAATTTAACTTGAAAAGCACTCACTCATGCGGTTGCAAATTTTGCGCTGCATTTGTGAAAAAATAGTGGTTACAAATTTGCAACTGGATTGCGACTAAAACTGCTAAACATTGGCAAAATTAATGACCAAAATTGATTCAGTTGCAAACGTCGCAAATTTGGTGTTTGTTAAGATTTGTTGTATTAAATTACAAATATCTGTCACAAGCCGGTCACAAAGATGTGAAATATGTTTTCGTCGCAAACTGACTACAAAAATAAGCCAGATGCAGAACACATGGTTGCATTCGGCCATATAGTGGCGGATCTAAAATCTATCTAAATGGAGTCACTATTTTTTAATGCTTCAATTATATAGAAAAGTTATTTATGTCATGTTGGTCATATAATCAATATAAGATACATTAATTAAAAAAATCAACATTTGAATGTAAAATGCACATAATATAAAAATGATAGTCTTTACGAATTAAAATAAAATATTTATAGTTGTTCCTTATGAATTTTATTTTTTGAAAACACTGCATTACATTTTCGACAAAGCTTATTGAAAGAACTTTTTTTAATACAACAAATGCAATAATTTTTCACATATTCATCACCTATGCGATTACGTAACCCTATCTTCACATGTTTCATTGATGAAAAATTTCTTCAAAAAACTAATCAATTGATTATCAACAATCACTTGAGTTATAATTCTTGAGTCTTGTCTTCAAATCGACAAATCGTCCATTACGACCATATTTTATGTTTTTTTTTCGGAGTGGCCTAATTTAATTTAATTAACTCATGAGCTTTATGGGTATTTGGTGGGAGTTAGGTTATTTAGTTATTTAATTAGTTAGCTCATAGGATCTCTTTCTAGTTCTGGTTTATATGTATTTCTTTTTTAACTAATAAAGTCACCATTCAAAAACACAATGGTGTCACTTGAAAAACTCATATATAGTCTTCACATGCGCACTTAAATTCACTGTATTCCTGTGATTCAAATTCGTTTAAACTAGGCCATAAGATTTAGAACTGCAAAACAGTTGCTAAATTTGGTTGTAAAAAAATTCCACGGCAGCAAAATGAGATACCCAGGGTGATTTTTGCCACCGCACTTTTAGTCGCAAAATGGTGACAATGCTAAAGAAAATGTCGTCATAAAACACACGGTTTTCTAGTAGCACGTGTCAAGTTGGGTACAGGAAACACACTGACCGTCAATTTTAACTACGATTAAATAATGTATTGAGTTCAAATATTATAGTTGTATAAATATATATATCAAGTGTATGTTTATGGAAAAAAATTTCCTTAAAAAGCCCAAAAGTTAGATCGGTTTTACATTTTAAGAAGATACGTTTGATAGATCCGATGATTGGCAGTGAAATGTTGAACCCAAGTAGCGAAGATGACTCCAGACATGAACCAACATACCTACTCTGTCGATAATCAAATAATAACAAGGGGTGAGTTCATTATATTTAGTGCTTAAAGTGGGAGTCAATATCGATATTTTTGGTGTTACGAAAGTGATAGATTCAATGGTATGTACTATTTTGATCTATTATTTTATAAATCTAACATTTATTATTTTTGAATGGTCTAATCTAAGACTTTTTATAATAAAACGTCATTTAGAAAAACATAAAAACAATTATAAAGTTTATAAACCATAACGTGTTGGACTTATTTTTTTTTGTTTTTTTTTTTTTTCTACTACGGGTGGAGGAGTAGGCTAGGATAGCAAGGTTGCTAAATGATATGGCAGTTAGTTGGAACAGCTGTGCTGTGCGGGAACACCACCCCACCTTCGGCGATAATGCATAATGTTAAAATCCATGGGACTAAGGTGTTGTTTAGTTGCCTAACACTAAGAAGGAGATGTGGTGCGATACTTTGTTGCGTGAAGGTGTTGCAACATGACAGGTCGGACGCACCCCACCCTTACAGCATGACATGGCAGTGGTGACATGGTTGCGACCTTGCGGGTACTTTCTTGTGTTGTTTTCTTGTGTTGTAGAATGACTCCCACCCCTTTAAGTTTTTATTATCATAGGTTTGAACATGATGTTTAAGTATTTTTATGTTTTGATAAAGTATTATTTTGTAATTTTAATTTTTATTAATGTAAAATGTTTATAATTTTTTATTAAAAAAAAAAAGAAAAACAAAGCAAGTGGAATGTGGAGAATGTAAAAATAAATTTCGGGTGGAGTGAATGAAATGTGTAAAAAAATGTGATGTTGATGTAATTAATGGTGAAATATAGAATGTGAGATGTGTTACCGGTAATATAATTTTCACGTGTCATGATTTACTTAAATTTCTATAATTACGTGAAAATAAAAAACTAAATTATCTTCTGACATTTTTATGCGAAGTTAAGGACCAAATGATTTTTCATACCAGCAGCAATACAGATTTAAATAAACATACAAAACAAGTATAAAATTCTAAATTATTTGTGTTTTCACCAAATGCCTACATGAATGATGAATAGATGCATATATAGATAAGTAGATGCATGTATACGCTACATATGTCATGTCACCTTATCTAATAGATATATTATTATTATTTAAAAGCGTTTCTTCTTTTTTTGTTTTTACATTTAGCTTACTAAATTATTAAAAAAATACCAATTAGTATGACATAATAAAAAAAATATTATTTACATGTGTTTCCAAATTATACTTTTAATACATTTTAATCGGTGATTATAAATCTATAATTATTCTTTGTCGTCTTTGACCGGTGGCTCGTGATTCGGCTGTTTATTCAACCTTCAACTCATGTTCTCTTGTCATGCTTCTAAGGGTCTCTTTCATTGAACCAATGAATTTTTTTACTCTAAATTCTACTCAACAGATTTAATAATTTATTCGCATTTTTAATCGTTTGAGCAATTGTTTGAAATTATATATTTATCAAAAGTAAATCGAAGGAACAAGACCGAAAATCAAAAGTCAGCTTTGATTCAGTCCAGTCTAAAACAAACTAATTAGGAAATACTTTGCTCTTTCACTAGAGATGACATCATTTTACATATGAACTTTAATTATGAAAGTTATTTGTATAAGACTTACGGTGTAGTTTGAGACTAAACAAAGGGTGTTTGTGAATCATTGGAATCGATAGAATCAAATAGGCTGACATGTTTAACTGGTTTGAGATCTGAATGGTTAAATTGTTCGGTTTTGAAGCTTGGGACCTGTCACATAACCAAGTATTCATTTTTGAAACATATAGTCTTAGAGGCTTTTGGTAACCTTTTAATGGTTCATAACCTTTTAATAGTTAGGAGTAACTCTAATACAGAATGGTTAAGAGGTTAATACTTAATGGTACCTTTTAACCATTGAATTCGATTCATATAAAACCAGAATTGATTCATCAGATATACCCTTTTTTGGATGAAAATTCCCAAATTTCCAAACATAAATCATAAACTATTGCAAACTGATATTCAAAATGATATATGTTCCCCCATAATTTAATCAGTAATCACATCAATTTGGATATGATTTCTAAGATGTTAAAAAAATAATATTTTGTTTGTTCAATTTCAATGATCTGCCCATCTACCTGCCAGATTGTAACCATTTTTAATTCATTACCATTCTATTAGTGCTGCCATAAACCCTCTGGCATATTTTCCTCCCATACCTCTATGTTATAAACCATTCATCCACCACACAACCACACCACACACACCACCACCATGCAAGACCTCACCGGAAAACCCTCCGGCGATAAACCTGAAGACCTAACCGCGATCACGCGGTCGGGCCAGAGCATTTTATGTCAGTCTACAAGACAAAGGTTGGTGACCAGTGTTGGCTGATCACCATCACTTGGTGCAAGAACATGTTACTCCACGGCTTATCGGTGTCGATCGACGGTCCACACGCCGAAAACCAGTGCAAAGTCGACCTAAAACGTGTACTTTTGGCGAAAACAAGGCTCAAAAAGCTTCATCCTTGATGGTAATGTTAGAGAAAATATGTGAAATTGAGTTTTTAAGATAGAGAAAAATGAAGTTTTTTTTATTTTCATATGTGGGGGATTATTGGAATTTTAATAATTGTACTGTAATTTACTATTTTCTTTTTGAAGTTTATACAAGTGCTAGTTTATTACTTTTTACCGCAGGTAAATCCATTGACGTCTTTTGGGACCTTAAATCCGCTAAATTCACGGTGAAACCGAGCGGTATCCGAGTACTACGTCGCGGTCGTGTGGAACGACGAAGTCGTTCTCCTCGTCGGCGACATGAAGAAAGACGCGTATCGAAAAACCGGATGCAGGCCTTCATTGTTCGACCCGGTTTTAGTATCAAGAAAAGAGCACGTTTTCGGGAAGAAACGGTTTTCGACACGGGTCAAGTTACACGAAACGGGTCGGTTCCACGAGATAACGATCGAATCGAAGAACACGAGCACTGACAATGGGGCCGATTCCGAAATGGAGATAAGGATTGATGGGGTTTTTTGGATTGATGTGAAGCATCTTCAATGGAAGTTTAGGGGCAATGAGTGTGTTAGTTTTAAGAAGGTGATATTGAGGTATATTGGGATGTTCATGATTGGTTGTTTAGCCCTGGTGTACGGCATGCGTTGTTTATTATCAATTTGAGCTCGCCGGCGGCAGCTTTTCCGGCGGGGTCTCCGGCGCCGGCGAGCCCTGGTTCGTCGGAAGGGTTTGATTCAGGTGGGTTGTATGAGTTTTGTCTGTTTCTTTATGCTTGGAAGGTTGAATGAGATTAAAGATCGATTTTGGTTGATCGATTTATGAGTTTTTTTGGTGGTTTTATTTGTGTTTAAAGTGAAATTGTGTATCTTTATACATGTTTTTCTACTCTATTCAAACTCAAAAGTTTGATCGGGATTATTTTGTGTGTAATATTAGGCGAGACTGATGGAATTGTCTAAACCAAAGCAAATCTGTTGATCTGAGTGGTTTAGTATCTAAACCGGTGGGTTCATGTTTTTTCATGATTTTCTGGTCTAGCAGTTGGGTTCATTTGACGGTATAACCAGACCAACCTTTTAACGTTTATTATTTATAGAGTAATTACATAAATAATTATTGTATTTTATTTAAAATAATAGGTTTGGGTACTAAGCAAAAAAATAACAGGTTTAAATACTCACTTTTATTTTTGTAACAAATTTAAGTATTAACACTAACAGACGTTAGATTTTCTGTTAAGTTTAAGGGTATTTTAGTATTTTTATATATTATAGAACTATTTTGTAAGTAGAGGGGCAATTTGTGTTATTTAATTAAAAAAATTAAATTATATATAACTTTCTATACACACACATAGATATACATATGTATATATATTGAATTTGATCACCGAACAATAATACTTTCACGACCACTGCCGACATCACCAGGGCCGTAACCGGTCTCACACCACTGTCATCCATCTCCGTCTCCGATACCTTATCATCATCACCATCGGCCCACATCACCATATGCCCCTTCCCTATCCATTGTTAATTTCCAACCAAGCACCCACCTCTAGCTGAACACCACCACCGCCCCCCTTCCCTCTGTTATCTTCCTATCGACCACCCACCACTAGCCATCAACCACCCCATTGTCAGCCCTGTTCACTTCCCCTTCTTTTCCCCTGTTAATTTTTAATTTGAATGTCCAAATGCTCCAAATCAAAGCTCCAACCACATTTAAGTTCACCCCTACCATCATGCACACATCAACTTCAGGTGGTGATGGTGGCCGATGATGATGCTTATATGGTGTAGGTTTACCCTTTTGACGACTTTAGGGTTTTCTATGATGGTTTATTCAGAACAGAGGGACAACGATGTTAAAGATAACACAATGTTTTTTTTTGTCATTGTATTTTTATAGATTATATAATATTATTATCTATCATTATGTTTGATAATTAGAATTAAACAATAATGTTATTTCACCAATTTATTTTCAAAACTCATAGTGTTCAAGATATCACAATGACGATCAAAAAATAAATAAGAAATTGTGTTATTTTGTCATTGTTTTTAGGGTTTGTTTGGTATATGGTAATAGAATGCACGAAGAAATAGAATGTAGAAGTAATGGAATGGATAAAGGAATAAAATGAAGCATCATATTCCATTCTCTTGTTTGGTTACCTGTGAGAATGAAATTAATTATTACTTTATGTTGTTTGTTATGAAAAAACAAAAGAAATAAAATACAAAAGTGGTTATGGTGGTGACGACTGGTGGTAGTGGTGGCCGATGGTGGTTCCCAGCAGTGGTGGTCGGCAGTGGTAGTGACCAGTGGTTACCACTTGTGGTTGTCAATGGTTACTGGTGGTGGTTGATAGTGGTGGTGACCAGTGATGGTGAGTGGTGGCCAATGGTTCCTAGTGGTGGTGGGTGGCAGCGGTTTGTGGTGGCCAGTGGTGGTGGTGGCGGCTGGTTTGTGGTGTCCAGTGGTGGTGGTGGTTACCGTAATGGTTGTCAGCGCTGGCGGGTGATGGTGGTGTTGGGGGGTGGGGTGGTGGTGGCCGATGGTGATGTTGGAGGGTGGTGGTGGTGACTGGTGGTGGCCGATGGTGATGGTGGTGTGGTGGTCGGTGGTGGTGGCTGGTGGTGGTGGGCGTGGTGGTCAGTGGCGGTGGTTGGAAGTGGTGGTTGGTGGTGGTGGTAGCGACCAGTGGTGGTAGCGACCAATGGTGGTTGGTGGTATGGTGGGTAGGTATTGGCGACTAAGATGAAGAAAGAAATGAAACAAGAAAATGAAGAATGGGCTACTGCTCCGATAGCTGCTTTAGAGGTTGCTTAGCCGGCCCATGATATGGTAAGAACGGAATGGAAAGGGAAAAAAAAAAGTCTTCTATGCGCAGACGTGAAAGCTCTATCAGAGAACTAGCTTCTTTTTATTTAGAGAGGAACGATTCCCTCGTCTGATACGTGACTTGTAAAAGAATTGTCCTCTTGTATCATCTAAATTAAGATCGTAAATGGTTTTTATTTCACTCAGAATAACATATAAAAGAATTGTACGATTGTCAAAGTCTTTCATAACTTTTATAGGGTCTAACGATATATCTAAAGATCGTAGTTTAATAAACACCAACAACTTATGATGCGTATATTATCATTACATGTAGACATCCTTAAACTTTGCGGCGAACCCTAGTTTCATGAGCTTAAACATCCATATTATAAACTCAAATAACAATTCTCCATATTGAGTGTCTTATATCTAGATGTGATCTTGATCAATGAGCCAAGTTTGTTAAACCTATGTGTGTTTTCTTTTAATATGTTTATGTTGTACATTGTGCATTATCCTTGGTACCATGCCTCGAAGAACTAACTACATTGTTGTATCAATAAGAACTACGTAAAATCCAGAAAATAATCAAAATAAAAAATTTCATTAAGTTAAATACATGTCATTAAACTACATTGTCATTAAATTATATTTAGTATATGAATGAGGTTTACACGGACGAGTCCTAGATTGCTAGAACACAAACTTCTTATTTTCTTTTTGTTACATATGACTCAAAAAAATATATTTTAAACAATAATAGAATAGAACAATTAAATCACATGTTGTCACTTTGCAAAACCAAACCATTTCGCTAAGAAAAACGGGTTCTTTCCTTTTTCACGAGCCGAACCACTTGAATTTGCTGGTGACGGAGTTTGTTTTGTTGGCGGTTTTGGTTTAGCTGACACAAGATAATGATGTTAGAATTAACGAATTAAAAAAGATATATTTATAGAATTGAAGAAAAACGATATAAACTAATACCTGGTGGTGCAAAACTGTCAGGTTTTGCTTGATTTGGATCCTTTCTCGAGCTCTTTTCAAATGTTTTCGGGGATCGATGTTTTTTCTCGGGGGTCGGTCTTCTGGTGGCGACGCACTCTCAAGGTTGCCTGTGATATAAAAACGACTTTTCAAGAGCACTTAAAAGAAGTAATGGTGATGATTTTTGCCCTCCTACTTTTAAATTTATCAATATTATTAAGTATAATTTCCTTTAATAAAATGATAGCATAAGTTTTGAACTAAAATATATTACTAATGCAAAGTTAAAAAATATCTTTAGTGTATACAGTCTCGTGATTTACCCCTTTCTTTTCTCAAAAGTTAGATTACGCTACAAATAAATGAAAAGTTGGAATATTAAAACACTACTACTAATTATGCAAAGGCTAACTGTAAGACCAAAATCCATAAACTCCTGTTGAATCCGAACGGATTAAATTCTTAACTTTAAAGATTTGTTTGTTAAGAGTTTTAAATGGCTATCTTTAACCTTTTTAATTTTTTTTAAACTAAAAAGGATTTTATATAACTATGATGCTTAGAAAAAGCTAACAACATTTCTACAGAAATTACATAAATAAAATAAGATTTCTCAACCTTTTTAAATTAAACTCAAAGAGGTTATAAGTCTAAATTTTATTTGTTCTTCTGGCATAATTATTTCCCTCTCTTAAGTATTACAAGCCCATAGTTAATTTTGCAAAAATAAATTAAAGTCAAGTAACTTATGTTTGAGCTTAACTGAAGTTCATAGTCTTTTTAAAACTATTTTTTTTGTAAAAACATTAAAAGAAGGACAAGATATATCTTGGTTGCTTTACTAAAAGTTACTTGTTTTGATAATTATGGATACAACTAACTTGCCCAAATAGGATCTGGTCAAGGGAGACCCAACTCGCATAAGTGTCGGGTATATAAGGATGAGGCGACCCAAAAGGATGATCTTTTTAGTGTTATCTAGGATTTGATTCCAGTTTTGTCTAATCTGTCGTCGGTCATGGCAGGCGAATTTCATTTAAATTTGTGTCTTCGGAAGTATGAAAACTTACTTTCGTTAGGAGGCTTCCCGTATTTTTTCCTAAGAGCTTCAAAGAAAGCACCATCTCTTTGTTCTTGTGTCACTACAACCAGAAATCAAATATATATATATATATATAATGTGAACTATATAGGTATAATGGTCATTTCACGTTAAAAGCATTTCTAATTTCGAGCATGTGAAGTTTAAGGACAAAGAATCGTACATTGATCATACAAACTATTTCCATAGTTGGCGCAGAACCAACTGCAAGCAAACGTGCAGCCTCTGTGTCTTTGGTTGTAGCTACGTTAATTTTGTGTGTCTAATAGAATGCCCGCAAGCTGTTTACATAACACATAATGTTATAAATTAAGCATTAGGTGAGAGTATCCGTATCATTAAAAACACATAATAATAGTTATTTACCATGAGTTTCTTCAGAATGGGGTTTTGAAGTAGATCGTATGCATCCTCGCAGTAGTTATCCGTAACTATCGTGCATTTGGATCCAACTGTTACATATAAATAAAAACAGGTTTAAATTTTTAGAGTATAATCAAGACCTGATGTTATGACAATGTTACAAATTTTAATTGTTTATTTCCTATTTTTATGAGTTATAGAGATCATGCATTCATACTTATCATTTTGTTTCAATAAAGCTCACGAAGGGTGACTGCGTCCACAAACATTTGCCAAAGGATGGGTCAGATCAAAAAAGTTAATTTGTCATAAAAAAAGTCCAAGTGGTGTAACAAATACCAAAGGACTTATATCTAATGATATCTGGTGTGTACATAATGATGTTTCTTTTTATTTCCAAACTATTTAAACTAAGAAACTAGTGATTTTGTATATGAGCCGATTTTAAAAAGTTGCTATAACACGTTATTACAGGGTTTAGTAACAAAAGCATAGTTTTCTTATTGTTGAGCCAAAGTTGAGTGGATTTTACACCATATAAAACAAGGAACTATAAAAACAAAAATAAGTCGGTTAAACTTTAAATTTTTTAAGTTTCGATAGTTTTAACGATTTATTCTGGTCTAAAACTTTAAGCTCATTGTGTAAACAAACCGTCTGATTAACTTTCATTATTTATTTTTAGAGTTAGTGGTTATGTATTACGTTCATAAATCATTCTACTAACTAAAAGTTTTTAACATAACTAAGACTTAAAAAATAAAAACCAATTCGAACGGTTAAGCAAACTAAATCGACACCGATCCTAGCAGTTTTGTTTGTCGTTTCTCGACACTCTAACTAACAGTTAAACCGTATTATCATCAAAACAAACCAAACCAACCAAATCATAAACATTACGTTCAAACCATTATATTATGATGAAGTATTTGCACGAACCTCGCCATTGGTCTTCAATATTTCTTGACCCACCACAACGATACTCACTGTTTGTTCATCATCAAGACCCAATTCTATCTGATGTCAATACACCAATCAGTCATACACAAAACACCATTATCATCTACCTTCATGACGACCAAAATCACACTAAATTTACAGAGAACAAACCTCATCAGAAAACAAGATGGCCGTGGCATCAACTCCGGCATGGTGGAACACCACGCCGCCGCGCTGCTTCCACATCTTCCCCCTACTCACATCAACACCGGCACCACCATCTCCGCCGTGGCGCCACCCTCCCCCACCACCGCATTTCTCTTACTTCTCATGTTAGTATCCAACACCACGAGTAAGCTATCACTGCCACCATTGAACTTGTACCTATAACATTCATTCTCAAAAAATGAGAAAGATATAATAACACAAAATACTAAAAAGTGTACTTGTTTCATACACTATAGTAAACTGTCGTTAAGAATGAGTAAACTGTTACATCATTTTTTAAAAATGCAGTTTACTCGTTTTAAACGACAGTTTACGTAGAATTATGAAACACATAATTCAAACTTACTGTTTGTATGTCCAGAGAGAATGATCTTCGCTTTCCCTTTGATTCCCCTCTCAACAGCTTTTGAATTTTGATTCTTTGATTCTCAAAAACCGATTCAATCCAATTGACCAATTCAGAATCCTTCAATTCCCCATTTACGGGGATCGAATTGCTTGAAATTCTATCTGTAAAGCATGTCGACGATGAAATCGACCGTCGTTGAGCCGATTCCACCAGGTCCTCGGCGGTGAAAGGATCTGCTTCTCCGGGAACGAGCATGTAGACGACGATATCGACCTCCGTTGAGCCGATTCCACGAGATGCCTCGGTGGCGATAGCACTTGAGATCCCACCGGAGTTGTTGTGGGGTTGGGTTTAATCGTTCTGTTAGATGATATCATTTGGGGTGGGTTATATTGGGGTCGTTTGGAATCGGGATCGGCGGTGGGTGGATAACCGCGGTGGGATGAGGGTGGGTTGGGTCCGCCGTCGCCATGGTGGTGATGGTGGCGGAGGGTAGTGATGGTGGTAGTGGTGGCGCGGTGGCGATTGGTGTTCGAATCGGGAGCGGCGGTGGGTGGATGCTCGTGGTGGGATGATGTCCGGTGGTGGTGGTGGTGGTGCGGTGGTGGTGGGGTCCGCCGGCGTTGGGTGGTTTTAGGATGTTGTTGAACCATTTCTGCACGGCGGAAGCCGGTGAGAGATCGGTGGTCGGTGGTGGTGAGTGGGGTATGGGTCGACGGTGGTGTAGAGAGTTATCGGCTGTGAGTCTTCTTCGCCGATTTCGTCAGGATTTCTCCGGTGAAATTATCCACCGATCTGTGCCTGTAATTTTGTTGAATTCATGATAGAATGTTAACACGGTTCTTGCAGTTTTCTACTATGGATGAGATTAGTACCGAACTAGTAGCATAACAAAAATGTGTCGCTGCCGAAAACAAGCAAACATATAAATAGAATCGGTTCGGTGCATCGGTACAATTGAAAATACAAGACCAAACGATAGCGAAACCAAAAAACATGGAAAAAAACGAATATCAGTATTGTACCGATGATGCTCGGACGGTTTCGGCTTGTATGGTATTGGTACGTTACCGGTAGTTGGAAAAAATGTTCATCCTTGTTTTCTACTATAGTAAACTAGTGTGTGTGTATATAAACTTTGGGGAAAATGTAATATAATATTAATTTTAATTTTTAAAAGTGTTTAATTTAATCACTAATGCATATTTTTTTTAAATTGGACCATTAAAACATCAAATCGAGTTACAATCGAATTTTATTATGTCAACAAAGTAATAAAGAGAAGACATGAAGGGTTGAAATTTTCAATATATGAAATATATTAAAAAATAAAAAAAAATATTAATTATATTAAAAAAATAAAAAATAAAAAACCCTAAAATTCATGCCATCGTTTCACATCAGCATCAAAACAAAGAAAAAAAATATTTTCTAATTGAAACAAAAAAAATGCTAAAAAACATGTAAAACCTATAATTTAAATAAAACATGAAACCTGAGTGACCTAATGGAAATACATTTTAAACTTAAGTTAACTAATTGAACCATTTTTAAAAGTTGGTTATCATTTACATAGTCCCTTATAAACAATGTTTTCAGAATTGGATCAGACAGTGAAACGGATGCCCTACTGGTTCTCTGGTCGGACCGGTTATGAGAACCAGAAAAATTATAACTCATTTTAATGATATATGTAAAAAAATACTAAAAATTTTAAAAATATATAAAAAAACCGATAAAACCGGTCCAACCCCCTGGTTTGACCGGTTCGAACCGCCAGTTCGGGATAAACGGCCGGTTCAATGCCTCCAAAACAAACTACACCTGATCGGACTGGTGGCCATGACGATTCCCAGTTGAACGATCCGGCCCTGACAACACTCTTATAAACTCTAGATAAAGTTTGGCATTAACGAATGGTTGTTTTAATATGATCAATGATAATAATTGATATATAATGATATATGAAATTACCTTCTAGCGGATCTTGAGAGGGGATCTCTGTCTGTAAGTGAAGAAGAAGTGGACAACCTAGGTCCAGAAACACCAAACTAGGTGACCCCACCAAGTCGAGAAGGAGAATCCCTTCGGCTCGTGACAAGCCACGATTAGTGAAGAGGCCACTAGCTTCTTCGCTTCCTCGAGCACTCTTGAGTAACCTACTGCTCGTAACGGGTGCTCGAGTCAAAGTCATCATCTTCATCTGCCGCATCCCACCGTCACCAGTAGATTATACACTTTCTTTCATTATTTATCGTTCCAAAGAACATATCATTCATGAAATCTGCAATGTCAGGGACTTGTTCTTGGCCCCGACTCCCTTTTCGCCTGTTCTCCGCGAGTTTCTTTTGAAGGTTTTCATTTCCGACACTTTTACTGAATCGTCGTGGTTCCATTAATCGATATAGATGATAAAGATGATCGATGCCGGAAACGTGACTGAGAACACTAGGATTTTATCAAGTTTAAAGGGATTTGATAGCCGGCATTTGGAATAACGTCGTCGTTTTATTTGTGTATATTGTTGTTATTCGGCATTATTGGAATATTAGTGATATCTATTGCCATACGTGATGTTACAAGTAGATTTGAACTTTGAAAGTGATGTTTTTTTGAACTTTTCTTATGTGAGAATATAATATTTTGTTTGTTTGAAATGATTATGCATGAGTTACGGTATAAACGTTTAAAGAAGTGTGATGTATTCACAAATGGACTTTTTCATATGAGGTTTCGAAAGACAAAAATAGTAAAACAAATATCCAATTATACAAATGACTGTTTTATCTCTGGAATTATTGTCATACGTTTTCTTTTTAAGTTTTGTGATATGATAACTTTAATTAGAGGTAATACAAGAAGAATTCCAATTATGCTTAATTCTTTTCTAAAACAAAATTTATTTTATTTTTATATTTCAAAAAGAAGGCGGAAAATAAATTTTGATCAAGAGAGTTATAGTGTTTACAATTCTATTTTTCTTATTATATATACAAGAGACGGTTATTGTAAAACAATATATGCATATGGAATTTACTTGCATAATTAAAACATTCTTTTTTAAGTAGTATATGAAAAGTTGAGCACCACTATTGTAATAGGTTAGACGTATTATAGATATAAGATGATGGTTATTTGATCAAAACTAATTACTATAACAATGTAGACTTAAAGAATAGACCCCTAGAATGATTGGTTGTGGGCACTAGTGCTATAGGTTGAAAGTTTTTTTTTGAATCGATGAATCGATGAAATACATCATACATTAAAATCATATAATCACAAATCAATTATAACCGAAAGCAGATGTATTTTTGTAAGAAGTTAGACACATCATTGTAAGAGTAAGACGTGTTGTAATAAGTTGGACCACATCATAATAGCTTGGATAACCATCGAATAGGTTGAACATATCATTATAATGAATTAAACATACTGTCGCTAGAGGTTTAGACAAATGTTGTAGTTAATAGTGGCTTAGATTTGCGAAGACATTTCTTGAAAATGGTATAACGACATCATACCTAAACTAAAAGATGAATATTCTGGACTTTTATGGTATAATTTTTGATATATATGTTCTTAACATTTAATTTCGAGCATGAGCAAACCATAATCACATGTCAGTGTTTGAGTTTTGAATCGCTTTAATTTATACCACAATTGAATGTAAACTTATGTTATTCAAGTGCACATTGTTTTAAGTTTGAAAAAATATAAGCGGTTGGATTCTTATAAAGAACAACTTTAATGATAGCTTGGTTAGTGTGGTTACCTAATAAAAGTAATAATGATCAAGAACCAAATCAGAAAATGATACTAGCTTATCGTTTATCAATGGTGGTCAATGGTTGTAGTGATGAATGATGGGTTGTGAAAATCATTGGTGGCGCCTAGATGGGAACATGCACATCTGATCAAAAACCTAGGGTTAAGGAGCAATATTAGGGTTTAGTTATGAGAAAAAAATGATATTAGTAGGTGGGGATAGAAGATCATTTGTAAAATACCAATACTATGTTTTTTCTTCTAAATTAAACCCATTAATAAGTTATTTAATCAATACCATTATAAAGCTAAGCCATTGATTTTCATGATCTATGGTTAGATAATTTATCGTAATTCTGAAGTTATTTTCAAGTTTTTAAAATGATCAAATCAAATATAGTAAGTTTATTTTAGAACACTAATTATTGATGATTCCTTTTTTAACCATTTTAGATTAGAGGTACAAATGTGTATGGCATCTACATGAAAAACCATAATATTTTTTTTTTCATATGTTTTTTTAATTTAAACGTTACCTGCACATGTACAATGCATGTGTACGTGTATTTACCTACACATGTGTAGGCTTAATAACTAA